>OY992532.1:64934458-65534458 GCA_963921185.1 Dasysyrphus tricinctus | reverse complement strand
CGGGTGATTTTTTAAGAGGTTTAGAACTTTAAAAAAAAAAAAACACAAAAAATTCGAAAAAATGAATGAAATATTTATTTGAATCGATAGTTTGAACCTTGCAATTTAATGTTTAAAGATAATTTCATGCAAATGTTGACCGCGGCTGCGTCTCAGGTAGCCCAACCGCTGAGTCCAATTTTGGCATACTCTTTCACACATATCGGCCGGTATCTCACGAATGAATGCATGGATGTTGGCTTCCAGTGCGTCAATCGAAGCGGGCTTGTCCCTATAGACATTAGCCTTGACATACCCCCACAAAAAATAATCTAATGGTGTCAAATCGCACGATCTAGGCGGCCAATTGACCGGCCCGAAACGTGAAATTAACTGTTCACCAAACTCGCCTTGCAATTGCGCCATTGTTTCGCGTGCTGTGTGGCATGTGGCACCGTCTTGTTGAAACCACATATCATGCAAGTCAAGAACTTCCATTTCGGGCAAAAAAAAGTTTGTTATCATCATGTAACAAAGGCCTAACTGCTGGGAACGGCGCCGAATCGACATTTCGCGGTCTTCTGTCACACTAGCTGATACGGCCGCAATATTTTCTTCACTACGCACAGTACGTAAACGTGTTGGTGGTTTAATGTCCAACAAAGTAAATTTGGTGCGAAATTTGGTCACAATCTTCCGAATAGACTGCTCAGAAGGTCGAGAATGCCGACCATAAAATGGAAGCAGCACGCGATGAACATTTCGAACCGAGCACGAATTTTGATAGTAAAATTCAATAATTTGCAAGCGTTGTTCATTTGTAAGACGATCCATGGTTAAATTGCAAACCAAACTGAAGCTGTTTGACAGTGACACAAGGTACTAAACACACGTCAGCTGTCAAAACCAGTGTTGCCAAAACCAAACCAGCTAAAAAATCACCCGTTACTTAACCCATAAGAAAATGGCATGCAATCGGTTTGGTAAAGTGCGAATAAACTGTTGATACATGATATTTTTTACTATCCAAGATGGTTTTATGGTGATCAAAAACTGCAGCTTCGGTGTTGTAATCTCAGAACATATTGCAAAATTTCTAAAAAAAAAGGTCAGGAAGAGTATGGTCCATTGAACTAAATACATAAATGTAGTTGTAGACCATGAACAATGTACTTTTGGGAGCCAGAGGTAAATAAAGCTTTGCTTGATGGATATTTAAAAAACGTTCTTGGGCTCTAAACGCATATAAAGGTTTTTCACTGTCAGTTGGATCAATCGCAATAAATTTGGTGTTGGGATTATTCTAAATGGTCAGAACCAAAGGATGAAGGTCTTTATTCATATAATAGGGGCTATCGTGAAAAAAATCCAACGGATTTTTTCCGATAGTCAAAAACTAAGAACGTGAATTATGTTCCCAGTTTCTTTCGGAATTTATTGGCATCGAAAATGAATATTCCATGGCCACTGGGCTACCATTTTGATCGACCAAATTTGAATCTGCAAGGAACAGTGGAAAATTGTTGGCATTTGCAAATTTAGAAGATTTAGAAGATTTCCGTAGGAAATTTTATCCACGATTTGAAATGTACACTGAGAAGCGAAAGGATGGTTCAGCCAACTTGAAGGTAAGTCGAATCTCGATCTCAAGGGCTAGAATATAAAAACGAAATTCTTAAGTGCGGTCTATTTCATACCATAACAATATAAAATTGCTAAGGATTAGGATCGGTTTGGTATACAATGTTAATCAATTGCTAATACAGAATATTTTTTATAATCGAAGATAGTTGTTGGGGGAACAAGAAATGTCAGCGCATTATGCAAAATTACAAAGAAACTAACAGTGATAAAAAGCTTTTATAAATATTGCAGATAATGCATAGCCTTTTTGATTGGAAAACAGTAAGACCTAGAAGAGGAAGAAGATATGTCATTCTGACCCCAATCGAAAGGGCCATAAGTCATCTTATTTTCACCAATAGCCTTATCCGTTTCAACAGTTTCAAGTGACCTTCGGGTTTGCTTTTTTAAGTCTCAGAAACTTCCGGTCCGATTGTAAAAATTAATTTTTGTGTTTAAAAGGCTGAAGTTAGTTATGGGCTTCAAGAAATGGGTATTTTTAAAACTCTAGCTATATTAAGGGTGATATGATATTAAACAAAAAAAGTTTATCGGTCTACAAAATTTCAACAAGGCATAAATAAACTGAAAGCTCTACTTGCGGATAGCTCCGATCAGCGGAAAACTCCCTTAAACGGACACCTATTCTTGGGAACCAACTTTTTCCTCGAATTTCTTATACAAATTGCGTTCCTATAAAGATAAACGAACATTCCTTTTAAACAGACAAGGGCACCTATTTTTGCTCATTTCAAATAGAAAACTTCATAACAAACGTACACAATGGAAAAAGTATTGGATCTATTTTCAGAACAGTTCCTACATTGAAAATCTTTATTAAACGGACGAGAATCTCTAATAATCGGAAAGATCACTGTTACGTTGAGAGCTTAGTAGGGGATTTTTCGGGTAAATAAGTTAACGTTAGTTGAGAGTATATGATTCCTATTTCTCCATCGCATTTCGGCATTGTAAATGTTCTACTGCGCTTATTTTCGCAGTTATTTTATTTTGCGATGCCAAAATAAATTTCAAAATTGGGTTCGGAGTTTACCAAAACTGCATTTTTTAAGACGATACAATGTTCGCTGGGCTTCATCTATGAAATTAGGAGTTGCACTCACATTTTTTAAATTAATTTATCGTGAAACGAAGTTCACCGGGTCATCTAGTATTCAATAATAAAAACCCTTGCACGTAATTGTTCCTTTTTAAAAGGTCTATTCAATAGGTTAATAGACAAAACAAAAAAGTGGGTGGCACAATTCTGTCTGTCGGTCTGTTCATCTACAGCCCAAACAGCTCAATCGATTTTCTTTAAACTTGGTACATAGTGGTTTTTGGTTTTTTCATTTTTTTAGAACAAAAATAACGGTACCTACCATACAATTTTTTTAGCAATTTTACAAAATCGTTTTTTTTTCAAAAACAGCTCCCCAAATTTTCTTAAAGAAAAATTCGATTAATCGGGTTGGGGTCAAAATTCTGCGTGTGCAAAAATTCTGTTTTTAAAAATCTGCTTTCAAAATTCTGCTTTCAGTTTTTCATAATTCTGCTTTTCGAAATTCTGTTTTACAAAATTCAGCAAATAATAAAAAGAATTCTTTTAGAAAATGTTAAAAAGCGCGCGAAAACAGAATTTTTGCACACGCAGAATTTTGACCCCAACCCGTTTTTTTATCATTTGCGAGTTTTGTAAGAGAATTTAAAATGTAAGTTTAAATGTCAATTTAAGATTATCGTGCTTCGAATTCATGCAGTGGATGCTGACATTTTTTGTTGTCTATGTGATTACCTCCGACTTTTTGGACAGCAAATTGTTACATAAAAGAATAAATAAGAACAAAAACATATTTACAGCTCGAAGAGACTGTTTTATGTCAACTGCATTTGCTGGTAGGCGTCAGCATTTATTTAACAAAAACGACTTCTAATTGGGTCTTAAGGTTTGGCTAGAAGGACCATTGAATTTTTTAAGTCCAAAAATAACGGTTTCTTCCATAAGACTTTTAAGAAAATCAAAATGGTTATATTAAACAAAAAACAGAATTAGCCAAATTTTCTTCTTCTTCTTCTTCAAACAAGTTGACAGAATTTTGGAAAGCAGAATTACGTCAGAGAGAATTAAAAATAAATAGAATTTTGAAAAGCTGAATTTTATTCAAGAAAACAGAATTTTGAAAAGCGGAAAACCAAAATTTTGGCCTCTTCCCCAGTAAATCACTTTTAGTAAAGGCTAGAAAAGGCTACCTTTGAGTGGGAAATCAAATCACAATCAAAAACTGGTTAATGGTACTTTCCATTTAACCATTTTTAATTTTTTATTTTCTTCAAAACGGAAGACTGACTTTAAAATTCCTGCGATTTTCATCAAACTTTTCACGTATGCTAAAAATAGTACGATCTTCTACAGGAAATTATAAATGTTTACATATAGCTGCTATTGGTAATATTTTTTTTATTTTGAATTTTCTCATTATCAGCCGAAGAGATGTTGATTATTTTTTTTATATAAACATTTCAAATAAGCCTAAGTAATCTTGCAAATCAAAATATTCCAATTTGGAAAAATGGAAAAAACGCCCAAATATCTCTATAGTTGGTTTTTTTCACATGAAAAGAAGCCTTAAAAGTTTGGCGTTAATTCCGTTGGTTTTTTTTTCAAAATTCATGGGCCTTTCTTTAATGAAAAAGGCACAAAAGACGCATGAGCCACAGAACGCACCCCGTCCCTCGTACGCACCGTTAAGTTTATTTCCACAGAATTGTTTCAGCGATTTTTAAATTTTTGGGGCTTTATTTCAGAATAAATTTTGTAAGATAGGCCAGAATACTTCATACTTTTTGAGCTTAATTTCCAATTTTTTAGTAAAAATATGGCCAGAAAAAGCTGTGTTTATAAACTTATTTCAAAAATGAGTTTGAAAATCAGACGAAAAAGTTTATCCTTTCATAGTTTATCCTGTAGGGCGTAATATCCATAGAAAGTTTTTGGATCTTTTTCAAAAAGTTTTTTTAGGTCACCTCCATTTCTGCCCTGATTGTCCGCGAATAGTCGCGTTCATTATTTGTTTTATTTATTTTAGTAGTAGGAAACGGTCTCCTCTTTTCCTTACATCACTTAATTGTTATGAACACACAAATTAAAGAATAGTCTTACCAGTCTGAAACTATAATATCTATATCTGCATACATACATTAAATTTAAAGGACTTCCATATAAACTTTGTAATCTAATTAATATAATACCTCTAAGATTCTATGTTCAATTGGCTATTTCGTACAGTATCCTTATGTCAATTATAAATCCAATGATGCACGAGGAAAACCATTTATACACAACCAGGATTTGCATAATCCTCACTACTGTTTCCATTATCTATGTACATTCACTCGTGTAGCTAATTATAATATATCTAAGGTATGCCTTAACTCAATCGAAGAGTCTTCAATGCTATATAGATACCATTTTGGCGGCCACATCTGCAATATTGCACAATGAGAATATAAATTCGCTTGAATTCACTATGTTAAATAAACAAGGTGTACAAAAGCTTAGCCGTATTTCCGGTAAATTTAATTTTCTAAATATTGTGGTGTTGAATGAAGCTATCCTTTAGATTGTGATATAATTTGATTTTGTCAACTCATTAGTAAGATAAAAAGATTAGATCTTGACTTCTAAGAATTGATTTTTATAAACGATATATTATTGTAAAGAGAAAAACAAATATAAGACACTTACGAAATATAAGCAGATGAAAATCCTTGTCATCCTTATCCTGTTTCTCTTCCCTTTTGAAAAAAGGTCAATTTCCGTTGATGGGACACAACTTTGATGAAGGTGGGTCTTAAACATCAGGAACTTGTTTCCACAAAAAAAAAATAAATAAAAAATACACACACAAAATAATAAAACAAATCAACAAAATATTACAACAACAACAACAAAATCCGACAAATCGATTCCAACATGTATAACGTACATAATATGTTCGCAAGCTTATACTTAGAATAAACGAACACTTCCTCCCACATTTATGATCTAAAGGGAAATACCCGCAATATGGCTGTCACATCCTGTCTCTTATGCAGTTAACACTGGGACAAAGTGTGAGGATATCATAAATCGTTTTATTTTATAAAACGAACCCTTTTTCGTTCCCGCCCATGAATTTTATCTTTTATTCTTCTTCATTTTCTAGGTTGGTTATACCTATATATTATATACTATACTATATAAATATCTTTATCTATACAATCATGTGTGTATTACAGAGATGAGAGAAAGTGGGGTTTTTCGGGAGATTTTCACACATAAAAATGACAGGAGACGATAGGATTTCCAAAAATGTAAGCACTCCAGTTAAACTGCCATTTAACTTTGACCCCAATATAGTGCGGTATAGCGCGTTCTCATACATATATTTCCCATTTTTCTATATTTTATTTTATATACATATAATATAGAAATACAGATGGCACAATACTTAAAATTGGCTTAGTGTTGATCTCTCTCTCTCTGCTATCTAGTGTGCGGTGCTCAAAAATAGAATTCCCGGTAAAAGGATATTCAAAATAATCTCAGTTTTTGTGTCAAGACTATTTTTTTATACTTATGCAATTTTGTATTGATTTTATTTGTATTATTTATGTCGTTGGGAACTGCATTTGATTAAAACTTTTTACAGAATTTTAATAAAAAATGTGACATGTAAAGTTTTTAAACTTTGAGAAATAACATAGTTTTTGAAATCTCCAGAAACTATATACGAGAATACACCATGTGAAATTTTTCTGATGCTCCGAATATAGTCAATATCTAGTTATACATTAGGGTGGCCCTTGAAAAGGCCAATTTCCTATTTTAAATCACGCACCCCTTAAGTTTCTGCCAAATAAATAAAAAATTCCTGTAAAATTTTAACTCGGAGTATAATTATGCATAAAACATAGTACGTAAGTGTTTTACTACAGAATTTTAACTATACACTTTTCTTATTCTTATTCTTATTGCAAAAATGCAGTTAATGCCTAAATTTAAGTAATTTCTTCTGGCCATAATAGTAACTCTTTTTGGATGAGCTTTTCCTAGTAAATACTTGATTTTTCAAAGTTACAGAATAGCAGCATGAACATTTAATAAAACATACCCTCTGTGGTTTAACCCACAATTAAGTGTTCGTTAAACTAAAAATTAACAAACTTGAATCTTATTTTAAGGCAATATGGTCTCTGCTCTGTGTATTAATGCTTAAGGAAGAAAGATTATAAAGACAGAGTCTCATTTTAAACAACTTTATCGTTGTAAGTCCATGTGTCAGGACAAAATATTGAAATTTTAATCGAGCTTATCATAACGATAATAGAGAAGTTCAAAGGAGTAGTTTTCATATGTATTTCTGTTCAATTTTGGAGACAAATCCACACAGCGCAAAGAGATTTTTTAGTAATTTGTTTTAATGTTTAGTCCAGTCAAATTAGCATTTTATATAGGAGCCAAGAAAATCATATTTGCGTTTTTCAATCCTTTTTTTCAAAATGGCGGACAACGTTGTATGTACTTTTCTTCGAACTTTGTGGATTTTAGGCTCTCCAAGAAGTACTCTCTCACGAAAAATAAAAATTGGCGCAGTTTTTTTTTTTTAATATTTCGAATTGTTTGCTTTAATTTCACTAGATTATTTAAGTAAGATATTTCCACTTATTTGAATAATATAGTTTAGCCGATTTTGTTTCAATTTTGTTCATACATTTGCTTTATGTAAAAGTTCAACAAATATTGTATTCTCTAATGCAAACCCTACACCATAGGCAATAATACATTTTGCGCAGTAATATTGCCCGTGTAAGGGCTGTTTTGCGCAATTATTATGGTTTGCACATTATATTGGGGAATATTAATTTTTTTAAATATTTATTGAAACTACAATATTTTTGTTTCATCTATGTATTTAGCTATGTATAAACAAACACAGAATTCTACCACACAAAGGGTTTGATGTCAGCAATAATATTGCGTCGTGTAAGGACGACCCATTTTCACGCAATATTTTGAATAATTTCTTGGGAAGTAATATTGTCTGGTGTAAGGCCCGCATAAACAAATTTTGTTTATACAAAAATTTAGTTTTAAGAAATTTTTGGGCACTTTTTCGTTAACTATGTAATTTTAGTCATGAACTTGTATACCTTCATTGCAAGGCTTTGAACAGCAAGAGGAAGCTTATACGATTCACTTATTATGTACAATACATACTTACATACACAATTTTTGATTGTACATTTGGCTGTGTCAAACAAATCAAAATGCAATTTTTTCATGACTGATGGTCTCAAAATTTCAGTACAAGCTAAAATATTAATTTGAGCTTTTTCATATTGATATTTCGAAATCGGGGATCGCAATTTTCTCTTTTTCATATACAATAATGAAAGTAACGATTTAAGATTGATAGAAAAGTTCACGTTCTACAAACAAGTATTTAAGTAAAATGCTCGTATGTTTATCGCACCGTTTTGATGGTACTTCGCCTCGTGTAGCTAAGGCCATATATTTCCCATACAAATTTGTACTAGGTATTCAAATACAAAAGTCTGCTGGCAGGTTTTTTTCCACGCCATCTTGGTGGTGGCAAAGGGTTAAAAATGACAATTTTTCAATTTCTGGAGCTCAATCGCTAAAATCAAGGGGCACGGTAGTGCCCAGCCAAGTTCGCGGCACTACACCCTTTTTACGGGAACAAACTCAGGCGATTTTCAACCCCCCTCTAACTTCAGTACCAATAGAGTCAGAAACTTCAAACTCGCAGTATTTGCTAAGCTGATCAAACACAGGTGGCTCACCAAATTTCAATTCCCGAGATATAAGACTTCAAAAATCGCAAAAACCGTAACTGACTGACTCATTGACTCACTGACAGATCATCAAAATTCTGGAGCACTTCCCGACATCGTAGAAACTTGAAATTTCGCACAACGGTAGGCCTTGTGGTGCTTACAAAGGGGAAAATCGAAAATCTGCAATTTTCTATTCAGGGGGCGTGGCATCCACCCACTTCCGATCGTTGTAGAACAATGAAAATCAGTAGATCGCTAGGGCTAGAAGTACTAAGCAAGAAAAAAATTGAAAAATTGGAATTTTCCATTCAGGGGGCGTGGTATCCACCCACATTCTTAAAAGTTCTTATAAATTATATGGAGCACTTCCGATTGTTGTAGAACAATGAAAGTTGGTAGGTCGCTAAGGCTTGAAGTACTTAGAAATAAAAAAATTGAAAAATTGTAATTTTCCATTCAGGGGGCGTGGTATACACCCTCATTCTAAAAAATTCTTATAAATTATATGGAGCATTTCCGATTGTTGTAGAACGAAGAAAATTGGTAGGTCGCTAGGGCTTGAGGTACATAGAAAGAAAAAAAATGAAAAATTGGAATTTTCCATTCAGGGGGCGTGGCATCCACCCATATTCTTAAAAATTCTTATAAGCTGTATGGAGCACTTTCGGTTGTTGTAGAACGATGAAAATTGGTATATCGGTAGTAATTATAAAGAAAAAATCGAAAATTTGGAATTTTCTCTTCAGGGGCGTGGCATCTACCTACTTTTTAAAAATTGTAATCAATTATATAATGCACTTCCGATTGTTGTAGAACGATGAAAATTGATTGAGCGGTATGCTTGAAGAGCATAATAAGAGAAAAATAAAAATTGAGATTTTCCATTCAAGAGGCGTGGCATACAAACACTTTCTCAGAGTTGCTATTATTTTTATGAAGAACTTTCGGTTGTCGTAGAATTATAAATATTTGTAGGGCGGTAGGGCTTGATTTTTACCCGGCAAAATAAAATCTTTGCAAAAAGGAATGAAATCACAACAAAAACATAAATGTTAAAAAAGAGCCAAGTTCTTATATGTACAAGAAACCTGTGCGTAAAAAGTCAGCCAAAGAAAAGTAATGAGATCTAAAATATATGCCAAGTTTTAAGTTCATGAAGCTTAATATCAAATATCTGAATTAGAATAATATCGAAACAACTCTAAATTATAACAGAAATTGGTACAAAATGATGAATGATAAACATTTGGTGGATTTACTTGGCAAGTTTTCTCTTAATTATTTACTTAATCACAAATTTAAAATGTATGAAAACTTGACCAGTAAGCCATTTTATGTTGATCTTAAACTCGATTAAAGATTATTAAACGCTTTTCTTTCATGCAGTTATATTTAGGGAATTTAAAAAAATAATGAGAATAAAAGGCGGATGTTACTATCGAAAAGAGTGTGAATGCAAGAAAAGTAACTTTGGTGCACCATCTGGTGGTGCATTGAAGATATTTCAAGGCAGTCATTGAGAAGATTTCTTCACCAAAACTAACAAATAAAACATAACATGACTTGCTTATACAAAACAATAATTTTCCAAAGATATACAATCGTATTATAGTGGCTTTAAAAAGCATTCATCTGCTAATAGCTTTTTAAAATTAACGAAATTTCTTTAACGTATTTATAACAGTTTCTTCGACACAGCATTAAAAAAAATTTTCTTAAATATTTCAAAGTACATACAAATAAACATTAAGCGATCATTATTGTATTTCAAAGATATGGCGATGTATACCTTCTTAGGTGTGAAAAAATCTCTCAATCGCAACAAAAAATAATTGAAATGAAACCATTACATGGTTCGCCACTTAAAATCGAGTAACATAAGGAATCTCTTTTGCTTTATCCGACTTGTTTTCCCATAAACTACGACTTAAGATATAGGTTAGGTAGACATAACGGTGTGTTCTACACAATTGATCTTTGAAAAAAGCTATTCACACAACAGAATTGATGTTCTCCTACCACCACACATTCCATTTTTCTTCATTTTGACTTACATTCAATTTATTTTATCGATTTAAATTACATATTATGCAGTCTAGACATATAGTACTTAATTTAAATTAAATTCGGGTGAGTTCGTATTTCGGTTTAAAAAAGAATCTCTCCGTATTTAAAAACACACACAAAAATACTGCCATTTGTTTCATTTCATAATAGCTTCTTTAATTTGTTTTTCTTTTCATGGTCAAATGAACTTCTTAGAAAATGATTTAAGAATATGTTATTATTACTGCATACCTCAAGGCCAGATAATTTGTCTTAGAAAAACACAAACACATACAATAAATCTTGCCTGCAAGCAGTGCCACACAAAATTAAATGCTTCAGCAAAAAAGTTATTTTCAAGTCCTTATTGCGTACACTCGGGCGCATACTTTATTTTTTGTGTTCGCCCTACTAAGCGGTCTTTAAATCTGACTACAAATTGCCCCCACTTCTTTGTGAAACTTTCCATTGCAACTTTATACTGAATGGAGAAGTTTTAAAATGGTCTGTCGGTCGGTCGGTTGGTTGGTTGGTCGATCTTCCACATTCGCTGCCACCTCTACCGCCCACTGCTTCCAGCCATTGACTGCTATGCCATAGACATGTTAACTTCATATATATGTATGTAAGTAGCTAGATCCAGCAGGCAAGTGCGTCTGTCCCACAGCTGGGAGCAAATGATAAAAAAGAACTCTAACTTTATAAAACTGAAATTAATTTAGTCGAAGTGATTTATCTCGGACAGTATTTGGCATTTTCCTTTTTTTCTTCTTTCATTTTTATTTCTACTTTTATTATATTTTTTTTGTTGTTGTTTGTCCTCCCCAAGCTTAGTACGTTTTTGACTGATTCCCTAAAGTGAATCTTATGATGCGATTGTTCGCAAAGTTTTCTCTCTTGCTAAATCATAAAACTCGATAACTTTTACCTTTTACAAATTCCGGTAGTAAAGGGTGAATACAAATCTAGAACAGCAAAAAATGTCCGCAGGCACTTTGATTTTGAACAAAAAAATAATAATAGTGATTTATATTTAACAATACAACAACAAAAATTTACCTTTTTCAGGTTTGATGTCCTGGTAAATGGAGGAGGTGCTGTAACATTACAATTCCAGAGATCACCTTTTCGTCCACTTACACGAACAGTTTTTGTGCCATGGAATAGAATTGTTGTACTACCACCAGTTCAAATGCAACTAAGCGATGAAGATGAACATGCAAGGACAGCTATTAAGTGAGTTTCAATAGAAACAGAATTCAAAATAAAAAAAAAAAACCGAAATGAAATTTGATTTTGTTTCTCATTTTTCTTTTCATGATTAGAATTGCATCACAGAATCCCGCTTTGACATTCCTCAATTCGATTCTGTATCATTTTTCGGATGAACCTTTGGACTCGAGTAAAATTTGCATCGTCCACGACCACGAACAGTTGAAGCCTCAATTGATATCAACATGGATGCCCAATGGGGTTGGAGCTATGCCAGGAAAGAGAGTTGTTTTTGCTGAAACCCAGGTGAGTTTTTTTTTTCAAAAGATATTTTCTATTAGTCCATCAACCTTTATGCAGCTTACGTAAGTTAGCTTTAAAAAGAACTACCCAAAATACACATAGCTTAAACTTATACCTCAGGTGATGATGTTGGCTTCTTTAATTAACTTTAAATTATAAAAATGAATGTGGTATTTAGAATGTTGGGTGTGTTCCTTCGATGAAAACAAAATTTCTAATGAATTTAGTTAAAAGAAAAAGGTTTCCTTTTTTAATCACTCAAAATAGTGAACAAAGAAGAGAAAGGGAAATTTTGAATTTTTATGTCTTCTTGTTGAAAACGAAAATGCAAAACTTAATTGCAGTACTAAAATGTTTATAATAATATTTTATATTCTGTGGACAAGTGATGTTTTGTTTTATTTTGTTCTTTTTTTTTGTTGTTGTTATAAGTATGTAAAACTTCAAAATGTCTTTAATACTCATAGAAAAAAAAAAACATCAACCAATAGGAGAAAAGAAAACAGTTAATCTTAATTTCATTTTGTAAATAAGAGACTTGAAATGAGTAAATTATATTTAAAAGTGAGCAAAAATTTAATAATATGAGAAGCTCTTTTAGCTGCTCTTATTCTTATAGTTAAGGAACTTCCATTAAAAATGAAGTTTTAATGCATCGGTAACCATTTGTACAAATTTTTAACACTGATGTCAAAAATATAAAATTTCATACTAAAGTATAATTTGAGTAAAATGAGCACTGCAGTAAGTAAAACTTTTGGAAAATCAGCTATTAAGTAGGTTGAAATGGCAGCCACGAGCTTGGTGGACCCAATTATTACTGGAATGGGCCATTTTGATACTACAACTCATCTGACCTGTGGATAAAAGTTTATAAGAGTAAAAAGGTTTGTGATGGATCATCTTCAATGCCTTGAGCTCGACAGACAAAAAATACGCCAGGCTAGGTGATTTGTTGGTGTCGATTGGATGCGAAATTTTCGTGGAACTCCGTCTGCTCAATCCAAATGATATGAAGTTTCCAGTGAAGGTCACTATCAGCTCAGATATATTCCTTGATTAGAATTAAAGCGGGTGTGGTTTAAGGTTGTAGCATGTTGTGAGCCAACACAAACAAGAGCAAGTAGGTCATAAGACATTCCCTCAATCGGGTCACACCCTGCTCCATATCCATAACCAACTTCATTATGCGAAACTAGGCACGTAGCAGACTACCACCGAAGTGCAATTAATCAAATTATGTGATCCTTAGGTCACTGAACACCATCAGTCCCCGCAAAAACCCGAAGTCCGATCGTTAGGACTTTGGCGCAGAAAATGATACACAAGTTGAGAAATCCATGATTTTCATTTCAAAAAAAAAAATTCCTAAAGGTTGTCAAAAAATGACGTCTGTGAAGTTATAAGGGCAATTTTTAACCACGCAATCAAGAACTTCACAGGAATTTGCAGTTATTTTGCATTTGTTTAACATTTCTATTCCCGATTTTGCAATTTGCCAGATAAGGATGCAATCGAGTGACCTACTAACTTCACTGTGAAGTTATAGCAGGTCATCATGCGTGTATCTCAGGAGCCAAGTATGCTGGGATTTATACAATATACATGGTATAGTAAGGCTCCAAATTTTTATTTTTTTTTTTTGCATTTCAGCTATAGGCTAGGTTCAAATTTATTTGAAAATTTTCACAAAATTGGCTTCAATATGAAGTAAGCAGGTCACATCGTGTACCTCAAGAAAATTCAAAATTTTGACCTACCTAGCCTATTCTTGAAATGCAAAAAAACATGCAAACCTGTGACCTACTACCTTCATATTGAAATCAATTTTTTGAAATTTTACAAATTCAGGACTTCAAATTTTGAGTCTAGTCTATCATTGAAATGCAAAAAATGCAAATTTGAAGCTTTACAGCAAGTTCCTAGCATACTCGGTTCTTGAGATACTTGACACTTAAAACTGGTGCCTTAAAATTCATTAACAAACGGGAAATAAATTAACAAGAAGATACAATAACAGACCACAGCTGCTGAACAAAATCCGTTATATGATTGTTTGTTAGAAATTTCATATTAAAAAAGTTTTTGTTCGCCTACTAAAGAGAATAAAATTTAACAAATTTCGACTGATAGCTATCCGATCAAGGGAGTGTCCGTTTAAAGCAGCTATACTCAACCTGCGGCCCGCGGGCCACATGTGGCCCATTGAGCTTTTTAAGTGGCCCAACTCGCATACTTTGTTGTACCTCGTGGCATAATGGGTAGTGTGTAGGACTGTCATGTTGAAGGTGTGGGTTCGATTCCCAGCCGTACCACCTTAAAACAAAAATGTTTTATCAGAGGTACTGCCTCTTGCGAGAAACTGACAAATCCTCCAAGAGTATACTTGTCATGAATAAGTTCTTCTCATCTAACCGTTCGGACTCGGAAAAAA
Organism: Dasysyrphus tricinctus; assembly: GCA_963921185.1. Lineage (NCBI taxonomy): Eukaryota > Metazoa > Arthropoda > Insecta > Diptera > Syrphidae > Dasysyrphus > Dasysyrphus tricinctus. The sequence continues at coordinate 65,520,021 of OY992532.1, read as the reverse complement.
ATTGTAGGTCCTCTCCATTCCTGCCAACAACACGCACACAGGAATGGTTGAGAGTTGTTAGTCACTAGGCCCTGGTTCTTGACGAGCTGTTGCGCCAGTGAATTTATTTTTTTATAGGTACAAACAGCCTTTGCCTAAAGTTTTGGACACCCATAAAAAGTTGTCATAGTTTGAACAGGAAGTACATATAAAAGAAACGAAGTAGGTTTTATGCAGTAACACTAGATAGATATTTAAGTAAAATAAATTAGTATTTAGTGTTGCCACCTGTAGTTTTTAAGACTGCTGCTATCTTGGATCGTATCAGCTTAGAGCACTCTACTAAACTTATTTTTTTCTATTCTTGATTTAAAATATTTTTGGGCATCTATTTTAATGTTGTGGGATGCTTTTGGATGATGTGTTTTAATATTCCTCAAATGTGCCCAATTTGGTTCCGATCTGGAGACTGCAGAAGCCATGAAGGTAGGTCAGAACCGTTTTCAACAATTATTCGCGTTGAAAGGGTGGACTAGTGACAGAGTGCATAATCTTACTTGTAAAAGATGTTTCATATGTTGCAGGAACCAAAAGTATGCCTAAAAGATGGCATCAGCATCTTTCCCATCACTTTCTGCAATCCATGCCACCATTAAGTTGTGTGAAGTCAGAACCCCGACCTCAAAATTTTTGGGTTTTTTTTTATCTGATTCGTTTGTCCATCGTTAGTCCACGTTTGTCCAACCATTAAAATCATGTCCACCCACAGGATAAAAGATATTCGACTTTTCTTTTTTTATAGCAAACCTCGAAAAACAACAAAGTCCTCTAGCATCCCCAAATGAAGTCATAGGGGGTTACGACTGATTGGGTTCGTTTGTCCACCAGCTCAATACGAGAATTTAATTTAATTTAATTTAATTTAATTTAATTTTATTTTATTTTATTTAATTTTATTAAATTTAATTTAATTTAATTTAATTTAATTTAATTTAATTTAATTTAATTTAATTTAATTTAATTGAATTTAATTTAATTTAATTTAATTTAATTTAATTTAATTTAATTTAATTTAATTTAATTTAATTTAATTTAATTTAATTTAATTTAATTTAATTTAATTTAATTTAATTTAATTTAATTTAATTTAATTTCACTTCATTTCATTTCATTTCATTTCATTTCATTTCGTTTCATTTCATTTCATTTCATTTAATTTAATTTAATTTAATTTAATTTAATTTAATTTAATTTAATTTAATTTAATTTAATTTAATTTAATTTAATTTAATTTAATTTATTTTAATTTTATTTTATTTTATTTTATTTTTATTTTATTTTATTTTATTTTATTTTATTTTATTTTATTTTATTTTTTTTTTATTTGATATTATTATATTATATTACACTATATTTTTTTTAATGGATTTTTATATTGAGCTGGTGGACAAAGGAACCCAATCAGTCGTTACCCCCTATGACTTCATTTGGGGATGCTAGAGGACTTTGTTGTTTTTCGAGGTTTGCTATAAATAAGAAAAGTCGAATATCTTTTATCCTGGGGGTGGACAAACGATTTTAATGGTTGGACAAACGTGGACTAACGATGGACAAACGAATCCGATAAAAAAAAACCCAAAAATTTTGAGGTCGGGGTTCTGACTTCACACAGCTCCACCATTACGAACAAATAATTTCTCAACTCTCTCCGCAGCTATGCAGCCCCAGACCATAATGCTTCCTCCACCATGTTTAACAATGTATAAAATACACTCTGAGCTGAATTTGTCTTCATACATTTTTTGCTAAACAAAGAACTACAACAAAATTACCAAACTACTGTAGTTGAAAGAAAACACTTGTTTATAAACACAAACTAAATTGAGTGAAGTGGCCACTGTGAATAACTTTTTTGTTTACAGTTAGGTACGAGGCTTCAGTTTACTGCGTACGTTGATTTTTGATTAATCTAATCACAAGCCCTTAACCAATCCTCGTCGATAAAATGTTTTCATTTTTTGCCCATTCCATGTGAATTTTTTTGTTTTTTTTTTAGAGCAATGGTTTTTTCTTCACCCTGCAACCGTTTAGAGCACCTTTTGTGAGTTTTCCTTTAACTGTTCTAGCAAGGATTCTTTTTTTTTTTTAAGTAATCCGTTACCTCAGGAAACAGTTGATTTGAGGTTCTTCTTACGATTATTGACGGCCGTTCGTAAAATACACCAACCCTCCCTATGCGGGGAGAGAAAACGATTTAAGGCTTTTTATACGGCAAACCGCAAACATTTTACTTTTTTTTTTACTAATATTGCAAAATTAAGGGTGCCTAATACCCTACTACGGCCAAGGCTGTTGTATTTTTAACCAAAATTTTCGAAAAAACTATTTTTTGGATTATTATAAAACACATACCATTTTTTTCGTAAACTCAGTATTTCAAAAAAGATATTGTTGATTTTTACTTGCGATTATAGGTACTATCATTGAGTTTATATACATAGAGGAATCACGAAATCTTGCGTTAAAGCCCCCGAATAGTACGGGGTAGTTAGACTTTTGCTGGGAAATAATTCAAACATGAAGTTTGACTCTGATATTCAAAAAGGTATTAGTACACGAGCCGAAAACCACATTTTTCACAATTGCGCCTAGAGTCATTTGGCCGCCATTTTGTTTTTAACGGCTTTTTTTGTTATCAGACGTAACTCACGTATTTTTGACGCTACGAAAAAAAATTGTGAGACAAACTTGTAGAAAATTTAATTGTCTACAAAATATGTTAAATAACTTTTTTCGATAAGTGCTTTTTTTAAAAAGTTATACTGCATTTTCTTAAAAAAAGTAGGTGTTGATTTTGGTAAATTCATCATATCTTATTTTTTTGTTCTAAAAAAAAAAAAAAAAATCGAAACAAAAGTTATAGTCCTTTTAATTATCTATATTTTTTGGCTTTACAGTTTTGTGATACGGCTTACGGTTCTTGCCCTGTAGCGCATATTAATAGTAGAGAATTGTATAGAATCATTTATTTTTAACTACTTGACTTCTGCTGGTAAATAGAAACCTCGAGGCTCGAAAGCAAATTAGTACTCGAGCCGAAAACATAATTCTTCACAACTGCCCGTAGAGTCATTTAGCCACCATTTTGTTTTTAAGGTTTCTTATATCTTCGCAAGTATCTCACTTTTTATTTATGCCAGACAAAAAAGTTGTAGAACAAACTTGTAGAACATTTAATTTCCAACAAAATGTGTCTTTTAACTTTTTTCGATAAGTACTTTTTTAAAATTGTACTGCATTTTGTTAAAAAAGGGGTTTCTATTCAATTTATGGTAGAAGTTATAAATGAACCCCTAGAAATAAATGGATTACAACCTTTCTCGATGACTTCATTTTATTAAAAAAAGATAGAAGTTCAGTATGTAACATTTCAGGTTAGATATGACATCAAAATATGACAATGATAACAAAAGCTTAGTTTTAAGTGGTATACATTATTTTGAACAGGGATGTTGTGTTTTATTCAACAATTTATCATAAAAAAATAAATGTCGAAATAAAAGTTGTAGGTAGACCTTTCAATTATCTATATTTTTTGCCTCAATATTTTTTTCTTATGCGGTATACTTCTGTAGCGCATATGCATATTCAAGAAATTAAATTAGCATTATTTTAGAAATTAATTTGGGAATTTGTATGTAATTTCCCACAAAAGTTCTGAAGTCATTTCTCGATTAGAGTGCGATATTAGTTAATTTTACAATTCGGAAATATAGTTAAACTATACGCAAATAATTTAAACTATTAACAAATCATATCATAAGGTATACCGCATAAGAAAAAAACATTGAGGCAAAAAATATAGATAATTGAAAGGTCTACCTACAACTTTTATTTCGACATTTATTTTTTATAAAAAATAAATTGAAAAGAAACCCTTTTTTTTAACAAAATGTAGTACAATTTTAAAAAAATACTTATCGAAAAAAGTTACAAGACACATTTTGTTGGAAATTAAATGTTCTACAAGTTTGTTCTACAACTTTTTTGTCTGGCATAAATAAAAAGTGAGTTACTTGCGAAGATATAAGAAACCTTAAAAACAAAATGGTGGCTAAATGACTCTACGGGCAGTTGTGAAGAATTATGTTTTCGACTCGAGTACTAATTTGCTTTCGAGCCTCGAGGTTTCTACATATTTACCAGCAGAAGTCAAGTAGTTAAAAATATGTGATTCTATACAGTTCTCTACTATTAATATGCGCTACAGGGCGAGAACCGTAAGCCGTATCACAAAACTGTAAAGGCAAAAAATATAGATAATTGAAAGGACTATAACTTTTGTTTCAATTTTTTTTTTTTTTTAGAACAAAAAAATAAGATATGATGAATTTACCAAAATCAACACCTACTTTTTTTAAGAAAATGCAGTATAACTTTTTAAAAAAAGCACTTATCGAAAAAAGTTACTTAACATATTTTGTAGACAGTTAAATTTTCTACAAGTTTGTCTCACAATTTTTTTTCGTAGCGTCAAAAATACGTGAGTTACGTCTGATAACAAAAAAAGCCGTTAAAAACAAAATGGCGGCCAAATGACTCTAGGTGCAATTGTGAAAAATGTGGTTTTCGGCTCGTGTACTAATACTCTTTCGAATATCAAAGTCAAACTGCATGTTTGAATTATTTCTCAGAGCTCCATATAACGAAATCTAACTACCCCGTACTAGAAGGTGTCGCCACATACACTAAGTTGAGAATTTTAAATTTTGTGGATCGCATTGATTGTAAAAAAAATCAAGGGAAGCAAATGGCAGCTCACCAAGGAGTGCCAGGACAAAGAGAGAAGGTGTACGAGGGGTGTCTGTTTTTGTTATTTTGTGGCTTATGTACGCAGACTTATACAATATCCCTTTTCAACTTTTTTATATTATTTTTTATCTGTTTCAAAGCGTAGAGGGACGAGTTATGTATGTAATTTGTGCGTTTGTATGTCGATCGGTGATGGTCGCGTCAATTTAAAAATAAAAGGCAGGGAATTTACATACATGTGCATTCATACATAAATAGTTTAGGTCTTGATTTTATACTTTAAAGATATTTTTTATGTTCTTTCTATTTATTGGGAATCAGAAACTTTTTGGTAGTTACTACAGGACTGTGTTTCTATGGTGTAAATAAATATTTACTGTGCACAGAGGTCGAAGATCTGTTTTCTAAACGAAAATTATAAATTTGTACTGTGCCTAGGTATTTAGGTACATAGTTACATACCTACCTGGATAGAAAGTTTTTTTTTTGTATGCAAATTGATGAACTGTAGCCTGGTCCAGGAAAATCAGACAAAAATTGCAAAACTACGAACAAAATCATGAGCTTTGTTTTGACGTCTAATAATTTAAAGTCGCCTAAATTTAGACAGAGTGAACATTTTTTAGAGGATAAAAGGGGATACATTTCAGTTTTTTCTTTCTCGAAAACTATCAGAAATATGTCAACAATTTGCAACTTCGTTGTTCTTTAAGTGATTTCAATGAAGTTGGTTGACACAGGGATAGCTGAGATAGAATTTCAATAGAAACAAATATTTTCAAAACAGGGTGTTTCAAAAATATGTCAACATTTTGCTACTTCGTTGTTCATTGAGCAATCTCAATGAAACTGTGATAGCTGAGATAGAATTTTAACAGAAAAAAATATATTTTCAAAACAGGGTATTTCAAAAAAAAATTACAACATTTGGCAACTTCGTTGTTCCTTGGGCAATTTCAATGAAATTGACACAGTCGATAGCGATAATGTCGATAAATAAAAATTTAATAAAAAATAGGTTTGATAATTCCTCAAAAACTGCAAGATTTTTACATTTGGTTTTCGGTATTTGATTACAAATTAATAAGGGCATTGAATATTGACCACAACAATAGCATTTAATTACGTAAAATTTTGAAAAAAACAAACTTGAAAAAAAAAAATTACAATTTGGGAACGGATCGTTATTCTGTATTCCAAAATTCTGTATGAACAAAATTCTGTATTTGAATAAAAAATTCTGTATGAACATAACTCTGCATTCCATTATTCTGCTTTTCCATTATTCTGTAATCTAAAATTCTGTAAATCCAGAATTCTGTATTTCAAAATTCTGTAAATCCAAAATTCTATATTTCAAAATGCTGTAAATCTAGTATTCTGTATTTTAAAATTCTGTTCATCCATAATTCTGGTTTTCGAAACTCTGTGAATCCAAAATTATAAATAAAAATGTTGTAATATTTTTAAACAGGATTGTCTCCGTTAAACAACTTTTATTCAATTAACAAAAATTACAAAGTATTGCAAAGATAAACAAAGATAGATAGCACAAAAAAACAATAAAAACAAAAAAACAACAACAAAAACAAAACAAAATGTATAACTATGTATATAATTTAATAAATACTATATTATAAAGATGAAACATTTATTTGTTTGTTTGTTTGTTTGTACCTATGTCCTTAAAATCCTTAAAATTCTTTAATAAATGGAAAGATAATGTCCGTGAGTAACATAGGCTAAATTTTATTTGGACACAAATTAATTGCAACGTTAAAATCTAAAGGTTTGTACTTTTTTTGGGGTATTTGTGAGTTTTTGATTTTTATATTTCGAAATTTCAAAATTTATATTTGAGTTTGAAATGTTATTCTACGGGGAAGGCTTAACAGTTAAAAAAATCAATTTGTAGGGATAAATGGGGTAAAAACAAAAATGGTATGAGATAACAAAAATTATTTTTCTGTTTGATAGAGTTTACTAAGAGGATGTTGTCTTCATACACAGGGTGAAATGGGGTAGAAATTAAAAATGAGTATATGATTTAAAAAAAATTTAAGTTGGGAAGGTTATTATTAAAGGCTTAAGGACTGAAGACATTTCAAAATTTAAATACTTATAGTGTGAAATGGGGTTTATAAAATATGGAATCTGATTTTAAAGAGGATATCATTCGAAAATTTTGCCTAACCGAGCAAAGCCGGGGCGGGCCAGCTAGTAATTTAATAAAGATGAAGATTCTTTACTAACATTTTTAAATACTCAGTCTCACTTTAAGCTCTTCTTTTTTGATAATGAAAAAAGTGCGCACTTTTGTTCCGAAATTCTGTAAATGATAAAAGAAAAATAGTTTTGATAATGAAAAAAATTTACAGAATTTTGGAATACAGAATTTTGAAATCCAAAATTTTGGAATACAGAATTATGTATACACAGAATTTGGAAATACAGAATTTTAGATTTACAGAATTTTGGAATACAGAACTTTGAAAACTGAATTTTGGCACTTACAGAATTTTGGATTTACAGAGTTTTGAAATACCGAATTTTGGATTACAGAATTTTGCAATCCGAATTTTGACACATACAGAATTATGACCCCAACCCTTACAATTTTCTTCAATTATTTTGATTTTGAATATTAATTTATAAAAAAATATTCATTTAAACAACTTGATTTAAAAAACAAATAAAAGAGTGGAGTATTAGCTTTCAAAAAAGCTATAGCACATTATCTTACGTTCTTTCGTTGATTTTTAATATTTTTTGTTTGCGTTTTTTTGTCTGTAATGTTATATGTTAAAGAAAAATTTAAAAAAAAATACCTACAAGTCTTCCAGTTTGTCTTCTGCCTTTTAGAATTTGATCACTTCCTACGTACACGAATACACTGACAAATCGGCAGAAGTCACCGAATCAGATTTTCGGAAATTTTTGACAACTTTAGCAGCTTCTAGCACCCCTATGTCTTTCACTTAGCCTTCTGCCATTTTTAAAGCAACCTGTTTTAAATTTTTTGTTTTCTTTTTTATTCTGTATCAGCTATCACCTGCTTCAATTTCACTGAAATCGCTCAAGGAACAACGAAGTTGCAAAATGTTAGCATTTTTTGAAACACCCTGTTGCATTTTATTTATTCTAAGGTAAGTTAGTTAGGTCAGGTACATTACATACCCACTAACAAAAAATTGGCACTATAATATGGATTACCTTATTACCAAGTTTCTATTTTTCAATTAAAAAAAAGCAATCAAAAAATTGTTGAAAATCCAAATACAGCACAAATACATTTATATTTTTCTTTGTAAAATTTTAATACTTTGAGAGCCAAACAAACGATTTTTCCATTTGCCGAAAAGAAAAAAAAAAACAAAAAAAGGTAAATTTTATTTTCTCTTATCCAAAAACAAACAAAATTATTGTCTGCCTGTTAAATGCTCATGCATGGCTCGTGTCCAGCGTTTGGACCTTACTCCAATTTTGAGGAATAACAAAAACTACTCCGCCAGGCGCCACTCCACTAATTTGAAATCTACTTCTTTTTTCCACACTAAAAAATTCTGAAAGTATAATTATAAAGGGAATCATTTCTGTTTCTAATCTTGTTCGTCGTTTCTCGATCTCGATCATATCGTGATTTATGATATTTTTTGTTGTTAAAAATACCTATTTATTTTTTTTGAAAATATAGTTTTGACAACTTTAGTTTTTCCTTCGTTTTCAAAATTTTCTATAAACCTACCTACCTACTCCGCATTTTCAACAAATCTGCTCCGAAATTTTGCTGCTGAGGTTTGAACCTTGCCATGTCCACCAAATACCAAAGCTAGCCCTTTATGCGTATAGGTAGATTCATTGATGGTTACAACAAAGAAAAACAACAAAAAGTACACATTCCCATTCCACAAAAGAATGAAAATTGAATTTCTACCTGGAACCTGCTCATGCTCACTGCTCTATTCATTGTTCATGTTTTGTTGGTGTAGGTAGGTGTTTGCTTCCCACATTTCATGAAATCCACAATTTTTTGTTTTTGTTTTTATGATGAAAGGGTTCAAGTATAAGGACAAATAAGGTGACATCTAGCAACATGATCCACAGATTAGTTTTCTTTTATGAGTAAAATGGTTGTAGTCTTTGGATGCACAAGGCGACATCTGAAGTCGCTTTAACGTAGTATTTTCATTTAATCGAAGTGGTTCCTCTATGTATATAAACTCAATGGTACTATAAAGCAAGTTTTGGATTCGTTCAAAAACAAAATTTTGAGATAGTAATCAAACATGATATTACGATGATAGAGAACACCAAAAAAGTGGGTGGCACAATTCTGTCTGTCTTTCTGTCTGTTCGACTGCAGCCTAAACGGCTCGATCAATTTTCTTCAAACTTGGTACATAGTGGTTTTTGGTGATTATGCCCACACGTTTTTTTCATTTTTTTTTAGAACCAAAAATAACGGTACCTGCCATACATTTTTTTTGGCAAATTTACATAATCGTATTTTTCTCAAAAACGGCTCAACAACTTTTCTTTAAAAAAATGCAATAAATTTATTTTCTTAAAGGCTTTCTTTGGGTGGAAAACCATTTTCCAAAAATGGTTATTAATGGTACCTCCCAAGGAACCATTTTTTAATTTTTGATTTTCTTCAAAATGGTATGACCGATTTCAATTATTTTTTTATACAGAAGCTTCCAAAAAATGTTGATAGTTTTGTGTGCCAACATTTTTGAAAAAATATTTTTTGGATTTTGAAAAAATATTTAAATTTTTTTTTTGGAAAATCAAATATTTTGAAAACGGCATCATAGATTTTTTTGAAACTCGATATTTAAGACATTTTTAGTATTCTCTAAAATATTTTTAGAAAAAAATTCACATTTATGAAAAAATAACGGTACCTTCCATACAAAAGTGAAAAAACCGCAACGGAAAATATTTTTTTGCTTGAAAACGACTCCTATGATTTTGATTAAACTTTTTTCATATACTAAAATCAGTACAATCTACCATCAAAAATTATAAAATTTTACACATAGCAACTATTAGTAGTACTTGTCATAGAACGTATTTTTTTTATTTTGAGTTTTCTCGTTATCAGCTTAACGGATTTAAATGATTTTTTTTATATACAAATTTCAGATAAGATTGAATAATATTGCATATCAAAATTTTCAAAAAAAAAAGTTTCTGGATTTTTAAAAAAAGTTTCAAATTTTTTTTTAGAAAATTCGATATCTTAAAAACGGGCTGACAATTTTTTTCAAATTTTGTTTTTATATACACATAAATATAAAATTTAAATCTGCATACCAAAATTTGTTCTTTAAAATGTTTCAAGAATTTTATATATAAAAAATTAATTTAAAAAAAACCGCTCCAACGATTTTAAAATTTTTTTTCCCATACAATCATATTCCATCTTTTTCACCTCAAACTGTCAAAAGAGTTGTTTTAGCTAATTAAAATGTCGTATTTCATGCTTCTCTACATTTTTCTCACATAATTTCCATGTTTGTATATACAATTTTCTTAAACTCGCAGTGTCTTGAACCTAAGAGCAAGTACTTGCAACCCAGTCATGCATTTTATTTTGACATTTGCATTTTATTTTGGGTCCTAAACACTTTTACGATTATTAAAAAAAGGAAATTAAAACACCATTTCTTCGAGTTTTTAAAAAAAGTTTCAAATGTATTTTTGAAAATTCAATATCTCCAAAATGGGTTACAGTTTTTTTTTATTTTTTTTTAAGAGCTCATTAATTATTATAACTTAAGATGTGCGTGTCAAAAAGTTTTTAAGAATTTTATTTATAAAATATTTTTTTTTTTAAATTGCTTCGATCTTCAAAATTTGTATGCCTTTATTTATATAACCTAGAATTCAGATGGTATTCTCTTTTTACCTCAAGCTTTTAAAAGGGATTGTTTTAGCTACTTTAAAATCAAAACTTCAATGTTAATAATTGATGTATGCTTCGTAGCCTGTATAGGTACCTACTGCATTTGTAGGGTTTTCGTACAAAAATCTTGAAATTATGTTATTCAATAGATTTGAGCGAAAAAAAAGTTATTTATTGTTAATTTATGGTGTGTAAGATTTAAACTGGCTGTGTTGTGTAACACAGCTTATGTAATTTAAAATCATTTTTTTTTTTTTGTTATGGAAACTTTTGCTCAGATACACTACCTATCCTCTGTTTTGTGTAAAAATGGGATCCATTACCTAACCCTTTTCATTGAAACTAATCTTTTTAATATAAATAGGTAAGTTGCAGGTATCTTTACCTAATTTATTTTAAAATTATATCTCCTATTTGATATGATAAAGACATTTTATGTCCTTTACCGGGTATTAAAAACCTGTTGGTGCAGACAGTATAAATGATAAAATATTAATACCCTAGACCTTTATATAGGTACCTATGTATATAACATCATGAAGTAAAAAATATTTGTCATTTTTCTATAAAGGTATAACCTACCTTGTGTATTAAGGTCCTTTGATTGAAGTGACTGAAAAGCATCACACACAATATAAAAATATACTATACACATAGGACCAACACACATCCTCTTAAAGTCACCCTTGAGATTTTGCTTTTGCCTTTTCATTTACTATTATTTTTTATTTAAAGCATACAAAAAAAAGCTCAAAAATATATATATACAAACATATCTACATGGAATAGAAAAGCGAGTAAAAAATAAAAACTCAAAATCACTAGTGCTGAAAACATGGAAAATGCATGACAACAGCAGAAACTGTTCCATTGGAACAGCCATCCATATAAGTTGGTATAGCGTACATTCTCCCATAGGTAGTTACATATACAAAAATCATATGTCTACAACATATAGGTATGTATATACAATTGTACATGCATACATATATGTGTATACCATATAGTACCTACTCAACACACACGCTCGACCGACAGTTACTTCTTCATATTACATGGTTTAAAAAAAATCACCGTGGAGAGCGAACGAACAGCAACAGCATGAAAAGATGGTGAAAAAACTAAAAGTAAAAATACAAAACGTCTGCAAAACAAGGCTAAGGCCGCGGCCACGCAGTAAGCGGCTGAGCGGCTGAGCGGAAAAAAAATTATAAAACATATGAAATCACATAGAAGCGGCCACGCTATGAGCGAGCGGCGAAACAAAATTCTGAGCGGCTAAGCGGCGCCGCTCAGCAACCAAACCTGTTTTAATTTTAAGTAATGTTCTGAGCGGCAAGAAGTAAAGATGGCCAAAGTAAACATTGAGTTGTTAATTTCGTGTGTGCAATCTACATTTTAACTACTAATCGCTCAAAAGCAGTCGCTCAGTGCCTGGCCATACGTCGCTTAGAGCTGCCGCTCAGCCGCTTGCCGCTCAGCCGCTTAGCCGCTCAGCCGCTTACTGCGTGGCCGAGGCCTAAGGTAGGTAGAGGTACTAGAGGTAGGTATATCCTTCATGAAAATGCAATTTTTGAAACGAAAAAATACGAAGACAACCGCGTTGGAGACGGCGCGGCGACGACGTCGTCGTTCTTTGAAACATAGAAAACATCGTTCACTCACTTTCCAAAAAAACTGGACTACATCAAGCTTACTTGCTTCTTCTTCTTCTGGAGCATTTTGTAGATCTATACCTACCTATCTATATGAAGCAACTTACAGGAAAACAACCGTGCTGGCGCTAGGTGCAGCGGTGGTACCGCCTGGTGAATTCAATTTCGCATTGGAATGATTTCCACGTTCTAACCGTGCTATGATGGCCAAACATTCCCCTCAAGGAACATGTGCACCGCACACAGTGTTTTCAGACAAGTAGTGTTGATCTAGAATTCACGACCTGGCCAAGAGTATGAATTATTATTAGTGTGTGTACCTATACATTCTTTGGTCAGCGTATATTGTCTATAGCCAAAATTATACCACCGTCATTTATGTAGTTTGAAGCTTGGTGGATTTTTCTCGTGTTTTGGAACATACATATATGTACAATTGTACATAGGTACCTTATCTTTCTAAAGGACGGGCGGACGTCTGCTGTTTCATGGTTTTTTTGCTGATTCAAGATAAAAATTATATAAAATAAAGCGGTTAAGTTTTTTTTTTGTTTTTTTTTTCTTTTATTTCTTTTTGTGGTGTTTAAAATTGACCAGTTTTTGAAAACCTACAACACCAAAAATAATAGAAAATTGTTTTTCAATGATGCAACCATTTTCGGGAACTAGGTACCTTTGAGCTATAGACTCTTAAGGCTATCTTTTGGAAACAAATCTTTTTCGAAAAATGCGTATTGATGGTAGATAAATCTACTTCTACGAGAAAAATTGTTTGATTTTCGATTTTCTTGAAAACGGTTTAACTGATTTTTATAATTTTTTTCATGCAGTCTGAACATTTTAAAAAGCATTGTGTACCAAAATTTGTCAGAAATATCAATCAAATCGCTCAAATTTTTTTGTTTGAAAACTCAATAGGTAGGTATTTATTTAAAAAACGAGAAATTCTATTTCTTAAACTTGGTAGGATCCTTACGATTTTCTAATACTATATTTAGACATTAGCGTAGCTAGGGGGGGGCGAAGGGGGCGGTCGCCCCGGGCGCCAGGATTAAGGGGCGGCAAATGGGAAAATCATATTCATTGTTTATGGGATGTAAAGCAATTACAGAAGTTTTTTTATTGAAAATTTTATTAAATTTTTATTAGAAAACGCACAATTTTAATAGTATTCAAATTTGTAGGGGCGGCAAAAATTTCCTCGATCTTCATGGGAAGTTGGAAATAAACACAAGTTTAATTTTTGTAAAATAAATAATTAAATCAATTTGTATTAAATTGAAATCAATAGGGGCGCAAAATCATCATCGTTGTTTATTGCAGAAATTGGAAATAAACAAAAAAGTATTATTTTTTAAGATAAAAAATCTATAACATTGGTACGTATAAGAACGTACAATTTTTCATTGTGTTCAAATCACTAGGGGCGGAAGAATCATGGCCGTTGCTCATTATAGAAGTTGATAATAAACCCAAAAGTTCATTTTTTTAAATTAACAATTCTTTCAAATTTTGAAACAAAATGGCTTTCGTAATGACCATTCTTTTTTGTAGCTTTACATATATGTGTTTGTTAATTCTCTCAATTTAGTTCAGAGGGTTTGACCTTTCTCAAAGAATGTGTCACGTTAGATTTGAAAAAAAAAAACAAAAATGCTTTCGATTGAATATTTTCGCAGATAATTTTTTTTTTTTAAATAAAAAATAATAATATTATTTATACAAAACTGATAAATGAATAAAAATAAATAAAACATAACAATAGTTTTTTTTTCAAACATAAATGGCTGCATTCAACACAAAGAATTTTAAAAAAATGTGATTTTTTTTTGCGAAAGCTTGAAGATTAATTTTTGTTCGTAAAATGAAGTGCAGTATGTAGATTTTTCAGCAGATTTATTTTGAGAAAAAATGTATTAGATCAACAATCTACTGCAATTTCAGTGAAGTAACAACTCTGTAGTCAGACACTCAGTAGTGACTTAGCCGTTGCTTTGACCCTTTCATGGTTCATGATTATTAGATCTGAGAAATATGAACAATATGCAATTTCTCAGTTTCGCTGTCGAGTACTGATGAAACAATAGGCGTGTCTCACCAAGTAAAATCTCACCGAGCGCTTAGTATCAAGTTGACGTAGGCGGAATGTTGTGGTGAAACAAAGATACTCTGTTCAATCGTACTGAATTATGGAAACAAAATTTTAACTCTGCTTTAAATATTTAAATTTTAAAGCACAAAACTTTATTAAATGAATGAAAAATAATACTAAGATCAATTTATTTTTCCTTTTTATCAACAATCAACCTCTATTCTATATTTTTGTATCGATTTCGTATTTGCACATCACCGAGAAATTGCAATTTGGCTGTCAAATGAACAGTTTTAGCTGAAAAAGAACATTGAGAAATTAACCCAAAAAATTTTTGTCTCAGTAGTCTCTGGAAAAAATCTTAGTACTCAGGTGAGATTTTTTGACTCACTTAGAAATATCTGAGCTCTCAGAGATTTTATTTGGTGAGACAAGCCTAATGAACAATTATGAACTTTACTATTTTTGAACGAAAGCAAACATTAAAAAAAAATTCAAGTCTCCATATATTATATACAGTCGGCTTAAAATTAAATCCCAGTAGGTCAGAAACAAAAAATTTTCATTCAGCAGATATTGCGGCAAAGTGGCGTGTATCAATATTTCGCAGAATGTAATTCCTTGCATTTATAAAAAAAATATTTTAGTCAAAATTTTGTCTGCAACTCTAAGACCGATTTTATTATTAAGTATTGTTAGACCGAAGGGGTGGCAAATTATTGTTTTGCCCCGGGCGGCAAATATCTTAGCTACGCCAGTGTATTTAGAATATTTAAAACAATATTGGTACCTACCATAGAAATGTATTATAAGGAAAGCCTTACTTTTCCTAAAAAACGATTTTGATAAGAAGAATGCTATGCTAAAATCATGTAGTTTTACAACAACTTGAAAACAATTTTACACTACGCAACTATATACCTCTCTTAAAACTGTTTTTTAGTAAGAATTTTGTTTAATTAATTTGGCTAAATATTGAAGATTCAAATTATTCAAAAGCTCAAATTTCTTTTACAAACTACACAGGGTATAGTTGTACAAACAATTGCTTAAAAGAACAAAAAAAGTTCTCCAACGATTTTCAATTTTTCATGTGCAGTTTTCATATTTATTCAAAATTTCAATTATTCAATGCAAACTTAAAAAAAAAACTTGTTTTTGCAGCAGTTAGGTACTTTAAATATGAATTGATGCTTTAAAAAATGTTTCTTTCATAATTCCTATGTTTTTTTTGTCATACAAACAATTTTTAAAATTTTAAAACTTATCCAATAAAAGATTAAGAACTTCTAACCCTGATTAAGTTGAATTAAATATAATATACTATAACGGAGCCTACCATAAATTTGTTTTGAAATTAAATTCCTTTTTTTTTTCAAAAACCGGTTCACAGACTTTCGGAAAAAAATTCAATGAATCACTTTTTTTATCCATTTATCTTTAAACTACCTGTCTTTTATTTTTGCTTGGACATTCGGAGTACGCCTTTACCCCTCCATTTTTCAACTCTTAAGGAGGGTCCACTCTATGCCGATCAACATTGTTGGTTAACATTTGGCGTTTTTCTTTTTTGGCTCTGAGCAAAGCTCTGAGCAGAGGCTGAGCGATCAGAGCAGAGAGCTCCGAGCAGATTATGATCAGGGTTGTCAGATTCGGCTATTTATCATAAATTGGGCTATCTTTTTCCTAAAATTGCGACAAGAATTTGAAGAAAGTAGCCCAATTTGATATTACTTGTAATTATTTTTAAGAAAATTCGTTAAACAAGATTAGCACTATATTTAAATTCATCCAGATTTTAAAGATTATCACTTAGAAATTATTCCAAAAAACAAGAAGAACGTGGAATATACAAGAAATTTTAGATTTTTTAAATGAGATTGGGCTAGTTTTTGGGCAACAATAGTTCTAAAATTGGGCTACAAAAGCGCTTCTTGACCTGGCAACCCTGATTATGATCAGATTCCTCAGATTTAATTATGAAATACACTTGAGCACTGAACTGTCATTTCATAGGTATTTTTGGTAATTTTCGTGAAATTTCTTGCAATTTTGTACAAATGACGGGCAACTGTCCAGGGAGTGTCCAGAGAATCTATTTTAAATTATGTAGCACCATTGTATATACATAAATTCTATAGTATTCTCATGAAGAAAAAAAGCTCGTGGCCATCTATGCGTCCAAATGTAATCCTAATTTTTGTTAAGGGATCTCGGTAAGGCGATCACAGCGAACCTATCGACTAAATGTCTACCTACAAAATCGTGATTCATGAGAATACTATAGAGTGGATATACAATGGTAGCACTAGAAAAATAAGTGAAGTTGGCTTCGCTCAGTGTTTCGCTCGATTCGCTCGGTCATTTAATCCTGAGCTAATTGAGCAAGCTCTGAGCTAGCTCCGATAGAAAAAATAAACACACTTTATATGCTCTGATATGTCTGAGCTAAAAAAGGGACATAGAATTATTGTTTGACAGTTCCGTGATCTACTCTGAGTTAAAAAAGAAAAACGCCAATTGTCGATCAACATGCTAGTCTTTACGTCAAAAACTTTCGTAGCAACAATTTTTGTTGATTTGAATTTTCTGATCGATGCGTCAGGATCCAACCAAAGGGTTCAGGGTTCGAATCCTGGGGGTATCCAACTGTTTTTTTTTTTTTTTTTTTTGTGAACAATAAAGTTAAAACGAAATTATTAACATTAAATACTTATTAATTAAAAAATTGATTAATAAATAACGCACAAAACAGATAAATTATGTACATGAAATTAAAACCCTACAAATGTTTTTAATAAAATGGAATTTGTTAAACAACTTTGTCGATTGCTATCCATACTATACTCCAAACATATTCGATTGACTATTCCGAGTAATGTTTTCAATGTCCTTTTCTGTTCCCGATTTAAAGATGGAGCAGAGATGGAACAAATACATACATTTAAATTCTTCTTCGAATTGCTTGTCAGCACGAATAAATGCTTGAAGAAGCCATTTTGTAAAATGAGGATTAGAATTTTAAATTAGTGGAACAGTTAGCAGAAGTAGAATCGCAGAGAAGGACGTGGCCATAGTTAAAATACCTTTCCATAGACCATGAAGGATGGAGACGATTTGTTGGCGTCTTTCGTCTTATGTAGTCAAGTCGATTAGCCGAAAAATCAGCAAAATTACAGAAAAAATGCGGAAGGCTGGATTTTGGTACATAGCCTCTTAATGGTATTCTAAGGAAGTTGTAAAAAGCCCCATCGGTAGGAGTGCCGCTGACAATTTCACTTGGGGTCAAAGTCCCCCCAAGTAGTTTTTTTTGGGATATCTCTCGCCTACACCTGTTCGACAAGTGTTTAGTAAGGCAGTCAAATGGCTAATGGTTCAACACCTCAAAGGCTATTATTGATATATGACTTACAACTTTACGCAAATGACTCTTTATGTCGTAGGCTCTTAGACCAATAGAACGCCACTGTTGTCACCAAAAATTCTCCAGCTGTCCAGAATGTCTTTCAGGTAGAAAAATAGAAAGACGGTGCATATATTTACAAGCAAAGTCATTGGAAAAGCAATTAGGTCCCCTCCCAAGAAAACAGACTAAGATGCAGATGTCCTTAAAGTCATGAAGGTGACATGCTCAAAACAGAAAATATCAGTAGGTATAGATATCAAAAATGACATCGGATATCTCGAAGAGTCTATTGATAAGATAAATGGGTCTGAAAGAAAAACAACGGATTGGAGCTGCTCAGCACCATAACCGGCTATCACAAAAACAGCAGCACCATTGCAAACTGACGAGGCTGGTTACCTGGTTAGGGAAACAGACCAGGCACCTCAAGAACGGTTACTCTTATGAAAAAAAGTTTAAGGATATCTTCTAAGCTACCACCAAGACCTTGAAATTTTTTCTGCTAAAGTTTTCGTTCGCCATTTTTTCCTTAGCGAAAAGCTTTAACGACTGGACTATATGCCCCAACTGGAGTAACTGGAATCGAGTCAGATCAGGGCTCTCATCACGTAAATCGCTCAAACGATTGTAGTAAACGACGTCGTCAAAATTTTACTTCGTAAAACATCACAATCGTGTCGTTCTGTTTACAGTTTGAGAATAACTATAAACATCAAAAAATATGTAGAAAATTAATTATTTGATGTCGTTTTAATTTAAAATGTCACATTATTTTAAATTTTAAATTCAATATGAACCGTTTCAGACCTCATTCGAGTCGAAATTACTTAAAACGTACTTAAAAATACATAGCGATGGGACAGATTAACGGTCTGGCAGTCAAAGTGGTTCACCCTCTATTCAGCCTACGTGGGCAAGTTTTGAAGAGATATGACAAACATTTCCCTAATGGAATAAAAAGAAGAATCCGTATCACAAGAGGTCCGCAAATTCTACAGCAAGATTGAGACAAATCCTCAAAATAACTGTCTAGTTCCCAGGGCACCCATCAAACCTCAACCTTTTGGTTAAGAACATTGTTTTTATGGTTCCGCGTGACCGCGTGTAATCGAAAAAAAAATATTAGTATAGAGCTAAAAAGTTGTGAATGTATGCATTGGGTTTCAATGATTTGAATAAATATATTTTTTACCAAAGATATGCTTTCTTCATTTTAATTTATTTTATTAATTTAACGGACTTACCGCGATAATTTAATTCAAAAAATTGAATTGAAATTGATAGCCCGACAAGTGGAACGGGTTAACCCGTGACCACGACAAGTGGAACCTTGTCGAAACGTCGGGCTATCAATTTCAATTCAATTTTTTGAATTAAATTATCGCGGTAAGTCCGTTAAATTAATAAAATAAATTAAAATGAATATTTACAATCGCGATTATAAAAGTTTAAAGTCTAAAATATGCTTTCTTGTTCGTTTGTTTATTTATTGCTTTTCAAGAATCACATAGGGTAGGCAGAGGTGTCTACTCGCTTTAGAGGCTTCTTTTTCTTAGAACGGCATCTATGGTTTAATTCATAAACTCATCGTTGCAGAAGTGATGCACCATCAATTCAATCAAACATATGTTTTGTATCAAACATGCAATTAACAATTGTAAACGTGCATCATGGGATGCACAAACTTCAAACAAAACAGAGCCAAGAAAATTCTTGATGCGTTTTTACCATTGTATTTGTATCAGGTTAACTGCCTTGCATACCATCATATCGAAAAAGTAATGATGCAAAAATCTTTGAAGTTTTTGAATTTACACTATGAAAATCCAACCAAGGAGTATGAAACGATTGTAAAATATCAATCGTTCAATCGCAATCGTTTAATCGATCCTATTTGACAATTTCACAAGCTATACGAAGCAAAATTGAATCGTCTAAGCGACGTCGTTCAAACGATTCATGTATTTTTGAATTATATGAAGCAAAACAATCGTCAAAATGACGTCGTTAGACGATCATCGTCTTACGCGATGAGAGCCCAGGAAATCTAATATAAAACGACAGTAAAACTTTCCAAAAATTATAAAAACTATCCTAATTATCAATTAGATATCTTAAAGAAAACTTACTGATCCCATGTGAGTGGTATAAGTTAAACGACTTAATGTTCGCGTATAATAAACTTACTTAATTCTCATGCCTTTCGGCCAAAAAACTATACATAGGTATATTTACGATTACAATTCAGGTCGGTTTAATATTAAAGCTAGAACAATTTACACAGACAGGAGCAGTTTAGTACAACGGCAACAAAAGTATCAAAATAAATACAGTCAACTCCCTCTACGTGTAACTAACATCACGCGTGATATCAAAATCAGTTCGAGTTAAAGAGTTTAAAAAAATTCGAGTTAGAGAGAAATGTTATTTCGTATATGGAAATTTGAGGAGAATAAAAAAATATGGCGAACAAGTTCGAGTTAGTGGGAAACATTTTTTCAACTTAGAGGGAGTCGACTCCGACTGTAATTTTTACTCGAAAGCACAATTTTACAGATTATCTACAGTGGCAAATCCTCCTTTAAACGATGTGTCTGATGACATTTGGGTCGAAAACAATTAATAAATAAATTAAAATTTGTTTTACTTAGGGCTGATGGTCACAATACCAAACCGTTAAATTCGTTAAGATCGAAAAATGTCATTAACGTCTCGGTATCGGTCACTAAAGTCACTTCCTCCAGCTGAGAAGAAACAAATCTGAAAATGTCATCCAAATCGTTGTCTTCTGAGAAACGAGAGCGTATAGCAGTGAGCGGTTTTTACTTTAATCGTTTCCTTATGCTTATCTATACGAAAGCGAACAAACTGTAAAAATTTCATAAAAATCGTTGGAGCCGTTTCCGAGAAACTCACTATACAAGAATTGTCTTCCTTGTAAATTAATAATAAATTCAAAAATCTATTTATCCTGCCGATACCAAACTATACTACCGACAGTCTCGGCAAATTTCGGTCCAAAAATTACGGTATCGACTCGGTATCGTTTCGGATGTTTTGAAACTAGTATTGCCTGGGTACCGTTTCGGTTTTCGATACCGATAGCAAACGATAGTGAGACTTTTCAGGTATCGCAGTACTGTAGGTATCTGTTGGCCAAAACTGCCCCAGTCCCTGTCCGATTCTGCCCCGAGGCATTAATTTGCATGGAAAAATGTCAAAGAACAAACAAATGTTTTTTGTTTAAGTGTCCTAAGGTGCCCCCCTCTCCCCACCTACCAAACAAATAATGCAAAAACCGTTTGAAAAAATTTAAATTTTCATGAAAACGACTCCTGTGATATTAATATTTTTTATATTTAGGCACAAAAGTACGTAGTTGACATTCTCATTCAAACTATAGACTTGGTAATGTTAAATAAACGAATTTAAATAAAATGTTAGGGGGCTCCAGACTAAGACCACAAGGTCTACTATTTATCCTCAATCTGCTCTAATGACATCATTGCCCTCACCGAAACATGGCTATATGCTGGTATCAACGATTCTGAAATATTTGACCGCACATTTAATCTTTTTAGGCGTGAAAGACATTCTGATCCTAATATCTATCGTCGCTGTGGGTGGAGGAATTCTGATAGCCGTAAAATCTTGTTTCATAGCTACCCCCGTTATCATTCCTGTAGCACTTGACATAGAATTTCTATGTATTAAAGTGTCTCTAAAAGTCAAAAACTTATACGTTGTAACCTTATATATTGTTCCTGGCAGCCCTTATGACGTCTATGCAAAAGCGTACGAATACTTATGCTTCATCAACGAACTTTTGGAGTGTCAGCATGAAATTATTTACCTAGGTGACTTCAATCTTACAAATGTTGCTAGGATTCGCTGTTCTGATACAAATGTCATGTTGCCATCTGGAAATCAAAAATCGGACGACTCAAAATTTATTGATGACTTCACATCTCTTGGACTTCACCAATTTAACACAAACGGCAAATTACTGGATTTAGTCTTCACTACCATTGATGAAGGCATTACAGTGGAAAAATCAAATGAGCCTCTAGTGTCTGAAGACAACCACCATCCAGCTCTTACTTTTACTCTTTTAATGAACTCAGATTATTTAAATAATGATATTTTTGAAGAAATAGGTTAGAGTAAGTTGGGGTAATGTGGTATATGCGGGTTATGTGGTATAGGCAGTTATTTCAAAAACCAAGCATGCTTCTACAACGGTTCTTGATTCAGTGGAAGGTGATTTAAATAAAAGTAGTAATGCGTATTTAAACAACCCAAAAATCGTTCATTAATTCGACCAAATTGTGTAAAACCCTAATTGTGTAGAGCTGAGTTTTTTTTTTGGGTGGAACTAAAAGTGTTTGTGCGCTTTGAAAAATTATTGTGTTCCAAAGCAATTTTTCAATGCAACGGAAGAATATATTAATCATTAACGTTACTTAATTCTTAGTTTTGTTTAAAAGTATTCATTTTAAATTGTATTGTATTTTCTGTACAAATATGGAGTTTCGGCTAATGTGGTATACTAGCAGTGGGCTAGTGTGGTATAGTATTCTTAATGGAATATGGTATACCACATTACCCAACCTTAAAGTTTATACCTGCGACAACTGAAATTTGTGGTTTGGCAATAATCTTTTGTTAAAATGTCTAAAAAAAGGTGAAACTAGAAAATGGGACCCGAAAGATATGCAGAGACCCACTTGTACTATGAGGAATTATGAAATTTGCCTTCAAGACATTTGGAGGACCACTTGGTATAGTATACCACATTAGACATTAAGGGTGTACCACATTACCCACTACTTTTCAAAAGTGGCGATTTCGAGGTCATATCATTATTTTGTCAAAATCTTTGTAAGTTACTGTTAGAATCCGATAAAAACAGTTAACGTAGTAGCTTATATGTTCGTGTTAACATCTACAAAATTTGGAAGCATTCGTGTCACTACTTTGTCTGTTAAGTCAAAAATACAAATATGTATACCACAATACCCTAACTTACTCTATGGTCTATATACACAAGCTATCTCAGAGCGAAGCTAATTTTGAAAATTATTGTGAAGCAAGAACCATTTTTAATAGTATTTCAAGTTTAAAGTATCTAAATTATCTGCAGAAGGTGCAAAGAGATCTTAAATTGAATCCAAAATATTTTTGGAAATGCATATAGTAAAAGAAAGTCTTGTCTTCAAGTCAAATGACATTTCTAGTCATGACCCTCGAGTTATAACACAACTATTTTCTGACTTCTAAGCGCCTTCAACTGTGATACTAACATCTGTGATACCTTAAACTGGTGATATTTTGAACTGTGATAATTTTGACGATATTGCCCAACACTTTAGGCATTTGAAATCTTTCTCTTACTTGACTGACATTAATTTTATTATAAATACTGACAATATTTCCAAGTTTGTATCTTATCTAGATGATAGTTGTATACCAGGCCCTGATGGTATGCCTTCTACTATTTTGAAAAACTGTGTGAGTCACTTGTCGTTACCTTTGTCCGTTATTTTTACCTTATCAATGTCTTCTTGTGCATTTCCATCTATTTGGAAAAACTCTTTCATTATCCCTCTACCTCTACATAAGAAAGGAAAAAGAGATGAAATCAAAAATTATAGACCTATTGCTAGATTATCGGTTATTCCAAAACTTTTCGAGGCTATTATCTGTGAATCTTTATGTTCTTATGTGAAATCATTTAATCAACATGGTTTTACAAAAGGGCGCTCAACTGTAACTTTGTTACTGGAATTGGCTCAAAATTGTATTGACTCATTTAGGAACAAAAGACAATTAGATTGCGTCTTTACAGACTTCAGTAAGGCTTTTGACAAACTCTCTCATCGAGTCTTGCTATTTAAATTAAGAAAACTAGGATTTAGTCAGTTTTAACAGATTGTTGGTTTTTACAACCAAAATGGTTGGAAAAATTGCCTTTGGTGAGAAAAATGGTGGGAAAATATTCATAGTGGGATTTATGGTGGGAAAATATTTCAATGGTCTCTTTTTTTGGGGGAAAAATTGTATATCCGCAATTTATTATACCTATCTATCTTCAAATTTTATTACCTATATTGATTTGGTGAAAAATTCATTCCTAACCTTGAAAAAACAGTAACTTTAATAAATAATTTTTTTGAATACAACACAAATGAGGTACACAAAATCGCTGACCTTACAAACAATTTAAAAATAATTCAAAATTTATAAAAATCTATGGCTGACCAACTCATGAGACTAGCTGACATTTTATGACAGTTAAGTCACCTTTCAAAAAGCATACTTTCTTTTTAAATGACCCCGATGAGGTGCCAACATTTTGTTTGTGACCTTGAGATGAACTTTTAAAATTCATAAGAAAATCTATAGTTCACCAATTAGTGAAAATAGTTGACCTTTTATCACGATCTAGTGATCGTTTGGATCGGTATACGCAAATGAGGTAGCAAAAATCGTTCGTGACCTCAAGAAAATTTAAGTCTTGATTACAACTTTCCTAGGGCTGACCAATTTCTAGGACAAGTAGACTTTCTTCACCAATTACTGACCAATTTGATGACATGCGAATATGAAGTGTCAAGAGTGCAGATCCAACTTTCTTTCTTTTTGTATATCTATGAAATAGTTATAGCAGAAACATGTATGGTGTTTTTTTTTTACTTCCAGTACAAAAATGGTGGAATTTTTTTGGGATCTGGTGGGATTCTAGAAATCTTATCTGGCAATACTGAATTTAGTGAACATTTTGTAATTTGGCTTCAATTTTATTTATTTGATAGATCATACTCAGTACTTTTCAATGGTTGTGAATCGAATAACTTTAAAGTTAATTCCGGAATACCTCAAGGCAGCCATTTGGGCCCAGTCCTTTTTATTTTATTTATTAACGACCTACCGTCTGTGTTAAAATACTCAAACTGTCTAATTTATGCGGATGATGTTTTAATCTTTAAAGGTATTTCGAATAATCAAGATTGTGAGGAGTTGCAGTATGACCTAAATTCTTTTTTTGACTGGTGTGCTTGTAATTGTTTGTTTCTCAACATCGATAAATGTAAGACTATAAGTCTTACGAGAAAGTTTTCCGTTTCTTCTCTTAACTATTTGTTTGACGGTCTGATCTTGTCACGTGTAAGCGATATAAATGTTCTTGGTGTATAATTTGATCGTAAACTGGAATTCATACACCACATCAACTCCATAGCTAATAAATCCAATTCAATTCTAGGTTGGATCGAAAGGGAGTCAAGATAGTTTTCCGATCCTTTCGTTATCAAGCTGCTTTTTGTATCATTTGCTCAACCCATCCTGGAATATGTCTGTCAGGTCTGGTCCCCCCATTATGACTGTCATAATGCCAGATTAGAACAAGTACAAAAAAGATTAGAATAGACTCTACTCTATCTATTATGACGCAAAATCAAAAGCTTCATCTTATAAGATGTTAAGTGGCAGGATCTTCTCAGAAAAAATACTTTTTTACCTCAAATATTCTTCTAAGTCAAATTAAATTTCCTCAATTCAAAATACTTGAAAATTTTAATTTTCCTCATCAGTACGCATTTATTACCTGCAGATATGTATACCTACACAATCACAGATAACATTAGAAATTACTTTCTCCATAGTCTATAAGCAAAAAGCTAATAAAGCCTCTTTCAAAATTCAGGTAAATAATCTACTTTAGCACGTTTTACTCTAAATGAATAATCCTTAAATTGCATCAGTTTCTATCTATAAAGAAGAATAATATGTTGCACATTTTGTAATGCCATATAAAGTCTATGTGTTGGAAATAGCTCGAGTAGCTTTACAATTACCGCATGGCAATTAACGTATAATTGATTTTGCATCAAGGACCAATGCACACAAATAAAGTGTTTTGATGTATATGTATATATAAATTGAACAGACACATGAACACATATACACATTTTGCAACAACTTGTTTTGAAAATGTTCAAAATTGAATTCAAGTTTTTGTGATGCCCTGTTGAACGTAAATTGAAATCTGGGACGGAAATATGGTTTTATCACATAAAACGCAGGATATATACCAACAAATTTGGCTACAATTCTCTTTGTTTGATTCAATGTTTAATTATTCTCCATCGAATGTTGGTACCTAACTGAAAATTGTAACAAGCGTTTGAGTTTTACAAATTTATAGAACTAAGAAGGGAAATTACAGGGTGTTTCCTTATAATTATTTCCTTTATTTTCAAAATGCTCCATTTTCATATGACTGTCAAGTTTAGCAATGCAACTTATTAGCCAATCAAAAAACTAATAGGTGAATAATTTGCCATTAATTTGTGGTTAATTACAAGTGACAGTTTCAAATTTGTCGTTCAATAATAGTTGTTACTATTTATTTCTTGTTGCTTTGCTAAATGTACATCAATTTCACATATGACCCCTCTGAGAAAGATGTTTAAACCTCTGTTTAATTGTTGATTGTTTCAAAGCTTGTCGTAAATCATTCGTGTATCAGTTGACAACTTAATATTTTATTTATAGGTAATTTGTTCTGTTCTTATTGCTGCTATAATTTTAGTTTGCGACTATTTTTCTAACGGAAAATTATAAAACAATCAACAATTGAATAAAAAAGTTTCAATCCCTTTCAAATATTTTGTTCCCAATAATTTTTCATTTTGTTTTTTATTTTTCTTGTTAGCATAGAAACACCCTGTAAATTGATTTAGTTTTGTGAAGCTTTCAATCACCCCCAAAAATCCATTCAGCCCCTGCCTATATGTAATGCAACATCCTCTCTAACATGTACTTCTACTTTTGGTCTTTTCCACAGATTGTTCAAGAATCCATTCAGATTCCGGGCTCTGGTCTTCATCTTACATATCAATCATCGCAGGCTTCCGGATATTTGAGCATCGTTCGGATGCGTTTGACTTCAGAATATATACCAAGTACACTGACGCATGTTCATGTTGGAGTGGAAATTGAAGGTGCCCTGCATGTGAAGACATACGAAGCCGATCCCAATCTAATACACACATTTGCGTGGAATAAACGCAACGTGTACCGACAGAAGGTGTATGGAGTGACGATTGCTCGTATATCGGTTGGATATCAGCACTCGACGTGCAAATCTCCAGTATGGACAACTCAAACGGCCAAGTTGCAGGGATACGATGTAGATATTTCGGACATTGGTGGATGGGGGCTTGATATTCACCATCACTATAACTTCCACGAGGGTATACTGCAGAAGGGCGATGGCAGCACCCTGCACATGAAAGAGTATCCCCGAACGGTGAAAGTTGTCATGGGAACGGGTTTGCAACGCCCACTTAATTGTCCCGACCATTGCAATGGCATTGCAAAAGACGCACGGCTCCTTACCCCAATTGCATTGGCTTCCGGTCCCGATGGTAGTTTGTATGTGGGTGACTTCAACCTCGTGCGACGTATCACACCAGATGGCAAAGTGTTCACCATTCTTCAACTGAGCGCCACCCAGGTCTCCTATCAATACTACCTGGCCGTGTCGCCAGCCGATGGCCATTTGTACATATCCGATCCAGAAAAGCATCAAATCCTGCGCCTTCTTCGACTGGAAAAGGTCAAAGATCCCAGCATCAATAGTGAGCCGGTTGTTGGCAGTGGTCAGCGATGCATACCCGGTGACGAAGGTAATTGCGGCGACGGTGGACCAGCATTGCAGGCAAGGTTGTCACATCCAAAAGGCCTGGCCATTGCAGCGGACCGCACAATGTACATCGCCGACGGAACAAACATCAGAGCCGTTGATCCGAAGGGCATCATTCATACGCTAATTGGCCACCATGGGCATCACAACCACTGGAGTCCGGCTCCTTGTTCGGGCACCCTTATGGCCAACCAGGCACAATTGCAATGGCCCACCGGATTGGCGTTAAGTCCTTTAGATGGCTCCTTGCATTTCATCGACGATCGACTAGTTCTGCGTCTGACATCGGACATGAAGATTCGTGTTGTTGCCGGTACACCCCTGCACTGCAATAACAATCAGGACAAAAACAAGACGAACGACAGTGTCCTGGGCACAGTGCTGGCCATGGCTTTTTCGCCATTCGGCGAGCTCTATATTGCGGACAGTGATTCGCGGCGTGTTAATTCGATCCGTGTTGTAGACACAACCGGAAATATGAGATATTTTGCTGGCAAACAGGAGAATTTGGGGTGAGTACTGAGTATAGAGTATTTTTAGTCAAAGCGAATGCGCTTTCTCTGCTTAGCGTTTCGGGTATATTGATTATAATGTTTAGCTAAAAACCATGTTAGCGCGGTATTTGTTTATTAAGATAACAATGGGTGAAAGTATGGGTTGTGTTACAGGATGTAGGGGATATGTTCATTTCAAAGAGAGCATTTATATGTAGTCAAAAATACTCTCAAAAGGTTTATTCATGGTGTACACATGACTAGATCCGGTAACGGGTGGCAAGGTAGAGCTTGGAGGTATCTTCGTAGTAGAAAGCATTCGCCGTTGTAGAGACCCCTTTTTTATTGTCATTATTTCTTAAATTTGTGAAAAAGATGAGAAGAAACCCGATTTAAGGATTAAGAAATAATGAAACTATGTTTCGAATTTAAAAAAAAAAAAATTACAATGGTAGTGTAACGATTTTGAAAATTAAAATGAGCAGTTAGTTATTTATTATAATAAAAATAAAATACATTAAAAAAAAAAACAAAGTACGAAAGCTTGGGATATGAATATTTTCTTTTCATTAATGTTATCAAAAATGTTCTCAATAAGTATCTTAGTGTTTTTACTTGCGATTATAGGTACTATAAGGCAAGTTTTGGATTCGTGCAAAAAAAAAATTTTGAGATAACAATCAAATATGATATTACGATGATAGAGAACACCAAAAAAGTGGGTGGCAAAATTCTGTCTGTCTGTCTGTCTGTCTGTCTGTCTGTCTGTCTGTTCGTCTACAGCCTAAACGGCTCGATCGATTTTCTTCAAACTTGGTACTTAGTGGTTTTTGGTGATTCTGCCGACACGTTTTTTTCATTTTTTTTTTGGAACCAAAAATAACGGTACCTGCCATACGTTTTTTTTTTGGCAAATTTACATAACCGTATTTTTCTCAAAAACGGCTCGACAACTTTTCTTAAAAAAAATTCAGTAAATTTATTTTAGTAAAGGCTTTCTTTGGGTGGAAAACCATTTTTCAAAAATGGTTATTAATGGTACCTCCCAAAGAACCATTTTTTTAATTTTTGATTTTCTTCAAAACAATAAAACCGATTTCAATTATTTTTTTTATACAGAAACTTCCAAAAAATATAAATAGTTTTGTTTACCAAAATTTTTGAAAAAATATTTTTTGGATTTTTAAAAAATGTTTCAAATTTTTTTTTTGAAAATCAAATATTTCGAAAACGACATGATCGATTTTTTTGAAACGCGATATTTAAGAGTTTTTTAGTATTCTCTACAATATTTTTAGAAAAAAATTTACATTTATGAAAAAATAACGGTACCTTCCATACAAAAGTTAAAAAACCACAAAGGAAAATATTTTTTTGCTTAAAAACGACTCCTACGATTTTGATTAAACTTTTTTAATATACTTAAAATAGTACGATCTACTACCAAAAATTATAAAATTTCACACTTAGCAATTATTAATAGTACCTGTCATAGAAAGTATTTTTTTATTTTGAATTTTCTCGTTTTTGGCTAAGCGGATTAAAATATTTTTTTTTTATATACAAATATCAAATAAGATTGAATAATATTGCATTTCAAAATTTTCAAAAAAAAAGTTTTTGGATTTTTAAAAAATGTTTCATTTTTTTTTTGAAAATTCGATATCTCAAAAACGGGTTGACAGTTTTTTTTCAAATTTTGTTTTTATATACACATAAATATATACTTTTAATTTGCATACCAAAATTTTTTCTTAAAAATGTTATAAGAATTTTATATATAAAAAATTAATTTTTTAAGAAACCGCTCCAACGATTTTAAATTTTTTTTTTCTGTAAAATCATATTCAATCAAGAATTAAGATGGCATTCTTTTTTTCCACCCCAAACTGTCAAAAGAGTTGTTTTAGCCAATTTCAATGTCGTATTTCATGCTTCTCTTCATTTTTCTCTCATAGTTTCCATGTTTTATATACAATTTTCTTAAACCCGCAGTGTCTTGAACATAAGAGCAAGTACGTGCGACCCAGTCGTGCATTTTATTTGTGTTGGCGTCAGAAGTCGAGGTATTGCATTCACAAATAAATTTTGTTTTATTGAAAATATAGTCTAGGAACCGTATTTTTCGGCCTCAAAACCTTAGCTCCTAAAAGATCAATTTTCCTCGTTTGTCTTGTAGCATGCCGCTGTATAGCAACTTAAGTAACTTACAACTTTCTTAAATGACATCCCCTGCATAAAACAAAGGTACACCACCTTATACCAAAAAAGAAAAAGTTTAAATTCCCGATTGTTCTGCCAAGTTCCTAGTTGGGCAAGTGAAACGTGTGTGAAGTATAGGTATAACATTTTTGGGCTAGACCAATGGGACCATGGCAGGAATTTGCAGTTTTTTTGCATTTAGTATGCATTTCTATTCCGGATTTTGCAGTTCACCAAATAGTGGGTGTAACCGATTAACTGTACTGCTTACTTCACTGTGAAATAAGCAGTGCCTGTCCTTTTCTCAGCAACCGGGCAAGCTAGCAATCTGAAATAAGGCTCTTAATTTGCACTTCAAGAAAAGAAAAAAAACCAAATTTTTAAATCCTTACATAAAAAAAAAATCAAACTGTACTGCTAACTTCACTGTGAAGTTAGCATAAAAGTCCTTTTCTCAGGAACGGTGATACTAAGAAATTTGCAGTTAGGCTCCAAATTTGCAATTTAATTTGCAGTTCAAGAAAATTAATGTCCAAATTTTTAAGTCCAAATTAAAAAAAAAAAATCGAATAGACTCATTTTTCAATGTTAACGTCACTGTGAAGTTAGCAGTACATACCCTTTTATCGGCAACTGAGCCACCCATAAAATTGCAGTTAGGGTCCAAATTGGCAGTTTTGTATGCACTTCAAGAAACAACTAAGTTCAAATTTGTACGTCCAAATTTGACAAAAAAATCGAAAAATTAGCTTTGCACTGTTAAAGTCACTGTGAAGTTAGCAGTACATACCATTCTCAGTAACTGAGCCATATAGTGCAAAGTGAATTTATCGATTTTTTTTTGTCAAATTTGGACTTCAAAATTTTGTTTTTTTCTTTTTTTTGAACTGCAAATTAAACTGCAAGTTCAGAGCCTTATTTCAGATTGCTAGCTTGCCCGGTTGCTGAGAAAAGGACAGAGGCAGTGCTAACTTCACAGTGAAGTTAGCAGTACAGTCGGTTACACCCACTATTTGGTGAACTGCAAAATCCGGAATAGAAATGCATACTAAATGCAAAAAAACTGCAAATTCCTGCCATGGTCCCATTGGTCTAGCTCAAAAATGTTATGCCAACTTCACACACGTGCAAGTGAAAGCAATCAAATACTTGGGTAACACGAAGTAAAATCCGGTGGTAATTGCAATCGAAAAATAAATCCGCTACCGCAGTTTGCTTTTCAATATCATCCACGATTTTTGGCACCTTATTTGTGAAATATTCTCAAAAAAATGTGTAACATGTGAATAGCCAAAATCCTTACAAAATACCGCAAACCAAAATCTTGAATAACAAAGTCTCGACTTTTTTTCAATAACCTCAAAATTAAATAATAATTTCGCAACAAAAAATCTCGCAAATTAAAATCTCCAATATCAAAATCTCGCAATTCCAGTAACATTCGCTTGGAGTTCCAAACTGAAAAAAAAACTCGAACACGTATCTCCAACATTAAGAATCTCACGCAAGATTTACGAAGTTTTGATTAGAAAGTTTATTTGCTGCAATGGAATTAAGTTTTGCGAGATTTTAGTTTGCTTTTTGTAAATGCCTTATTGTGGTGCGATTTTGTAATTGCAAGATTTTAATTTTCAAGATATCTTACCCAATCAGAAAGGCCACTAGATCGTGATAAAAGGTCATGACCCACATGACCAACCCTCCCTCCCAGCGGGAAATATCGTCCTCAATGAAATTTTTTGCTGAAATAATCAATGAATTCACTTGCCAAATCATAAGAGAAACGACATGCAATGATTTAGTAGGTGAAGAGTAATGCAAAGTTTCCTCAGTTCGTAGCTTTGATTCCACTCTCTGCTTTGTGTTTATGAAACGGTGAATTTAAAAGGGAAAAGTATGCGATGAAAAATTTGTGGAAAAGTAATGTACAAGATCATCAGTTCATTGTTTGAATCCACTCATCTGCTTAGTAAAGTGTTCATGGCGAGAACAAAAAAAAAAAAACAAATGTGAGTGAAACTCATGTGGAATTGTAGTCCATGATTCCAACGATGAATAGTAATGCACAAAGTAGTTTATAATTTTTTGGCAACTATAAATTCTCATTTTGTTGGATACAGTTCACAGTGACTTTGTGTAAAAAAGTCCATGTAAGACGAACTGAAGTCAATAGAAATTGCGTTTGCTGAAACGCCAAAAATTTTTGATTTGAAATGGAAACAGCTTTTTGGTTTGTTTTCATTTTAAAATAAAGGATGCATTACCGATGGGATATAGTAAACAATGCAAATGGGAGGATTTTATTGATGAAAAAGAAACTACCACTAACCTGGTGATTTCATAACTGAATTTTCATTAGATTTTTCATCGAAATTATATAACTGATGAATAAGCTAAATACCCGTATGTAGTGAATTCACAGATTAAGCAATGTGCATGTGCTTCCCGCCAATGACACGCCCATGTTAAATTCAACAAAGGAATAAGCTGAAAAGTGGCAGGTACAGCTTCCATTCCTCAAGGAAAAAGCAGGTTTTTCCTCAATGAATTTTTTAGTTTTTCCCGCTGGGCTGTATCTAGCAATGCAGCCATGGTAGTGACCTGTTTTCTGAAAAGATGATCAAAAATACCACATTTCTGTCAAAAAATATGTGGGCAGAAACTTTATAGAAACAATGATGAGGCCTTGAAAGACGGTAGTGAGCTAATCCTGGGACAGTGTAAGAAGGGATGTCTTCTTCATCATTAGTTGAATATATTAAATCCAGTGACGGTGCGTCAATAAGACGTTTTAGACAGTGTCTACCCTACCGTAAAGAGAGAGAAAAAAAAAAGAAACCTACAAGTTACAATCAAGAAAACTATATTCATTGCATTGTATCCCTAACATCCATAACCTATCTTAAATTGTCAACACCTATAATTTATCAAACATAAATCATAACATTCATTCCTTACTATTAACACACTAGCATTTTCCACGCCTATTTTTATTTCATTAATTAATTTGACCTCTACCAACAACCACAAAGCACAAAATCTCAATACTCAAACTATACACTACACACACTATAGCTTCGCTATGGCTCTGCCTGCACTCTGCGTCTGCATCTGCGATCTGCTACGTGCTTCGGGAAAGCCCGACTGAAAACGAAGACAGAGTCTTTCGTTCTACCTAAATTATATGAAAATAAAATCAGCGGGTTATGTTGCTCAGGGATAATTTCTATGTGGAGCAAGTAGACAGAATCGAATCTGTCTAATTGCTTATTTTGCTTTGAATTTTGAAGAGAATTCGAAACTTTTTCGTTGACTGTTAAGTGAGGAGAACAACTTTATCATTTTTTATTTTTGAGTTGATTAAAGAGGAGGATTATTTTGTGTTTTCTCATTTATCTTTCGGATTATTATTTTTTTGTTGATCGTTTGTTCACCGTCCAGTGGCCAGTAGGTCAACCCTAAAAAATGCAATAGGTAGGAAGGCTGGACTCTTTCGCAGAGGTACAGTACTGACAAAAAAAATTAAGGGAATAATAATTTTATCCGTGTGTGTCTTAAGGAACTTGACGTCCCAGCCGGGGTTACAGGACACGATGATGATGATGATGATGTGTTTTGAAGAGCTGTATCTCTTTGATTAGTTGTCGTATTGATTCGAAACAAAAAGCATTTCGAAACTGTTTGTTTCTTCTTGTATTGAAATTGTTTTACAAATACATATTTATTTTAAGGAACCGTTATTGCCTTATTGCGAAGCTGTAAGAAATGGCACGAGAATCAAATGTTCTATTATTTTCATAGTTTTATGGGTTTCTTGATTTTTCTTTGTATAAATCAATACATTTTTAATTCAGCTTCAGTTAAGGTCTACAAGTTTTGTTTCTTTGGTGTTCCTATATAGCTTTTAGTCAAACATATGCATACTTTTGTCTTTGATCACCATCATTATCTCAATAAAAAAATAATAAGGATGAGGATGACACATAAAATTCAAGGACAATTTTGAAGACTTAATAGGTTTTCAACAAGATGTGTATAAACTTCATGTGGACTACTTATGTTGGCACTTCAACGTTTGTTTCAAAAAAATACAAGCACTTGATAAATATCCCTATCAACTTACAATTGTGTGTATTTTGTATTAAATAGGTATTTATTTTTGCTTAAAAGAGTTCGTTATTGAAAGCCATGTTTTTTATACATGTTTGCGAAGTCTTGTGTGAAGTCTTAACTTTTGATTTCAAAGAGAAATACGCTGTATTTTGGACCTCGTTTTTATTTTTGACTGGATAAGAAGTAAAATAATGAATTCAATTTATAACTGTCTACCCAGTTCGTTCGAGTGCCGCACGTCACTGATTAAATCCTCATCTAAAACTGGTCAGGATGTCTTGACTGACCTATAACTCTTCCCACAAGAGGTCTTGTGTGTACATCCGTTGTGATACCCTAGGAAATTGTATTCCACTTAATGTAAAAACCTATGTGTTCTGTTAGCAGTCAAGCCATTTAGAGGCGTAGATGAAATTCAGAAGGCTATTAGCTGAAGTTCCAGAAAGTTCCTCTAGGTGGTCATAGAAATGATTTCCTATAGGTGTTTATTTCTTAAATGACACAGTGCTGGGCAGTGGCAAAGGAAGTGTAAGGTATCCTCATGTGCTTCTTCGTCACTGCACCCTCTGCAAAGGTCGTCAGTACTGAGCCTCATTTTCTTTTTATGGTATCTCAGTAGGTTGTGTCCGAAGATTATGCTGACAAGGGAACGGAGATGTTTCTCGTTCGTTTGCATAATTTTTTCTGTTCTCTACTTATTGAAATTTGGCCATAACTTTCTAGTTGCGGCGCATGTTTCAAGCAGATTCCATCTTTCATTGGTTTTTTCTAATATATTTTGTTACCAGTATCTTGTTTGATGCTACAGGTTGGTACTTTGATATGTTGTTCGGCTTGACTTGAATCAAGCGACGAACCCGTTCTCGCCAGCTCATCAGCTCTCTCGTTTCCCTGTACATCACTGTGACCGGGAACCCAGCAGAGTCTAATGTTATGCTGCATCCTGCATGCCAAGAACCCTAAGCTCTTCGCGACAGCAAGTCACAAGCTTCGAATGTATCTCGGTGGCAGAAATTGTTTTTATTGCTGCTTGGCTATCAATAAAGAGGGTGATATCAGCTCGTGGTATCGCCATCATTAATATTTGCGCAGCTGCTTTTGTCACTGCCAAGACCTCGGCTTGGAAGACACTGCAAAAGTCCGGAAGTCTGAAGGAGCCAGCTTGCCCAGAGTTTCCGAGAAAACTCCTGCACCAACTCCAGTTTCCATCTTCGAACCATCAGTGAAGACAGTTATCGTAGATGCATTACATATTCCGCAGGCATATTCAGCAGGATTAGTTGAGGTCTTTGTTGAAATGTATTGTTTTGGCTTTTTTTTCTAATTTAAGACTCTTCTGAATATAAGCTGATATCAGACTCTGTGCTCAGAAGTGAGATGAGCCCTGTTCCCATTTTCTTTCCCATTATGTACCACGATTTTTGCTATAATCCATTTACAAGGAAAGCAGAAGTTGTAAACGCAGTTATTTAGGATAACTGCAAAGAATATTATCACCGATTGAGTAAGCCTTTTAAGACGAAGTTGGGGATGCTGTCCAGTTGCGTTGACTTCTTTTTGTTGCTTCTAGGCGGGATTTTCTACAAACTTTGTACATTATGGTTTTTGGTCATTCTCCTCATTTTGTTTTTTTTTTTTAGAACCAAAAATAACGGTACCTGCCATACAATTTTTTTTTTAACAATTTAACATTATCGTTTTTTCTTCAAAAACAGTTCCACAACTTTTCTTTAAAAAAATCTATAAATCAATTTTAGTAAGTCTACCTTTGAGTGGAAAACCAATTTTCGAAAAATGGTTATTAATGGTACCTCCAAGGAACCATTTTTTTATTTTCGAATTTCTTCAAAATGGTGTGACTGAATTTAGTAATTTATTTTTATACAGAAGCTTCCAAAAAATATAAATGGTATTTTGTACCAAAAATTCGAACAAAAAGCGCCCATAAGCCTTGTCCGCCATTTTGAAAAAAGCTTTGAGAATCTTGAATTCTATTTTCTGGGCTCCTATCTATATAATTTTTTCTGTACGTTAAAACACCTTTTACAACTTTAGCTACCTGGCTACCTCTTTCCAAAAAAAAAGTTAATGACGAAAAACTGTGGAAATTTCGAAGTAAAAACTGTTTTTTAACCTTTATCTGGCCTCATGACCATCTGATTGAAAAAATTCCTTCATAGTTTTTATAGAACACTTTACTTCCTACATTTTGGTATATTAAATATTTACGTATTTGTGACAAAAAATGTAATAAATACAGACTTACAAAGTTGCTAATATCCAGCGAAAAATTTCTAATAAGAATAATGGAGAATAATTTATGGGAACTGGGTTCATTCCTCAACACGAATGTGACATACACCGCTGAAAAGGTTTATTGTGAGTACATAATTTTATTATTTATAACCGTTAAGGTCTAAGCAATGGGGTTCGTTGACAGGATGCAACCCAACTTTTAAAAACATTTACGATGTTTCCTGTGCCCTATTATATAAACAACATGTTCTTAAGTCCCTTAATTGTCTGTGTAGGTATGGTTGTTTTAAAAATCGTCAAGTCAACGTCAAATTTGATCTGGAAGTGATTGTGAAATGATCGTCATTGATACAGATATCTATTATGCTTTGGTCAAATGTGCAATTGTCCTGCTTACACAAAATCTGTTTGACCAAACGTCAGACAGTTTTTTCGAAAACGCATTTTGACGTTTCTCTGACTTTTCAATATTTGTTTTTGTCAACTCGACTGAAAAGTTGCACCGCAGACTGCCTTATCGATGCTTTTGCATAAAAATTTCGACGTTTTGTGTTTTGGAATTGGAACAGTTGACTTTTGAAATTTGCGTGTAAGGACACTTCTTCAAAACACGACAGTTAAGCTTCTTTAAGTAGCCACCGAGAAGGAAATGCTTGCTTTATACGAAAATATATTATTTTTTGAAGAAAATTGTCATTAATTTCCATCTGCTTTTAAGGCAAATCTAAAAAGCGATATCAACTCACTTATTCCGAACGAAATTTTTATTTAAAATTCATCCACAGAATAGCATCCATTTTGGGAGTCACATTGCATATTTCCCAACGTTAATTAAGTATAAATTGATTGATTTCAACAAAAAATAGTATTTTTTTGCTGAATTCAATATCATATTGTTGAGATGACGTATGAGTGCGACGACTTTGATGTTTAAATAGAAATTTTGGATAAAAATGCTTAAGACATGTTCTTAGTAGTTATTCCAAGCTGGAACAGCTAGGAACATAAAAGTGTGATTTTTTTCAGTAAAACTCCTTTTATGATTTACAAAAATTTTAACAAAAAATAATATTATAGATAATGCAAATTAAACGAATTTATCCTTCGGATTATAATTCTAACTTTACCACCTAAACAAACATTCAACTTTTACTGGTTTAGGAAAGCATATTCGACTTTCATGGAAAATTCCAAAATATCTCTACAACGTGCTTAAGGATTTTTTGTATCCTTGCTCTGTTCCCTGTTCGAAACAAAATTTAAACGGAAATAGCATCAAAATCCGCTCAAAAAAAAAAAAAAAACAAAAAATGAAAAGTAAAGATGAAACAAAAACAGCGAAAACCAAACCACAATGAACCAACCGCTTTTTGGCAGACAAATCCGGAAACTAAAACTGTTTTTTTTTTCTGGTAGGTATACTGGACATTAGCAAAAATCGAAAGAACACGATGTGCAGCAAACAAAATGGGTGCAAAGAGGATTTAAAGGAGATCCTTATACCCAATCTAGCTTGCCCTTAACAAAAATAAAAAAAAAACATTGTATAGGGTAAAAATTTAACCGACGAATTGTGTGAGGCGAAGCACACCGATAATGGCTGTCATCTTTTTATCTGGCCCTCAACGTTGTCAAGTTTTAGGTTTTTTCTTTTTGTTTTTGTTGCTGCGCTCTTCATTTCACAGGCTGTTTTTTTTTTTAAGTCTCTCAATTGTCTGCATCCTTGGTTTTTGTGACTGTTCCTTCCAATTTTTGATTTTTTTTTTTTCGTTTGTTTCTGTAGTGACATATTTTCATCCTGATGGTTTGTATCGCGCGAAATATTTCCACTTAACACAACCCAACACAGCCTTGCTTTTTACATAATTTAAATAAAAACAAAAAAAAAAAATGAATCCTTGAAACTAATGATAACGATAATTACAGGTCGCTGGCATGTGATTGCACTACGAACACTAACAATAACGGTAGCTCGTCTACACAATACTCGACTACAGTTAATCCGACTAGAAACGGAAATACGATGGGAAATCCTGGCGGTACAACTCCATCGTTGACTTCGTCCTCATCGTCGTCAAGCAATAATGGTGGCAATGGTGTTGGTAGCGCTTCTGGTGCTCAAGCAGCAGCAGCAGTAGTAGGAGGAGGAATTATGGGAATTGGAGCTGGTTCTGGTTGTTTATGCAATGGCGGCAACATCATGACAACTGGTCCCACGACAACTACAACAGTGTTACTAGGTGCAAATAAGGTAGCAGGTAATGGTGGAAATGCTGCTGCCGGTACTGTTGGAGGTATTTCTGGTCTTGGTGGCGGAACAATTAATGAAGACGGAACCCTCAGTAATGCAGAGACTTTGTTATCCTCGAATGCTAGATTCCAGGCGATTTCCGCAATTGCCGTTGCACAGGATGGTGTCATCAATGTTGCCGATCAAGGTGAGTTTTTTTTTGTTTTTGTTATCTTTTATTTATGCTTTTTTTCTTAGAAGAATATAAAAAAAACATATAAAACCAGGTTTCATATAAGGAGAAGTTTTTCAATGCTGTTTTTATTTTTATGAAGCAGAAGTTAGCATTGGTTGCAAAAAAATAAAAAATAAGATGAACCTGTACGAGAAAATTATTATCAAGAACCCCAGTTTTTGAGAAAAAAAAAAAAAAACTTTACAAAACTCGCAACCACGTTCACATCTCGTAGGATTTAATCAAGCTCATAGTTAGTTTAATGTGTTCTGTTTGTTCATCATTGAAAAAAGTCTTACCTACGATTACATTTCTGGGTTGCCAGAAAAGCTGGCATAGTTCATGATACCCAATCTTAAAGGTGCCTTTCCATATGGGAGTAAAAAGACTGCGAGGAACTCTCAAGCAGTTCTCGAGACTAAAACTTGGAAGTGGACACAGACTGTGTCAACGTACGAGTTTTACTATCCAGAGCAGCTTGAGATTCGTTCACATTCTTTTAGGTAACTCACAAATGGATGCTCACCGTGAGGTGCAGTTCCATTTGAGAGTATTTTCACTACAAAACTCTCAAGAGTTACTCTCGGATAGGTATATATCCCTCTGTGAACTAATTTCGGGACTGTGTACACTGGCAAGTTTAATTCTCGAGAGATTTTTGATAGTTCCTCGCAGTCTTTTTACTACTTTCACAACAGAGCTCTCGAGAGTAACTCTCGTACAGCTGTCTAGCCCTCTGTTAGTTTATTTCATGACTGTGTGCACTTGTGAGTTTTACTCTCACGAGCGACTTGATGGTTGCTTGCAGTCATTTTGCTCTCAAATGGAAATGCACCATTAAGGTGCGTATTTGTTTGAGATTGAAAAAACTGCGGGAAGCTCTCGAGAGTAAAGCTCACAGTTGAACAAAGTCATTAAATAAGCTCACAGAGGGGTAAACAGCTCTTCGAAAGTCACTTCGAGAGTTTTGCCGTGAAAGTACTCTCAAATTAATAGAACCCTTTATTTGTTTGGAGCTCATTAGATACTTTTTTCATTTATTTAATAAGTTTAAAACAAAAATGATTAAGCTATAATAGAAAGCGAATTAAAACTTTCACTTCGTTTCCACCCCCGTATGTATGTTGAAGGTTTACCCATATTTAAAATATCGATACACATACCCACGCCTTTAAAATTTACCCTTTTGTTTCAACAAAAAAAAAATTGGTATTCTTTTGGAAATGTCATTAATTTTACAAATTCTACTTTATCTTCTTTCGCGCACATATACACATACCTTAGGAATATATTATATTTGTTTCCTCCAGCCTTAAATGAATTTCCTCTTCGAATCACGTAAAATCCGTCCTTATACACAAAACAAAAGCTTCATTGCAAGCAGAGACCTATTTTCTCGTTTTTTTTTTTTATTTTATTTGCTATTTCTTCTTTTTTTTCTCTGATATATCTGCTTATCAGCATACAACTTGATACTTATTTGCCAAAAAGCAGACAAGAACAACAAAAAAGAAAATAAAAAATGAGAGAAAGAGAAGAAACGCAATTTTCATTACTCCAATGTCAGTGAATTAAATTGACATTCCTAAGAGCTTATCACATACAATCAATCAGTCAGACAGACTGATTCTCATCCAACAGCAGCATACACGAGATGTATCGTATGATTGTACATACATACATACATATATAATGGGAGGAAGGCTATACATACCTCTACCCGCGTGCTAATGTGACAAAAAGACACATCCTCGCATAGAACGCATTATCATCCTCCAAACAAAATGTCAACTCTCCACATCAGGATAATGAAATATCATTATCGTCAATATTCTCCTATATTATATTATGTATGTCCCTTGCCCGCCACCACCGCTGCCACGTATCCTTATCCTTCGTCAGTGTGTCCTTTTAAAACAGCTTTCATGTCGATGTCGATGACTAACGCCTGTCAAACTCACATTAGGCTCTGGCGCTGATGTTGCAAATATTTACGCACAGGAATTTTTACAAAAAAAAAAAAACAAGAAAATAACATTGAGAGAAGCGAAGTAGGTATCTCTACTACATACCTTCGTATAA
This sequence comes from Dasysyrphus tricinctus, assembly GCA_963921185.1. Lineage (NCBI taxonomy): Eukaryota > Metazoa > Arthropoda > Insecta > Diptera > Syrphidae > Dasysyrphus > Dasysyrphus tricinctus. The sequence continues at coordinate 65,478,845 of OY992532.1, read as the reverse complement.
ATTTGAAGTGAATGAAAGGCTAGGCATGGCAGCCCAGCAGGCAGGACGATGAAAAATTATTTGCAATTAATCTCAGTTCCAGTTCAAGAGCATAGAATATTTGCAAATAAGTTGATCTTATATTCGAAAATCGAGTTTGATGTTTGAGCAAGCAGTTAGTATTTCAGTCACAAGTGAAGGAAAGTCATTTAAGAATTTTATAAAGTGTTTTTTGTTTTTTTTTGAAGACATTAGTTTGATAGCAAAATAATAAACAAAATTCTTCTTTCTAGTAAAGGACTCGGAAAAATTTCACTTGTTTGTATCTTCTATGCGATATTCCCGAGCAAAGTAGGTCTAGGTGCTGATTATTAATAAAAGTCGGGCTTGAGTCTTAATCAAACTTAATTTTACAATGATTAAAACTCTCAAATACCTATACCTCTTGAATATTTTTGTAGATACCTACCTATTTGGCCCCATAGGCAATCTCCCAGGACAATTTTGCTTTCCTGGAAATTAAGCACGATATTTTTAACATTTTTCAAACTTTCTTTTTATTATAGGCAGAATTTTGAAAATCAGAATTTCGAAAAGGTTAATTTGAACAAGCAGACTTTGAAAAGCAGAATTTTGAGAAGCAGAATTTTGAAAGAAGAATTTTAAAAAGCAGAGTTTTCAACATGCCGAAATTGCAACCCCAACCCCAAAAATTCAAATCTTGTATGAATTCACGATATGATTCACAAGTATGTATGTATAGATACTATCCTTAACAAACACATTTTGAACTGCTAGTTAGGTGAGGACCTCCAGCTTGGGGGTCGTGACATCGGTGACTGTTACCGGTGACTGTTACTGACAACAAAGCAGCTTAGTTTTGAGAGTAGATCTGTTGATAGAGGCAGACTTAGGCAAGATGTCTTGAGTTTCAACTGTGTGAACGGGCGCCTCATGACAATTGGCTTTAAGGGTAAAGATGGTGAGATCAAGGACGACTTCTACGAGCTCCTTGACGAGATATATATGACCAATGCCCTAGCTATGACATTAAGATTGTCTTGGGCGTTTTTTTAATGCCAAACTAGGAAGAAAAGACGTCTTTGGTGGCACAATTGGAATATATAGCCTGCACGACACCATACCTCTGATAACGGACTCAGGTTAATCGACTTTGCTGCGGGGCGAAACGTTGTGGTAGCTATTGTACGCAGTTCCTGTATCTCGATATACACAAGGGGACATGGTGCATTCCTGGCCAATCAACCGCCACCATATTGACCACATTGCGATTGATGCAAGGCACACTTCCAGTATCGAGGATGTCCGAACGTTCCGAGGAGCCAACGTTGATTTGGACCGCTACATCATTGTAGTCAGGGTAATGCTTCGAATATCCAGACCAAAGCCAAAACAGGGAAATATTGTGAAGAAGTTCAACGTCGGGCAAGTACGTACATATATGAGGCCAAATAACTGGCATACAAAGCGGCGTTGCATAGATTGACCATAGCTGCTCGTGAGCTGTATAAGCAGAAGGGGAGAAGGGAACACCGGCTTCTCAGAAGGAAAGAGAAAGATAATGACAAGTTCGCGATCAAATAGAAAGAGCGATGCAATTACAGGAATGAAGTTCGGAGGTTTTACCAAAAAGTACAAAGGACCTCCCAGGGTTAGATACAATGCTTGAACCAAAGCCTGCAAAGACGATCCGGGGAATATCGTAGTAGAATCGCAGTCGGTGTTGAGAATATGGAAAAATCATTTCAGAAAATTGTATAAAGGTGATGACGAACCGAAGTTCGCACTCATGCAGATTGCACCATTCAACCTGGATGACGTAGACCAACAATTCCTTCCATCGATCTCGACGAAGTAAAGATGGCTAAACCTAATCGAGTAGAGTAAATAATTATAAAATATTTCAAAAAATCTATCGACAGCAACTACAGTGGCATCAGTCTCCTTAGCATCGCATACAAGATCTTTTTTGCCGTTTTTTGGTAACCCTTGAAGCCATTTGTCAACAACCTGACTGGTTCAAATCGGTGTGGCCTTAGGCCAAGAAAGTCCACCATCGACTAAATAAAATATTTGCATTACTAACAGATCTTGTGAAAAACCCAGGCGTTTCAAATCGATACCCACCACCTTTTCATTGATTTCAAGGCCGCGTATGACAGCATCTGTAATGACGAGCTACATATAGAGCAATGTTTAGTTTTGTCATCCCTCCCAAACTCGTCGGTTTGTTCAGGATGACGATAGAGAATGCACGCTGCTCCATCAAGGTCGGCAAAGACCTCACTTATACCTTTGATGTCAAAAAGGGGCTTACATAAGGTGACGCGCTGTGCAAAACTCTCACGTTAACACTAGAGGCATCACAATCTTTCAAAAGTCCGTTCAATTACTCGCTTACGCTGACGATATTGACATAATAGGACAAACAAGCATAATGTGGCGAGTGGTGCTTTCGTAAGGAAGCCAAGAAGATGGGTTTAACGGTGAATGAAGGCCAGATCAAGTATATGCTGTCAACAAGAAAGCACACCCAACACCGACGTCTCGGACAGAATGTCACTATAGACACCTATTATTTTGAGGTGGTCAGAGACTTTGCCTACCTAGGCTCTACTATCAATTCAGCGAACAATACCAGTGCTGAGATCAAACGAAGAATTACTCTTTCGAATCACCTTTTCCTTGGGCTAAGAAGCAATTGAGAAGCAAAGCCCTTTCTCGAGCTCTGGAAAAAAAGATACAACAACGAACTGTGCAGTCTATACAGCAACACCGATCTAGTCACAAAAGTGAAAAGCCAACGTTGAGATTGCTGGGTCACCTAGAGCGAATGGATATTAATGCCCTGGGCCGGAAAGTCTTTGAATCCAACCCCGTTTCAGTAGGGTAGGGACAGGTGTTGCGTTGCACGCAATTGGAAGAGGACCCCAAACAACTTGGCGTGCAAAATTGGAGACTGCTTGCTAGAAACCGAGCCGGCTGATAAAAGCTTTTTTGGTTGAGGCCCTGGTCTACCCATGAACTATAGTGCCACCTGAAGTAAGTAAGGAAGTCAAAACCTATTTAACCTGCTATAGTTGTCTGGCTGCATAACCACAAGGTAATTGTTTTTGGATGACTGCAATTTTGTGGGGGTGCATAATGCATATGCAATGAAGTTGTTCTCGCATGACGAATAAAAAGGAACATCAACGGAATGCGTGACAGCTTTATGTTTTCTAGAATTGTCTTTAAGGTTTCTTCCTAATCGTATAACACATTTCCTGTTCCATGCGCCCACTCTAAATAACAATTTAAAAAATTTATTAAAAGCTCGTTGGAAATTCATAAAATTGCTACAAACACCATCAACAACTTGTCTGAAAATATGCGCAAAAATAAATGATAAGTCTCAAATAATTGCCAATGGTAGTCCAAAACACGTGGAATTTGGTGTACTTCAAGGTAGTCACCTTGGTCCACTGCTTTTTATAGTTTTAATCAATGACGTTGTCTTAAAAGCAAGATTCTATAGACTTTTATCTTCGCTGAAATGAGGAAGAGAAAAGAAAAAAAAATCTGAACTTCATTCCTGCTGTTACACTCCTCTATTTCCTCGATAGCATGCTTCTCGCATGCTCACTAGTAAAGTAAAGTTATTCACAATAAACAAGCAAATTACATTTTTTTTACATTTCTTGAAAGCGTTTTCAGTGAGAACAACAAATCTCAATAACATTAAAAATACACAACATCTGGGTATAAGGTGAACTTGCACCTTGTACGACATTTTTTTGACAATATTAAACTCTGATTAGGAAATTTCTCTATACAAATATTTATAAATCAGTGAATTCTGCTGTCAAAAAACTTTCGTACCTACAAGTTGACAAAAATTATTTATAGGGACCTATCTATGTAATTGTATGTAGGTATGTTATGCGTATGTACAAATAATCTATTTTGATCTAATGTTTTCTGAAACATTCGTTTTATATATATCAGAAGATATACAAACAGATTGTAATTACATTTGCTATCTGTAAGTTATCTCTTCCTGTAATTTTCTTTGGTCAGTTTTATGTGTATTTGCTATGATCTTCCTCTTAACATAATTAATTGATTTGACACAGAGGCAAGTCCATTTCCAAAAAAAAAATCGTAGAGAATTCTTTTCATTAGCTAGAGATTATATAGCTACTCGTATTTTCATTCGGAGTAACCTGTGATTTCTTTTTTTGTTTGCTCCCCATTTGTGTTTATGTATCTGTATGGTGAAAGGCTTTCACTTCGAAATTCTTTTGACCTGAAATTAAATGCAGTAAATATATATTTTAGAATAGAATTAAATTTGGGCCAAGGATGACAGCAAATAGTGCCAAAGTATATACATTAGTATTCTGAATAAAGTTCTTTACTTTCACTTAAATTATATCTATGTATATACTCGTACATATCAAAAGTAGTCATCACTTTGTCATTGTCCTCAGGTTTCTTAATACTATAGGTAAGAGAGATAGATTATTTATTTTCATTTTATCTCAAACTAGCCTTTACCCGCGGCTTCGCTCGCGCCAATGTTTATTTTGTCAACCGATTCTGGTTGACGATCGATACAGAAAACATTAACGATTATTATTATTTACATATATGTTTCAGGTTATTGGATAATTCAGATTACATAAATGTTCATATTACAAAAAGAAAAATAATTATTGTAAAGTCATAGCTTTTGCGTCGCACTGCGAACTGAATATCCCTCTGTTAGTCCAATAGCTGGTAGCAAATTTTTTGGGTGAAAGTATTACCAAAATATGAGTTTGAGAATTTGCAGGTGCATGCATTTTAATATCGAATTCAAAAGTCTGGCAGAACCTTTTTGACACCCGTGTTGGGGACGGTGTGTTGAAAATAGCGGTTTTCCTAATTTTATGGCAGGGTTCAGGAATTCATTTTCAAAAACACACGAAATGATTCTCTCTCATTTTCGCTAAGTCCATAGACTTTAATTTTGACAATCTGATTAATAGAACTTGAGATATAAACATCTTAGATGCACCATATAGTGAAATATTTGGAGATTTAAAAAAAAAATAAAAAAAAGGCCGATAAGCTTTGCAGAGGATCATATCTTGGGTTCTATTACTCAGGTCACAAAATTAAAATTTGTGGGCTTGGGAAAAATTCTTCTTTATTTAAAAAATACTTCTTTATTATTAGTACTTAAGTCCCAAAAAAAACACGTCCTAAAAATGTCGTTAAATACGTTTTGGCATTAGCAGAATATAGCACTCATTGCATCAAATAATAAGTAACTGGGGCAATACTCATCAGTTCGCTTATTTATAAAATGCTCGGTTTTGTATTTGGGATAACAATTAAATTTCCGATCTGTGAGTTAACCTAACATCTGGCATCAAAATGGCGGTTTTGCACCACTTTGGGGGCATCTGGCAGGGTGAAAGCTGAGAGGTAAAAGTCTGGGACAAAAATTTTTTTTAATCAGGGGATTTTTTATGAATTTTTGGTGTATCACAATTTTGGTGATACTTCTGGCATCAAAAAGGGGGTTTTCCACCACTTTGGGAACGTCTGGCAGGGTAAAAGCTGAGAGGTAGAAGTCTGTGGCTAACATATGTATTTTTAATCAGGGGATTTTTTATGGTTTTTTGGTGTACCAAACTTTTGGTTATACTCCTGGCATCAAAATGGCGGTTTGCCACCACTTTGGTGGAGTCTGGCAGGGTGAAAGCTGAGAGGTAAAAGTCTGGGACTAACATATTTTTAATCAGGTGATTTTTTATGATTTTTGGTGTACTACACTTTTGGTTATACTCCTGGCATCAAAATGGCGGTTTTGCACCACTTTGGGGGCGTTTGGCAGGGTGAAAGCTGAGAGTCTGGGACTGGCATATTTTTAATCAGGAGATTTTTTATGATTTTTTGGTATACCACACTTTTGTTTATAGCACTAAAATAAAAAAGGGGGCTTCCACCACTTTGGGGGCGTCTGGCAGGGGGAAAGCTGAAAGTAAAATGTCTGGCACCTATATATCTGTAATCAGGAGTTTTTTCTTGATTTTTTTATGTGTCGCACATTTGGTTATAACCCTGACATCAAAAGCTGGTCTTAGCCCACTTTGATGCGCTTCTGGCGGGGAGAAAGCTGAAAAGGAAACGTCTAGGAATTAATTATTTGATATCAGAAGGTCATTTCCTATATTTTATTTATGAATTGAAGTGGTTATACCCCTCACACAAAATTGGAACAATCACACTTTTTAACCACCTACCACCGCCAAAAGCTGAGAATTAACCCTGCCAGACTTTTGTTTTCCATATCACGATACTTAAATCTATACAACCATGTGCTCATATTTTGGTTATACATCCACTCCCAAAATTTGCTGTCGGCTCTTGTACTATTTACTGGCCGGGATTGCGATGAGCTCCTGTTTAATTTAAACCGTGTTTGTGAAGCATATATGTATAGGTACCTATAAGAAAACCTCAAAATAATAAAAACAAACTATCACTGAAACGATATAAAAATTGATTGATTATTTTTTCAAACTTTAGTGATTTAATTTTGTTTCATATAAAATTAAGTTGTTTTGGTACAAAATATTTTTTTCTTTTTTCGTCCCATATGTTAAAAAAAATTATCCTATTGACGCTTCCAGAGTCCCATCTATTTCTATATCAAAATTCATGATAATTGATTTAGTGGTTTAGGCGTGAAAGCGTAACAAACAAACAAACAAACTCACTTTCACATTTATAATATTAGTAAGATTATTTATTAGTAAATTTACTTCGAAATATTTCTATAGCTCTATCTTTAGCTTTCGAGAGTGCTTCACATCTACCTACCTACCAAATATTATGTGGTCTGAGGTTTCCTCGTGATCATTGCAAGGATTTGCATATGGCTCTGATTTCTAGCCCAAGAATGTGGTTGTGTCTCCTTACCTTGCAGTGGCCTGTGATGAGTCCCGTTATTATTCTAAGTTAATTTCTATTAAAGCTGATGCAGGATTGGAATCGTGCTTTGGTTATAACCCCCAAGTAGAAATTTGGCCTGCCTCAGCTTAAGAAGCTCATTTAAGATTTTTTACCCTTTTTCCGCCTCTGGCGGTTTAATTTTGTTTATCACATCTTCTCCTATTCCGCAATAAAGCTCTGGCCCAACGTAACCAGGTACCCAGTGAGGAGGACATAGTCGTTTAGCCTGGCCACACACTCCCAGTAATAGCTAATGCTATGAGTGTGCGGCCTGATGGCTATCTGACATGATTGCAATATTTTGGTTTTAGTATTTTCTTTCTGCACGTTTTCCTAGACTGTCCCATCGGTATGGAAAGTATGGTCTAGGGCTAAAAATTCCAGTCCCAGTCCCTTCAGATGTTCTCGACACATTAGAATACCATTTGATGGTATTTGCTTTAAGATTGTAAAGGGTGTTTTTTTTAGACGTGTGGTTTTCAATATGGCAATACCTTTTTCGGAGTTGGTCTTTTTGACAGTTGTCACTTGATGTATGCTCAGTTTGGTTAGCCATTTCATAATGAATAGACTCACTCCTGAACAACGTTTGCAAATCGTGCAAATTTATTACCAAAATAGTGATTCGGTTCGCGCATCGCGCGCTTCGTCCAATATTCGGTCGACATTATCGCCCAGCAGAGTCGGTTATTCCAGCAACCATGGATCGGTTATTTCGCAACACGATTACACTAGTGGATAATGTGCATCCTCAGAGATGCCATACAGTGCGCACCGAAGACGCTATTGCTGGTGTGGAGCAGAGTATCGAAGAAGACCCGAATGAGTCCATCGCGTCGAAAATTGGTATGGTCGAAAATTGAGCCTCTCGGCTGGAATTTATTTGAGCCAGCCGTGGCGTCCACTAGCCCGAAATCATTTTTAAAACATAAATGGCAAACCCTTATCTTTATAATAAAGCTAAATCTTGGCCATAACATTAAATCATGCGTTTCATTTCTTCTTGAAAACCACACGTCTAAAAAAAATACCATTTAGTTTATGTTTTTGTCGACCCACTCTTTTATGCCACTTTTAAATCATGCCATCTCTTGAAATAACAAAAAGGCTCGATTCTGTGAACCTACCATTGAGTCCTTTTCCCAGTTCCTCCTTTGCAAATCCCTTATAGCAGCACTATCTATGGCCAAGTGTAGTGGGGTCAAATCAAGTATGACTTCCATAGCGAGTGTAGGGTGCAAGTTCCCATTGCTCCGGTGATGCAAATGCATGCGAGCGTTTGTACCTTTTCTTAAATAAATAAATACATTTAATGGAGCCACAGCTCGTGGAGAACCAGTGCCTAGTGACTTACAACGCTCAACCATTCCTGTGGGCGTTTTGTTGACAGGAGTGGAGGTGGGGGGGACCTACAATTTTCTTTTTTTTTTCGAGTCCAAACGACTTGATGAAAAGCACTTATTCATGACAATAGGTACTCTTGGATGATTTGTCAGTTCCTCGCTCTTTTCTAGTGATTTCCTTTGCAGTAAGTTCTAATTGTCAATCCTCTTTGAATAATATCACAGAGAAATTCTTCAGATTTTTCCAAAGCTGATGCAGCGTATTCCTTGAGAAGACAGACTTTCTAGCAGTTCATTTACTACAGGACTCCATAGCAAGGGTAATAGAACCCTCCCTGTGGGCAGCCCCTTGCTGTGATAACTTTCTGAGCACTATGTCCTGCATATGCTTCCGCAGTTCTTGAGCCTTGCACTCCACTTACTCATCTGATTATATAGTGACGTAAACACTCTTCCAATAAGCTAAGGCCCTCTGTTATCTCGCTTCATGTGAGGTGTTGTCAAAAGCGCCTTCAATATCCAGGAACGTATTAAAAGCCGTTTCATTTGGAAAACTTTCAATACTTCAACTTTAAAATACTTCAACTTTAAATCTCAAACTTCTCTACTTTCGTTTATTATCGAATTTTACAACATTTTTGACACATCTTTAACACACTATTAATACACAAAAACCCAAATACGAATCAATTGTATGACCATTGTGGTCCACAGTTGAATTATGTTTCTTGCCAAATGAACAGAAAACAGATTATTATTTATGATGCGTTAAATCGACTGCCAAAGAAAATCATTTATAAATCCTTCCAGGGTCTTTTAGACCTAGTCTTTCAAAGTGACCGCAATAATCCCAAAGCATTCTTATAATACCCTTGTCACTCTTTTGCTTTTTTACTCCGTCATCGGTAATCTTCGATATTATGTTATTTGAAAGTTTTCCGACCTTCCCAGTTTTTGTAGGTATACTACAATAGAGAACCTCACCCTTTCTCTTACACATATGTATCTATATACCTACACTGTACTAAGGAACATACATACTAACATACATATATGAGTACCTAACCTACATATATGTTATCATTATTATTGTCGTTTCAGCTTGTAATCCTGTGTAGACGTCATCATCATCATTATTATCGATGATGGCGTCATCATCATTTTCCGGAATCGAAAATTTTGTACATCTCATTTGAAGTGCGGTAGAAGAGATTTGCACGTAAAGCCAAATCCGAATCGGCGTTCAATTGAATCCACTAAATCAAATCTTCAATTGGGGATATGAGAGGCGCAATCGAAGCTTCTATACCTTATACACACACTATATAGCTTTGTGTATATAAATTCGATTGCTTTAGATGAGGTGGAGAAAAGCGCCCTATTCATACGATTATCGTTGTGGTGCTGAAAGGACATAATAATCTCAAAACACATGTGAGCTCCTCGTAGACCTCGTGTTTCTCTTCGTGCGTCGTCTTTGTGTGGCGTGCGTCGTGTCGTCAGTCGTTGGTAGTCGTCGTCGTTTTGGCAAATAACGCACATCGTTGAACTAAACTAAAATACCATTAAGTCAAATAGAAGTCCTTTTGCGCTTTTGATGTAATCAGTTCCTAGCCGTTAAGCATTGACTCTCTCTTTCTCTCTCTCTCTCTGCCTTTGCTTGACTTGGCCGTTTATGGATGTTACATCCTATTATTCTGTAATCGTATTCTCTCACATGGTGCACACCGCCGGAAATAACAAGCTCTGGTTCAAAATGGCGATTTTGAGGGTGAGAACGAGGGTTACTATACAACATATATATATGAGGAGTTAGAGGTTCGTTTATATACGACAAAATGGGTTGCAGAATTATTTCCGGATTATTATTATTTCTTATTTTCTTCGTCGACGATGAGCGACTGACGACTATACGAGGACGACGCACGGCGGCGGTTGTTTGGTTTTGATGTCGTCTTCACGACCACCATCATTGAATACAAATGCTCGTATTTGCGATATGAACTTGACCTAAGAACTCAATATTAGAGTCGAGGAGTTTTGATTTTTTTTGTTGTTTCTTCTAAATGGGTTGTACATGAAGTATGTATCACATTTCTTGTATAGCTGACATATACTCGTACCATATACATTATTGTATACAAATACAATGGAAAGGGATTTAATACCTTCCCTATGTACATCATCTATCATTAGTTTTAAGAGTTCAAACATCAACGTACTAGAACGTACTGTTTCCCTTGTGATTAAATTTTAGGAAAACGAAGCGAAATATTAACATCTTGGAATAATGGAGTATGAGCGAATCGAGTAAACTATGAGCAGAGCATGACCAGAGCCCTTTGATTGAATTATGAAATACACTAGAGCACTGAATTTTGTCACTGTTATATCATGAACAAATTTTCCGAAGTATACCTACAACAAAATACGGTTAAGGATGATCCAAGGTCACGAATGTGAGTACAGAGATTTAATTGATCTGGTAAACATTACCAGCTTCACAATTAGCTGCAAATGGCTTAACAAGTAGGGACGAAATTTCCAAGATTGATTTGTTATCACAATGAAGAATTTATGGTCAAAGTTTGCTAGTTTTCACTTCAACCTAACAACAGCATACTTACTTACGGTGGTGCTGCAGTTCGGGGTGGACCAGGGCCTCAACCAACAAGCTTCTTCCAGCCGGTTCGGTTTTTAGATAGCTGCCTCTGGTTTCGCACGTCAAGTTTGTTAAGGTCCTCTTCTACTTGCGTGCGTCGCTTTTTACGCTGTCCACCTCTACTGCGCTGTTCCACGGGGTTGGATTCAAAGAATTTCCGATCCGGAGCATTGGTGTCCATTCGCTCTAGGTGACCCAGTCATCTCAGTCGTTGGCTTTTCACTTTTGTGACTAGGTCGGTGTCGCTGTACAAGCCCGTACAGTTCGTTGTTGTATCTTCTTCTCCATTTCCCATCTATGCAGACGGGACCAAAAATCACTCGGAGAATTTTCCTCTCAAAACATCCTAACACGTTCTGATTCACCGCATTAATAGTGTCCATGCCTCTGCACCATACATCAGGATCGGGATGATAAGCGTCTTATACACGGGCAGTTTAGTTGCTCGACAGAGGGCTTTGTTTCTCAATTTTCTTCTTAGCTCAAAGAAACAGCGATTGGCAAGAGTAATTCTTCGTCTGATCTCAGCACTGGTATCGTTCGCTGAGTTTATAAGGGATCCTAGGTAGACAAAGTCTCTGACCACCTCAAAATTATAGCTGTCTATAGTGACGTTCTGTCCGAGACGTCGGTGTTGGGTGTACTTTCTTACTGACACCATACATATCATTTTGATTTCATTCGTCGTTAAACTCATCTTCTTGGCTTCCTTATTCTTAATACTCACGGAAGCACCATTGACACAACGCTTTGTTCGTCCGATTATTGGACTTAAGTTTAGATATAGCTATCTTTACTTCGTATAGATCGGGTGGACGGAATTTTTGGCCTACGTAGTCCATGTTGAATGGTGCAATCTGCATGGTAGTGGAATTCGGTTTGTCATCGCCGTTATAAAGTTTGCAGAACTGATTTTTGCATATCTTCCTGGAGGCTTCACGAGCAACTCTGGTCCTTTTAAGCAGTGCCGCTTTGTATACCTGTAGTTTGGTTGCATGTACCTGCTGGCATTCTTCGTCGAACCAGAGGTTTTGCTGTGGTGGTCGTGCGAGGCCCAGCACGTCTGAGGCGGCATTTCTGATGGCTTCCTGGCAGTTCTTCCACTGGTTCTCGGTACTTGCAGTTGTCGGCATAGGACTGTATAAGAGGGCGTGAGAGACTTGATTGGAAAAGGATATGGCAATTTATTGCGACTGTACATATAGCCGTCTGACGTCGAACTTTCTCACAGTATTTCCCTGTTTTGGCTTTGGTCTGGATATCAGTAGCATTGCCTTGGCTACAATGAGGTAGTAGTTCGAGTCAACGTTGGCGGGAACTGCGTACTAGCTACCACAAAGTTTTGCGCCGCAGCAAAATCGATTAGCCTGAGTCTGTTATCGGAGGTGTTGTCGTGCAGGCTATATCTTCCGATTGTGCCACCAAAGACGTCTTTCTTTGCCTAACTTGGCATTCAAATCCACCAAGACAATTTTAATGTCATCGCTAGGGCATTGCTCATGTCTTGTCCAGGAGCTCGAAGAACTCATCTTTGGTGTCGTCATCTTTCTCCTCTGAGGGGGCATGTGCGCATATGAGGATAATATTGGCGAATTTAGCCTTGATGTAAATTGTCGTTAGGCGTTCGTTCACATAATTGAAACTCAAGACTTATTGACTAAGTCTGCCTCTAACGAAGAATCCATATCCAAAGATTCGATGCTCTTGTGGTCGATAAATCTCACCGTAGTAGATGCCGCAGTCTTTGAGTTTTCTTTTTCCTGGCCCATATCCCATCGCACTTCTTGGACAGAACATTCCACGTGCAGATCCAAGGTTCGTTGTCCTTATTTTGTTTGCTAGGTTCTTCAACAGTAAATCCGTGCGTATCCTAGGCTTGTTGTTGATTCGCAACTTAATAGTTCTACGTGACCGGGAAGTCACCCCCACGGCACGACCTCTAACCTGGAGGACCAGACCCTTACAATATAACTCTAAGGGCAACGAGCTGGATTAACCAATCCTTATAGGCCATCTTCAGTTAAAGGTACTAGGCATCCGACGTTCACCACGGGGAAGTGAGAGTAGGAGTTGATAGACAGAGGTTCGCTTTTAAAAAAGCTTGTGGACACTCTTCTGTTCCCTTGAATGCACCGTGTCTTCCCTTTGAACATCCAAGAATAGATCTATTGGAAACAGTGCGTTCAGTGTCAACACCTTTGCTGCGCCCGATTTGCTTCAGAACGATATGGAAGAAATCACATGATAGCGTACCTCCTTGGTGAAATCCTGTACATGTTTGGAATTATTCGGAAAAGCTTCTCCGTAGTTGCAAATTGCATCACGTACTTTCCATAATTTCACGTGACATAATTGGATCAGTTTTCCCGGCCATATATACTCGTAGACGATTTGAAGGCCATGAATTGATAGTGAGTCTTTACTTGATATACGTTGGCTTTTTCCAGGATTTGCAGGGTACTTTCTGATTATAATATTGCAGAATGGCTTAAGATGCTCAGGCAGTACGTTAGATAGGATCTTGTGTGCGAAGTTTATCAGTGATACAAGTTAAAAGTTCAAGTGAGCTCAACTCCATAATTGCGTTTCGCCCAGGTACGATAGTTGGGCTCATCAGTTAGATGACTATCGTACCCTTCTAAGACGCAATTTTGTATCGATGTTTACCGGACTAATATAAAAATCACAGCATTGAGATACTGTGAATTTTATTATTCTAAGGGAATTTGGTTAAATTCAGACACTTAGAATTTCAACTTTTTATAATAATTGAATATGAAGAAAATTTGAGAAGAAATTCTTCTGTTTAAGTGGAGTGACTGAATACATATTTATAATTCAAGTTAAAAGTTCAAGTGAGCTCAACTTTTATATTAGTCGGTAAACATCGATAAAAAAAATTGCGTCTTAGAAGGGTACGATAGTCCTCTAACTGATGAGCCTAACTATCGTACCTGGGCGAAACGCAATTATGTAGCTGAGCTCACTTGAACTTTTAACTTGAATTATAAATATTCAGTCACTCCACTTAAACATAAGAATTTCTTTTCAAATTTTCTTCATATTCTATTTATTTATCAGTGATATGCCTTGATAGTTCTTGCTGGACATATGATCCTTTTTTGTAGATGAGATATATGGAGCACATCAACACATCCCCTCCGTGCTTGAAGAGCTCAGCTGGCAAACCATCAGATCTGGCGGCCTTGGTTTTCTTGATCTTCTTTATAGCTAAGTCTACCTGCCTCTTCTATACTCGGTTGTGGGGGTTGAGTTTTCATTAACTGGAGTTGAGTTCTCTTCTTGTCCTATATCTTGCTCCAGCAGCTTCTGGAAATGCTGCTTGAATACATCTAACTATTTCCTGTGCTTCGGTCACTAGGTAACCTTCTCTGTTTCGTAAATAATGGCATAATAAAACAAAATTCGTTTCCTCAAAGAATATATCATTGGAAGCAACCGTATCTTATGTTCATCAAGAAATGCATTCATTAATTAAACGAAAAATATTTACTTACCTTCGTTAAGGCGGATTTATCAAACAGCAGTATATGGCAGTATCATCAGCAAATGTGGCCGTGGCTATGATAGCATTGATTTTTCACTGGATTATCCCTATAGAATATATTAAAAATAGGGTTGAACCTAGTGTACCTCCTTGTGGTACCCCAGATTCAGTTTTCTTAAGTTCCAAGTCATTTGTTCGGTTTATAACGTAGGATCTCAATATTATGAAGTGGATACTGCCTTGAAAATTTCTTATGTAGTTCGTTGACAAGTACTAAATAATGCAAATAACCTTATCAAAAGTCAAAGACTTGAGCAGCATCTATGAATAGAGTCGAACAAAGGTACTTGTTTTCTTAAAGTGCCTTAACTACAACATCACTAATTCGATACACTTGCGGTGTAGTACTCTTTTGTCTATTATTCGGGAACAGTTTTGCGAGACTGCTATGATTGGTGGCTTTCCTTGCTTAGGCATAACAATGACTTCTGAACTGAACAAAAAAAATCTTTAAGTGCTGTAGCTGCATTTGCTTAGAATGGCTTTAAAACGTTCACAAGATGTTCAGCAAAGATGTCAGCCTTCTGTTTTGGGCTTCCGAGCCATTTTCTATTTTCAGATTTTATTGGTGGGCTTTGTTCCTTGTATCTTTTTGAAAACTTGGCTGCTTTCCACATGGAGTATTCCTTAGAAGCGTCCATCGTCAATTTTTCAGGAATCATCTAACAGAGTAATTTTTGAGTCAAACAGATTTTTCTTGTTTAGTTAATTTTAAAGACGTTTAAATACTTTCTTATCGTGTGAGGATCTCTCAGTTTGACAATTTCTTCAAGCTTTTCTTTTTTTCCAACATCAGCTTATTTATTTCAACAAGATATTTAATATCATTGAAACAGCTTTTTTTATTTTTAATCTTTTCTTTCGAAACCATTTAAACCTCTGAGACTCGCTAATATTCGATACCAAATGTATATGCATTTCCGATAAGAGAGCTTGATGCTTTTGACATATCATATCATACTTCCTCCCAAAACAATTTAAAAATTTGTTGTTCCACTGTTCGGTTGGATATAGCATCAGATCACCAATGGACCTATTGCTACGAAAGCCATAATGGTTTTGCCAGCATTGAAGAACACCTCTTCAGGACAATGGGAGGGATATTATCTGGGCCAGTTGATTTGTGAACGTCAAGATCTCTTAAAACTCTTGCTACTGCACGAGTGCGAAAGATTTTTCCCATACAAAATTAGCGCTCTCAAGTACAAGCCGACTCAAGACAGTCTCTAGCAGCATTGAATTAACCCCAAACTGTGCTGCAAGCAAAATAGCTTTTTCTAGTGAGCTAACTACCTCCGGGACATTGTAGTATTTTTTGCTGTAATTTTTGGTCATGCAAAAATTTGGTTCTTGGAATATGGTCGTTGCAGGTCTAGATTGTTTGAACTTCTTCCAGGCTTCCTCATTAGGATTGGCTTTATAACATTGGAAACTACTAACCACTAACACATGCACTTATGATGAGCCTCTGATTGTAGGTTGCAGCTTGCTCTAAGCTCACTACAACTAAGAATCTGAAGTGTAAAAAAAAAAATTACTTTTTTGGCCTTAATAACCACTTAACAGCTCGAATCAAACTATGAGTTTTATTTCGGTTTGATAGATTTTTTCCTTTTCGGAATAAAATTTCTCGTAAAGAATGAAGTTTTTTTTATCATATCTGCTCTGGAGTCAACGTCATTCCACTATCGAAGAATCATAGTGACCAGTGAAAGTTCTCGATGAAATCATTGAAACCTTCCCAGTTGGCTTTCTCTTAGGGGTTTTCTCTTTAAGTAAGGTTTTTTGGCAGGAGAAATTTGCAGATATGAAACAATAGTCTGATGTGCCTAGAGGTGATAATACACTAATAGTGTAGTATTTATCAGTATCAGAGGTAAGAAACAAGTCTAGAGTGTTCCCGGATCGACCTGCAACGTCAGGGACTCCATAGTTGGCTCATCAACAAGCTGAGTCAGTTGATTTAACTCAGCGAAGACCTCAACATAGATACCTTCCCTCTCGGGTGTTATCTGGCCCGAAAAGCTAAGCCACGAAGAATATTGTGTACATTGAAGTCACCTGCAATGACAATGATGGACAGCAATTCTTTGGATGGAGTAGGGCGGGCATCAAATTCGTTGGTAGCTCTGCTGAAGATAGTATTGTCTCGGAATCACCCGAGATGAGACCAAGAAATTTTGCGTTTCGTGCTCAGCGCTAACCCTTGTCGATGATAGAGAGCTATGTAGACTTATATTCATACAAAAAAGTCCTGTCGATTCTACTAAAAGTGCCTATGTCCTTTCTATGCATCTAGCTTTCTCATTGAACATTAACTTTCAGTACAACGACCCTGTCTTTATCGAGGTACTATTTGTATGTAGGTATGTAGGCGTCTCCTAAAAAGTCCAAGTTCATCTCCATTTTTTTTGTTTTTTCTATATAAGATTCTTGTTATGTATTATTAAAGTCACAAAAGTCACTTTTCATGTCGTTACACACTAAAGCCCCTCCCCCACTTAAAATTGGCATCACTTTTCTTCAGCCCCTGCGGTTTTCTTACGAAACAAACAAAAAATAAATAATAAAACTGATCTTTCATTTTATATAATAGAAAAAGTTAAGTGCATAATCACAATAATTGCTTTTTAAAAAGTCAAGAAGCAAAACTCAACAACAAGTTCCTAGTATAACATTTTGCAGAGGCACAAATATATAAATTAAAAGAAACACACATACACAGACACAAAATATAAATAACAAAAAAATCATCAACAACCAACAAATTTAAATGCTCAAGCTGGCAGAGGATTATAATACAATCCAACTACCAACACCAAAAGACAAAGCTAAAAAAAAAGTGAAATACATAAAACAAAAATAAATAAAAGTCCTTATTAAAACAGAGAAACTATAAATTAAAACGAAAAAATTACACCAGACACGCTCGCTATACACTAACTACTAGACAGAAATTAAACATTATTAAAAAATAAATAAATAAATAACAAAAGTCCTCCAAGAATCCAAGTTGCAAGCGCGCAGCGAGGGTGGAAAACAATTTTTATTTTATTTTTATTTTTTAGATTCGTTTTATCTTTTGAAATTGGTTATAATCCTTGCTTAGTTGGCTGGCTAATGCAAAAAGGGAGTGTGGTCGTCTTTGATACGCGGAAGTAGGATCAGAGTAATAGTATAAAATACTCATCGTCCTTTGCTAAACAGAAGAAAATCCATTTCTTTTAGTCTATGACACGATGCGGGTGCGGGTGGGCACCGCGTTGCGCCGCTGGACCTCACAGAGGAAACGGAAACAAACAGCAAAGAGTATGACCAAACCTAAAGTTTTTAAGTTTACCACAAGGCTCCAGTATAATAATATTTTCTTTTATGTATTTGTATGTAGGTATCTTTGTGTGTATTTTTCCTGCTTTTCTTCAGGAGTTATCCCATGTTTTATGCGATTTAATTCATGGCATATCCTGGACGACAGTGCTGAATTTATTGCACTTAATGCGCCTACGGTACATTCGATTTGGGGCGCTGTATATTCTGTTTCAATCTGTCATTTTGTTTTTATGCAATGAGCCCTTCTAAAGATATCAGTTAAACGTATTTTTGTTCAAAATGGCGGTTGTGGCACATACGACTTTTTCAATACTCAGAGCCAACCCATCTATGACTTTCAATCAATAAATTTGACCGGTAAGGCTTTGCAAGGAAAACGCCTGACCAAAAGGACATCTTTGCAACTCGACAACTTCTTTAAGGCTCCCTCAAAGAACACAGGCCTTTTGGAAATCTTAAGTCCGATTGTTGGTAAATCTATAGCACTGATCCTTACGTGTAGTGTAATGGTAGTGTATTGTGAATGGTGCGCGTTCTTTCTATTTTTTTTTTTTTTCAAGACATATTTTTCTTGGTGAATGTCTGTCAGCTCTCATAGTTTATTTTGCTTTTCAAATTGTTTTTTTTTTTTTTTGGTTCCTTGATTTCGTGTTCTGTGGTCGTCGTCGTAAGCTTTTGCATCTGACTCCTTTTTACTACGGCAACAATACACACAAAGGCACTGTGGCGAAGGACATTAACTTAACTCTTCCGTTTATTCAAAGCCTTCCATTCGGCAGTTTAAAGTCATTCATAGTGAGTTGAGTATATGGTATAGCTGTGTAAATAGGCTTAAGGAATAGAGTTCTTTTTTTTTCTCTTCTTCTTCTTGTTATTATTTTTCTTCCATTTGCTTCTTTTTTAAGATTGTTTTATTTTTTTCTTAATCCAGCTCAAGGATTTTTCTTCTTTTTTTTTATTTTTTGTGAATGGATTATCCTACAAAGTCTAATGAAGAAGCAATTTATGTTTCTTTGTGGACTTGTAGTATATTTACATTTGACCCTGAGGGGGATAACATCACATTCACTATATACAACACACACAACATGTAAGATTTATGTTTAAGAAATCATTTTACAAGATGCTAAGGAAATATAGAATGAGACGTCTACCTACCTATACCTATGAATGTATATCGGTCCACCCACACATACGGTTGAATGAAACTTCAACTTTACGCAGTGCAGGTATAAAGCATTAAAAGAAGAAAGCATGCGTATTCAAGGAAGCTTTCTCATATAAACTGTTTAATTTTTAATCATATTTTTTTTTGAGAGTCAAGATGAATTTGTATTGTTGTTTGTTTGTTTTTCTGCACACGAAACGCAAACTTTAATTTTTTTTTTCAATGCCCAAGGTGTGTAAAACTTGTCTGCTTGAAATTGAAAATTTTGTTTCAGAAAGGAAATCTTGTCCCTTACATCTTTCATTTCAATATAATGATGCTACTTTTTTTATATTATTAAACAAGAAATAGCTAATCCACTTTCTGAGGCAATATTAATATGTATTGGGTCTTTTCAATAACTCTAAGAGCTCCGGTCTTTCAAATGCAATCTTATTTTTTTTTTTTTCAATCTTCTCAAACAGCTGAATCGATTTCAATCAATATTTTTATTGTGAAAGCTTCCCTAAAATATTAAAAAAATTATCATTTATCAAAATTTTGAAAAAAAAAAATATTTGGAAAAAAAAATATTTTTGGATAACATTTAAATTTTTTTTTTTTAATTCAATATTTTAATAACGGGTTAATACATTTTTTGAAATAAAAGTTTTTAAATATTGCTCTATGTATTCAAAATTGCGATCCAGTAGTACACGTTAGTTTTCAATCTGCTTAACCGATTGTGAGAAGATAGAATTTAGTGAAAATACTAAGGGTATTCATGCAATGTCGTAAGTTTACAAATTGTGTAAAATGATAAGTTTACGCAAAAGTTTGCATGAACGACCTATTTATTAATTTGGTTAAATGCTGTGTAATTGAATCAGCTGTTCGTTAAACGTCAAATATTTGGGCGCATTCGGCTTGGGTCGAGGAGTTGGTTTTACAGATAATGCATTATGGTCTGTTTATTTGCATGTGTGTGTACAAATATATTTGTTTTAATAGATACGTTAATTTAATTATATTTGTTTTGCATTGAAATAAATATATCAATGCCACTCGTTTTGCTGGAATCTCAATACCATTTCAACTCAACTCAAGTGACAAAAAACCTGGAGCTTCCGATCCTGCTTGTAAACGTAGTAATTTTTAAATAGAGAACCTCTCCCGAACCAACGGAAGGATAAAACAAAATGTAAAGCTAGAACTATTAATAGTCGTTCTACACTATCCCACTGAGTATTAATACATTTCAAAAAAGTGTGAAGAAATCATGTATAATAGTGTGGAAACAAAATATGAAATTTCATCACACACAACTTGACAGCGAATCCGACACAATTTGACATGTGTGTTAATACATGAAAATATTTAGGATCGGTTCTAAAACCATCACACTTTCTATCCCATTTGGGCGTTTGAGGTTATGGTGAAACTGATTTTTTGATGCAAGTGTGGAAGCAAAATATGAAAGTCAGTTACATCATACAAATTTGGCAGTAGTCGTATGAAATTTCTTCCCACTTTATTTTGACATGTGTTTATACTTTGTGGGATAGTGTAGAGGCACTTTATGGATTTCTCAAACCAATGCGAAATATTTGGAACGACAACGAAAAAAATCAATGGGAAAAGTTGCTTTCCAAACAGTAAAAAGAAGAAGTGAAGAATATTCCACTTAAAATAAATGAATCATCTCTCTCTTTTTTTCGTTCCAACTTCACCAAATGTCAGTTTCACTCCCGTGAGATGAGTATGGTTTTCATGTATTCGCTCATTTTCAACCGACCACTTCAGTAAACTATCAAGGTATAGTTCTACCTTAATATACACTCCTCGTCAACTGAATACGCACAAACATTTTTGAATATATTTTATCCATTTTTTCCAAACAGTGATGGTTATTATGCCATCTGTTGATGGTAAAAATTTTCGTAACATATAAATAACAGAATTTCAAAGTTTTATCCAAAAACAACCGTGAGTTTTTCCTTCAACCACTTCCAAAGTGTAACTTATGCAAAGTAGAAGTTTTTTTTTGAGTCAACTGAATGTACAAAAATTAAAATTGGTATTGGAATGGAATGAAACAAGTTTTTGTTTAAGTTTAGTAGTGGGTACTTCCACCTTTATTTTTAATTACTTCGTAAATTCGATCCGGCATGGAATCGTATAGCTTTTTAATGTAATTTAACGAAATTTCGCTCCACGCTAATTTGATTGCAGAAATTAAGGTTTCTTTGTCTTCGAACTGACGACCACCCTCATAAACTTTGCGTACTAACCATCCCCAGACATTTTCTATGATGTTTAGATCAGGTGAGTACGGCGGCCATTGAAGCAACTGCACTTGTTGCTCCTCTATCCATGTTTTTATTATGCGCGCTGAGTGAATAGGCGCATTATCATGTTGGTAGGTCCAGTTTATGGGTCCAAAGATTTTAGAAAATTTAGGAAAATTTCTTTCCAAAATTACTTTATACCCAGCTGCTGTCATTCTTGATGTTACAACCCGAGCTCAACTGTTCCATAATAACTGACTGCTCCCCATATCATGACACCTCCTTCACGACTATGATGGCGCTTTACAAATCTTTTTTCTTTTCTTAAGTCGTGAAAATAGAAGTTGAACCCATCAGGGCCATCGAAATTAAACTTTTTTTCATCTGAAAAAACCACGTGATACCATTCTTTTTTCCAACTCATGTGAAGTCTTGAAAAATCTAATCGCAACATTTTCCGTCTCTCGTCAAGTGGTGGTTTTTTCTTAAGTTTCATTTGTTTAAGATGGCTTGAGTTGTTGATTACTCTTAATACTGTTGAGCAACTTGCGTTTACGCCGACTTTTTGTTTTATTTTTGCCACAGAATCAGAAGAATTTGATGCATATCTTAAAATTCTTCGTCTCTCAGCTGCTGTTGTTGCTGTTTTCTTACCTCCCTTCATGTTTTTGCCGTATGCATCTTTATTTTTCAAGTAAGAATAAACTACATTAAAACTTCGGCCAACTTTATCAGCTATTGCACGTCCAGTTAGGCCTTGGTCTCTAAGTATTCCGATTTTAGCTTTTTCAACACTGTTAAGACACGTAGATCTACCCATTTTTCTTAAAATTTGAAATCAAGAATTAAATTTTACTGAAAACACTAAAATCGTTAATTTAAACTGTCAAGCACTCCAAAAAACTTATAAAAAACGAAGAAAATGGCGTTGTACCTATTCAGTTGACTAAAAAAAAAACTCCTACTTTGCATATAAAACACTTTGCAGGTGGTTGAAGAAATACTCACGGTTGTTTTTGGATAATTCTTTCGGAATTATCTGCTTAACATCTTAAGGGAATAGTTAGCATCAACAGATGGCATAATAACCATCACTGTTTGGAAAAAATGGATAAAGTATATTAAAAAATGTTTGTGCGTATTCAGTTGACGAGGAGTGTACATGACAATAGTCGCGTTGTATGGTAGAAATATATTATTCGCAAGCTCACGGCAGTGGTCGGATGAAAATCAGCGAATACAAACAAATCATATGTCACGCCCATAATGTACTTTTCTTCATTTTCGTTAACTTTTGCTTTCGGAAGTGAACAGAGTGCGCCCGAGTACACTTCACGGAAGTGAAACTAAAATTTGTTGAGGAAGAAACGAAAAAAAGAGAAAAAGTGAATTATGGCTTAGTTCTGATTTTAACAGTTCAGAAAGGTATATTACATTGGCTAATGACATCTGTTTCTAACAGCTTCCGACTATTTAGAATCTTCCAAACCAGTGCGAATCATTCGTTGACCACAACAAAAACATTAATAACAATACGTTGTTGTAAATGAAAACAACACGTTCGTCGTCATCAACGAAAGATTCGCATTGGCTTGGGTGAGAATTTATAGTTCTACCTTAATAATTTACGAAAAGTAGCTTTCCTAGAGGCACTCCCAAACCAACACGAAATTAAAGTGAATGACCTCAATACTAAAAAACAACAAAAAACTGTCTTTGGTGAATGCTTCGCTATAATTTCGCGTTGGTTGGGCAGAGCCTTTAATCGTTAAGTAAATGTAGACCTTCTTATTATTTTTTTTGTGTAAACTACGTTTTAATTCACAACTTTTATCACCAACTAATTGCAATGCAATAATTACAGAACACATTCAGAACTTTTTTAGTTCTCCGAAATATCATTTATATCATGTTTCTAAACATGCCTATTTTCTAAAACTCACAAACATGCCTAATTCAATCTCTAAAAGTCACAATGACGTTTGGATAAAATATTTGGTTAATTTTCCGCAGCTAATTCCTTTTATAAAATTAACCAAATTGTGTAAACCATTTCGCATACAAAATTTGACAGTTCATTAACCAAAAGATAAAATTAACCAAATCGTAAACTTATCTAGTGTTTTACGCAGTTGCATGAATACCCCTACTAATTAAATTGTATCTAGGTATGTCCAGGTGCACTTATATTTTGCTATAAGAAAAAAACGCTCTAAGTACCTACCTAAAATTTTGCTCACCAAATTTAAAGAAAATATTTTTTACGCTTCGCAAAACTATCATAAGAAAGGTCGGTGAAAACTGCAATTATCATGACTTTTATAAAAGCACGAAAAAGACATTACCGACAGTTTGAGGTAATGAATAACTTGTTAGACTTGTGGTCACAAATGTGATTTAATCGTTTGTCCAAAAATGTTGAAATATTTGTTATTACTTTTTTAGTATCATTTATCGCAAAAAGCCATTGTAAAATTGTTGCACCCGCGATCGTACATTGAAACCTTTTTTCCGACGATTTATTTATTTCATTTAAATTATATAAATGAACCCAAAATTAATAGGTCAATATGTAACCCTTCAAGTAATAATTTCATTAAAATAAGTTTGTATTTTACTATAAATATGCTCAAAGTGAGTCTAAATGTTGCACCCGCGAGAATGGAATCGCCCTATTATTTTCTCAGTTGGACTCAATTTTCGATGCGGTATCACTATTTTAGCTTCTTCATAAGTGTATTTTTGCTCTGACACGTGCTTCCTAAAGACATCGTGTCTACATTCACACTTGAACAGATTTTCTCGAAAGCTACCAATTTTTTGGTAATGTAAGCTTAGACTTTCCATTTTCGCATTAAAGGATGAGCGCGGGGGAGAGTAAAATTTGTTGTCGTTCGCACAGCTAGCGTGGACATATATGGTTTGAAAAGCTATAGCTTGTGTTGAACTTGATTTTCACGTATTTCACGTTATTTTTGACTGATAGTTTTGTTCTATCGGAAAGCCTGATTTTGGTATGCCTGGAGTTAGAAACTGAGTGTATTCTTGCATTTCTGGAGCAACATGATGGTTGTCTTAAACACACTGACTAAGATCTGGCAAAATTGATTTTGATACTCTAGGCCTAGAGTGCGTTGGAGTATCTACTTGTGGGCTTCAATTCTTCTCCATCATCATCATTGTGTCCTGTAACCCCGGCTGGGGCATAGGGCGTCAACAAAACGTCTCCATCCTTCACGGTCTACTGCAAGGTACTTTAGCTGTGGCCACGTCTTTCTCTGGGATTCTGCTTCCGCTAAGACAGTTGATTTCCATGTTGTTCTTGGTCTTCCAACCCGCCGTGCACCCTGAGGATTCCATTCAAAGGACTGCTTTGCAATTTCATCGTTTGGTTTCCTCAGTGTGTGACCAATCCAACGCCATTTACGCTTTCTTATGTCGACGTCCAGCCGCTATTGACTTGTCCTACGCCACAATTCCTCATTTGATATTATTTGTGGCCAGCGAATCTTTAGGATGTGGCGAAGACAGCGATTCACAAAAGCCTGCAATTTCTTCGAAATAATAGACGTGACTTTCCAGGTTTCACAAGCATATAACAGCACGGGATTTGACATTGGATTCGAAGAATCTTAATTTAGTGCGTAAGAAGATTTGATTTGATTTCCAGATTGGGGACAGAGTACCGAAGGTAGCACGAGCTTTATTTATTCTACTTTGAGCGTCCAGATCCGTACCACCGTTTGCAGAGACAATACTGCCAAGGTAGTTAAACTGTTCCACTACTTCAACTGGCGTCTCCTGTAGAAAAATACGCTGCTGTGTGGAGCGGCCTGTGAGCATTATTTTTGTCTTTTTGCTGTTTATTCTTAGACCACTCGACTCTCCCTTCACTTGCAGTGTTTGGCACATCCCGTTCAGCCCACTGATGTTATTTGCCAGTAGACATATGTCATCGGCATAGTCTAAATGACTAAGCTTTTCGAACGGTCTCCATTGAATGCCCTGTTGCTCAGCTGTACCAACACTGGCCGTCAATACATCGTCCATCGCCCCTTGTCTCACACCCTGTTGCACTACGAAGGAGTCGGATAGCTGCCTATTGTGCAAAACAAAACACCTTGCGTTGTTGTAGGACTCTTTAATAATGGCAACAATTTTTGGTGGAATTCCTCTACCAAGCAACGATCTCCATATACATTCTCGGTTAACTCGATCAAAGGCCTTCTCAAAATCCACAAACATGAGGTAAAGCGGTGATTGAAATTCCATCGACTGCTCGAGGACGATACGCAGGGTGTTGATATGGTCGACACACGATCGACCACTGCGGAAGCCAGCTTGATGCCTCTTGAGTGTAGACTCGATTCTATCTTTTATTCGCTCGAGAATGATGGTTGCCATTAGTTTTGGGAAAACGGACAAAACGGTCATACCACGCCAATTGTTGCAATTCTTTAGGTCACCTTTCTTTGGTAACTTAACAATCACACCATCCTTCCAGTCCCTGGGATAGCTTTCGTTTTCGAAATAGTTACTGTATATTTGATTAAGAATTCAGATGAATTCCTTTTCTCACTTCAAATTATTTTTTCCAGTCTCTAAGTCACCTAAAAGTCAACTTGAAATTTATGTCATATTTCTTATTCTTATAAGTCAGTGGAATGCAGTCATTTATCTGCATTGCCGTGCTAAAAAAGGACACAAACGGCTAGATTCGAAAATGGAGTTATGCCGGATTTACACGAATGGAAAGCTGCCAGTATAATGACAAAAAGAATGAATTTGTCCATTCTTTTGTTGTTGCTTTTGTCATTATACTGGCAGTTTTCCAATCGTGTAAATCCGGCATTAGTGGAATATCGTTAAACTGTGTCTGTGTTGCTTTTTAGTTACATTTCTCATGGCACGATAACGGGTACCATTGGCAGTTACCTTCTGGTTACCTATTTTTTTTAAATACGGACCGATGTTTCCCCAAGCTCGCACTAACCACACCAAACCATTGTTTTGTCTGAATGTAATTGCAGCTCTAGCTCTTGAATCTCTTCGGGTTCTTCTTCAGTCTTAATACGGCAAATTTCTTTATCGACGTGGCATACCCACACAGCCAGATATGTGCCTCATTGCTGAACAATTTTTCTGTCGAAAACAGTGGATTTTATTCAAGTTTTCATCCAAGCATGAGCCCAGCTCACTTATTTGTAGACGCTGTGCCCTGTGGCGTGCTTAGTATTACCACGATGATTTTGTCAATTAATATAAAATAAATAAATTTAGCGGTGCAACAGCTCGGGGAGCTGTCCCAACGGCTAGATGAGAAGCACTTTTTTTGAAAACAGATACTCTATTAGGATTTTTTAAATTCTGGTTATAGGCAGAATTTAAGTTAAGTTAAACTTAAACTTAAACTAACCATTTTGCCACAAGATACTGATATATTACTTAAAACAAGTAAAATGACAGTATGACACCAGTCACATGTGTTTGGTCCAAAAAAAGATCAATTTGAGAAAAAAAAACTCCAAATGAATAACCCGTTACATAATTCGTATCTATTTACTACCCCGAACCTTAAATAAAAATACCAACAAATGTTATGCTATTATTTCGATAGCAGAAAACACTAGGATTGATTTTATGGTTTTTGTATAACTGCTGTGTGAGGGAAGTGGAGATAGTGGAACCGAACGATTTCCCCATATATTTGAATAACCAATTTACACCAATTAAAAACAAAATATTCCATTCGTGTGAAAAAATTGAAACTCATTTATGACATCGCAATACTGTTTTTACAGGTCGCGAGGATTTTTCCTCTTCCATTTGGGCGCTCGTGTTTCATTATTGTCATTTAGTTTAAGTGTTTGGTATATATTTTTTGTTTAAAGCATCAACATACTTTATTTGAAATTATTTTTGGTAGGTACCTATGTCGCAATAAATTTAAAGGACTTTAAAAAGGATAAGGGCATCTTAATTTTGCTTATGCATTTTTCTCCCTTTTTATGGTTTAAACTTTAAAGGGCAGTTCTGGAATTCAATCTCTCTAGGTATTGAAGGTCCTTCTTCTTCAAAAACTATATAATCATCTATAGGTCATTTGCCATTTTTGTTTTCATTTGTTCTGCCACTCTATAGTCGTTATTCATATCCATATCATATGCCATACCTATGTACCTACATATTTTCTATTTATTTATTTTATATAGGTACTCATGAAACTTTTTTATATGCTTATAGATAGCCATTTGTGAAATGCTATGTATTTATGCATTTAAATGTACGAAATAGTTTCGGATTGAAAAATTATTTAAAATATTTAATTCCTTTCTTATTATTTTAATTCATTTTCGAGTTGATCACAATATATTATACATGATATACAGTTGTGAGTGAAATTCGCTATCATTCTATCATTACAGTTGTATAGAACATTCACCATATACATTGATGAGTAGGTACCTCTCTGCCTCAGCTTCCATACTCAACCTCATAAATTCCAAACTAAGTATTAAATCCGGTCAACTCGAACGAATATGTAGATTTTCGAATTCACATAAATGTATGTATTTTAGCATAAATTATTTCGGGCATTCACTCCTCTGTGGTGGAAAGCCTCCTCCTAAAAATGCATGCTTATATGTATGTATGCGAAGCCTCCCTCTTCAAATTAACTATATGTACGTGCTGTTGCATATCTATAACATCGCATTCGAAATCAGAGGCAACTTTTGTAAAATTGGTATAGAACCGCATTTCAACTATTCTGCTCTCTGCGTGCGTTGAACTGATGTACCTACCTAGCACAAGAACAATCTGCAACAATACATTGTATTTCATCCCTTTTGGCTTTCACTCTTGCACCCGCTACCCGGCCGGCCTCACAGCCCTTGAGTTCAGCCCTCACCACGGCTCCAACAGACCGTCCTTAAAAGTTTATATTTTTTCCTTAAAAACAAATGCAAATGGCTGCCACTAGTGCGGTAGATATATCCACCCAGCAGAGAAGTGAAGTGGAGCGTTACTGAGAGCAACAGGGCGAGTAGCTGGAGCAGGAAAAAGAAAATTGTAAAAACATATATAATGTTTATCACGAGCAAAAAAAAAAATAAAACAAAAATGAAAAGAGGAAAACAAAATACAATACCATGGAACATAACTATTCTGATCCAGTTCAACAATTTGGGTCATATCTAGGAATTTATGGATACCCATCAGTATGCATCCCTCATTCGAAGTTACTCCCCATCAGCTTTTGCAACAGCCCAAATGGTCCTCGTTCAGCCATCCCCCTTCGCTCTTTTAGTTTTAATTTTTTTATTATTATTTTGTTCTGTTTTTTTTTTTTTATTAATATCTCGTTTCTGGGTGATGGAAATTTTACACATTTAACATTCTACTGTTTTTTTTTTTGTGTGTATACTGTTAGTTGATATGAGTTGTATCTGACTGTGTGTGGTGGACGATGATGATGATGATGGTTGAAATTCGGCAAAATGGGGGGGTTTCATGAGAATGAAATGCATCCGATCCAGATTCAACATCAGCGTCAGCCAGCGTCAGCATCAGGACACTCACCCCGACTGACAGATAAATAAGCAACCTTTTTGTTCAGTGGCACAGATATTACTTGTGACGGCATCAGTGGCGGACATAGGGTGGATAAGAGTTGGTAATCGCCAGGCCAACAACTATATATTGTAGGTCGGTTTTTCAAAATACCCTCCCTCTGATGCCTTCAAATTCTCTTCGGTTATATTCGTTTTGGCCATTGTCAGGCCAGATTTCAGTTTCAGATGTCATACCATAAATCATATCTTTGATTGTTTGGTTGCAGTCCAAACAAAAACGAAAATTTAACCATCAGAAGCAGCATCACTATAGCAACCACAATATTTTCCACTAAAGCATTATAATACTCCTCAAAAAATATAAATGGATGAATTTTTTGACTCAAACTTTTTGATGATAATTCTGCCACTTTTAATGGTAATTCCTGGACATTATGAGTATGTTAATTTTGACAAGTTGTTATTTTTTGTGGAAAAGGATGACTGATTGTCAGGTTGCCAGAATGAAGTTTTTACTCACTGAATCTAAATATTTGGAACTTTTCTTATTTAGTACTTCAGTCCCGCATTAGAAAATATTATATTTATTGAACCTTAGCCGTATTGAGTTGTATTTGTGAAGTTGGTTCTGTTCATTTGAACCATTGCGTCCGTCACTATAAATTTAACGAGCTTCTGAAGTCATTTCTGTTATTTCGATTACTCCAATTATGATTAGCGTTTGATATGATATTATGTATGTGAAAAACTGGATTGCATGAACTTGCTTTTCTGGTTCAAGACTATGAAGTAGTTATCTATAGGCAAAATTATAATATGGCCGCAACATGTCCTTGATGAGCTGTAACAAAAATTGAATTTTATGTTCTAATAAATCACATAAGTATAAACGCTCCATCTCTGTGGGATATTTAAAGCACTATGGCTGACTCATTTAAGCTCCAGCTGAATGAACAGTAAACATACAGATGCATAGTTAAACAGATGCACTGACGCACTAACGCACAACAAAAACAAACAGACGGTAACGGAACTACTTTTTTGGAATGCATCATCATCCTAATGTTCAGTTTCAGTAAAACCTAAAGGCATATTTTTCGCCAAACTTAGTCCAACCAAAAAATAGAGCCACTGTTTAAAGCTTTCTACATTCGTGCAGTGTGGTTTTTAAAAGAAATTAAAAGGCTAGAACTGCCCTTTAAAGGCATACCACTGGGCGAGCTTTAGAAAATAAGGTTGATGTTTAACTACAGATAGCGATGCTGACTTAACTTTTATTGGCGCTACAAAGTGTAGTCCTCCATGGCCTCAATTAGTTTGTCCCTCCAGCTGGCTCAATTTCTAGTCCACTGTTTCCAATTTTACGTACTAAGTCCACGAAGATCTTAAAATACTTTGTCACGACATCAAAAATGAGACCTGCAATGGATCCTCTGACATGACTTTGAAGATCTTTCGTGCTGTGTTCATTCGCTCTACATGACCAAGAGACATCTTAACCGTTTTAAAAGTTTTGACGTCCGTCACTGAACAGTGCGTACAATTTACCGTTGTATCTTCTTCGACGCATATTGTCTGACGGTGTACACAAACACTGAACTATAAATCGTTTAAATGCTTTTTCTTTCTCGAACCCTCAAAAACTCTATCCACTAGTAAGGTCCATGCGTTAGGGTGAGATCAGGACTGAGATTTTTAATGTTTTTTTACAGTGTCTAGTTTGTTTTTTCCGATAGGGCTTAATTACTCATTTGCTTTTTAACCCAAGGAAACGACAACTAGGTAAGGTAATTGTAAGTACGATTTATGCACTGATGTTGACCATGTCTTGAGCAGTTCCCTGATACATCTCGTAGTTAAATCCTTCAAATATTGCCGGAAATTGTCTAACTTAATTTCACTTTGCTTGAGTAGTTTAAGCTCTTGGTTGTCATCTAGATTGAGTAGTACTTGCCCATTGGCGGGCTTCTGAATGCCATCATCGTTAAGCTAAGCAACTGTTCGAATTAGTCTTAACTGATCTAAAGCATTTACTTCATGTCTTCGATTCATTAATAATTCATAAATTGTTTTTGTTTTTTCTCCTGAGCAAAAAAAGTTAATCCTTCCTTAGGTCAAAAACTCTTGTTTTCTTCTAGAGCCATAATTTATATGTTTTTTTCTTCTTTGTCTGGGCACATCTGAGGCCTATACACCGGACAACAAGTCAACTAGTCAACAATTCCTTGTTCATCTATGTTTGTTCAACAAGTAAAAATCATTTCTGTAACTCAATAAAAACCGTAACAATTGTCAACTGAAAAAATTTCCCTCGATTTGTTTAACCAGTTCAACAAGTAATTCGTACACGATGAGTCGTGAAGCTTTCGAAAAAAAAAACCAATTAGCTCCTTGCTTTTATTAGTGGGCGAGCGTTATCTGTAGGAGGGACTTCCAGTCAAATTATCAATATTTTGTACACCACACACGGGCAACACATGTGGCTCTATTTCAAAGTCAATTTTGTCTTTGAATATATTTCCCTATTTTTGGCTCTCATTGCTCGATTTAGAATACAAAATAAAAACATTTTGTAAACCAAATTCTTTACCACTTAATAAATTCTAAGCAATCTTCCAGATTCCATCACTTTATAAACATTGCTGCAAGTGTTTATTTCTAACTTGTTGACTTTGAACAAGTCCGCAATCGTCGGTTGAAATTTATCAACTATTCAACAAGTTTATTGGCTATTTTATGAACTCTTGTTGATTCCAGTTACAGAAACGGTGATTTTATGAAATTTCCCACTTGTTGAAAGAAGCCAAAACAGTTGTTGAAGTTCTCCAAAACTTGTTTTTTCGTGTTATAAAAATTTTGAAAAGTTGTTGAATTTCACTTGTTCAACAAGCATTTTATGTATTGTGTTATTATAGGCCCTTCGAGTCAAAACTATTGGTGTTTATTAGAGAGCCAATACTTCAGTATTCTTAGCGAGTTTTTCACATCTTCGTCACTGGTCTTCTGGATTTCTTCCAGTAATCTTAAGATTTCTCGCAAGCTCGTGGAATACACGATGGACAAAGGCTTCACCGGTAAATTTGATTGTAGCCATCCAATCTGAATTTCGGCTGCATGTTTGTTGATTGCCTAAGGGCTCCTTTGATTGAAATTCGAAAGCTGCAGATTGGTACCAGCCACATAGTGACCCCAGTTGATTTCGGCTACTTGGGAGGTACAAACATCCATGATGTTAGAGGAATATCTTTCATAAATGGCAACGTTATCTATTTATGTGACCACCATGTGTTTTGGCACATAGTCTTAGGAATTT
Organism: Dasysyrphus tricinctus; assembly: GCA_963921185.1. Taxonomy (NCBI): domain Eukaryota; kingdom Metazoa; phylum Arthropoda; class Insecta; order Diptera; family Syrphidae; genus Dasysyrphus; species Dasysyrphus tricinctus. Next base: position 65,446,633 of record OY992532.1, on the reverse strand, counting down.
CATGTTACCGAGTCGAGCTTTTACCTCCGCAAAATCGATGAACCTAACCGCTCATGTACCTATACCTACTGATTACGAATTATCGGCTGATTTCGGGTCGGAGGTCGGCATGTGGGCCTTAACTGCCTGAACAGAATGCAAGACGCAGCTGGAATAGATGTCAAAAATGCTGCTGTAGATGTCAAAAATGCTACAGTAAAAGTTAAAAATTGTTCAACTCTTGCAGCTCCGGCTGCAGCTTTTTTGACATCTATTCCAGCTCTGTCTTGCATTCTGTTCAGGCAGTAAGTCTTAACTGCGTGGAATGAGTACACCCCTTCTCTTACGTTCTATCAACTGGCTAAGTTCAGCAGGCAGTACCTCGTGGCACAATGGTTAGTGCATTGGGCTGTCCTGTCCAAGGTGTGGGTTCGTTAGAGCATATTTTGGACGATCACGAATAAATTGTACCTGGGTCCGATACCGATGATATGTCAGCGTAGTCTATGTTTTCCAATGTCCCTTCACAATGTATCTTCTTTCTCCCACTTGGACGTTTATATCTTCCAGGAGTATCTGAACTTCATTTTTTGGGAATAATTGTACATAGGATCTTATGAGGAGCTCATAGAAACCTTCTGTGCTCAATAGGTGAATATGCGCATGAAACTTGCCTTGATTCGGATCGTTGTCAATCTTTTTTAATGACCTTGCTAAATGTCAAGACTCTTTGCCTTAGCCTTTCTCGGGCAGCATAACAGCATCCCAATAGGCACATATTCTTTGATGTCTGCAGTCACCGTAATAAAAGTCTCAATTCTCCATCCTTGTCCGTCAAATCTCATCTTCTGCAAAACTGTTATGTCAGCTTTAAAACTGGTGAAGATCTCGGCTGTTCAGCTTTTCGTAGTTTCTCCAATGTGAGCTCATTCATTGTGCATACACTCAAATCGTTCACGGGGAAGGCGGGGGAGGGTCGTGAACATTGTTTCCGAGGGATACCATTACTTCATAACGAATTGTCAGAAATTTTTTTAAATACTTATGTAGACGATATTTTGGTTCCACCAGAATAATGCTATACTTTTTTATTAATTAACTGTCCTCTAGTATTTTGTGAGCAGTATATTTTCTACATCAATATCTCTTCTCTATATTTGTTTACCTATAAATTCTCTGCACGTTTTCAGCAAAATGCGAAAACCAATTCAAAATTCTAAAAATACTATATTGTTGTTTTGTTTCTTTATATATTTTCAGGTTCATTGCATGTCCTAGCACTAGAACACTATCTACCCAGCCACGATGAGAACGGTGAATTCCACATACCATATCCGCCATCGAGTGAAATTTATATTTTCAATCGTTACGGCCAACATGTAGCCACAAATGATTTGACATCGGGCAAGACACGATATTCCTTTTTGTATTCAAAGAATACCAGTTTTGGGCGTTTGTCAACGGTAACTGATAGTTCAGGGAATAAAATTCAATTCCTGCGGGATTACAGCAATGTTGTGAGCTCAATTGAGAATACCCAGGACCATAAGTCGGAAATTCAAATAAATGGAATTGGTATTATGACTAAGTTGACCGAAAAGGGCAAGTTCGAGATTGAATTGGATTACGATAGTAATACGGGCTTACTGAATAGCCGATCGAGTGGAGGCGAAACGTACATTTATCAATATGATGAATTTGGTCGTGTGACAGGAATGATTTTGCCAAGTGGAGAGATTGTGCGTATAACGTCAGAGTTGGCTGATAATAAGGGTCTGTCAGTTTATATTCATGCATCGGTTGAGTCGTTGTTCTCCAGAGAGAAGGGAGAAACCAATGAATTGTTGGTTCTGGGAGGAGTTCGGTCGACTTTCATGAAGAAGGGTCGGGAGAATGCCGATGCAGAAATCAAGCCAAACAACACACTGATTATTCATGGAGCCAATGGAGTTATTGTTGAATCATCAGCTGTTGCTAGGCATCCTTTGTTGGAAGCTGCTCTGCCAGTTGAAGCTGAGATGCTGGCAATGTGGTCGCATCAAAGTATCACAATGGGTGAAGGTCTAACCAATAACATGTACTCTGTCTTCAATTTGGTCGGGGATGTTAGGAACCCTCAGCAGACTCTGAACCGTGAGATATGGGTAAACGAGAGTCGAGTTATTGGCGTTGAATACGATCAGTTTACAAACCGTGAGACATTCTACGATCGTAATCGAACTCCCATCTTGATCATTGCCTACGATCAGTCAGGACTGCCAAAATCCTACTATCCCACCAATGGATATCCTGTCAACATTACCTATGACCGGTTCAATCGTATCGAGGGATGGTCCTGGGGACCTGCTGAGCTCAAATACACCTACGACAGACATGGCTTGCTGTCAGAAATCACAAGTCAACAAGACGGAATCATTTCGTACATCTACAATGACTGGAATTTAGTGTCTGAAATAGGACTAGCAAGTCAGAGAAAGTTTGTGTTAAATTATGATGAAGCAGGAGGTCTGCGGCATGTTTTGCTTCCAAGCGGAACCAAACACTCGTTTAGCATGCAAACTTCTATTGGTTTCATTCGATGGACCTACACACCACCTGGTGGAACAAAGCCATACCTTCAGCACTACAGTCATTCAGGAGCTCTTCTTCAGACCATCTTTGCTGGTGATGGAGCCCGAATCATCTATAGATATAACTCAGCGGGGCAACTTACAGAAATTGTTCATGGAGATGGAAAGAGTGAGTTTAGCTACAATGAAATTACAGGAATGCCCAGCACTGTATCTCACTCTGAACGAGAATTGGAATACCGATGGGACTTCGAGTTCACCGGAGGCTTACTTACTGAAGAACGAATCGACTACGTTGCCAAGACTGGCTTAAGTAATGCCAAGTTTACTTACGACTATGACACAGATTTTAGAGTAATTTCGATCCAGGGTCGCATTGGTGGTCAGAACCTTCCAACACAAGCTTTCGCTTATGACCGCCGAACAGGACAACCCAATCAAATTGGTCAATTTAAACTTCTCCATCCAAAATTGAATCAAACCCAGGTTTATGATGGCACTGCCAGTTTTACCAGAACAGTCAATGGAAGGTTCCTGGAATCGCAAGTCTCTTTGTCGATACACAGAATGGAAGTGTTCAGAATGGAATTTTCGTACGGTGTTCATGGAAGGATTTCCCAAACTAGAACCTATACTCGTAATGTGGCTGTGAACACCTACACCAATGTCAAGAACTACACGTGGGACTGTGATGGGCAGTTGATTGGTGTAGAGGCTCAAGAGCCTTGGGGATTCCGTTATGATGACAATGGAAACCTGTTGTCCTTGACTTATCGAGGAAATACAATTCCAATGGAATATAACACTCTTGATCGTATTGTGAAATTTGGTGAAGGTCAGTATAAGTATGACTCAAGAGGACTTGTAGCCCAGAATGCAAGAGAAGAACGATTCCACTACAATACACAGGGGCTTCTAGTACGTGCTACAAAACGGGGACGCTTCGATGTGAAGTACTACTATGATCACCTTAAACGCTTGACAACACGAAAGGACAACTTTGGCAATGTTACGCAATTCTTCTACACCAACCAACATCGGCCTTATGAAGTGAGTCAAATCTATTCTCCTCGGGATGGAAAACTTATGTCACTGACCTACGATGATAGAGGCCACTTGATATACACCCAGGTCTATCGTCACAAATACTATGTGGCTACCGATCAGAGTGGTACTCCAATAATGATCTTCAACCAGTATGGTGAAGGTATCCGTGAGATAATGCGATCTCCATTTGGTCACATAGTCTACGACTCAAATCCCTATCTCTACCTGCCGATAGATTTTTGTGGTGGAATTTTGGATCAAGTGACAACCCTAGTGCACATGGGCGATGGAAGAGTCTACGATCCCTTGATCGGTCAATGGATGTCTCCGAATTGGGAGAATGTTGCTGAAAAAATTATAACACCGACCAAAATGCATTTATACCGATTTAACGGTAACGATCCTATAAATATCGATCATGATCGAAATTATCCAGCTGATTTTTCGGCGTGGATGAAGAAATTAGGTTTCAACATTCCCAATATAGTGCCTCAGCTTACAAGAACACTCTGGGAACAGCCATCTTTGTGGGGAAGAACACTCAATAATCCCATTGCACTTGACCTCAAGCGACCAGTTGACAATATACCAACAATGGCTGTCGAATCAGGATTCTTAGCTCATCTCGGTATCCGTCGAATGTCAAGCTTTGAAGATCTATCAGCTCCTCCAAAATCAGCCCTTAAATTCGATGTTATGAATCCCAAACCTCGAAATATTGGTTCTGACTCAGATCCACCATTTGGAAGGGGAATTGTTGTATCACGAACCCAAGATGGACAAGCTATTGTTTCGAGTGTACCAGCTGCCAACGCCATCTACCGCGACGTCTATACATCAGTGTTCAACCGATCCAAACTCCTGCCATTCACATTTGTGGTACATAATGCCCAACAAGACTCGTTCTTCTTTGTGAAAGAGGAATCATGGCGAGCCAGTGAAGACCGACAGCAACTCAAGCGACTTCAGGGTCAAGTCAATACGACTTTCCATGAAATTACTCGAGAAAACGGAAGCGGAAACAATTATCTAGATGTGAAGATACACGGTGTTCATGCCATCATTAATCTCCGTTATGGCACCACCGTGGACAAAGAAAAACAACGCCTTATGCATCATGCGAAATTAACAGCTGTTCGCAAGGCCTGGCATCGTGAAAAAGAAGCACTTCGCAATGGCCTAACAACAGTCATAGACTGGTCACAGCAGGAAATAGATGAGATCCTCAAATTGGGCTATGCCAATTCCTATGAAGGTGAATACATTCACGATATTAGTGATTATCCTGAACTAGCCGAAGATCCTTATAATATTCGTTTTACAAAAAAGAAAGCCACTGCCACAAGAAAGCGAAGACGTCGAAGTTTGAATCAGACCGAGCCAGATGGTCTAAGTAAATCAAATATAATAATTAGTAATAGTAATAGTCTTGAATTAAATGAGCCCTTATCAACATCGTCGTCAACAACAACAACAACAACAACAACAACATCAAGAAAAACAAAAACATCATCAACAGTCACATTAAATAATCTTAATGAAAATACACTTAAATGTCTAGGTGATAGAAATGCTTGTTAGCTTTTGTTATAATATTTTTTTTAATTTTAAGTTCCTTTTTTTTTTGTTACAATAAAATTTTATTTACATTAAATTAATATTTATATGAAACAAAAAATGCATTTAAAAAAAGAAAATGGAACAATTGATCATGTCTAAAATTTAAAAAAAAACATACTTTTAGGCGAAAGAAAAAAATAATAACTAGATGCAAACAAGCAAAACAACTAATTAAAAAAAAAATAACATTTATGAAATAAAAGTTAAAACAAAAATGGTAACTTTCTAAGTGGTGACTCGAGCTTTTTGAGACTGGCAGTAGAATTTAAATAGAAAATAAATAAATTAAAAACAAAAAAATACACAAAACAAAAAAGATAACTATGATATATATATATTTAAACTAAGACATAGTAAAAAAGAGTAAACGGAACATATAGGTATATATATATTTAAGTAAACATATTGTGAGACCAATTTGTAAATCCAAATGAATTTATTGTTATTATTTGTATTCATTTGAAAATTTAATTATTTTTTTTTTTATTTTTATTTGCTTTCATTTTTTTTTGTTATTTTGTGTCTTCTATGGAGAACTGTGTTGGTGCGCGCATTTATTTCAAATAATTTATTTATTTTCTCATTTATTTAATTTTTATAGCTTAAGACTTCCATTCGTATCCATTCCAACAATTTTTTTTTTTTTTTTGTTAATGTTATTTTTAATTTAGATCCTTTTTCAAATGTAGGCCTTGTCAAAGTGCAGTCGGTATTTATTAAATTTATTTAGTTTTATCATTGAGAACTAATCAGATAGAGGGCGTATGTGGAGGAGGGGGGGCGGGGTTAGGTTGAATAGTGTTAAATTGCACGATCTTAGTGAGTGGTATTTTTAAATCTCCATTTCAAGAAATCAGTCGTCCAGGAAATTTTTCAACTCCTCGATTAACGAGCTTTGAAACCCTAGGCTTAATGGCTGCCAAAAAATTAAAAAGTCTCATGCAGACATAACTTTCATATTCGTGACCTTGAAGCGTTTTTGACCGTTGACTTGTTTAATAATAGTTTTCGTCGGACTTTGAACAACAAAAAAAAAACGGATCATTTGTATTTTTAACTGATTATCAGAGTTCTGATTTCTGCTAATTTTCGGTTATTAATATCCCGATATAAGGACATTTTTAAGTGGCAGTCCTTGATAAAAATCCCAGCTTTTGCCGCCTGAAACAGAGATTCCAGCTTCTTTCCCTTCCTCTTTGTTGTCATTATTTTATAGTGAAATGGAGCCCTACGCTCCCACAAGTGAGGGACCATACAAAGCTAACTTTTTTGTTCCAAGTAGTCAGTCAGTAGTCGCCTTAACAGACCTTGCGCACTCTGAACGTACTCTGAAATAATCTGAATGCTCTGATTTATGAAGGAAGTTATCCTTATTTTTTTTCAGAAATCTCAAAGATTTTGCTCTGACCAGGGATAGATAGAATGATAATATGAACAAGATTTCTCTAAAAGAAGTCAAAACCTTCCGTCTCTTTTTAAAAAAAATTGATCACTCACCATTAATACTTGAGGAGGCGAGTCCAAAAAATTTCAGTCTCATTTTTTTGACAGAAAAAGTGAAGAATTTTGCTAAGGAATTGCGTTCAGATTTCTGAAATTGCCGGAATCTCAAAACCCTGATTTAACTTACTAAAACCTTATTCGTCCATCCGTCACTACAATAATTGTCTCTGATGCATAGCTTTTTTTTCTCTAAATGTGCTCAGAAGCCATGTGCATAGCCTGCTCCGAAAAAATTGTGCCTTTTACCCCTCTTATTAATTTGAAATTTTCTGAGCTTTATATTCACATTTTTTACTTAGAATTCACTCTTAACGTCATGTACAGGCAATATGTATTCAGAAATCAGCACTTATAGAAGCTCTATAGTACCATTGAATAACTACAAATAGAAGAGACACCGGGCAAAACGTCCACTAGGTGTCCTGGTTTGGCAGCCTGTCGCTGCAGTCGCTCTATCAAATACAACACCCCTGTAATAAATGTGTTCCTTAAAAGTTTGTTCCTTGTGGGAAATTTCCTTTATCGCCGCATAAAAAAGGGAAGACATGTTTTTTTTTCATAGAGTATGAAAATGATGAAAGGATTTTTTTGAGGCTCTCTTAGCCGAGAAGAGAACCAATAATTGTTTGAAAATGAAATTAGAGCTTCATGGGCGGCCACTGGATTTGTTTGGTGTGACTTTCGTTTGAGCAATGTTCGGTGTCCGTTTCTATTTGTAATTATTCAATGATAGTACTAAATGTCATAATTAGCTGTCCGCAACCGGTCTGAGATCAAATCCCAGCTTGCTCCACCTGGAATCTCATGTCGTGATATATATAGATTAGAGTCAAGTTTACTTACTTATACTTACTTATCCGGCTCCCGATCCATGAAGGGTCTCTGCCTGAGATATTGCGGTCTTCCATCGGTTGCGGTCCCTCGCACGCTCCCTCCAGTCGTCGAGACCAAGCGCTCTTGCGTCTGTGACCGCCTGGTCCCTATAGCGGAGGTTCGGTCTTCCTGGTCGTCTCGAACCTGGGGGCTGGGATTCGAAGATTTTCTTGGCTGGAGCGTTGTTGTCCATTCGCTCGATGTGGCCGAGCCAATGTAGTCGACGTGTTTTGGCTCTTTGGACTACATCCACATCTTGGTACAGCTCGTACAGTTCACGATTGAATCTTCTCCTCCAATCGCCCTCTTCGCATATAGGACCAAATATCTGCCGCAGAATTTTTCTCTCGAAAGTGCCCAGGATCAATTCCCCTTTTTTACTTATCGTCCAGCACTCGGCACCGTAGAGTAGAACTGGTAAAATTAGAGTTTTGTATAGCGTGCACTTTGTCTTTCAAGAAAGGAGTTTTGAACCCATTTGTTTGGCCAAACCGAAGTAAGCGGTTAGCTAGGGTAATTCTTCGTCGGATTTCCACTAAGGTGTCGTTCGTGGAATTGATGTTTGTTCCGAGGTAGGTGAACTCCTTGACTACCTCGAAATTACTGCTACCAACAGTGACGTTTTGTCCTAGGCGATGGACAGATGAGGCTTTGTTTGTTGATAGCATATACTTTGTTTTGTCCTCATTCACTTCAAGACCAACGCGTTTCGCCTGCTCATCAATAGCTGTGAATGCTTCAAGTACAGCTCTCTTGGAACGGCCGATGATGTCGATGTCGTCCGCATAGCCAAACAGTTGAGAAGACCTGTTAAAGATAGTGCCTTCCATGTTAACACCATTCTTACGCACTATCTGCTCCAGGATTAGGTTGAAGAAATCACATGATAGCGCATCTCCTTGTCTGAACCCTGTACACGTCTGGAATAACTCGGATGAGCTACGTGCATTTGCACGTTGCACCGCGTATTTTGTAACGTCATGCGGCATAGCTGGATCAGTTTTTTCGGAATTCCGAGTTCCGACATCGCCAATAGAAGCTCTTGGCGACTTATGCTATCATATCCGGCTTTGAAGTCGATGAATAGGTGGTGGGTCTCGACTTGAAATTCGTTGGTCTTTTCCAGGATTTGCCTCAATGTGAAGATTTGGTCTATCGTTGATCTGCCTGGCCTGAAGCCACACTGGTACGTGCCGATCATAGTGTTGCAGAAAGGTTTTAGACGCTCACATAGTACGTTGCCTCTGTAGTTCTTGCAGGACATAGGATCGCCTTTTTTGTAGATTGGGCAAATGGAGCTTTTTGACCAGTCGTCGGGCATACTTTCCTCCTCCCAAACTTGGTTGATGAGCTGGTTCATGCACCCTACCAGAACATCTCCTCCATACTTGAAGAGTTCCGCTGGTAGGCCATCTGAGCCGGCGGATTTGTTGTTCTTAAGCTTGTGGATGGCTTTCTTAACCTCTTCAGTACTGGGTGCTGGGACTGGATCTTCATTGACTGGTCTAATGCTTCTTTGTTCCCCTCTCGCCTCCTCTACATAATGCCCATTAAGCAGCTGCTGGAAATTCTGCTTAAACACGTCTACAATTCCCTGTGCTTCGGTGACTAGGTTACCTTCGCTGTTTCGAAGAGCTTGCGTGCCAGTCCTATAACCAGATGCCAGTTGCTTGGCTGTTTTGTAGAACCGGCGGGTGTTGGTGGCGGTGCTGGACTCTTCGAGATACTTGAGCTGAGAGGCTGCGGATGCTCTTTTCTTTCTACGCAGGGTTTTTTTCTCTTTCCTTCTCTTTTCACGGTACTCTTCTCTTGCTGCTCTTGTTTTCCGTTGCAGCATTTCCATCCGTGCATTTTCCGTCTCCTGCTTCAATACCGCGCATTCATCATCATTCCACGGGTTCTTTTTTCTGGGTGGTTGATAGCCTATGGTGGTCTCGGCTGTCTCCTTAATAATGTCGCGATACTGGTTCCACTGGTTGTTGACGCTTGTGGCTGGGTGTACGGCAGAGAGTTTCCCTGTCAATTGCTCACTGTAGTCTCTGGCTTTCTCAGATGTGGTAAGGCATGCGATGTTGAACTTCTTTCTTTGGGCGGTCATCGTTTTCTTTTCGTTGGACAGTCGGGCTCTGAACTTTGTCACAACAAGAAAGTGGTCAGAGTCCACGTTTGCACCTCACCTCGGAAAGTTCGCACGTCCAAGATGTTCGATGCGTACCTTGTGCCAATTAGCACGTGGTCGATTTGGTTCGCAGTTCGACCATCTGGAGATCGCCAGGTTGCTGTGTGTATCCTTCGCCTGGGGAACCTAGTGCTACTTATCACCGTATTACGAGCTGCAGCAAAGTCGATTAAAAGAGTAAAGTTTACCCGCAAAATAATTTAGGTTCCTTCCATTTACTCCAGGCAACAAGTAACACGGAACACGCACTCAGAAACGATTTAAAGAAGTTCATCAGACAAATATATTTTTTTATAAATGGAAATCGCAACTCAGGCTCTGTTCTGACGAAAAACGTCCTTAGCAGTTTGTCAATTTCAAAAGTTTAAGAAGATATGATTGAAGAATCAACTGAATGCCTCGATTTTCATTTCTGAGTAAAAATAAAAATTACTGGTGAGACTATTCAACCTTCTCTATCTCCAATTTGGGTTTCAACCTCATCTGACAAGCTTTCATTCCGAAGAGCACCAACCCAGCCAACATTACATTTGCCCACTTTTGTTACTAACTCTCCTTAATCAGTCTCACTTTATCAATTTTATTTGTTTCAATTCTAGTCCATCTGTAGTCAGTTGAAAAAACTTATAAATTTTATTTGAAATTATTATTCTTAATTCATTGTCAATTTAGTGTATTGAAAAATAGTCTTCCTCAACATGGTAAGAGGTCATGAGTCTTGTGACTTTTTCAACATATCAACAATAAAAGAATGCATAGTTTTGAATAGATGAACTTCCCTTAAAACTTTTTTTTATTTAGAAAAAAATTCAACGAGCTGTCTTCAAAATAAATTTAAAAAATCACCCTTATTCACCACAAAAAATGAATCTCATAAAAAAATGTATCGACTGCAAAATCTTTTTTTTTTATCTTACAAAATCTTGGTGCTTTCCGAATTTAACTCAAAATTATTTTTTTTTTATTTCACTCTATATTTCTATAATATTTATTAGTTACATTTTTTAACTAAATACTATTATTGTTGCCAAATATTATAAATTTAAGTATTAAATATAAATAAATAATTAACATCACTTAATTTAAAAACACAATTATATTAACAAAGTAAAACAACTATATACTAAAACAAAAAATTTGTAGAAAACAAAATCACAGATGTGACTCTTATAAATTAAACAGAAAAAAAAATTACAGTAAAAGCTAACAATAATAACGGTAGGTTTATGATGCAAATTAGAAAAGAAACAAAAAGAAAAACAATATTACTGTTTATAAATATATATATTTATATTTATAATAAAAGAATATTTAATAAATAAAAACAAAAAATAAATAAATTACAAAAAGCACGCACGGTCTCTCCTAAAGGATTATATAAGACATATATACCATGGCATATGTGTAATCCAAAAAAAAAAACAACAACCCATGTAGTTTTAATGAAAATTAAATTTAATACACTCAACAAAATTAAAAAAAAAAATGTTCAATTTGTAAATATTAAAATTATTAGGAAAAAATAAATTTTTAAATAATTAAACAATTTTTATAAATAAAAACAAAAATTATTTATTATTACAATTATTGTAAATGTTTATATTGAAATTCTGTTTAAATATTTTTTTAAGTCACTTTATTTAACTTATAAACATATTATAAGAAAAATATAAAAATTCTCAAAATAATAAAATGAAATTATCAAATTAGGTACATATTGCATTACAAAAAAAAAATCTACATCCTGAAGCTGAATTATTTGTAGCATCAGACTATACATTAAAATAATATAATTATATGTATGGATCCTAAGGAATAAAGGAGAATTAAATACTTCAAAAAAAAAAGAAAACTTGTATTATATATGATATTAGATTGAAGTACCTATAACTAAAAGTAAATTATAAATAAATTACTGGCCCTGTAAATATTTATAAATAAAAACTCAAATAAAATTTTTAAAATAAAATATTTAATTTTATCTTTTTTCTTCTTTTATTTTATTTTTAATCTAAAAAAAAAAGGAAAACAAAAATACATATTGGCAAGCCGTTTTTAGATGTGAAATTTTTTGAAAATGTTGTTTTCCAACTGTTTTTGAAAAATTAAAGGAAAAAGAAAAAAACAAACACCAAATCACAAGAAAAAAAAATCTTTTTTCATGCGAGCAACAGGAGTCAGTTACCTAAACAAATTGCTTTAAGTAAAATTGTGAATATAAATTTTAAAACAAATAAAAAAAAACAAAACAAACAAAAATTGTTGCTACCGCTGTTACTACTATCGAACTGAAACAAGTCATTGAAAATAATATAAAATGAACACCTAATATAAATATATATGAAGTGAATATGAAACACTACGTCTAATTCCAGAGAGATTAATGGCAAAAAGAAAAACAAAATCATAAGAATTACTAAATTTAAGTATTCATTTAAAAAATAAGTCAAAATATAAATACATTTATAATTATTATTATTATTATAACAAAATGAAAAGTATGTAGGTAAGGAAAGATAGATATTATGATATATATATTAACTACTTATAAACAATAATTATAAATATTTGTATAAAAAAAATTCATACAGAGTAAACAAAACAAAAATATACAAGATGAGGATATCAAGGGTCTAACAAAATAAATGAATAATAATGAAAAATTAATAGAAAATTGTTTTAATTTAATTTGGAAAGAAGTTTTGAAGTTTACACTGGAAAGAACTGAAGAAAATTGGAAAAGGTAAGCGAAAAGTTGGTTGGGAAGAGCTGATGACCTGTCTGAACGTCACTAATGAAGGTATGCATGCACATATAAAAAGTTTTTTTGAAGAACAGAGTAGAGTAGTAGACTTAAATAAAGACTTGTTAAGCCCACTGGCGGGCGTAGTCACCATGGGTTGACGCATGCGGACGATGACCTTGGTGTGATACAAAGTTGTTTTAAATATTTTTTTTTTTTTTTTATTATCCGATGGAAATCTTCAAGAGACACTCGGTAAGAATCGGTACCAGGTAGTGTGGGACTCTTACCGCACTAAAACCACCGGTGAATCAGGACCAATCTATGAAAGATCGACAAATGATTTTTATTTCTTAATTTTTAAATCGCATTGGGAGAAGTTTAAAGTTATAACACTTTCCCATAGCTTTTAGGCCATCAGCTCATGAGGCTTGGTTCTTCTTAATCTCCGAACATTGTTTTGTACATTTAGGACGGTCTCTATTTCAGAGTTTGTATGACTTTGCAGTCACTGATTGTGTGATACAGCGTGTTTTTTAACCACTTCTGTAACCATTTCAATTTGTAGGTCACGATGTAGATCGCTATTTCTTATATACCAAGGGGCATCAATTATTCCACGAAGGACCTTGCTTTGGAATTTTTGGATGGGTTCAGCATTTGTTTTCTTTGTACAGCCCCATAGTTGGATGCCATATGTCCAAACGGGTTTCAATACTTGCTTATATAACATTAGTTTGTTCTGGATAGATAGGTCAGAGTTCTTTCCTAGTAACCAGTACATTTTTCTGTACTTCAAGTTTAGTTCTTCTCTTTTCTTTTTGATGTGCTCATTCCATTTAAGCTTTGCATCCAAAGTCATTCCAAGGTATTTGGTGGTATTGGAGTAGGGTACTGCTGTACTGTTTATATAAATTGGAACATTGTTTATGTTTTTATTTGTAAAGTTTTTATGCGTCGATTTTGTTTCGTTTAGTTTGATGCGCCATATCTGCATCCAATCACTAACTTTATCGACTGCATTTTGCAATTTTTGTGTAGCCTTCGTAACGGATTTATCTGGCACCAATATTGCAGTATCATCAGCAAAGGTGGCCATGATAGCGTTGATGTCCACTGGAATATCCCTTGTATATAACAGATACAGGGTTGGTCCTAGGACACTTCCTTGTGGTACACCGGCTTCAATTTTCTTTAGTTCCGAGTAATTTTGGTCGAACCGTACTCTAAAGAGTCGGTTCGTAACGTAGGATTTCAGTATTTCGTAGTACTGCCTGGGAAGGTCCCTATGCAGTTTGTACTCAAGTCCCAAGTGCCAAACCTTGTCAAAGGCTTGAGCAACATCTAAGAATATAGCCGAGCATACTTGTTTTTCTTCAAGTGCCTTTTCCACAACATCCGTAATTCGATGCACTTGGTCTATCGTGGAATGTTTATTTCTAAATCAAAACTGATGGTTCGGAATTAGTCTTCTTTCTTCTATTATTTTGCTTAGCCTTTTCAGTAGCAGTTTTTCAAAAATTTTTGCCATGATTGGTATAAGCGATATTGGTCTGTAAGATGTTACTTCTGTTGGTGGCTTACCTTGTTTAGTTATAACAATGACTTCTGCAATTTTCCAGTGATGTGGCACATATCTTAGTTTAAGGCATGCGTTTATTATAAATTGGAGTTTCTTGAAGGCTATTAAAGGCATTTCTTTCAAAACCTGAGCAGTTATGAGATCGTACCCTGGTGATTTTTTGTTAGACAACTTATGTTGACACATGCTTCTTACTTCTTTGAGCGTGACAAAAGGTATTTCGCATTCGTCATTTCTATCAACAAACTGTAAGGGATCTGTAGCTGTGTTTGCTGGGAATGGCTTAAAAACATTCGCTAGATGTTCAGCGAAGAGATCAGCCTTTTGTTTCGGATTTCCGACCCATTTACCATTTTGAGATTTTATTGGCGGGTTTTGTGTCTGTGGGCTTTTTAAGCGCTTAGCTGCTTTCCATAAAGAGTATTCTGTAGAAGAATCCGCCGTCAGACTATTCAGGAATCTACTCAGTGATTCGTTTTTAAACTCACAGATTCTTTTCTTTAGTTCGTTGTTAAGACGGTTAAAAACTGCCTTATCACCTGGAAATCTCGTAACTTGCCATTTTCTTCGAGCTCTTCTTTTTTCCAATATCAGCTCCTTTATTTCGACAGGATATTTTATTTCTTTTTCTCTTGATTTCGAAATAGTTGGAGTACTTTCTTCTGCAGCCTGTTGCACATCAGCAATAAATTGTTCTACTTCATGGTCAATTTATTCAATTGTTTGCATAGTGGATCTCAGGTTTATAAAACTTTCAAGTTTATCTCTGAATTCGTTCCAGTTTGTTCTTTTATTCACGAACTTAGGATTACTTTTTTCTATTATTTCCGCTTCACTCAGTGTTAAAATTACTAGAGTATGATCTGACGATAAGTCGTAGTTACCTTCGACACTTATATGGTTTCGTTTAATACCTTTAACTACGAAAAAGTCTATAAGGTCTGGTATCTTGTTAGTATCAGATGCCCAATATGTTGGCGAACCAGAAGAATAAAATTCGCAGTTGTATTTGCGGCCTGCTTGGTATAGCCGTTTACCTTTTGAGGTTATGAGCCTAGATCCCCAGTGGGTGTGTTTAGCATTGAAGTCGCCACCAACAAGGAAGTTGTGTCCTAACAAGTTAAGGAGTTATGCAAAGTCTTCTTCAGTTGGAGAGCGCCTCGGAGGGCAGTATATAGCTGCTATCTTAAACTCTTTCTGTTTTATACTAATACTTATTGTTGTTACTTGCATATTTTCATTAGTTAACTTTGGTTCTTCATAGTGTGTTAAGCACTTCCTTATAAGTATTGCTGATCCACCCCTAGCTTTGTCAGCTGGGTGCGGAGCGTGATAACACGTATAGTTTGGTAATTTATTATCAAGACTTTGTTCTATTAGCCTATTGAATAGACCGGAAAATGAGAGGTATAAAGGAACAATTACGTGCAAGGGTTTTTATTATTGAATATGTTTGTTTGGCCCATAAGCATGCTTAAAACCGAAAATGCTACTAAATTCACCCATGCGTTTCTGAGAGAATGGTCACACTGGCCACTTTTCAGTATTTTTGGTATAACACGAAAACTAAGCGGAATTTGACAATTTTACATTTAATACTTTTTGTTCAAAATTAAATTTTCTATTGGAATGGATAGTTCAAAAAATTTTACGAAAAAATTTAAGCAGGAAATGTTAACAAAAACCAACTTAAAAAAATCAAGAATATCTAATTTTTTTAATAAATTGTGCATAACTTTTTTTGAAGCAAAGATAGGGTCAAGACATGCACAGACAAAACAAAGAAGAGACTTAAGGCCTTAATATGACATGTTCAAAAATTAATATTTGTTCAAAATTGACATAGATATTCCCATGCAAACCTTATCATTTCTTATAATTTTTCTCAGTTTTGGCCCGAAAGTCCCTTTTTCGGTACAATATGGCAAATTTCACTTTCGTAAAAATGTTCGAAATCAAAATTTTGATATAATATGACATTAGAACTATAGAGAATTTATAAAAAGGATGTAAGTTCGCAATTTCGTTTTTCGGCTGTTTTTAAATGCTTTCAGACCTACAGACCGAACGGCTGGTCCGATTAACATAAGATTTGGTACTAGTTGCTAGTAACGTTAAATTTGTCATAAAGTACCAAAAAATAGACTTTCGGGCAAAAACTGCGGAAAATGATAAGAAATGGTAAAGTTTGAATGGCTATACCTCTGTCAAGTTTTAAAGAATATGGCTTTTTTAACATGTCATAATAAAGCAGTAAGACTCCAGTTTACTTTGTTCATGAATGTCTTGAGCATATCTTTGCTCCGAAAAAAGTTATGCGCGGTTTAGAAAAAAATTTAAAAATCTTTGATTTTTCGATTTTTTTTATGTTGGTTTTTGTTTACTTTTCCTGCTTAAATTTTCTTAAGAAATTTTCCAAACTATCCATTTCGATAGAAATTTTTATTTTGAACAAAAAGTATTATGCGTAAAATTGTCAAATTCGGCTTAGTTTTCGAGTTATACCAATAATACTGAAAAGTGGCCAGTGTGACCATTCTTAAAAGGTCTATTCAATAGGCTATATAGCGAGATGAGTTTCGGACACCAAACAAATGTCTATATGCTCTATGTCTAAAAAGATGTTTAGTTCTGATACATGTTGTAAAAGACCGTTTGCATTCCATGTTGCGATTTTAAGTGTTCTGTCCATCATTGTTTCTTAAGAGCGACTTCTTCGCTTAGCTGTTTTATGTTTAAATCTTGCGTTTGTCAATCCTTTTAAGGATAAGTTCAAGCATTTCTTTGATAGATGTTTCTTCGTTTTT
The DNA here is from genome assembly GCA_963921185.1 of Dasysyrphus tricinctus. Taxonomy (NCBI): domain Eukaryota; kingdom Metazoa; phylum Arthropoda; class Insecta; order Diptera; family Syrphidae; genus Dasysyrphus; species Dasysyrphus tricinctus. Next base: position 65,429,730 of record OY992532.1, on the reverse strand, counting down.
CCGCACATTTTTTACAATCTGGGAATAGGATTTATTTTCATTACTTTTGCTTAGTGCAATTGCTTTTGCCGGTTGATTTTTAGTTTTGTTTTCTACCGTTACTGTTTTGCTTTCAACTATTGATTTTGTGTTTGTTGAGTTTCTAAGCTTGTTCCCAGTTTTGTTTTTTCTTTTTGTATCTTGGAATTTTTTGGCGACTGGACATCCTCTGTAACTTGCAGGATGATTGCCTTGAAAGTTAACACATTTCGCTTTCTGTTCTCTGCCCATGGGACAGTTTTTAGTTGCATGCCGGCCTTCGCATTTAACACAAAAATAAAAAAAATAATAAAAATGATTTAAGGGCATTTGGGTGACATTTGGATCGAAATACGCTTTTTACATCAAAATATAGTTTGTCCCCTATCTATCGAGCCGACAACAACTGTTAAATTCCATTGAAGGGTTTATGGATTTAAGACCCCTCGAGAAATCAGAAATGTTGACAGATTTCTTATACTGCTCGAATTGGCCAATTCAGTGGTTGCCCACATCAGACATCACTTGACTGTGACTCAAATCTCAATGGATTCATTGCACTCCCCAGGATGTGTTAGATGTAAGTGAAGGAAAGGGTAAGGAGAAGAAGCTAGTGGAAGTCTTACGAGTTGGGTGCCTTCCTGAACCATTTTGAGTTCTGAATGAATTTAAGGGTGCTTTCTAGTGGCACCTTTCAATGGCACTTCGGTTGTCCAGTTTATTGAAAAAGTATTCTCCGAGGGCTGATTTTCTAGTTCTGGCTAGGCTACGGCATTCACAGGGAAAGTGAGACGAGCTCTCCTCCACATTTTCGTCCCGACACCTTCTACAAATTTCAGTTGAGCTGATACCCATTCTGGTCATGTGGGTTCCTATTGAATTGTGACCCGTTAGGACTCCAACCAAGAGAGACCAGTTGAGGTCTGCTTAAATACTTTTTCTTTTTGAAATATCTGGCGATAGATACCCTGTAACCATCTGTTGTTAGCATCCTTGAGTATGCTCTGGTGAATTCTACTTTTTTCCTGCTCCAGTGGCTTAAGTACCCCGGGTACAGATTGGCTGTGTTCAAATGATGATCCGATTTTGGCCAGTTCATCTGCCATTTCAATTCCATTCACTTCACTACGTCTCATGACCCATCGAAGGGCGACTGATTTTGATTCGCTGAGCAATCTCAGTTCACTATGGCTATGATCAACCAGATTTGACTTCGTGACAATTCGTGACAATGGCGAAATGGCCTTAAAAGCCGCCTGGCTGTCTATGAAGTATGAAGGTGTCAATGTTTTTATTTATCAGTCCGCATATACATATTCAAATATTTTGCGGCCTCACAAATTTCAAGCACCTCCACTTGGGAAACATTGCAAAAGCTTGGGAATTCATAGATTTGTTTAAGGGTGGGTTAACTGATATGTTGTATCTGAGACCCTACTTCAGCTTCCGTTTTAGAATTGTCTGTTAGAACCGAAACATGAACCCGGCCTTCCTACCAGAATTCCCAAAATTTGGGAAATCTGTTTAGTGCAACTGGGCTAAAATCTATGTACGGTGAAATGTAGTCTGTGTGAACGTCTATGTCAGTGTAGTTCATTATGGTTCTGTGTCCACAGAGGCCGCGTTTCCAGTTATTACTTGTAAAGCACATTTGGCCGCCAACTCCTTCGTTAATAAATCTAGTGGGGCTAGCGAAATGAATGTTTCTAGGGCAGCAGTGGGTGTAGTCGTCATGGTTTTAAGATTGGTTGCCTTATCCAAGCCTGGCCACCAAACCTCGCTTTTTTGTGTTTTCTTTCCAATCAAGTTTTCGATCGATAACGAAAGCAAGATATTTCCAGTGCAGTGATATGGAGCTACATCCCATTTATGGAGGGCGTGGGAGGGTTTATTTGGGGGTTCTTACGTTTCCTCATAAACAAACCCAGATTTGTCTTAAGAGGGTTGACATTATTGTTGTTTTCCATTGGACGTCCAGAAACCTTCCAAAGCGTCCTAGTAGGGTCACTTAGCAAGAAAATCTGTTTTTGCCGGACAAAAGTACCAAATCTTTTTTAGGTACTACTTAGATCCACAGCTTGAGATTTAGGGTAGAACCCACCTCGGCGGTCAGCCATCTTGGATTTTATAGCCGCCATTTTGAAATTTAGGTATATTATTAATATCTCGTCTTCTAAATCACTCAGGACCCCAAACTTGGTGTCTAGCCCAACTAACAATTTTGCCCCTATAATCATCCAAAGAAGCTTCCCATAATCATTTCTTGCAATCATATAAGTATTATATAATAGTCCATAGAATTAAAAGGGCTGACTTTTTAAGCTCCTATTGGACATTTATGGACTAAATTCAGCTGCTCCAAAAAAACACTTATTGGACTCAATTTAGAGGTCTTATAGCAGAAGGTGGAAAAATAAAAAAAATATTTCACAGTTGATTTATATTTTTATTTTATTTTATTTTATTTATTTTCTGATATTTTATTTGAAAGTTTTTATCTGAAATGCAATCTTAGAATTTATTAGATATTATTTAAGTTATAAAAATTAAGATTCGAACCATGGTCCTCTGGCACTGAAAGTCCACCACGCTAACCGCTCGGCCATGGAAGAATATATTTACGATGAAAAAAAACGTATGCACTTTCTTCACAATGCTGGTTTGTGACTATACTCTTTAGTATACCAGAAGTGGTTTCTGTTTTAACAAGTACAACAGAAATGGTTTTTGGCTGTACTTAGCAAGTAACATAAACTATAGAGATTGCATAATAATTTTACAGGATGACTATAGAAGCGAAAGCTCCGTCGTCATTTCATAAAAGCAATATAGAGAGATTAAAGAAACGTATTGGTATATCGCTTCTATCAAGCTGATATAATTTGTACCAGAAAATATTTAAGGAATCAGTAATGCTCCAAAAAGGTATTTACTTTCCGTCAGAGGGGTAATAGGAGCGCTATAGAAACAAATAACACTATAATGTCTGAAATGCGAAGCAATTTTATTAGTTGGGAGGTATACATTTTTGGGGTCAGGGAATACAGCCACATAATTTTCAAATGTTAAAGTTTGCAAATATACATACGCAGGGGCCATGGGGTTCACGACCCCCTTGCTCCAAGAAAATTAAATATAATATTTAGGGTCAGATAATATATATACCTACACAAGATTTTTTATTCAAGGAGGGGAATTGGGGTCATGACACCCCCCACCCTCAGAGCACAAGAAAAGTATAAATAAAAAACAATCTTCATTTAGTCCAAAAAGATAGACAAGAAATAATCCTATTGTTAATTGTTTGGCATGCTTGCATAAACTCTACAGCTTCATGAAAATTACTAAAACATATTCTGTTACAGAATTCAACGTGAAGAACACCCTGTACATGTATATTATCCTAGTGTTTGTATGTAAACCTTTATGTTTGAAGTCAGGGATTACAACTTAACTAATTTTACGGGAAGTATTATATAAATATATATTTTTATTAGTTAGGTTGTATAGGTATATATTAAATAAATTACAAACTATCCCATTATTAAATCGAGTGACAAAAATATTAAATTCTAAGATGTAAGATTGAAAATGAAATATGATATATGAATATGTACATACATATTAATAATTGAGGCGATGAGAACCAAAACTCGCCATATCCATGCCAGAAAAACTTGTCACAGCCAATGGTAATTGTTAAATATCTTTTTAACGAAACTTTAAATATAATTTTCGTTTAAACCACAACAAATAGATCTTAAAATCTATGATTGGATATAAAAAAATATTTTCTAACTACTCTCATTTAAAAGTTATTAAACAATTAAATTTGACTATGGAGAGTTTTTCTGAAATGGACATGGCGAGTTTTGGTTCTCATCACCTTATATATAAAATCTAAATACAAGAGAAATCACGTATGAAAGATGTTGAATTGCATTTATCCATATGTATTGCGCTTATGTCGTATTCAAGCATTGACATTTACAAATGTCAGTACAATTCCAACGAGCAGTTTTGCAAACACATCTACCAGTGCATCCTTTTTGACTCTTACAATAACATTTCACCAATTCAGTACATGTTTTTGAAGCTATAGGTAATGTGTTCCATATAGGAACTCATGATCCACTTTCTTCTTTCTGAGTCCAGCCCCAGCCCTCCGGACTAGGAACGCACTATTGAATGGGTTCACTGGTATACCATACTCGCCTGTCTGATATACAGCCCGCTTTGAGTGTTGAAGTAGTGCATCTTTTGTTGGTGGAAGCTTCTCCATAGTTTTAGTCTCCTGACAAAACAGCTCTTCTCTGACATCATTCACACTATCCCAATTACTGTATTTATCATATTATATTACCGTGAAGCGTTCTAGCCTTTTAAAATGTTCACTATTACCATCAAGCTCCGTTTTAGGATATAATGCTATGCATGTTAAGGTATGTATCACCTCAGGATAACAATTCCATGCCTCCCACGCAGATTTTTTGCCTCGTCCGAAAAATGAAGATGTTGTATCGCAACCCGTAAAACAACTGTGAAATACGGGGAGGGCCAGGGATCTTTCTACACCCAGTTTCTCGTAAATAGCATTGATGTCTATATAATTAAATGATCTGCCCGTACCAAAGGCAACAGAAATTTTAAAATCTGAACACAAGGTTATCAGGTGATGTAACTTGCCACTGAGGATTACCACCACTTCCGTTTCATTAGTACGAACCATACACCTACTACAGCCATTCAAAATTGCATCTTGTAAGTGAATGATAAGTCTAGTGTCCACTTCCTCATGGTCACACATGATGGCATGGTCCTATCAGTTCCTCGAAACATAACTCCGTCATCACATGTGACGTATATTCTACATTTACCAGTTTTTTTGAAAGAAAAGAAAAAAATTCTTGTTTATTGGTGGGGTCTTTTAAAAAATCGGTCCACTTAGTTGGAAGCTTGTTCGTTCCTTCACACTTTCTTCTAATACCCTTACCTCGTTTTTCTCTGGTGGCTTCTTTGAGGCTTGTCAATATTTATCTGTCCCACACAATATCAATTCTTTTGCAGTTTTCTAATTATTTTTGTAAGAGTGGAATGAATAAGAGATCAGCATAATCATCAAATGTGATGGTGATGGTGTTGGTTGTTGGTGGGAGGAAATGCACAACAGCGGCTCCATCGAGCAGTTTCACGTCAACATAATCAAGAGGATCATCTAGAGAATCATTGTAAAGAACATTTAAAAGATCTGACTTCTTTCTAAACCGAATTGTGTATCAGAATAATTTTTCCCAAAATAATTCGTTTGCAGCTTAAGAGCTTACCTATGCCCACATTCTAAAAAACTAAAAACAGGATTCTTTCTATTCTACCTTTTTATACTATTTGAAGATTGTTTTTAGTTTATACTTTTCTTAGGCTCTGAGGGTGGGGGGTGTCATGACCCCCATTCCCCTCCTTGAATAAGTTTAGTCAAATACATTTTAAACGTGTATATTGTATATACACACGTATTATCTAACCCTAAATATTATCTATATTTGATTGTGTTGCAGCAAGGGGCTCATGACCCCCATGCCCCCTTCATATATTTGCAAACTTTAACATTTGAAAATTATGTGGTTGAATTCCATAACCCAAAAATTGTATACCTAGACACCAAGTTTGGGGTCCTAAGTGATTTAAAAGCCGAGATATTAATAATAAACTTACATTTCCAAATGGCGGCTATAAAATCCAAGATGGCTGACCGCCGAGATGGGTCCTACCCTAAATCTCAAGCTTTGTCCGGCAAAAACACATCATCTCGAAATTTGACGCTAAGCGACCCCACTATCCGGAAGCCTTCTAAAACCATTCCATTGGCACAAAAATCCTCTTCTGACGATTCTGAGAAAAGAAGAGAGATTTGGAATTAGAATCCACTCGAGAAGCACTAATACATTCAAACTCAAACGTCAAAACAAACTGCAGTGCAACCCAGCGGGAAATATCGTCCTCAATGAATTTTTAAGCTGAAATCATCAATGAGTTCACTTGCCAAATCATAAGAGAAAGGACATGCAATGATTTAGTAGGTGAAGAGTAATGCAAAGTTTTCTCAGTTCGTAGCTTTGACTCCACTTTTTGCTTTATGTTTAGAAAACGACTCCTTCCTTCGGTGAATTTAATAGGAAAAATTATGTGATGAAAAAACTATGGAAAAGTAATGAACAGGTTCATGAGTTCATTGTTTGAATCCACTCATCTGCTTTGTAAAGTGTTCATGGAGAGAACAAAAAAAAAAAAAACAAATGTGAGTGGAACTAATGATGGATTTTAATCGATGATTTCAACAATGAATAGTAATGCACAGAGTTGTATATGATTTTTGGCAACTATTAATTCTCATTTTCTTGAATATAGTTCACAGAAAAGATATAAACGAAACAGCTACGAGTTTCTTTGAATCACTATTCAAATCAATAAGTGACATACATAGCTTCTGACGCAGATCCCAGAATTTCTCTTGACAACTATGAAAATGACAACATATTTAACCTAGATTTAAGAACTATTTTTGTAATCTGTTAGAGTTTATGTACTCGGTAGATGGAATAAATAAATAAATAAATATTTCTGTTCGACGAAACTGACATCATTTCCTCTATCGATAATTTGAAATGCGAAAAAAGTGCCGGTAGCGACGGAAGTGAAGCTGAAATGCTGAAATATGGTAAAAACGCTCTTACTCCAGCAATGACGAAAATGTTTAATGCAATTTTGACAACCCAACAAATACCTAGACAATGGCAACAAAGCACAATCATACTTCTACATAAGAAAGGTGACAAGATCGACATGAACAACTACAGACCGATTAGCATGATTTCCACAATCTACAAACTTTTCTCGAAAACAATATATATACGAACTATGGAAGCACTTAATGACAATCAACCAAGAGAGCAAGCAGGATTGACAGGACTGACAATCTTCAGACAATAAACCAACTCCTTGAAAAACATAACGAATTCCAAAAACCACTTTACCTTTGTTTTATTGACTTCACAAACGCATTTGACACTGTGGAACACAGTAGCATATGGACGGCACTTCGAAATCAAAACATCCACCCCACTCTTATCAAGACGTTAAAAAATATATACAGTAATAACACCGCCAAAGTAAAAACCGGCAAAATAGGAAGAGAATTCCATTTGAAAAGAGGAGTAAGACAAGGTGACCCCATGTCACCGCCATTGTTTTCTGCCGTCTTGGAGGACATTTTCAAAATGTTCAAATGGGAAAACAAATACGGTATACAAGTCTGGGGGGAATACTTAAATAGTTTAATGAGGCCACATATCTAGAACTGAGGACCAAAGATGGACAAAAATTGCAACAAAATTGACCTTTTTTGACGAGAGGAGGCCAAGAGGACGGCAAAAAAGAGATGGATTGACGATCTTAACCAATTCAACCATAACTGGTATAATGACGCCAAAAATAGTGAAAGATGGATAACAATGGGGGAGGCTTATGCCGGATTAACCATTCAAAATTGAGAAAAAAAAATCATGATAATTATTGTTAAATAAGAAATATTAAGTTGATAAGTAATAGAGTTTTTTTTTATATTTTATTCATTAATTTTTATATTTTTTGTAAAAACCTTTATATTGGCAAATAAAAACTTTAAATAATAATAATAATAGTTCACAGTGGCTTTCTGTACAAAATCCATGTAACATGAACTGAAATCAATAGAAATTGCGTTTGCCAAAACGCCAATAACTTTTAAAGGGCATTTCAAATGGGAACTGCTTCTTGGTTTGTTTTCATCTTTAAGTAAAGGGTACATTATCGACGTTAATAATCTCACAGATTAAATGATTAAACAAGTATTCCTTGTGTGTAGCTCGGTGAATTTTTGAAAATTTCCCACTGGGATTTACTTAACAATATAAATGGAAGGATTTAAGTGATGAATAGGTGACTACCACTTATCGCGAAAAATTAAAAAAATCATTGAGGAAAAACCTGCTTTTTCCTTGAGGAATGGAAGCTGTACCTGCCACTTTTCAGCTTATTCATTTGATGAATTTAACATGGGCGTGTCATTGGTGGGAAGCACAAGCCACTTTCTCAATGAAAATTCACTAACAAATTCACTACTTCAATGGAAGTTATTCACCGACCCAGATGATGAAAAACATGGTATTTGCATAATCTGTGAATTCACTACATATGGGTAGATACTTAGCTTATTCATCAGTTCAATAATTTCGATAAAAAATGTAATGAAAATTCAATCACAACAAAAACATAAATGTTAAAAAAAGAGCCAAGTTCTTATGCGTACAAGAAAAATGTGCGTAAAAGGTCAGCCAAAAAAAAGTAATGAGATCTAAAATATATACCAAGTTTTAAGTTCATGAAGTTTAATATAAAATATCTTAAGTAGAGTAATATCGAGACAATTCCAAATCATGATAGAAATTTGGTATTTAATGATTACTAGTTAAAATTTTGTGGGTTCACCGGTCAAGTTTTCATACATTTTAAATTTGTGATTAAGTTAGTATTTAAGAGAAAACTTGCCAAGTAAATCCACCAAATTTTAATCAGTAATCATTAAATACCAAATTTCTGTCATGATTTGGAATTGTCTCGATATTACTCTACTTAAGATATTTGATATTAAACTTCATGAACTTAAAACTTGGCATATATTTTAGATCTCATTACCTTTTTTTGGCTGACTTTTTGCGCACATTATTCTTGTACGCATAAGAACTTGGCTCTTTTTTTAACATTTATGTTTTTGTTGTGATTTCACTCCTTTTAGCAAAGATTTATTTTGCCAGGTGAAAATCAAACCCTACAGCTCTACAAAGTTTCATAATTCTACGATAACCGAAAGTGCTCCATATAAAAATAGCAATTCTGATATAGTGGGTGGATGGCACACCCCCTGAATGGAAAATTCCAAATTTTCGATTTTTTTTTCTTTCTAAGTACTTCAAGCCCTACCAACCTTCCAATTTTCATCGTTCTACATATAATTTATAAGATTTTTTAAGAATGTGGGTGGATGCCACGCCCCCTGAATGCAAAATTCCAATTTTTTCTTTCTAAGTACTTTAAGTCCTACCGAATATTATTACTATTATTACTATTATTTGAGCAATAACTAATGTATTTCTTTAAATCTCGAGAATTTTCTTCCTGTGGGCTCACTGTCTTTAAAATTCATAAGCACAAGATACTTATTTTTTCCCTGGCCAATGTTTATAGAACTTTCTACAAATTTCACATCTCTGCTCTCACAAACATTCCTCGTCTTGGGATCGTATAGTCTATATGCTTTGGACTCACTTGAGTAGCCAACCATAACGCATTCTACACCTCTGGCTTGAAATTTAGATCTCCCTGGCCGTTTATCTAGTTTGAATGCCTTACATCCAAAAACACAAAGGTGTCCAACATTTGGTTTTACTCCATGCCAGGTTTCATATGGAGTCTTTGAGCTAAGCAATTTGGTTGGAGAACGATTACGCAGATACACAGCAGCTTTCACCGCTTCTGCCCACAGAGAATCGGGTAGATTACTATCGAGGAGAAGGCACCGAGCCATCTCTATGATAGTTTTGTTTGCGCGTTCAGCGATACCATTTTGTTGTGGAGTATACTCCATGCTTAACTGGTCTCTTAACTCCCTCTTTGGCCAAATATTTTGAGAAATCGGCGTTGACGTACTCTCGTCCATTATCACTTCTAAGAATTTTTATTTTATGAGAAGTTTCACGTTCGACCTCAGCCTTAAATCTCTAAAACGCATCGAAAACATCCGACTTTGTCTTAAGAAAATAAACAAAAATCTTTCTGCTAAAGTCATCTATAAAAAGAGTTAAATATTTCGCTCCTCCTAGTGAAGTGGTCCTCATTGGTCCGCATATGTCTGTGTGGACTATTTCCAAGATCTGTTGACTTGTAATCTCACTATATTATTTTGGAAACGCTGAACTGCATAACTTCCTTTTGTAGCAAACTTTACATCCGATTTGATTGGGAACACTATCCAACCGCAATCCTTTTACCATTTCATGTTTATATAAATCATGCAAACTTTTATAATTTAAATGGCCAAAACGTGCATTCCATAGCAAATAATCAGTATCGAATTTATTCATGCAAAATACTTTAGATTTATGTTTTATATTTAACAAATAAAGGTCATCACATTTTTCAGCATGCAATATTAAGTTGTTTTTATGATCATAAATGTCTGCACCGGAGATACTTAATCGAACAAAATGATTATTCTCAGCTGCATATCGAAATGAAATTAGTTTGCAATTGTGGAACAAAAAGCACATTCCTAAGTTCGATTAAACGATCATGTGTAGTAATCATAAGGGATCCAATTCCCTTTGATTCTATTCAAAAATCTGCCGCTAGCTGAACTTTCTCTACATGTGAACGAATTGAAGTGAAAAAACTTTCATTGCAACACATATGGCATGTTGAACCGCTGGCGCTGTCTAAAACCCAAGTGTTCCTATCAAGAATAAAGGAACTATGCAAATTTAGCATGCCAAACGATGACGTCACATTTTTATGAGGAGATCTTTTAGGTACTGTACAGGATGATGCAAAATGCCCCCTCCTATTGCAATTGTAACATTTACCTTTCCCTCGACGCTTATTTTTCTGATCATTTGTCTTTGTCTGCTGTCGTATAAGAAATGCCGACCCATTCATCTCCTGCGGATTATCGTCTCTACGCTTCCCATCTTCTAAAAGTTTAGTTTTCAGCACAAGAAGGCAAAGAATCCCTCGATTCAATTGCAATAACAAAATTTTCAAAGCTTTTCGGAATCCTGAATCTTTATATCAATTTCTATTAATTTATCGGCCGTATCAAAAAACTGAATTAAATGATTGGAAACTTTACCACTTTCTTCTAATTTTAATGCCAAGAGCTGTTTAAAAAGTGTTACCCTCCTAGCAGGACCGCTAGGTTGATGTACCTCCGATAATTTAAGCCATGCTTCCATCGCCGACTTGCAATTTTTGACGTAGCTCAACTGCGTTGACTGTACACACAACATAATCGTCGCTAGAGCCTTCTCGTCCTTCTTGGTCCAAGCAACAATATCAGCAGCATTCACATTGTAAGCTTGCAACTGAGGTTTAGGGCTGTCCCCTGAAACATGTGGCCAAAGTTCAGAATGTATGAGGACTGACCTCATGTGTATCTTCCAGCAATCAAAGTTATCGTTAGACAATTTTTCGATTTGGTACAAAGACGAACTCATCTCGCATAAAATTATAATTTACTGACCACGAATTTTAATAACAAATGGTTGCTTAATTCAAATTAAGACTGACTTATTAAAATTTAATACTTGTTAATAAAAAACGTGGGTCTGGGCCCATAACCTTTGTTGGAAAAAAGGAATAAATAACTCGGAACACATCCAGTTCAACAAGATTTTATTAAGCAACTAAACTGTTAACATAAAAATTCAATATAAGCAATATAACAATTATTCCAAAGTAAGAAAAAGCTTTACATAATTATAGCAAAAGGTACTGTGTTGCCAATGTTGTAATGTAGGTTCTAATTCATTATCTAATAATTTCTTTTTCATCAATTAAATCCTCCCATTTGTATGGTTTAGTAAATCCCAGTGGGAAATTTTCAAAAATTCACCGAGGAATCCCCAGCTTTTTCCTCAAGGAATAGAAGCTACACACAAGGAATAAATAAATAAATAAATAAATTGGGTGGCGCAACAGCTCACGGAGAATCAGGGCCTAGTGACTTACAACTCACAACCATTCCTGTGTGCGTGTTTGTTGGCAGGAATGGAGGGGACCTACAGTTTTTTGCCGAGTCCGAACGGCTAAATGAGAAGCACTTTTTCATGACAAGTATACTCTTGGAGGATTTGTCAGTTCCTCGCAAGAGGCAGTACCTCGAATAAAACATTTCTGTTTTTTTTTTTTAGGTGGCACGGCTGGGAATCGAACCCACACCTTCGGAATGACAGTCCTACGCACTAACCATCAAGCCACGAGGTACTACACACACAAGGAATACTATTGTTTAATCATTTAGTGACATTATTTACATCGGTAATGTTCCCTTTATTTTAAGATGAAAACAAACCAAAAAGCAGTTCTCATTTCAAATCGAAAGTTATTGGCGCTTCGGCAAACGCAATTTCTTTTGAGTTCAGTTCGTCTTACATGAACTTTTTTACAGAAAGTCACTGTGAATTTTATCCAACAAAATGAGAATTTTTTATAGTTGCCCAAAAATCATAAACAACTTTGTGCATTACTATTCATCGTTGAAATCATCGATTAAAATTCACCATTAATTTCACTCACATTTGTTTTTTTTTGTTCTCGCCATGAACACTTTACAAAGCAGATGAGTGCATTCAAACAATGAACTTATGAGCTTGTGTATTACTTTTCCACAATTCATCACATAATTTTCCCTTTCAAATTCACTGAAAAAAAGGGTCGTTTCATGAACACGAAGCAGAAAGTGGAATCAAAGCTACGAACTGAGGAAACTTTGCATTACTCTTCACCTACTAAATAAAAAGTATAGCTTTGATAAAATGACATAATGTCTGGCGGCCCTGGCTATATGGCTATGGAAATGGCTATATAATATTTTTGAATTTAATTAACTTACCAGACAAGTTTGATTCATCAAATGTTTGATATTTTGATAATAATTGTTTGTTCTTAAATAATAAAATATGTATATTAACTGTCAAAGCTTTTTAAAAAATAAACAAAAAGTCGAAATTTTGAAAAAATCGTTATGGAGATTAGTTCAATTTCGTTAAATTTTAAATTATCAAAAAAAAAATAAAAATTGAAAACATTTATAGTCAAGTAAATCTATGGTTTGACCCAAGACAAATTGTAACAAAAGAAAATTTTGTGCGAATTGACTCAGTCCACTGGTACTTAAGACATATCCAAAATTAGCCAAAATTAGGCCATGGGAACATTGGTATTTAGCCGTTTGCAATATCGCATATGAAAAAATGTATTCAGTTATAAAGCAGACTTGTGATACATCTATTTATAATGATTTCTCACGCTGATTCGAACTTGATATCAGTTTTTACCAAAACGAATCTAAAAATAAATAAGGAAAAGAATCAGTAAATATATCTCAGATCCTTACTTATGAGAAGGATCTCTAAATAGAGTTTTTTTTTTTTGTCTTTCATCAATTTAGTTTTTTCTTGTTTTTATGAGTAGGTACTAGGTTGGTTTAGTTATTTGTTTATATCTTGAAAAATAAAAGCCCTATCACCATTTGGTTTTTTGTGTTTGACTAAAAATTGACAAAAACATTGAATATTTAAGTCAAAAATAGTACTTAATAACATAAAATTTGGGAAAAAAAATCAGTTTGAACAATATATTTTTTATTAGATATGCTTAGATATGATTTTTAGTTTGAAGGTTAATTTTTCAAAAACTATTCTCTTAAACAACTTAATTTAAAAATGAAATTAAGGAATGTGTTTCTGGATTTACAAAAACCTATAGCATGATATAATAGGTGTTGCCATTGTTTTTTAATACGTTTTTTTCTTATTTAAGTGATTTTTTTTGTAAATTGCCCCTCCCGCTCAAACGGGTGGCAGTAAGACCCCCCCTTTTAAATGGCCTTTCTCTTTTTTTGGTACAACCTACATTCTCTCATTATTAATTGTATCGTATGCAAAACGCCTTGTAAATGCATAAATGCATTCAAATTAAAGCCATTTCCCGGTGGTGGACTGTGGCTTATTCTGGATAGATGTTTTGGCATGTGTCATTGAACCTAACTGCAAATGAATTTCTTTCTTTTGTTACAATTTGTCCGGGGTTAGCCCTATATTTTCCGTAGATTTACCTGACTATTAAGGAACTAGTTTTTCAGAAAATCTCATTTTTTTAATTACACGGAAAAAATACTTACTTATGTTTGAGAAGATTTTAAATGTAGGTTATGCTATGTTTCCACCAAAGGTTTATCCCAGTTCAGATTTAATAAATCTATTTGGTGTTTCCACCGCACAAAAAGATTTAAAAAAGATTTACTTTGACAGCAGATTTAAAAATGCAAATGGTGTGAGTGAATGAATCCTTCAGCGCCATACAAGAATAGGTAAGTTTGATTTGTAAAAGTATTTGTCCTAGGAAGATTTAACAAGATTAAGATCTAATCTTCAAGATTTACGAAATATATTTTTATGGTAAATCTTCGAGATTTAAAGAAAATTTGAGGTAAATCTTATTAAATCTCAGATTAGCGTTAGGTGGAAATGTAGCATTATCCTTCTTGATAAAAGTTCTACAAAACACATGGCTCCATTGAAACTATATATATAAAAATGTTGGTAGTATAGTGCATACTTAAATGAAATGAAATGAATTGAAATTAAATGAAATGAAATGAAATGATGTAACGAAGCGTTACAAATTTCACATCCTCAATGCACATCTGCATCACCAACCTGAACTATCCCGCAGAAATTCAAAATTAGCTTCAAAGGTTAATTTCAGTCTGCATTTACCGTACCGCTTTATCTACCGAAACCCACAAGTTAAAATAAATCTTCGAATATGCAACACAGAAAGTTCGCATACCAACCCCCGAAATTATGCAACGGCTTATACTTGTCAGCTATTCACTGAAAGTAAACGATGGAATACCCAAAATTCGTCATCAAATAAAAATATATTTTTATTGTGGTATTTTGCCATTCGTCTTTACCAGTTCACACTGTCTTTTGTCAGGAAACTTAATATGGGGAAGTGTAATTTCCTAACAAAATTGTCTTCTGCCTTTGTTATTATGTGTACCAATTTAGTGTACATAAGGAAGAAAACCGACCGTGAGTTTAATTAATTTATTCTGGAACGGATTAAATTAATTAACTCAACCGAGACATGCTGTTGGGTACGAAGTGTACCATCAGAAGTTTCACTGAATTTTTAAGTTTATCTCGTACCGTTTTTTTTGAGGCTTCTCCTCCGTTTTCATTAGTTATATTATTTACCGCGAATGTATTTTCTTTGGCCTTTGCCTTAGGCGGGGAACGAATCCCATTAGGCGTTTTTCTTTTTTAGTTCAGAGCAGAGCCTGAACTGTCAAACAAAAAATTGTGTTTCTTTTTTAGCTCTGAGTGCTCAGAGCTACAAATTTGTGTTTCTTTTTTTGTTCTGAGCGTGTTTTGAGCTTGTTCAGAGCGCGCTCTATGAGCTCAGAATAAAATGGCTGAGCAGATAGAGTTCAATGCTGGACACATTGCATTTGACAGCTATTGTTCAGGTGTGTTTCAAAAATAGTTCAGAGCGCTCAGAGCACACTTGTTCAGATGAAGTTCAGAACATGCTCAACATGCTCGGACTCTGTTCAGAGCTCTATTCTGAATTAAAAAAGAAAAACGCCTATTGGCTTTTCTACTCTATACTCCTTCTGAGTATATAGAGTAGACGTTATCTGTAGGCCAAGCGCAGATTAGTCTCTTTCGGCTTGCCACTGGCAGCGGGGATCGAATCCTAAACGACTTTTCTGCTCTGCACTCCCTCTGAGTGTATAGTAGACGCTGTCTGGCAGCCGGGATCAGACTTGACTTTCTTTCAGCATACCGCTGGAAGCGGGGACCGAATCCCAACTGCCTTTTCTGCTCTGTACTCCGTCTGAGTGCATAGTAGACGTTGTCGGTTAGCCGGGACCAGACTTGACTTTCTTTCAGCCTGCAGCTGAAAGCGGGGATCTAATCCTAACCTACTTTTCTGCTCTGCACTCCTTTCAAGTGTAAAGTAGACGCTATCTGTGAGCCGGGAGCAGATTTGACTTTCCTTCAACTTGCCGTTGGAGGCGGGGATTTAATTCTACCTTTTACTTATTATTAGTAAGATTATATGAAATACCGTGTTAGAATAAATCATAAGCATTATCATTGTAGTATATGAAATACCGTGTCAATTAGTTAAGCTATACAACTTTTGTATTAAACCTTGTGAACTTAATATTTGAATAAATAAAAATATTTAAATCGGAGTTTGAAACTCTTAACCCAGGTTTTTGTGCTTTCTTTGGGATTCTTCTTTTTCTTCTTCTTTTCTTTTCATTCTTTCATTCTTTTTCAAGATGGTGGTTTTATAATGAGAAAAGATTTATGCAAACACAAACTGTAGAAAAATTTTAATTTTAAAATTTTAATGCAATTATAATAAATTTCTTAATAGTGAGGCGGCTTAGCGCCCATATGAAGCATGATTGTGCACTTTGTGATAAAAGCAAATAATTTTAATCATTGTTGGCACATTATAAAAGAATGATTTTAAGATGTTGGGCCACTTCGTATCTCCACCCATTTAGGTGGGCGGGGCAATTTTGTTTTGAAAATTACTTGAAATGGAAAAAAAATTATTAAAAAATAACGACAACACTTACAATATTTTGCTATATCTTTTTTGAAAGCCAAAACGCCATTCTTAAATTCTGTTTTTAAATTCAGGTATTTGAGTAAATAGTTTTCGAAAAAATAATTTTCAAACTCAAAGTTTTGAAAAAAAAATGTGGAAAAAAAATATGTATACTGATTTATTTTTAACTTTGCGTAGTTATATAAAAATTAAATTTTTATTTTTCAATGCTCCTATCAATTCTGGATCGAATTTTGAAAACCAATTTCTTTTAAGTCCCTTAGTTTTTGAAAAAAATTGAAAATTATAAAACCATTTTTTTTCGTAGACAAACTTTTTTTTTGAGTATTTGTCTAATTCATAACGTAATTTTTTATCAAAAACACCCTGAATTTGTACCTATTGACAAAAACAACAATATAGACCAGTAACTGTCAAATCACCTCCCTCGTCAAAAAAAAAAAAAAATATATATTAAAGAGTAGGAAACCTCATATGACAATTCTTTTTATTTAATGACTTAACGCAAATAAGAAATAGAAAGCAAAAATTCAATTTAAAGACACTTTGTTACAAGTTAGGTTAAAACATCCTAAATTATAATACATAATCCACTAAAAATAATATATTGTAAGACCGGCTTATACTAGAAATTTATAAATAATACATAATGTGCATACATGTTTACACTTGTGTACAAGTTTGCGAAACCTTATCGAAATTCTACCCTGCCACAGGAATGTTTTTTAATCAATTTTCTTCATATTAAACAATATCGTGAAGGTCGTATTCATCGGTGCCCTTTGGTCAATGAGCACAGCCGGGATCGGCGCAATAACCACATATTGCTGTTCAGTGGTGTTTTCCCCGAAAAAAAGAGTAAGTAACACGTTGAACTTCGAGATTTTCAACCAGGCATAGGCCGTTTTAGAAACCGTCAGCTGCGTGAAAAATGCATTTGCAGAATGTTCTTAAACGTAAACTGCAAAAGTCTTCTGTTCGAAAACGCAAATACAAACTTTACTGTATTAGCATTGTGTTCGATAATGCAGCTTGCTAAAGTCACATGTTCGAAAACATCATCTGCGGTGCAGCTGTGCAGTAAAAAAATCGAGTTGATGTACAAAATATATAAAAGCCAGAGAGCGTGTTTGCTAACGTCAAATGCGTTTGCAAGTAAATTGACTGACGTTGATCAAACTGATTTTGTGCAAGAAGGACGATTGCATATTTGACGATCATTTGATGATCAAATTGACTTTGATTTGACGTTTTCGAAAACGGCCATAGGTTGTGTTAGGTTAGGTAAAGAGGGGCGTGCACAGAGGATGTTGCGAACAAGGGAGCCTATTGCTCCATTGTGATCCCCTTAAAAAAACTATTGGTTCACACAGACTGGTTCACCAGCCTGTGCTTTCTATGAACTTTCCTGTTTGCCATTCAGACATGCGCTTGATAGTCCTGTTCTCCAACAACCCTGTTTCCAAAGTAATGCAGGCGATTTGTTTAGAGGTTTGAACAGCCGCAAAATAGGTGTTTAATGGTTGGTAATGGTTCGAAATTGGATGTGAAAACACTCAGTCTGGTGGCCATTGTGCCAATGAATGGCGCAATGACCCGTTAGTACATCTATCAAGATTCTAATATTCTTTTTACTCAGCGATAAAATATACTGAGTTTTCTTTTCATTTATTCTAGGCCTTAAACTTCTAGAGATAACGCACTAGTTCCTGAGCATCCAGGAGTTATTGATTTGCCCTTTCGTTATTAGGTCTATTCTACTTTTAATCACGCCGATTAAGACGTCTGGTCAATTTTTTAATTGGCTACTTCTATTTCTATTTGATACCGACCCTTTCCTTGCCAGTTCATCTTCTATTCCTTTCTTTATTGTTATGGCCAGGAACCCAGCAAAGTTTGACTTGGTTATTGTTACAAATATTATTCGGTATTTCTCGGTATTTTTCTACTGTCTTGGATCTTATAATCTCACTGGCTATTGCTTTGATAGCAGCTTGGCTGTCCACGAAAAATGTGATCTCCGAAGAGCTCAGTATCCTTGTGTACCATTGGACATAATAGGGACTTTTTTAATTTGACAAAGTGGCTACATTTTTACAAGCCGTTTGAGGAAATTGCTCTTCTTGTATCTTTGACTACATGTGTGGTTGCTCATGATTCATGAAAGCTGATCAAACTTAGGAACGCTGAAGGCTTAAAGCCATGAAAGCGATATTTGGTCAGCGTTTCAGCGATATTCATTAAGGAGGAAAGATTAAGTTCGTTCACTTGTACGTTTGACCATAACGACAAAAATCGACACTAATGTGCAAATAAACCCAAACCAACTGTTTCACTGTCTCGCTTGCGTTTTGAGAAGTAATGTTGAGCCTTCTACTTACATGAGGTACGAATTAGTTGCACAACCCCCAACTCTCTCTCATGGTACGGTTCTGCGAAAAGGTACAAGAACAACTCATCTCACTGTTTTAAAGTTTTCAGCCTGTGGGCAAACTTATTTGCCACAGGCAAATTCAAGTTCGATGAAGGTTTTCATCTACTGATCTGTTTTGTTCTTGGTTTCTGTTCTTTGACCAGAGGACACCGATGAATACAACCTTCACGATATTGTTTAATATGAAGGCAATCGATTAAAAAACATGCCTGTGGCAGGGTAGAATTTCGATAAGGTTTCGCAAACTTGTACACAAGTGTTAACATGTATGCACATTATGTATTATTTATAAATTTCTAGTATAAGCCGGTCTTACAATATATTATTTTTAGTGGATTATGTATTATAATTTAGGATGTTTTAACCTAACTTGTAACAAAGTGTCTTTAAATTGAATTTTTGCTTTCTATTTCTTATTTGCGTTAAGTCATTAAATAAAAAGAATTGTCATATGAGGTTTCCTACTCTTTAATATATATTTTTTTTTTTTGACGAGGGAGGTGATTTGACAGTTACTGGTCTATATTGTTGTTTTTGTCAATAGGTACAAATTCAGGGTGTTTTTGATAAAAAATTACGTTATGAATTAGACAAATACTCAAAAAAAAAGTTTGTCTACGAAAAAAATGGTTTTATAATTTTCAATTTTTTTCAAAAACTAAGGGACTTAAAAGAAATTGGTTTTCAAAATTCGATCCAGAATTGATAGGAGCATTGAAAAATAAAAATTTAATTTTTATATAACTACGCAAAGTTAAAAATAAATCAGTATACATATTTTTTTTCCACATTTTTTTTCAAAACTTTGAGTTTGAAAATTATTTTTTCGAAAACTATTTACTCAAATACCTGAATTTAAAAACAGAATTTAAGAATGGCGTTTTGGCTTTCAAAAAAGATATAGCAAAATATTGTAAGTGTTGTCGTTATTTTTTAATAATTTTTTTTCCATTTCAAGTAATTTTCAAAACAAAATTGCCCCGCCCACCTAAATGGGTGGAGATACGAAGTGGCCCAACATCTTAAAATCATTCTTTTATAATGTGCCAACAATGATTAAAATTATTTGCTTTTATCACAAAGTGCACAATTGAATAGCTAAGCCGCCCCACTATAAACCATGTAGTTGTTGCACGATTTTCTCTAAAATTATTGATTGTATAAATAGAAATATGTTAATCCTTTTTGTTTGGAATAACATAAATTACAAATTGTACCTTCACATTTAAAGAAAAAATAATAGTTTTCGCGAAATTAGCCTATTGAATAGACCTTTTAAAAGGGAACAATTACGTGCAAGGGTTTTTATTATTGAATATGTTTGTTTGGCTCATAAGCATGCTTAAAACCGAAAATGCTACTAAATTCACCCATGCGTTTCTGAGAGAATGGTCACACTGGCCACTTTTCAGTATTTTTGGTATAACTCGAAAACTAAGCCGAATTTGACAATTTTACCTTTTATACTTTTTGTTCAAAATTAAATTTTCTATCGAAATTGATAGTTTGGAAAATTTCTTAAGAAAATTTAAGCAGGAAAAGTAAACAAAAACCAACATAAAAAAAATCGAAAAATCATAGAATTTTAAATTTTTTTCTAAATTGCGCATAACCTTTTTTTGGAGTAAAGATACGCTCAAGACATGCACAAACAAAGTAAACTGGAGTCTTACGGCTTAAATATGACATGTTAAAAAAGCAATATTATTTAAAAATTTACAGAGATATAGCCATTCAAACTTTACCATTTCTTATCATTTTCCGCAGTTTTTGCCCGAAAGCCTATTTTTTGGTACTTTATGACAAATTTAACGTTCCTAGCCCCTAATAACAAAACTTATATATTAATCGGACCAGCCGTTCGGTCTGTAGGTCTGAACGCATTTAAAAACAGCCGAAAAACGAAATTACGAACTTACATCCTTCTTATAAATTCTCTATAGTTCTAATGTCCTATTATATCAAAATTTTGATTTCGAAAATATTTAGGGAACTATTTAGGAAATAATTAAAACGTCAAAACAAAGCTCTCCATCAAAATAGCTTTGTCGGAAATTTGTTCCTAGTTTTGCCATTTTTTTGTCTAACGGTTTAAAAAATTTTATAAATAAATTTTAGCAGAAAAAAAAATTAACAAAAACCAACCAATACAAATCTAAAAATCAAAGATTTTTTTTTTGAACAAGAATAGGCTCAAAACAATCATCATCGTGTCCTGTAACCCCGGCTGGGGCATAGGGCTTCAACAAAACGTCTCCATCCTTCACGGTCTGCTGCAAGGTACTTTAGCTGTGGCCACGTCTTTCTCTGGGATTTTGCTTCCGCTAAGACAGTTGATTTCCATGTTGTTCTTGGTCTTGCAACCCGCCGTGCACCCTGAGGATTCCATTCAAAGGACTGCTTTGCAATTTCATCGTTTGGTTTCCTCAGTGTGTGACCAATCCAACGCAATTTACGCTTTCTTATGTCGACGTCCAGCCGCTCTTGACTTGTTCTGCGCCACAATTCCTCATTTGATATTATTTGTGGCCAGCGAATCTTTAGGATGTGGCGAAGACAGCGATTCACAAAAGCCTGCAATTTCTTTGAAATGATAGACGTGACTTTCTAGTCTTCGCAAGCATATAACAGCACGGATTTGACATTGGATTCGAAGAATCTCAACTTAGTGCGTAAGGAGATTTGACTTTATTTCCAAATTGGGGACAGAGTACCGAAGGCAGCACGAGCTTTATTTATTCTACTTTTAACGTCCAGATCCGTACCACCGTTTGCAGAAACAATACTGCCAAGGTAGTTAAACTGTTCCACTTCTTCAACTGGCGTCTCCTGTAGAAAATACACTGCTGTGTGGAGCGGCCTGTGAGCATTATTTTTGTCTTTTTGCTGTTTATTCTTAGACCACTCGACTCTCCCTTCGCTTGCAGTGTTTTGCACATCCCGTTCAGCCCACTGATGTTATTTGCCAGTAGACATATGTCATCGGCATAGTCTAAGTGACTGAGCCTTTTGAACGGTCTCCATTGAATGCCCTGTCTCTCAGCTGTACCAACACTGGCCGTCAAAACGTCATCTATCGCCAGCAGGAAGAGAATTGGCGATAGAACATCCCCTTGTCTCACACCCTGTTGCACTACGAAGGAAGGTGGAATTCCTCTACCAAGCAACGATCTCCATATACATACATTCTCGGTTGACTCAATCAAAGGCCTTCTCAAAATCCACGAACATGAGGTAAAGCGGTGATTGAAATTCCATCGACTGCTCGAGGACGATACGCAGGGTGTTGATATGGTCGACACACGATCGACCACTGCGGAAGCCAGCTTGATGCCTCTTGAGTGCAGACTCGATTCTATCCTTTACCGCTCGAGAATGATGGTTGCCATTAGTTTTGGGAAAACGGACAAAACGGTGATACCACGCCAATTGTTGCAATTCTTTAAGTCACCTTTCTTTGGTAACTTAACAATCACACCATCCTTCCAGTCCCTGGGATAGATTTCGTTTTCCCAAATGTTTTGTATCAGCGGATGTAAAATACTAGCCGCTGTTACGGGATCGGCTTTCAGGAATTCAGCTGGTATTCCGTCCAGTCCAGCTGCCTTGTTGTTTTTGACGGGGGTTCGATGTCAATACCCTTATAGGACCTGCGCATCTCGTTTAGTTGGGGCACTTCAGCACTCTGCTCAACTGAATTCTCATTTAGCAGGGCACAAAAATGGTCCTTCCATCTACGAAGCTGATCCTCAATTGATACCAAAAGTGTGCCATCCACATCCACTACAGGATGATTGGTGTTGCTTTTTTTCCCGATAATATCTTTGGCTATTTTGTATAATTCCCGGATATCTCCTCTTCTGGCAGCGATTTCCGCATTATCTGCGAGTCCATCTATCTTCACCCTCTTGTCACGTCTCACACAGCGATAGACCATCTTATGTGCAATGCGGTACTCTCTTCGCAAGTCAGCCTTTCGTTGAACATCTGCTTCGGCATTTATTTGGATCTAAAATATATGCCAAGTTTTAAGTTCATGAAGTTTAATATCAAATATCTTAAGTGGAGTAACATCGAAAAACAACTCCAAATTATGACAGAAATTTGGTATTAAAAGATACTGATCAAAATTTGGTGGGTTCACTGGTCAAGTTTTCATACTAAATGTGATTAAGTATGTAATTAAAAGAAAACTTGCCAAGTAAATCCACCAAATTTTAATCAGTAATCATTACCAAATTTCTGTCATAATTTGGAGTTCTTTCGATATTACTCTACTTAAGATATTTGATATTAAACTTCATGAACTTAAAATTTCGCATATATTTTACATCTCATTACTTCTTTTGGCTGACTTTTTACACAGATTTCTTGTACATATAAGAACTTGGCTCTTTTTTATAACATTTATGTTTTTGTTGTGATTCCACTCCTTTTTGCAAAAATTTTATTTTGCCACGTGAAATTACGCCCTATCGCTCTACAAAGTTTCATAATTCTACGACAGCAAAAAGTGCTCCATACTAAAAATTGCAATTCTGAAAAAGTGGGTGGATGCCAGGCCCCATGAACGACAAATTTCAAATTTTCGATTCTTTCCTTTCTAAGTATACTTCAAACCCTTCTATAATTTCCCAATTTTCATCGTTCTACAACAACCGGAAGTGCTCCATATTGTAGATAAATAAGAATTTTTGAGAAAGTGGGTGGAAGCTACGCCCTCTGAACGGAACATTTCAAATTTTCGATTTCTTTCTTTCTAAGTGCTTCAAGCCCTACCGATCTACCAATTGTCATCGTTCTACAACAATCGGAAGTGATCCATATAATTTTTAAGAAAATGGGTGGATGCCACGCCCACCGCACCACCGCCGCCGCCTGAACGGAAAATTCCAAATTGTCGATTTTTGTGTTTCTAAGTACCTACTTCAAGCCGATCTATGAATTTTCATCATTCTAGAACAATTGGAAGTGCTCCATATAATTTATAAGAATTTTTAAGAAAGTGGGTGGATGTCACGCCCTCTGAATAAAAAATTGCAGATTTTCGATTTTTCCTTTGTATGCACCACAAGGCCTACCATTGTGCAAAATTTCAAGTTTCTACGGTGTCAGGAAGTGCTCCATAATTTTGATGATCTGTCAGTGAGTCAGTCAGTCAGTTACGGTTTTTGCTATTTTTGAAGTCCCTTATCTCCGGAATTACTAATGCTAAAGAAATTAATTAATTAATTTGGTAGGCCAAACTCAGCTCAGCAGATACTGCGAATCGCCTGAGTTTGTTCCTGTAAAAAGGGTGTAGTACCACGAACTTGGCTGGACACTACCTTTCCATTTGATTAAAAGCGCTAAAAATCATATCCATCCCTCGCCTTCTTTGCCTTTTATAACATCAGCGACCTGTTACCTTTTGTACCCATAGTAAAATAATGTCAATACTTCAGCTGTTGTGTTATCTCTCTGCTATAGGTTTATAGGTATAAGCTATTATGTTCTTTTCAAAACCTCATTTTTTATAGACTGAAAAAGAATTTCCGAAGTAATGGGCAATTCTTGTACATCTTCATCATAATTTTTCATTATAGAGAATCTGAACTTTTGAGACACTGTATAGTAAAGCATAGCTTATGGTTAAACTACAATATTATTTTATACAACAAAATAACCACTGGACTGAATGTCCAAAATAATAAATAATAATAAAATGATGATGCAGATATTGAAAATTGGTTGGGAAACATAAATAAAGCTGACATTTAGCCAAAAACCTGCTTCAATTCAGGGTTGTAATGGACTTTAATCGTTTCAACTTTAAATTGAAACATATTCAGGCGTTCCACCTAAAAAATTAATTTCCATTATAAATTGCGTCCTAATTTTCTTTATCTTTCTCATAATGGCATGCAGCGTTTAAAAAAACATCCTCTGAACACAGGTATTTGTATGGACGCTTTTGATTCTTCATTCTTATGGTAACCCTGTAGGAGACTTATCACTAATCAAAAATTTATTAGTATTCGTGTGAGGGTACCTTTAGCCACCAATTAAAAGAACAGGTACCAGTTCCCAATTGTTCCTTTTTCTATGAAAAATATGTTGCGACGGAAACCTTAACTTCGATATTTATAAGAAAAAAATAAAGTAATCAGAAAAAAATATCAGCTATTAAGACTGCACGTCTATCTAGGTAGCCTACATTTTGAAATATCCTAACATGACACCTTTACTATAAAGGTTTAATTTATTTGAGCTTTGAATTTATTCAGTGTCATAAGCTTCAAGTGAAGCGTAACACAAGAAATAGTGATTGTGTTGTGACCTTAATTTTAAGCTATCGGAACAAAAGGAGAATAAAAAGCCTAATTCAGCTAAATCTGTTCTTCAGCCTAGGCAGTCTATTTCCGAAATATATTTTTCTAGTACATTCGAATGTGCACCATGGCCTCGTGGTTCAATGGATAAGGTTAGACATTCTTTTTCCGGGTTAAGTCGTCACTTGGTACAGCCTTCCAATAAAATTTGCTTACCGAACCACATTTGAACCACAAAGGAAGACCTACTTTTGGTTACGATTAATAAAATTTCCGATTGTAAACCCGGAAAATGTAAGTTTGGATAGTTTTATCCTGATTCCAATAAAGAATTAAAAGATTTCTTGATTTTGGTGAAGTGGGGCGTATACTTAACTACCCAAAAAAAGATTTATTGGTCAAAATAAACCAATCTAACTTTCATCTTTCTTCGGGGGACATTGAAGTTCAGGGGTAAATTGATTTATCAACGGTAAGTTCTTTGTTAGTTGCATCAATAAAATACCATCTCAATATCATAAACCCTTTCAATAGTTCACCGATCTTACGAACCATCCGTGGGTATGTCACACTGGCACCATATGACAAAAGGACCAATTTAAACAAGATAGGAAAGCAATCTTACGAGTACTAGTAGGACGTGGCAGTGCGGCAAAAGCCCCAAAACAGTGACATAAAAAGCGTTCCAAGAAGAGAGGAATCATTTTTCTCCTTCCAGCTATCCAGCTATTTGGAGCGATCGATGAGCTGTGTGAAAAGAAAAAAATTCGATACAGCAATCCTACAGTTGATTCCGCTATAACTCGTGCTTGCAAGCCTCGTCTTCCTCATATACGCTTATAGTGAAAATTCAATGAACGGTATTAGCAATATACATAGGATAAGAGCAGTAGCGGATCCAGGATTTGGCTGTGGGGGGGGGCTTGGAGTTCCCTAAGACACATCTTTTGAAAAATTCTTAATCATATACGAATGCCCTACATACCCAAATTTTCTTTTCTCAGAAAGTAGGCTAGTCGGCAGCTGAATCAAAAAAGATTTTGTATAAGGCAAAAATATATGTAGGTTCTTAATAGGAAAATTCTGCAAAATTTTATGATTGGATATGGAGCATCTGGTAATTAGTAAGCTTCAGCTGCCTTTTTGAAAAGACGGTTTAACCAGTTTCTCCGCAAAGACACATCGTTTAAATAAGTTGTTAGGATATGTTTATAGGAACTTTAAATAAGTTGGTAGGTACCTTTCTTTAATTCGAATATTTTTTGTAGGTTTTATAAAACCTCATCCTAAAGTACTTGGTTTAACTAGACAGCCGTCCACCTCCAAAAAGTTATTGATAAACTTTGTAGGTTACTGTTGTCCTAAAATTTTTTAACTTGGATTGCTTGTCCAAGATTTGATTAACTAGACATTTTATTTACATATTTAAATAAAGCATATTTCCAAGTAATGAGAAATTTTGAGAAACTTTCTAACAAGTAAACTTTTTTTTCTGTTTTTGACACTAACGTAAGATTCGTACGAAAGTTAAATGGAAAAAATTGAAACAAAAAAGCGTACGCAAGGGGACAGCTAGATGTGCTTGCCCCCCCTCTAATCAGAATATATTTCATATATTTACTATTCAATTTTTCTTCTTTTGATGAAAACATTTTAAAGCAAGATTTCTGTAATGAAAATATTTTTTGAAACAGTTTGCTCCGACCTAATCGAAATCCGGGGTACGCCCTTGTATCTCACCTATCTAATTCTTAAAATTTAATTCCTATAGAAGAGAATGCTATAAATGGCAAAAAAGAAAGGTAATTAAGCTCCCTATAAAAAAGACAATTGCAAATTTTCTGTACAAGTAGCTGTTCCAGGAAATAAGCTAAATCATGTTTTTCAATTCACTTTTTGTAGGTTTGAGGAAAAAAAATGAATTTGGATATTCTGTACCTATTTCACCTAAAATTACCTTAGTCCATGAGGATTGGTATTTCGAACATAAAAATTCGTGTTCAACATTCCGATCATTAACTATAGGTATTTTAACGCGAATTCCATTCATATGTTTTGTCAATTCAAATCTTACAGTTTGACAAAGATTTGAAAAAAATCTGAGTTAAAATTTTAAAATTTTTTCTGCCCTTCAATTAATAATTATTTATAGTTATACAAGTATTGGGTCCATATTAATACAAATATGTATATTACACTTTTTAAAGAAAAAATAAATTAACCGTTAAAGCTAATTTTTACATTTCGAAAACGAGTTCGAAGTGAATTGAAATTCTTTCTCATTTCATTTAATGAATATTGCTCGTGGAAAGAGCTCTCTAATCTTTCGTTAGAGCACAAAGGAAATCAAAAGAGAAACTAAGATCAAAAATCGCTTCGTCTTAAAGCAGTCTTTGAAATCGTCAAAATATCCTTCGACACACGAAAACAATCTGAAATAAGAACATAAGTTTCAATTTCTAAAACAATATTTTCATGTTATCATGCAAACAATCCATATCATAGTTATTCAGCCTCATTACTTATAGCATCCGTCGAATGAACTGCGAAACGAATCAGACTGAATTTTGACATTTTAACTATGATCCAAATGTCAAAATTGGGCCTGCCTCATTCTTCGGATTCTGTAATCAGCATGATTTCATACACCGGAAACTGAGTTTTTAAACCTAAGCCCCAAAAGTTACCTGGGCTTAGCTAAGTCCAAAAAATATCAAGAGGAGTTTAAGAAATAGCTATCATTCATTCGTTTTCTCAAACTTAATTGGATCCTTAAGAAATATCGATACTCAAGGAAATCTAGGTTAAAATAATAGCATGAAAGTCAACCTCACTAGTTTCAATATTAGGGCTTGGAAAAAAACACAGCATTTAGGTATGCATACTTACTAGCCCCAAACTTGTTATTTGTTTAGTCCGATTTCTTAAGGGCTTAGAAAGAAACAAAGCTTACACACAAAGTTTTAAGCCCCATACTCCATTTTTCTCTGGACTTCGGAAAACAACAGCTTCCATGCAAATTTTTTAGCCCTAACAGTGTTTAGTTTTCATCTTAGCCCCAAGCCTCAACTCTTTGTATTATACCTTTAAAGCTTGAAATACGTATACGCCTACGTAGGTATATTTTATTTTTTATATAATCGTCTTTTTTCATCCAATTCCCCTGGGGTTTCGAAAAAAAACATAGCCTGCATGTTTGAGCTTGGAAAAACACAGCTCACATGTAAATTTTGTAGCCACAATCTTAGTTTTGGTTGTCTAACTCTCTTCAGAATCAGCCGTGGGAGGGGCTTCAGCCCCTATAGCCCCCCCTCTGGATCCGCCACTGGATAAGAGCAAAACAACCAATGCCAGTTAGTTTTCGTTCGCCCTACTCGTTACTACTATACGCCGCCGGTTTCGATAAAAAAACAGGTGCTTCTTCGATCGAAACGAAATTTAAAAATCAAAATTATGAAAGAGTACCTAATGCGAAAATCTTAACTTTAAAATATAAATTTAGTGTTCGGAAAATTTGAGAGTAGAAAATCTAAAATCCATAAAAAAAAAGAAAAAAATATATAAAAATTCATAAAGTAAAAAGAAAGAAAGTAAAATAACGTAGAGAAAGAAAACACAAGATTAAGAATAAAATAAAAAAAGAATTAAAGTGAAAAAGAGAAAGAAGAAAAACGATAAAAAAAAGAAGAAAGAGATAACAATTTTGTTTCAAGAAAAGAGATAGCTTTAGCATAACAATTTTTAATTTTTAATTATTATTTTTTTGTAAATCTTTACCCCTTAAACGTGCGAAGCTTATTGTTCTTGCTCATTAAATAGTTTACAAAAAAAAATAATAATCTGGTAAATTGAATCCTAACTAAATTCAGTGTCAAAGTGTTCAATTTTATAATCATCTTCATAGCTTCAAGACATCTTTAAGTTTACATCGCCTCCGAACCGAAGGATGTGCACACTTCATCGAAGATCGGTAAGTCATCTATGGTTTTTTTATTTACTTTTTTTAAATGCTATTTTTATAAAGTTGAACATTTATTTGAGTGGTTTTTGAGTAAACCGATTTTGAGACAGATATATAGAAATGCTCAATTTCAAGAGCGAGACAAATATATATCCCAACGAAACTAAAATTTGAGAATGCATGATATAATAAAACTAGTTCTATTTAATTATTTAATTCGATTATTATTATTTACTTCCTTAGATACGCAAATTATATAATCAATTTAAAAACGTCGCGAATAATTTTGACAAGTAAAAAGATGAATTTTTTTTATTTTAACATACCGCATTAATTAAGAAGAAATTAATTTTTGTTTGTCAACGTGGAAAGAGGGGATAAGAGCTTTTTTGATAATATACTATGTTAGTTAAGTAAGGTAGGTCAGAAAATTTTAAGTTAGTTTTTTTTTTATAGAAATAAAAGATCCTGTATTGTACTTACAAAAAAAATTTAAAGTATTCAAATTCATTATTTTTTTTTGAAGTCATGAGAAATTTAGAGAGAAGGTTATGCCAGTCTTGAATAAAATTTGCAGATGAAGATTCATCATGAATCAGAGTTAAGAAAATAGAAAGGGGATACCGTCTAGAAAATATAAAGGATAATTAATGTGTTAATAAAAGCAAGTTAGGGGAAGTTTTATTTTGAACTTCCCTTGTACAATAAGGGACCACTGCTTGTATAGAGTAAATCGCAATGGTCAAGGAGTGCCTTAAACAAAAGTTTTTTTTTTAAGCACTAAGGGGAGGGATAATTACTCTGAGAGCTCCAACATCTAAGTACTCACACACGATATGAACTTAGAAACACTTGAGATAGCCAAATTTCAGTCGACCAACACCTCAGACTAGGCCTGAAATAAAGTAACTCGGTCCAATTTCGGTTATCAAAAACTCACCCCACCGATGAGCTGGAAAGTGCGGTTGCACATAGATGTGTTTCAGTTGAAGCAAATATATATTCTCAAATTTTCCCTTTCTCTTCTCGTGTGAGAAGTTAATTTTTGCTCGGTAGGAAAAGACATATTGAGGAAAGGAAATATGATTATGATGACTTAAAATTCCAAAACCCCTACCTGGGGAATGACTCCTTAGGTTACATATGTAGTGTGATATAACACCCTCACACTCACATAATGTATTTACGTTACAAACCAAACGGCCCAAAATTACCCTCTCATACCTATAATCAAACAAAACATAAAAGTAAAGTAGGCACCTATTTGTCTGTAGTTTAAAACTCAAAAACAAAGAAACTATTTAACTTGCTATTTTGTGCACTTACAAATTCGTAAAGTCTACTTGCTATTATGGTAATGAAAGCTGTAGGAAATCTTGCAAGCCAAAATCTCGAATAACGAAAGCTCTCATTTTTTTTAATCTCGCAAATTGTTAATCCTGTAATAAACAAAATCTCACTTTTAACAACTTCGCATTTACATATGTATGTATGTACAGTACATCTCATGCCAACAAATCTAGCAAAATTCAACCAAGATCTTGTTATTTAAAACCTCGCGAGATTGTCAAAAGCCAGGACTATGTAATTGCGGGATTATGAAAAGCCAGATTTTGTAATTGTGACATATGTATCCTAATGTAAGACTTTGAATGCGAGATTTTGTACCCAACATTTTGTTATATTATCACAGGTACTAGAACTACCATCTTCATCATGTCTGAGAAAATTTTTGTTCTAACTGCAGGCTTTTCGTCAAATTCATACATGCATCAGACTTCAGGTGACACAACTACTTTCTTCCCAATGTTACCCAAACATTGCTGTGAGCAAAACAGCTATGACAATTACTTCTAAGCTATAATTTCTAGATAGTTCATTGAACCTGAATCCTTAACTCCACCGTATAGACGACTTACAAAGAATTATAACTGAATAAAAAATAAGAAGCACTTTTAATGCCATATCTACGAATTAACCTTTTAAACAGAAATGGTTGGAGATTTAAAAACATCCCACATCCTCCTTTATTTTTGCCGATTATCATTTTAGTGAACCATTTAAATCATAACAAAATCTTAAGGTCAACTTAGTCGAAGAACAAAAAATAAATCGTGTTCGTATGCCATCGTATTTTAAGATTGGTGTTTATTTTTGTTAAATATATTTTTTTAACATAAAATCGCATAATTTGTGTATATAGCTATGTATGAAGATAAATAAAAATGTCTCTATATGTTCCTTCAAAGCTTCAAGTAGTTCAGTTCAACATAGAGTAAAATAGCTATATAATAAAATGGCATTTAAAAAAATACTTTGTTCCACAAAAAGCTCAAGATTTTGAACCGTTTACTCGAAGAAAGCTTAAAACTTAAGAGAAATGTTTAGGAGTTGCTATAAATTCATTTTATCTAAAAGCTTTACTTGGATGGGGTCGGGAGAAACAACAGACAACCCCTATTTTGTCGAGTGAATAGTGGGTCTTATGTTAAAAAAGGTACCTACCCCTGTTAGAATCATTTTATATACATAATTTTTATAAAATAAATCTGTCAATGAAACTT
Source organism: Dasysyrphus tricinctus (assembly GCA_963921185.1). Lineage (NCBI taxonomy): Eukaryota > Metazoa > Arthropoda > Insecta > Diptera > Syrphidae > Dasysyrphus > Dasysyrphus tricinctus. The sequence continues at coordinate 65,397,972 of OY992532.1, read as the reverse complement.
TTTATTAACAGTTCACAGAAACATGACGTGTCTAGTCTAAGAATACAAAATTGAAACAAACACAGGCACAAAGGCATACCCAGAATTTGAACGAGAGGGATGCAGCTTATAAAGTGAGGATATGTTTTGTTTTGTTAATATTCAATTGATTCAAATATCAAACAGATCCAATAAAGAAGCTCCAGGATCCTGTGATTTGATGTTGGTAACAAAAAGTATGCCATCTAATGATAGGTCAAAAAAGGTCAACAAATTTCATAAATAAGTATATCCACCTGACGAAAATTTTGTATCAATGGTTAATGGGAAAAAAATTGAGTTTGGCATTATTTGTGTTTTCTTTTGCATAAACGGAAAGAATTTTTAGATCAGATCACGAAAAATGAGCTGCAAATTACGAAAAATGAATCCCGATTTATACCTTGGCTCGATATTTCGTTATTTACGACTATAAATAAATAAATGTGGTGGCGCAACAGCTCGTGGAGAATCAGGGCCTATAGTGACTTACAACTCACAACCATTCCTGTGTGCGTGTTGTTGGCAGGAATGTAGGGGACCTACAGTTTTTTCCCGAGTCCGAACGACTAAATGAGAAGCTCTTTTTCATGACAAGTATACTCTTAGAGGATTTGTCAGTTCCTCGCAAGAGGCAGTACCTCGGATAAAATATTTCTGTTTGTAGGTGGCACGGCTGGGAATCGAACCCACACCTTCGGCATGACAGTCCTACGCACTAACCATCATGCCACGAGGACTTTATTCTAAACCTGTTTCGTTTTATTTTCATACAAATAATTGTCAAAAACTAAGTTTTTATCAAAAACGCCACCAAAATGCGTAGAAAAAAGTTTTGTACAGAAAAATTATTTCAATTACATTATCAACAACTCTTCTGAATAACACACTCATCAATTATATCAACTTGCAACGATTAGCTGACCTATTTTAAGAAGTGGGTGCGTATGTGGGCGGAAATTTTATCTTATGATATTCATTATCCTGAAAATTTCATCTGAAGCGCTAGACTGCTCCAGATTTTGTAGATTTAAAATTGCCTCTCGATACAGTGGACGGACAGTGGGCGGACGTCATGACGTAATTCTTTGTTCATTCCATGATCGTAAAATTAGATTAAATTTAAACCTAATGATTTTTTGTTATGACCCTGAACTTTGCAGACAATTTGAGTATCATATTTTGGACTGTCATCAGTTGCGTAAAAATGGTTCGATTTCAAAAAATGAAAGGGCAATCGATTTTTCATGACAAAATCTTGATACGCCTGTTTTTATTTTATTTTTATTTACCGTAATAAAAAAGTTATGATGACAAAAGTAAGAAGTGCCGAGAAAAAACACGTTGAAAATTTTTCGACTGTCACCAGCGCCGTAAAAATGCATCGATTTCAAAAATTGAAACGGCAATCACTTTGTCATGATAAAATCTCGATACACCATTTTTTATTTTTTTTTTATTTACCGCAATAAAAAGTTATGATGAAAAAATTAAGAAGTGCCGAAAAAAAGCTTTAAACATATTTGGACTGTCACCAGTTCCATAAAAATGCATCAACTTCAAAATTTAAAACGGCATTCACTTTGTCATGACAAAATCTCGATACGCCATATACGATGCATCATCATCAATCTACCTGACGGATCGCAACTGACAACCAAACCATCGGTGAAATATCTGGGTGTAAACTTTGAGGAGAGGTTACGCTTCAATCCACATTTAACAGCTGTTCTGAAGAAAGCAAACTACGCTTTCCACCGTATCCACCCCCTATTGCGGAAAAGGAATGGACTCAGCCAAAGGACGAAGTTGCTTCTCTATAAACAACTTCTCAGACCAATCATCACATACTGCTTTCCTGTCTGGTTTACTATTTCCAAAACCAGCATGAAGAAACTGGGAGTGTTCGAGAGGAAGATCCTTCGGATCTGCACGGGACTCCACTTCGACCAACGGCGGCGAAAACATTTCAGCAACAAGCGACTCTACGAGGCATCCGGAATAACACCCCTTGACAAATACATGATCAGTGCTGCCAAAAGACTGACGAACAACCTAAGCAATCATCCAAACCCTCTGGTGAGAACCATCACAAGTGAAGAGAGACACCGCGAGCCACGATACCTTGATGTGACAGCACTACTGGACAACGGAATCATTCGTATCAACGACGACGAGGCAATTCAATTTTACGAAGATACAGCGTCAAATTATCACCGTGGCTAGAAGCCACCGAAACCCCACATCCTTTCAAAAGACAACCGGATTTGAACAACCCGAGATGAATCATCCTCATAGTATTAAATAGTATATAGTACAGGTAAATTAGGATAAGTTAAACAAAAAAATTAGTACCATCATGAAACTTGGTGAAAACGTCTCATGTATTATGAGAATGAAAAATCAAAAGAGTCTATAAAAATATTTCACATGGAAGGGTGTTTTTTTGAGGGGGTGACATGACGGGGGGAAATTGTGGTGTATCAAACAGAAAAATTTACTTTGGTGCAACCTAAGCATATGACACATGTTTTTAGGGTAGTTTTAAATGCTGAATCAAATGACACCAAAACCAAGTCGATGCGATCTCCGTTAAAAAAGTTATTGTCATTTTTTGGTAACGATGACTATATTTTCTGTATAAATGTAAAATAGTACCGGGAACCAGTTGAAAATAATGGTCCGTCGATGAAACTTTGCATCAATGGTTAATTTGGCATGAAAAGCAATAATAAGAATAGTCTATAAAAATATCTGTTGTTAAAGGGTGTTTTTTTGGGGAGTTGGGGTAGTGGTGGGATTATTACCATAAAACCCATGACAAAAATGGTACCCCCTGAGAATTTGTTAAAATGTGCTATGGAGTAACAGAATGAAGAATCAAAAGAGTCTATAGAAATATTTTGCTGGGAAGGGTGTGTTTTTTGAAGATAGGGGGAAGTGTCTGGTTATTTTTCAAAAAAATATAAAAGGATGGTACCCTCAAGAAACTTGGTAAAAGTCTTTCATTTACTACGAGAATGAAGAATCAAAGGAGTTTGCCAAAATATCAAGGGAGAAAGGGTATTTTTGTGGGTTTAGGTAAAGGCTGTTATTCGTTTTTGGAAACAGTTTTTGTTTTTGGAAAAAGTATTATAGTTGCCTTCACCCATTGAAAACATCCTTCTACCATATAGATATTTTTATAGACTCTATTGATTCTTCATTCTGGTAGTTCATAGCACATTTTTATAAAGTTTCATGAGGGTACCATTTTTGTCACAGATTGTAAGGTAATAATCCCATCATAACCCCAGCCTTCAACCCAACCCTCAAAAACACACCCTTTAACCACAGATATTTGTATAGACTCTTCTTATTATTGCTTTTCATGACAAATGAACTATTGATGCAAAGTTTCATCGACGGACCATTATTTTCAACTGGTTCCCGGTAATATTTTACTTTTATACTGAAAATATAGTCATCGTTACCTAAAAATGACAATAACTTTTTTCACGGAGATTGCATCGACTTGGTTTTGGTGTCATTTGATTCAGCATTAAAAACTACCCTAAAAACATGTGTCATATGCTTAGGTTGCACCAAAGTAAATTTTTCTGTTTGATACACCACAATTTCCCCCCCTCACCCCCTCAAAAAAACACCCTTCCATGTGAAATATTTTTATAGACTCTTTTGATTTTTCATTCTCATAATACATGAGACGTTTTCACCAAATTTTATGATGGTACTAATTTTTTTTTTTTATTCGAAGGACTTTTCGTACTATTTTACCTGTACTAATAATCATCAATCACAATCTTTTAAATAATTTTTATAAAAATAAAACAATGTATAAAATTAGGCCCCTTATGTGCCAAAACAAATTAAAATGTCAATGTAATAATAATATAAGAATAGAATTAAGAACCAATTGTAAATATTAATTTCCGTTCAATAAAAACTAATGTAATGTAAATGAGATTTTGTCATGACCAAGTAATTGCCGTTTCATTTTTTGAAATCGATGCATTTTTACGGCGCTGGTGACAGTCCAAAAATGTTTAAAGTTTTTTTTCGGCACTTCTTAATTTTATCATCATAACTTTTTTATTGCGGTAAATAAAAAAATATAAAAAATGGTGTATCGAGATTTTGTCATGAAAAAGTGAATACCGTTTCAATTTTTGAAGTTGATGCATTTTTACGGCGTTGGTGACAGTCCAAAAATGTTCAACTTGTTTTTCCTCGGCACTTCCTACTTTTTTCAACATGACATTTTTACTGCGGTAAATAAAAAAAAATGGCGTATCGAGATTTTGTCATGGCAAAGTGATTGCCGTTTCAATTTTTGAAATCGATGCATTTTTACGGCGCTGGTGACAGTCCAAAAATGTTTAAAGTTTTTTTTCGGCACTTCTTAATTTTTTCATCATAACTTTTTTATTGCGGTAAATAAAAAAAATATAAAAATGGCGTATCGAGATTTTATCATGAAAAAGTGATTGCCGTTTCAATTTTTGAAATCGATGCATTGCCCCACAATGCCCTACCGTAGCTACGGCCCTGTAGACTAGTATTTTGAAAGGTCACTAGATGGTCATAAAAATTCAACTATTTCAGTAATAGATTTTGTATGATTTCTATCTACATAGATATCAAGGGTTTTGTCACAAACCATTAATTTGCTATGTTATTTTGAAAGCAGGTAGGTACTTATATTTTTAGATGGAAATTACGTTTAAAGGGGAAACATAACATAAAGTCGTTTTTTCTAATGATCATGAAAACTATAAATTCGCGCGTACCTACTCAATTGCGCGAAAAGATTTTCCACCCATTCTCCACTTTTATTCAGTATTTTTTTGTCATAGAAATCAACTTGTGATAGAAATCAACCTTCAACTAGTTCAAAGCAAAAGTGATGATAAAGGCGTTCAAATGAACCAAAAAAAAGTGCTATGTTTTCAAAATGAATTTAAAGAAATGATAATAAAACGTGTATTGACGGTAATATTAAATATTAAAATATTTTTAGGAAAACTTAAAGGTAAAAAAATATCATCAACTTGATTTTGAAATATCGAATTTAAATTAAAAATACAACAAACATTTTTTTTTGGAAAGTTTTGATACACTATATTATTTATATTTAACTATAAAAGAAATTCTTAAGATCCGATATTTCAAAAATTCAAAATCAAAACTAGCATTATTTGCAAAAATGTCTCGAAACAATACGACATCTCATAACAAAGATACAGTTCTTCAAAAACATAAACAAAAATTTAAAACAAATCTCGTTTCGTTAACTTTTGTGACTAGTGTATGTCGGCCATTCCAAGAACATCGAAACCAAGCAATTCAATTTCGAATTAAATAAAAAAATATGCTAGGGTGGACCAATATAAGGAATATAAGGAGTTCTCAAAAAAGCTGTAGATATCTACGAAATTCTATACTTGCTGTTTTAAAATAGTGAAGGATCAAAAGAACTCATACGGTATCTTCCATATAAATGGGCATTTTCCGGTAATTTTGCTGGCATCAGTTCTCTTTAAATTGTGATGCTCATCGCAAGGTGCAGTTAGATTTTTGTAAGTACTTTCAATACACTACTTAATTTTCAATACAAAACTTTTTCATGGTAGGAGTGCTGTAGAAATAGATTATACACATTTCATGTCTTCTCCGTTACCGAAAATTGACAAAAGTTTGTATCAATGGTGAACTATATTAGGAGGTATTTGTAATATTGTTCCGCATACAACAAAGTTAGACTTGAAAAAGATTTATTGTGGATTTTTTTTAAATATTTTAATATCATGTTTAACTGACTAAAACAGGGTAACGGAGAAGACAAAATTTGCTATTTTTACTGCCAAATTTCATCTACTCATGAATAGTGTGAAAACCCCACGTATTTTGTATGAACAATTTCAAGTACTCTATAGCAACTGTTAACGTTAACCGATTTCAATAAAATTTTGTAAAATTTTTTTTTTTAATTTCCTCAATCACTTTTAGCATCAAAGTCAATAATTTAAAAATACCTACAAATTACAATATAATTGAATAAAAAGAATCTTCTTCTACGTGCCTTCTCCTTTACCATCAGTTGTTTTCTCAGTTACTATCTCTTTTATTTTTTTTTCTGATAGTAAAATTAAATTTGGCATTAAACCAGGGATGGCGTTAATTATATGTTATCATCAATCAACTTCGCATCTTAATGGATTTAAGGCAAGGCAGCAAATCAGTTAATCGTACATGTCTTCTCCGTTACCAACTATATTTGTTTGTATAAACTTACTGAATTTCATTATTTTTTGGTGAAACTTATGTGTCGTGTACTTTGTGATGAATTCTTAAAAACCACTGAGTTTCATAAGAAAGCATTAATTTCTTAACGAGAAAAGCCTCTACTACAAGGGTCCCATCGTGATCTCCGTTTGCTTTGGAATGGCCGATGTAATAATTTATTAAAAAGCCGAATAAATATTGAAGATAGGAAAAAACTTTGATGGACAATTTCACGAAAGTCTTTTAATTATTTAATAAGCCATTTAGCCTTTAAATGATGTTTTTTGGTTAAGCTCATGTTTGTCTCATTTAATTTTAAAAGTCTTTTTTGCTAAGCCATTCCAGTCAACAACAGCTGATATTTGCTGTCAGAAGTCAGAATAATTGTCCCTCATCCATAATGCAATTTCACTTTTTCTCATACCCTTCCCATGTGCGAGGGAAACAATCTTTTTTTTTGTATCCAGGGATGTGAGCAAAATCACTTAAATTAAAATATCCCTAAAATATCCCTTTTCTACATTGGTGAAACAGAAAAATTTTTTATGTCTGATAAAATTTAGAAGGGCTTCGGATAAAAGCAATTTTAGTGTTCGTTTATGAAATTGGCCGTGAGTCAAGTATTTTTTTTTAAATACGTACATTATCATACACTGACAAACAAACTCAAACACATATGATTTGGCATGGAAGCGATTTCTGTTTAATTTAAATAGAATCGTATTAACTCATCGTTGAAACGATTTGAACATGATTTTGTTCAAATTAACTATGCTTTCTATTTAACATAAGGATATTTCTGTTTGTTCTAATTAACTTCACTTGATGTTGTTTCAAATAGAATCATATTCATTTGTTTGAATATATACGTGTTTGAGTCAACTATTTTTTCTGTTTAAAATAAATGATTTCAATGTTAGTTTTTCCAAATGGATGCTAGATCCTTTGAATTTAATACGAATTTATGCTATTTGTTATGATGGGAGCGTTTCCTTTAGCTATAATACATGCTACACACATACATATCGTGTCGGTTCAAAGTTAAAACTCACTTACTAACAAATTACATTTTTTAAAGAAATCAGATTGATGCTAAAAAGCCACTTTTCGCAAATTTTAAATTCAGTTCCTGGGCATAGCTTTCAATGTCTATTAAAACTTTGCAAAATTATACACTGTTTGAACTGAGTTTTATTGAATTTTAGTGTTTTTGTGAGTTTTACCTATGGACCGACTATACTACGGTGGAGGCACTAATTTTGGAACTATTTGAATATCTTTCATGACCGGTGGTCTCGATGGATTCTTTTGCAGTTATTTTACGCCAAGTGCTTGTAAGAATCATAAAACAGTTACAGTTATGTTTTGTATTCCTTTGAGTTCAATTCAAATTGATTCGAGTTTAAATTAAACATTTCTGTTCAATCCCTTACTCTTCTTAATATTTAAAGTGAATTTATATTTGAATCAAACTCGTGCATGTTAGTTTTATGTTAAACATTTTTAAGTGAGTAAAATAATTTAACAGGTCTTTTAAAAATCAAACTCAAATAGGCTTAAATGCATGTAAAAAGTTACGTGTAGCTTCCAATGTAATAATTAAACATGATTTACTTTGACTTAAATAAATTTTACCGAAAATTATAGTATTTTTGAATCTGAATAGATAAGAGGTAGATTTAAATTGAATTCTATTTGTACTTATTTAAACATATAGTTAAACATGCTTCTGTTTAAATAACTCATAGTTCAGTTTTCTCAGTGTACAAATTATTGGTTCTGCATTATTTTTCACTTCTACTGGCAGTCGCCACGACTGCCTATAGTTTTACTTGTGATGCAGGTACTAGATATAAGGCAAGATTGGGAATGGAAAAAAATATATTAGGATATCTACCAATCAAACATGACATTACGATGATAGAGAACACACAAAAAGTGGGAGGGTGGCACAAGCTGAACTTAATGCTAAAGGTTCATCTTAGTTTAGGTTTAATAAATCCTTTTAGTGTTTCCACCACACAAAAAGATTTAAAAAAGATCATGTCTGACAGCACCTTCCAAAATTAAAATAGTGTTTCATTTTTTCTTAAGAAGTGCAAGTGAGATGAACTGTTTGATTCAGGTTAAATGACGAACTGAATCGAGGTAAGTTCGATATGTAAAAGTGTTTGTCATGGGAAGATTTAAGAAGAGTAATTTCTAATCTCCAAGATTTACGAAATAAAGTATAGTAAATCTTCGAGACTTTTAGGAGATTTGAGGTTAATATTATTAAATCTCAGATTAGTACTAGTTGGAAATGTAGTATAAGATTTGTTTTTAATTCTTAAGAAGGGAAATTGAAATTTGTTTTAGCTCCAAAATAACTAGCAATACAACCATTAAGAAAAAACTTATTTACCCCAAAAATGACTCTAAACATTTTGACAAAAAAGTGTGTTATTTTAGGTGTGTATTAGGCATTTTTAAGAAGAAAAAAAGTGTACAAAAATCTGTTATTTACGGTACCTGTTATGTAACGGTGTTTTGTTATTCTATTTTTCATTAACAGCTCAACCTATTTCAATACAAAAGTTTATGCAAAAGCTCCATTAAAATTTCAATAATATATCATATCAATATTTAAAAAAAGGATAAATAAATTTCGGATTTTTAAGAAAATATTACTTTTTTTTTTTTGAAGTTTAAATATTTCAAAAATAAGTTAATGAATTTTTTGAAACTATGTCTGTTAATATCGATGGAAGGTATGGATTTTTTATAAAATTATAATATGTCTTAAAAATATTCAAAAGTGTTTTGAAACCGTATGGTACGGAGTTTCAAATAAAATCTACCTTGTCGTTTTTGAAATATTAAGTTTTAAAACAAAGGTTTTAGAATATTTTTAGAATATCCCAAATATATTTTATTTAATTTTTTTTAGACGCTTTTGCCCTAACAAAATTAAAAAATCGGTTCAACCGGTTTTAAGTTAATAGAAAATAAAATGCACGACTGGTTCGATGTACCAACGTACTTGCTCTTATGTTCAAGAGGCTGAAAGCTTAATAGACATAGACATTATCAGAGAAATATGTTTAAAAGCATCAAATACGATTTTTAAACAAGCTTAAGCAACTCTTTTGATTGTTTGAGGTTAAGAAAAATAGAAGGTCATTTTAAGTCTTCATTGAATATGATTGTATCGAAAAAAAAATTTGAAATCGTTGGAGTGGTTTTGTATAAAAAAAAATTTTTTTATGGTTAGATATATCAAATTCTTAAAACATTTTTAAATAAAAATTTTGGCAGACAAGTTTATTTATGTGTGGCATATAAAAATTAAATTTCAAAATAAATTGTCAACCCTGTTTTTGAGATATCGATATTTCAAAAAAATAATTTGAAACCTTATTCTAAAAATTCAAAAATATCTTTATTAAAAATTTTGATATGCAATATTATTTGAACTTGTTTGAAAATTGTATATAAGAAAAATTATCTAGATCCGTTGAGATGATAAGGAGGAAATTCAAAATAAAAAAATCTATGAGAGGTATGTAGTACTAATAGTTGCTAGGTGTAAAGCTTTTTAATTTTTGGTAGTAGATCGAAATCGTGGGAGCTGTTTTTGAGAAAAACAATATTTTCCCTAACGATTTTTGCATTAAGTAAATTTTTTTCTCAAAATATTTAAGAAAATATTAAAAACTCCTAGTCGAAATACATAATATTTGATAAAAAAAAAAAAATTGAAAGATTTTTCAAAAATCCAAAAAGTATTTTTTTGAAAATGTTGGTATATATGTATATTTTCTGAAAGCTTCTGTAAGTGATTATAAATTTTTGAATTCAGTCATACCATTTAGAAGAAAATCAAAAATAAATAAATGTGTTTTTGGAAGGTACCATTAATAACCATTTTTGAAAATGGTTTCCCAACCAAAGGTAGCCTTTATTTAAATTTATTTATAGAATTTTTGTGAGAAAAGTTATGTAGCCGTTTTTAAGAAAAATACGATTATGAAAAATTGCTAAATTAAATTGTATGGCAGGTACCTACCGTTATTTTTGTAAAAAAAAAAAAAATACCACTATGTTATGAACCAAGTTCTGTGAAAATCGATCCAGCTGTTTATAGGCATCAGCTGAACAGACAGATTTGTTAGCCCACTTTTTTGTCTTCCCTATAATCATAGTTATAGGTATCTGGTTTTATCGAAATCTCGACTTTGAGTTTTTTAACGAATACATAACTTGCCATATATGTATGAAGTATATTGTAGTATGTACCAACATTATGTATACATATCAGTGGCGATTTCTGGTCTTGAGTTCTGGGTTGGCTACGAATAATCCTTTGATCAAAGCTGAACGTAATAAAAGCAAACATTTTTAATTTTTTTCCTCTATAATGAGTTTTAATGCAACTCATTTATCTATACCTACATAAAATCCAGTCGTCACTCTATTTTTAAAAAATTCCAGAACCGGTTCCTAAAAATTTTCACTTTTTCTTATCTTCGACAACATTTCTTTCTCTATTGACACATTAGACCAAATTATTTTTATATCTGGAAATTGTTAACCTTTTCAATATTTTTCCAATTCCACACTCTACGTGTTTTTTTCATTAATATATTTAATTTTTTTCTTTTATTGTCAACCAAACAAGGTGACTCAGAATCAATCATAAACTAAGTACCTGATAACAAAATAATCGAATTGCAAAACAAAAGAAATATACCTATAGAAACAAAATGATATCATAACAATCGCAGGTGTTTCTGCTTTTCTTGTGTTCAGCACTTGGACAAAGGTGAAATCTGTCCCTTTTACAAGAAAACCTCTCGAGGACTGTCCGTAAGACCGGCTGAACTCTCCTCATAAAAGGAAGGGCATCCAATGCAGTATTCCTACTGTGTTTTAGTTTTGTGATCCAGGTTATGAACGAACGTCATTCAGTTCCCACTCCAACAGCTCGTCCGGCAGTTCGATAAGCTTATCGTTTCTGAACAAATTTGTGATATAAGTGGATTGAAGTGTCGAAAAATGGTGACGGTTGCCAGGGCTTCCACGTCTAGTAAGGTTAAAATATAGCCGCATTGGCCAGCGTTTTGTTTCACGTGTGCAAGAATAAATGGAGACCATTTGGTCGAATATATCGGTTCCAATTTCGGTGCGGCTACAACCGCACCGAAATCAAGTATCATTACAGGCTTTTTTTGATAACCGCAAATGGCTTTCTCACAATTATGTTGCGTGGAAAGCTAAACCACGTGCTTGTTTGGTTTTATGGAACGTAGCTCACCAGCGCCATTTTTTTTTTCAGAAAATCCAAAGATGGATGAGTGGAATAGGCGATACTGCAGTATACATTTTGTATAACCGGTTTGAATGCTTTTTTTTGTGGTTTGTGGTTGCAGGAGTAGCTTTTGAATATACTTACCTGTTGCGATCGACTATATAGAAATAGTTTTCAATTCAGATTACATATGTATGTAAGACCGATTTGAAAATTAGAAAGTGGATACGGAAAACTCTATCAAAGGCAGATATACCTAGGAGCGCTTTGAGACTTGTATCAATTTTCATCGATTTTGAAGCCAAAAAATTCTTTGATGACCTGATATATGACTTTCCTAGTTAAATTTCAATTTCACTGCTTTGAAAAATATTTGCAAATAATTCAAACAAAAGTTTGAAAGATTGTTATAGAGTAATATATCAAAGGGCATGCCAAGTTCGCGGCACTACACCCTTTTTACAGGAGCAAACTCAGGCGATTTTCAACCCCCCTCTAACTTCAGTACTAATAAAGTCAGACACTTTAAATTTGCAGTATTTGCTTAGCTGATCAAACTCACAAAATTTCAACTCTTTAATATTAGTTATTCCCGAGATATACGATTTCAAAAATCGCAAAAATCGTAACGTAAACTTGGTGGATTTACTTGGCAAGTTTTCTCTTAATTACTTACCTTATCACAAATTTAAAATATATGAAAACTTGACCAGTTAACCCACCAAATTTTTATCAGCAATCATTAACTACCAAATTTCTGTCATGATTTGGAATTGTTTCGATATTACTCTTCTTAAGATATTTGATATTAAACTTCATGAACTTAAAACTTGGCATATATTTTAGATCTCATTCCTTTTTTTGGCGGATTTTTTACGCATATGTTTCTTGTAGATATGAGAACTTGGCTCTTTTTTTTACATTTATGACTTTTTCCATGTTGTAAAGGAGGGTTTATAGTTTTTGAAACAAATATAAAATCAAAAAAGACTTAAAAATTATAATATATATTTTATTTTATTTTAAGTTTAAAAATAGATTTTTCAAAAACTATTTACAGTAAAAAAAAAGCATATTAGAAAGTGGATTTGTGGCTCCCGTTGTTTTTAATACTTTTTTTTTTTCTATTTTAAGTCAACATTTTAGAAAATTACAGAATCCCTCTTAATCCATAATCAGTAATTTAAAGTGAAAAGAGGGAGACGAAGGGGGTGAAATAAAATATGAAAAAAAGGAAGTTTTGTTTTTCTATTAAGAGCTCCAGTTCAGAATTTTGAAAAAGAAAACATAATTATAATAAATATAAAAGCCACCCTATGTATACATACATATGTATGTAGGTATACCTACATTAAAATATAATTTTTAAAGTCAACAAGGTTTTGGCAGAAAGCCGACTTATATTTTTTGAAAATAAATTCTTTCATCGTGCGCAATAAAAATTAAGTTAAAGATTTTACTTATAGTAAAATTGAAAAGTGATAATACCTAAGTAGGTACATATAATCATACGAAAAATATTTTCCTTTTTTAAACAAGTGAAAGCTGGAATGAGCTTTCAAGGAAATAAATAGAGGTGTTTTTTAACATATTCTACAGCTCCTAAAAATCTTCAAACCTACAGTTGAAAGTTGTAGTAAGAAAATGTTTCGTAATTTATTATATCCTTTAACCTGAGTTAGCTAACAAAGCTCTGTTTGCTATAAAATGAATTTTAACTTAAACTGTTATACTTACCTCAAAGCTTTTTTCCTCAGGTATTATGTGTGAGTTAATTAATACTCATGACTTTATTTGATGGAATGTATGGAAATTGGTATGGAAATTAATAAGAACTACCCACTTCAATTATTATTCTGTTTTTAGTGAAACATTTAAATATGAACATTGGATTCATAAGTATTTAATTGCTCTATAAAAACAGCGGTTTGATAAAAGAAACAAGTGACAAAAACTGAAAAATTGTTTTATTTTTTTTGTGCTTAAATAGGTATAGGCTGGGTTGTCAGATTGGGCTATTTATCATAAATTGGGCTATCTTTTTCCTAAATTGGCGAAAAGAATTTGAAAATAGTAGCCCTAACATAACCTAACTTCTATTATTTTTAAGAAAATTCTTTATAAAGTTCAACGATATATTTAAATTTGTCCAGATTTTAAGGATATGCCCTTGGAAATTATAAAAAAAAAAAGAAAAACCTGAAATGCATAAGCATTTCTAGATTTTTTAGATGAGATTGGGCTAGTTTTTGGGCTACATTTAGGGCAGCAATTTTGGGCTGCAAGCATTCTGAAATTGGGCTACACAAGTGCTTCTTGACCTGGCAACCTTGGATATAGGTGTTTACCTACCTAAACGAAATGAACGAAATTTGTATTTTTTGCGCTATAGACAGGAAGAGAAAGATGGTGTTCATCAAGGGCTTTTTTAACTTTTTTAATTTTCTTGTAGATATTATTATTATTATTATAACTTTATTAACATGTAAGTAAATTACAATATTAACTTAATATCTATAGCACTAACTACCAGAGTCTGCGGCTATTTGATAAAAGATAAAATTAATTCAATGTTTTTAAGTACATAATATCTACATACATAAAGTATTTTAGATAAGAAATTTTTTTTTTTTTTTTTAATTATTATGTATAATAAACTAAATTTTTAATTCTATTTTTAGTATGCACGCTATTTTATAAATATTTTTGATGTTTTGTTCGGATGGAGTTATCAAGAAGTCGGTTAATTTGTCTTTACCAAATTGGTTCCTACAGATGGAGCTTACTTTTATACATTCGGATGTCAGGTGTTTTATTGTAAGTGGGATATTTTGGTTACAAAATTGGCAAGTTGGTGGTTGATTTTTAGAGATGATGTGGTTGTGGGTTAAATTGGTGTGTCCCAAACGGAGTCGTATGAAGATGCGGATCATGTTTAATGGTGTATTTATTGGGAAGATAGGGTGTGTTGGTTGAGGATTGAGCGATGAATAGTGATGAATGTATTCTTTCCAGCACATTTTCTTTTTTTCATCATAGATGTTTATAATTTGTTTTCTGTTGTCTTTTTTGTTAAAACAATGAAAAATGTGTAGCGGTTCGTTTATAGCTGACTTAGCAGCTTGGTCTGCAATCTCATTACCTTTTATCCCGACATGTCCTGGAATCCACGCAAGTTTAATACTTTTTATGTTTGTGATTAACTTATCACGGATTCTACCTATCACTTCCGTATTGTTGTTTATGTTTTCAATGGCCATAATTGTAGATAAACTATCTGTACATATCAGAGTTTTTTTGTTTTTTTGCTTCTATTGTTGCTTGATAAACTGCAAAAGCTTCAGCTGAAAATATTGATGAGGACAGAGGTAAAAGTCCTTTTGACACAGTTAGACCCTTTTCGTTTACAACGGCAAAAGATGTTTTTGACCCATCGGTGTAAAGGAAATTCCATTTCAAGGATTTATATCTTGTAGACATTTCATTGAAAATGGTTTTATATACTTCGTTGCTCGTTGTTGTCTTGGAGTAATTGCGAAGAGTGAGGTCTAAATTGTTTTTTGAAAAGTTCCAGGGTGGGTGAGTGGTGTCTCTTTTATTTTTAATGTGTAGGGGTAAGCTCAGCATCTTTGATGTATATAGTGCTTTAGATAACGATGATGAGTATTTTTGTACCTTTTTATGTCGCAACTTTTTTTTAATTACGTTGTGAATTGGTGACTTTTTTACAGAATTTATTTTCTGTGAAATCAAGGCAGTGAGGTATTCTGCACGTTCGGCTATTGTTGGGAGTCCGGCTTCTGTGAGAATATTCTTTATAGGTGTTGTTCTAAATGCTTTGATGGCTGTTCGGACGGCTTCATGGTATGATGGAGTTATGAGTTGTAGTGATGAATTTGATGTCTTAGAATATATGGCGAGGCCATAGTCGATTTTTGACAAAATAATCGATCTAACAACATTTATAAGTGAATTTATATTACAGAGACTACGTTTACTAGCTAGATATTTTATCATATTTACTCTGGTAGATAGGCTCTTCTTAACATATAAACAATGATCCTTAAAGTTAAATTTTGAGTCGAATATAACTCCTAATATTTTTAGAATATTTACATTTTCAATGCTCATGTTATTTACGGTTAAGGGTATTACTTTTGAACAGCTGTTTTTCTTACAGATATGTAATGATTTACATTTATCAAAAGAGATTTTGGAACCACTTATTTTGGCCCAATTTATCAAATCGTTAGAGATATTTAGAAATTCAGATCCAACTAATGTCAAGTTTTTACATTTTGTGAAAATAATAAGATCGTCAGCATAAAGAGAATAATTTATTTTTTTTATATTTTTCTAAAATTTGACAAATTTCGTTAAAGGCTATTATGAAAAGTGTAACCGAAAGAGGGGATCCCTGTGGGATTCCGTTCTTAAGGTTATGTACTTTAGAATATGTGTTATTGAGTTTGACACGAAATTTTCTATTTAGTAAAAAAGATTTAACAAAATTAAATATCTTAGGCCCAATTTTCCAGTTGATAAATTGTTTGAGTATTACATGGATACCTATGCGATCAAAAGCTTTTTCGAAGTCTATTGCAAGAAGAGAGGCATGGTTTTTTTCAGAGATAGCTGAGGCTATAAAGTCGTCAATGCATAATAATGAATCCATTGTGCTTCTGTCACTTTTAAAAGCGACTTGGTTTGTATTAATAAGGTTATTTTTTTCTAAGAACCAGAAGATTCGTTTGGATATAATTTTCTCCAAAATCTTACCTGAGCATGGGAGCAGGGATATTGGACGATAAGATGTGATCTCAGTACTATTTTTGTTTGGTTTAAGAAGTGGTATGATACTAGCTGTTTTCCATGCTTGAGGGATGATGCCACTAAGGAATATTTGATTAAAAAGTTTGAGAAGGCGATTTTTTAAGAATAACGGACTATTTTTTATCATCACGTAGGATATACGATCAAATCCTGGTGTATTTCCTTTAGTAAGGCTTAGACAACTTTCGAACTCTATAAAGGTTATAGGCGACTCTATTGAATTAGCAGAGTTATTTGCAACGTATGTTGGTGAAAGTGTAACATTTATAATTTCATTTTTTTCTTGTAAAAATTCTATAGGGAAATTGGAATCATCTGAAAGTTGTTCCCATGTTACCGCAAAAAATTCTGTTATTTCTAAAGGAGAAGATAATAATTTTGTTTGGTTTTCTATTATTTTGATGGTGGGAGGTCTATAGTGTCCTGTGAGACATCTAATGTCTTTCCATAATTTTTTCGATGAAGAGCTAGGGTTTATATTTGAGGTAAATTTCTCAAAGCTTTCAATCTTGGCTTTTTTTGCTTCTCTTCGGAATAATGCCTTGGATTTACGATAGGCAATGAGGTTATTGTCGTTAGGTGATTTTTTAAAAAGTTTCCATGCATTTTGTTTGAGTTGACGCAGTTTTTGAATTTCCTTGTTCCACCAAGGAACAGTGGGATTGTTGGGGGGGTTAAGTGATCTCCCGCTAGCTTGAGGAATGGCCAGGTTACTAGCATATCTTATTGCTTTCTGGATGATAGCAGCTTCTCTATTTATGTTGCAAGATACTTCTCTTTGTGGCAAAAAAGAGTAAATCTGTTGTTGGAAAAGAGGCCAGTTAGCTTTGTCTAAAATAAACTTTTTTTGAGGTGGTTGTGAACTACTTGGAGTATTTAGAGTTATCTCGGTTGTAATTGGAAAATGGTTGCTGCCATATAAATTGGAAGCAACTTTCCATGTAGTTTTTGGAGTTAGTTCAGGAGATATAAATGTAAGGTCTATATGTGTAAATGAATTATGTGTTGAGAAGTGAGTTGGTGAACCGTCATTTAAAGTAGCTAAGCTTGAATTTGCAATGAATTGTTCAATGAGTTTGCCACGGCTATTTGTACTTGGTGAGCCCCAATTCGGACTCCATGCATTGAAATCGCCGGTTAGTAATATAGGTGTGTTAAATTGATTTACAATATTTTCCAGATCTATGGTTGAAAATTGTTGACTAGGGGGGATGTATAATGATATAATTGTAACTTTTATGTTAAGAGTAATCTCAACCGCAATGGCTGATAATGGGGAATTTATTGTTTTAAAATGGTGGGGAATTGATTTATGAACTAAGAGACCAGTTCCATGTTTTGCAGAAGTATTTTGGTTTAAATTGTGAAAAAAGTACGAATATTGTTTGGGGCAGTAATGTTTTTGGGTAGTGTTTTGTATGTGTGTTTCTTGTAAAGAAATAACAGAGGGATTCATATCCTTGATTAAAATTTGAAGTTCTTGGTAATTATAATAATAGCCGTTGATATTCCATTGAACTAGTTTTAGCATCATAATAAGGTTTTATAAATTCTTTTAAGCAATATATTTAAATATATTGAGCTAAGAAAAAGAACCTCACTTGTACGATTGCTCATAGTTTTGATCATGCAGGCGGAAAACCTACAAATTTGTTTCATTTTGTCTATACAGACGAAATTTAACATCATGTAGGTCCGGAATGAGCAAATATATGTGATTGAAAGTAATTTAAGAAAGAGTGGTTTGTATTTAGTTTTACTTGTTGGTTTATATATGTTGGTATATATAAAAAGTCGGTGACAGCACTGGGAGAGAAGAGCGAATGACCATCGATCTAAGGATAGCCAAACCCCCCTCTCCCCCAGTACAGTCACCGACATGTTGGTGGCCATGTGGATACTTTTATTATGTATCATCTTCTGTATCAGAGATGTGCATGTGCATGCTGCGGTCGTTGTTGTTTAGGTATGATGTGTTTGGAATAATTGTTGGTGAAATATTTTTATCTTTAAAGGTAGAATTTGATGGTGTAGGAGGGAGGGGACGTTGGTTTTGAAGATTTTGTTTTAATTGTTGATTTTTTTCGGAGGGAGAGTTAGCTGTTACACTTGTAATAGAAGAAATTGAAGGGAGAGAAGTTGAGTTTGAAGTGAGAGATTGTGATGGTGAGGGAGTATTTTTTAATAGAGTTTTGTTTTCTGTGGGATTAGTTGTCAAAGAAGAATTTATGTTGTTTGTTATTGGCTTTTTTTGGGAGAGGGTATTATCGGAGAGTGAGTTGTTGTTTGTTTGGACTAATTTTGCAGTTTCTGCATATGGTGCAGAGGTGGATGGAGCTTGGTGGGGATTTTGAGCATTGTAAATTCGTTTGGCTTCGGATATTGTGCACTTGTTCCTTGTCTTAATTGTAAGAATTTCTTTGCTTTGCTTATATTTTGGACAAGAAACTGATGAAGAGGGGTGGGATTCGAGGCAATTTGCGCACATGGTGCGAATGCAGACTGCGGGAGAGTGAGGTGGAAGATTACATGTTTCACAGCTAGGATCCTTGGTACATCTTTTCTTTGTGTGACCAAGTAATTGACAATTCCGACACCTCATTGGATTGGGAATATATTCATTTACTTTGGCCTTATACCAACCTATTTCGACCGAAGTCGGAGGTTGATACGAATCGAATGTAAAGAAAAGAGCATAAGGCCCGATGGAGAAAGCTTATCGTCAATTTTCTTACAGAATTTAAAGACTTCAATGACATTTTGTGAACTCATTTCTGAGACAATTTCAGATTCGGCAATATTGATAAGGCATGGCGCATATACAATACCCTTAGAAGAATTTAGGCGTTCGTGGTATTTAATGTTGACAGGGCATTGATTTGCGAGATTTTTTACTGCTATGAATCTTTCGGCAATTTTTTTATTTTTGGTAAGAATGAGGATACTACCATCTTGAAGCTGAGTTATGCTTTCATATTCCTTGCTTATTGCGTCTATTGCTTTTCTAAGCACAAATATGCTCACGTTTTTAAGAGGAATTTTATCATCTTTGGCAGAGATAAGAATAAACTTAGGATTTCTTGTGTTAGAGATAGAAGGTAAGTCTGGGTATTCGTCGAAAATTATATTTTTTTGACGTTTGTTTGGTGGAGAGTAGAGAGGAGTGTCGGTAGACATTCCACTAAATCTATTACCTTTGTGTTTTGGCCCACTGGCCATTATTAAATAATTTGTAACACTATACGCGGTAAAAATAAATTCACACGCGGTTTCCAGAAAAACAAAACTCTTGGGAGTGAGTAAGATAGCAAAAAGCCGATTAAAAAAAGAGCACCGATAATGCGCTTGAAAAAAATAGCCAAAGTCAACAACGATCTGTATGCAACGAGTGCTAGACGACGACTGTTTCTTGTAGATATTTTTGTATTAATATTTAAAATAAATTGAGGTGATAACATGGCAGTAATTTTTCTGCACTAATGATTGTACCCCACCCAAATATTTGTTTACAAATTTTTTTTTAAAGTTTTTAGGGCATATTATGTATAAAAATTAAATATTTTTGAAGATAAATATATGCAATTTTAATTTAATTCTCACTTCAAAACTCTTTTGATTTCTTTACATGGAGGTGTTCTTGATATGAGTCTGGACTGCTCAGCGTATTTTAAATTTAAATTTGCTTTGTTGGCAAACGTTCACGTTTAATGTATTTTGTAGATTTTATCAATTATTGTAAGGAAGATGAATTTGTCACACTATAAAAGAATGGCGCACTGTAGCTCATGCATATATTTTTTTAAATATATTTTGATTTTTTTTTGTATAAGTCAGTTATTTTTGTATATAAGTTTATTATTTTAAAATTGTATTTTATTTTTAAATAAGCAGCTTATTATCTACTATATTCCTTAATTGAAATAATCTTTCTGATTATCAGGAGAGTTGGTGTATATAATTGAATTAAAACGTTGTACATTAATTTTTGTATCCCAACTCGTTGGCCATTCATAACCACCATAACATAAATTTATGACTTTAACCATCAATTTCTCATTTCTTTTCTACCCCCTTGTTACGATCCTGCATGGCATTTCCAGCTTAAGTTTACGTGGCTTAATATTATCTAAATACAAATTTCATGCAATGTAGACGCTCGATTTAGTGAATCTCGAAATAGTGAACTATCCACAATTGGGAACACACAACATTTTATATAAGTCTTGATTACAAGTTTTCTAGGGCTGACTTATATCTAGGACAAGTTGACTTTCTTCACCAATTACTGACCAATTAGATTACATACATTTTTTGCGAACATGAAGTACCAAGAGTGTAGAGCCAACATTCCTTTTTTTTTATTTCTACGAAATACTTGTAGCAGAAAAGGTTATGGTGGTTTTTTTTCCTTCAAGTACAAAAATGGTGGGATTTTTATGGAATTTGGTGGGAATCTAGAAATCTCATCTGGCATCACTGATGTGAATCAACTCTGAAAATTCTATCAAAAGCATACGAACCTTTTTCGAGAGACCAAAACATAATAAAAGTGGGCGTGGCAGTGGGCGGATTTTTTTTAATTTCAATTTTGTTTCTTTCTCATTTCTCATTGTAGTACCTCGTAGCATGATGGTTAGTGCGTATAGGACTGTCATGCCGAAGTTGTGGGTTCGATTCCCAGCCGTGCCACCTAAAAACAGAAATATTTTATCCGAGGTACTGCCTATTGCGAGGAACTGACAAATCCTCCAAGAGTAGGAATGCTCATCATGAAAAAGTGCTTCTCATTGAGCCGTTCGGACTCGACAAAAAACTGTAGGTCCCCTCGATTCCTGCCAATAACACGCACACAGAAATGGTTGAGAGTTGTAAGTCACTAGGCCCTGGTTCTGCACGAGCTGTTGCACCACCCAATTCATATATTTCTTTCTCATTATGATTATGTAGAACAAGACTCTGAAAATGTCATCTTGATCAATCTACCCCTCTTTTAGAAATCAAACAAAGGAGATGGCAAAATTGTATGGGGCCTGGGCCAAGAGCGTGCATGGACAAGACCGGTATCCAAAAAAAGGTGAGTGTTAGCACATTAAAACTGTGAAGTTTTAGAAAAATCGTATGTGGGGATTTTGAGTTATTGTCCATATTTCGAAGGCATCTTCTGCTTGATTTTTGTTTGTTTATAAGCAAATAATCTCATATATCATAGGAAGCGTAAGAAAAACCCCTATGTAATTAATATCAAATGAAAGGTAAGTTTTATATCTTTCACATGATGTAAAAATCATGATTCTAGAACTTTCATTCTTTGAAATAATCAAATAAACTTAAAACTTAGTAATTTTTTTAGAAATCAGTTATTTCTGAAAAATCTACAGTGGCTATGTACCCTTTTTTAACAATTATGTGAAAGAAAACCTTTCAGTCTTTATTTTGATATATAATAATCTAAGATTCAGCCAATAATAAGCAAGAAAACCACCCTCCGAAGCTTTGCTTGGGAAAATAGAATATAATGTACTTACACAATATGGGGTTTCATAGTAGAGTTCCTGTTAACATATTTCTTTATTTTTTAAACTTGGGCAAAATTATGTGTTCTTACAACAAATCTTTTTTTTTAAGTCATCAAGAAATGAAATACGTACAGTGGCCCACAGCGAAAATGGCCCAACCTTAACAAAATTCTTTTTCTTTGAAAAACTGCAGGAAATCGAGTAAAATAAAAAAGGAGAAATTGACTTTCAATAGAGTAATATATTTTTGTTTTAAAAACTTCAAAATCTCATATAAAATATTGAAAAAAAAAACAAACGAATAACGGAAAATATCAAAGTAAAATGATTATTTAATCTCACAGCGAAAATGGCCCAGACATTTTATTTGTAAAAAGGTTAATAAACTATACTTAAAATCTTGTAATTTTTAGGGAGTTCTTTTTATCTCATTACTGATTTAAGACGATTTGGGACTGATTCAACAAGTTGTTTCGTGTAATTATGCTGAGCATGCACCCCAATCCATTAAAGGATTCACTCCTTTTTGCAAAGATTTTTTTTGCCAGGTGAAAATCAAGCCCTACCGCTCTACAAAGTTTCATAATTCTACGACAGCCGAAAGTGCTCCATATAAATAATAGCCATTCTGATAAAGTGGGTGGATGACACGCCCCTGAATGGAAAAACCAAATCTTCGATTTTTTTTCTTTCTAAGTATACTTCAATTCCTACCGACCTACCAATTTTTATCGTCTTACAACAATCGGAAGTTCTCCATATAGTTTATTAGAATGTGGGTGGATGCCACACCCCCTGAATGGAAAATTCCAATCTTTCAATTTTTTTTTCTTTCTAAATACTTCAAGCCTTACCGACCTACTAATTTTCATAGTTCTGCAACAATCGGAAGTGCTCCATATATTTTATAAGAATTTTTAAGAATGTGGGTGGATGCCACGCCTCCTGAATGGAAAATTTCAATTTACTTCAAGCCCTACCGACCTACTAATTTTCATCGTTCTACAACAATCGGAAGTGCGCCATTTAATTATTAAGAATATTTAAGAAAGTGGGTGGATGCAACGCCCCCTGAATACAAAATTACATATTTTCGATTTTTTCTTTTGTATGCATCACAAGGCCTACAGTTGTGCGAAATTTCAAGTTTCTAAGATGTCGGGAAGTGCTCCATAATTTTGATGATCTGTCAGTGAGTCAGTCAGACAGTTACGGTTTTTGCGATTTTTGAAGTCATATATCTCGGGAATTACTAATGCTAAAAAGTTGAAATTTGGTGAGCCACCTGTGTTTGATCAGCTCAGCAAATATTGCGAATTTGAAGTTTCTGACTTTATTTGCACTGAAGTTAGAGGGGGGTTGAAAATCGTCTGAGTTTGTTCCTGTAAAAAGGGTGTAGTGCCGCGAACTTGGCTGGACACTAACGTGCCCTTTGATGAACTCGAGATTTTGATCAGACTTGTCATTACCATCATAGGGAAGATGAAAAAGCAAGTCTACCAATTCCGTCTGTCTGTCTGACTGTTAAGCTATAGCCTAAACGGCTCCATAGATTTTCTTCAAACATGGTAGGTACATAATGGATTTTGGCCAGCAGTCCTCCAAAATATTTTTTATTTTCTTTTTAGCACCAAAAACAACCGTACTGCGATACGATTTTTTTCAAAATCTTTTTTTCTCTCAAAACAGCTCTACTAAATTACTTTTAGTGATGGCTACGACTCAACTCGAATCAACTTTACTCAACTCGACTCAGTTAAAAATGACCTCTGACCATAATTGCAGTTAATTTATCTATTTCCACCAACTGGTAAAAATTGGTACGGACAAAGTAAGAAATACTGTAATATCATGGTTTGCATTTCATCAATTTAAATTTTAAACATGAGTTTTGGACAACCATCATATGTTATGTATATGAAGTGATGCTCAGTTTTACATAAAAGCATACAACTGGTTGGCCAGAGAATATGACCATGCTGTGACTCGGACGACCTCAATATAGGCCAAAATTTTTATATTAAAAGACTTAGTAAAGATAGGCATGCTATCCACTGCTCCACAGTGGCGCAGCACAAAATCATAAAAGATGTTTTAAAACAATCTACAACTGAGTTCTTCAGTTTTACCCCCAAAGGGGATAAATGTCAAACGGTCCTCTTGAAGGGCATAGATTCCTGCACGGAACCAAAGGTGCTCTTTGATGAGCTCCGTGAAAAAGCGAGCGGCGATCTCGAGTTTATCGGGGTCAAGCCGTTCTCTACAGTCAGAGCCAGACGGGAGAAGCGGTCTTTGCCGTTCTTCCTGGTTCAGCTTTCGCCCAGCAGCAAACTGGATAGTCTGAGGAGTATCTCCGTCCTCAACTACCAGGTTGTAACTTGGGATAAATTAAAGAGACGCGGTGACATGCTTCAATGCATGCGCTGCCAAAGGTTCGGCCACGCTGCAGCAAACTGCGAAATGCAGTCACGCTGCGTGAAGTGTGGTGAGAACCACATTAAGGGAGAGTGCAAGCTCGGTGAGGAACGGGTCGAAGACATGACCCAGCTTAAATGTGCACTTTGCGGAAAGGAGGGGCACCCCGCTAATTATCGGGGTTGCTCAGCATTTCAGCAAATTCGCACCAACAAAGTGGCTAGGCAGACAGCGAAAGAGATACGCCCATCAACGCGTGCTCATACAACAACGCCCGTCAATCCCCAAATTTCCTACGCCCAAATGGCGGCAGGAAGGGGACGCACGGTACAGCCTGCAGCTAAGGTAGCCCAACCGGCCCTCGTGCCTAAAGCTCCGGACGCTCAGGCCGAAATTAGAATCATGTTGCTGGCAATTCAAAGCCAGTTGACAGGTCTTCAGAAACAGATAAGTGAGCAGGCGGCTAGGGTAGATCATCTCTACTCTGTTTTGCCTAGCCCATCGCATTTTAGAGGTTAAAGGCGCGCTGTCGGAGAGGCCTCTTAGGATCCTTGCTGTGAATGTAAAATCACTGATTAGGACCGAACGTAGAGCTAATCTTTTTCAACTGTTGAAAGACCATAGTCCAGATGTGTTTATGGCCAGCGAAACTAAGCTGAACCAGAAACATAAGTTGACTAACAACAATTACAATATCGTTAGAAGAGATCGACCCAACTCCACTCAAGGGGGGGGCGTCGCAATCTTCATACGAAAAGGCATTAATCATAAAGTTATTTATAATAGTGATCTGCGCAGATTTCGGTTGTTAGAGGCGTGCATCGTGTGCATTCCTCTCCAACAGGGGAAGCGAATGTATGTGATAGCGGCTTATGCACCGGAATCACCTCAGCCAACTGATTTTATGACAGAGCTTGAAAAACTTTTCGAATGTCTACGCTTGAGCTTGGAAGAAAATTACTTTCTCATGGCCGGTGATTTGAATGCCAAACACCTAGATTGGGGAAATCAAATTCAGAATCCAAGAGGTATTCATCTTTTTAATTGGATGAGTCGATATAACGCTGAGTATGGTGTCGACCTGCTGGCTACGGATCGGCCATCGTTTCCAAGAAGCGGTGCCTATCTGGATCTATTGCTAATAGACTCAAGACTGACAATTACTGACACTGTGGGTCAAAGACCAAGAAACTGTTTACGAACGATCGAGTACGACAGTGACCACTGCGGACTCGCCGCCGTAATACAGCTTCCGAACGAGCTCGTGGAGTTGGATGAGTATGTGCCTGTGCATACTTACAATTACAGTAAGGTGCGCTGGCCACGCTTTACCAACGCCTTATCGAGCGAAATCAGTTCGAATAATATATCCCCACCAAATGACAGGAATTTGACAAATAACGAAATAGACCAATATCTTGAACAAATGGACGAGACAATCAAACGAACAATGGACAGAACGATACCAAAGTACAAACAACGGGACGCAACCGACATGTACCGGAATGCGACCATTGACGCATTACACAGACAAAAAAGTGGACTGCTGACAAGACTCAAACTCTTGTACAGACGATTTACTGACCCACACAATCTGGAGATTAGGACGCTGAAGTCGTCGATCAAGAACATCAACCAACTAATAAAGGAAAATTATCGGTTGTCGATTAATTTGTACTGGGATAACAAAATCCGGGCCGTTAATTCTAGCGACCCGAGTATGTTTCCCCAAATTTACAAGATATTTAGAAGGAATGATCAGAACGACCTTCCGTGTCTTAAGCTCCAGAGAACGACAGATAACAGAGACGTACTTCTGACAGCAGGAATTGATCCAGAGGACGCCGTCTTGGACGATGACCTCTTTATTGTCGAAGATCCGCAGGAGAAAGTGGAGGCTGTGGGGGCTGCTTTCCAGCAAGTGTACAAGGTGAATGCATGCATTCGCCCGAACCATGACCTGGAAAACAGAGCCTTGCTCCACCACTTCTACCTTCGGAATGACATAACGCAATGGCGATCAGAGAACCTCGGTTTCACCGGGTTCAATGAAGATCATTTGGCAAACGCCATAATCGCCGAGCGAAATGGGCCCAGTTCCCTGTTAATTACGAAGGTAGAGCTTCAGCTCATCTTCGATTCATTAAAGAAGAAGAAGTCAGCAGGAGTCGATGGCATATCCAACGTTGTACTTCGACATTTACCGCAAGATGCAGTAGACATTTATACCACACTGTTTAACAACGCTCTGAATAATGCATATTATCCAGTGCGGTGGAGGACGGCTGTGGTGCATCCTCTCCCGAAAAAGGGAAAGGACAACTCCAATCCGGCGAATCTCCGGTCGATAAGTCTTCTTCCGAGTATCAGCAAGGTATTCGAAAAAGTTATCAATAGAGCTCTGTCAAAGTGGGCAGAGGACAATAATATCATACCGGATAATCAGTTCGGTTTTAAGGCGGGACATGACACCATTCATGCCGCGTCTAAACTCGTTTCTGATGTCCAATGGAACAAATCTAAAAAGCAGTGTACGGGTGCCTGTCTGGTTGATTTGGAGAAGGCCTTCGACACCGTATGGCTAGAGGGTCTTTATCTAAAGCTGACCAGACTTGGCATTAGTAAACCACTATTATATATGCTTTATGATATGCTCAATGGTAGAAAGTTTGTTGTCAAGAGTGGCAATGTGACTTCTACCACAACCTTTAATATTAAAAATGGTCTTCAGCAGGGAGCGGTCAACTCGCCGATTCTATTCAGCATTTACACCAGCGATCTGATAAGTAGTCAAGGCAATTGCGTATGCCGACGATCTAATTGCGTACAGAACAGCTCCAAAAGTCGAGGTCATCAGAATTCTTTTGCAGCGTGACTTCGAGAAGATTCAGCGATATTGCGATGACTGGAAGTTGAAAATCAACTTCCAGAAATCAGAAACTATCTTGTTTAGGACTCCGTTGCATGGAGCCACAAGGGATACGAGAAAGAACTGGCGTAAGCTGGTGATCGTAGGGCCAAATGGACAGCCACTGGCGAGTAAAAGTGTAGTAAAGTACCTTGGCATCTGGATGGATCAGTATTTGTATTTCGACAGACATATAATTGCTGCTCTGTCCAGGGCTAGGGGAGCTTTTGCCCTGACGAAACGGTTGTTTTATAGCAGCCGGCTTGACAGCAGGGTGAAGGTGATTTGCTACATGGCCCTCATACGGCCGATGATTGCCTATGGGTGCCCGGTTTGGTTCAACGTTGCCCCATCTCAAATGGAAAAGATTCGGGTGTTTGAGAGGCAGTGTCTTAGACGCTGCCTTGGATTACACAGAACACCAGAGTCGGAGTACAAACATTATTATTCCAACCTGGTTCTATACAACGGCGCCAACATAAACAGGATAGATAATTTCTTGCTGAAGCTTATTCGAGGTCACATTGCAAGAGCAATGTCCTCGACCAACAGCTTAATTTTTGGGGCTTATTACCCTAAAAACGATTACTACGAGAGTGTGCGTCTAAGCGGCTTTATTCCGCCCGATGCATTCCTCTACTTAGACAGTCGAGGGCTGATCCAGGATAGAGCGGCGGTTCCGCTAATCTACCACGTCGGCCGTAGAACTGTAGATCGGCGGCTCCTTTACAGTCGAGACGTCCTCGCACACGGAGCGGAGCACCTTCGGTTCAGTAGGACTGTGTCCGATCGGGACCGAAGAGATAGGGTAAAGCAGGAGAACCAGTTCTGGTGGTTGAAACCTGAACACGAAGATTCTTCGGATATTTAAAAGTTGACTGCATTTTTCTATGCCATGGCCGACTTACATAGGTTTAGGTAGTTAGTTTTAAGTAGGGACAGTCAGGGTGGCACCAAAAAAAAAAAAAAAAAAAAAAAAAAAAAAAAAATTATAAAACCAATAAAAACACAAAAAAATTATAAAACCAATAAAAACACAAAAAAAAACTATAAAAACCCGAAAATGCTTGCTGTGGCTGTTCTAGTTTGTAAGTAGTCTGTAAGTAGTTTGTAAGTAGCTTTAAGTAGTTTTATAGTAGTTTTAATTAGTTTTAATTAGTTATAATTAGTTTTAATTTAGTTTTATTTAGTTTGTAGGTTTTATATAAAACAAAAAAATAAAGACAAAGATACCGAGTTTTTTACAAATTCTTCTCGGTGAAAAATAAAACCGATATGGATTCTAGTTTTAAGATAGTTCTTAGGCCGAAAGGCATTAGCATTATGTTAGTAGTTTAACTTAGAGCGCCCGAATGGGGCCAGTAAGTTAGTTGTAAGATATTGATAAGTAGGCTAGTTTTTATGAATTTTTGTCTAGCTTTAAGATAGTTTTAAGATAATGGAAAAATAAAAATGAATTTAAAAAAAAAAAAAAAAAAAAAACGACCTCAATATTCTGAAGGGTTTAACTTGCCCCCATAATTTGACGTAGGTTTTATCTTTTATATCTATGGGGGGTAACGTCCCTTAAAAGTGACCACTTCCTTTGGTTGGCCAGCCGATCTGACCAAGATAATAGAGTCGACCATGTTTATTTGTTTTTGTAACACCAAGTAAAAACCTTAATATCGATGGTAGGGAATTTTGTATTGCCGCCTCTCGGTCTATCTCATCCCTCTCAAAACTTGTAAATTCAAAATTCCCCAGAGACAAACATTTTAAAATTCTTGTCAGTATAGCAATTTTTAAAATGTCTCAAAATAAATATAAGGATACTTAAGGAGTTTCCATTAAATAGCAATCAGCAACGATGTCAAATATGTCTTTAATAATTTATACCATTTTATTATAATTTCCCTTTGGTATTAAAACTGAAACAAAAAGCAAAAGCAAAAAGGCACGGCCTTAAGTTAAAAGCCACAACTTTCTGTAAATTAAATTTAAATTGAAAAATAAATCTTCGCTTGATAACCCACTTGCCAATCGATTTCCTCAAGAGGAAAAGGAATACAAATTGAAAATACTTCAATTAATTTTTAATTGCAATTACTCTTTAAATTATTCTGCACATTGTATCACAATTTTCATACTTAGCCATTATAGACATACAAGTAGTTATACTTGTAGATAAACGTATTATAAGATAGATAAGTATTTTGGGCCTTCTTAATTCCACTTGGAGTTTAATATGAGTATAGTTTTGTGGCCAATTCACGTGGAGTTTTCGTTGTAATATTACTGCTTCATATATTGTACATACATAGGTTAGATATAATTACTAGTGTAAAAGGACACTTTACGACACAATTGGTCATATAGTAACAGACGTAGAGATATAGAATAATTTTTCTTTTTTCTTGACATATTTTCCGGGTTAATATTATATTTATATAGTAGATACCTATATTTACGCTGCTGTTGCTACTCAGCAAATTTCCTTTCACGTAAGGTTGGAAAATTTCGTTTCATTGAAAATGAATTGAAGGATGATTTCCCCCATATACATACCTACAACCCAAAATGAAAATCGATAGCAAATATCCTGCAGCAAACTTAAGACGGAATCGTTGAAAAAGGGAAGGAAAAGGCGAGAGTAGAGAGAGAGTTCAAATGAAATTCAAAGATTAATATTCCTCACAAATTCATTTCAACGTTTCAACTTCCTATTCTAACGATGCGATGGCTACACAACGATGACTATGCTTCAGTCTCCGTGTGATATTCCTTTAGTGCCAAATACAAATGTTATTAAAGGAGAAATATTCCAGGAGGACACTTAGGTCTTTGAAATAAGAAAAATAAATAAAAAAAAAAAACAAAATTGACACGTTTCTGTGGAAAATATTCAAAAGCTATAAGTAGGTAATTATATTCTTTCAAAAATGGTTCTGACAAATTCAACAAATTCTCCTATTTTGATCAATCACAACATTCCAATGGTTGCATTTTATTATTCCTTAAAGTCTAAAGTATAAAATCAGAATTGGGTAGCTAAAGGTATTTTCCCATCCCCAAGGCTACCCTGTGTTGACCCTTTTATTAAAAAAAAAGAAACATTTATTTCAATTCAGTGTCAGAAGAAAAGTGTGTATGAACATGTTTAGCATTAAATTTTGAATATTTCTTGTTTCATAAATCTAACTCTCTGTAAAAAGACGACACAATATGTTGGCATGAAAGTTTTTGTAAAAAATTACACTCTGAGAAAAAACAGGTGAGATTAACCAATTTCTGGTTAATTATACCTATACCGGATTTTCAGGTTATTATTTAACAACACGGTAGGTCAGGTTATCTGCTTAACCAGATACCTGAATCTACTGTCCTGTTAAATCAACGTAGTTTGCAGGTAAAATCTGCATGACATCTTGTAAATTTAACACTTCCTTTGAATAGTAAAACTGTAAATTTGACAGGAAAGTCTAGTTAATTTTACCTGAAAATTAAGTTATTCTTACCTGAAAATCTAGTTAAATTTACATGAAAATGTAATCAATTTAACATGACTTAATGAAAATCTAGTTATTTTAACATGATTCAATGTTGAATCAATCCGGTATCCTGTATATATTATGTCTTGAATCTATACGTCTAAGTCCCATCTCTAACGCTGCTTACCGCTCAATTCGTTTTGCATTATTCTGAAAGTATAGAAATTTGTATATTTTATTTAACAAATAATTTGTGTTACTTACTGAGCTTTAAACTGGGAACCTCTCACACACGGAAATGGCCACTTCGCTGCACAAAAAACTGGTGCTAAATATCAATATCTTGAAACTGATTGTGTTTTTATGGCTTGTGTGGGTGTTACAACACTCGTAGAGTGCTACTTAACAGAAGGCCAGGTTAAATTTAAATCATTTTATTAAGATGTCGTGTGTGTGTGCGTTTTAATACTGGTATCATGTAGAAATTAACTGGCAGAGTGCTTCTTTAACAGGAGGCCAAGATAAATTCAAAAGGTGCAAATTGTAAAAATAGCCATATTATATAACGTTAATATTACCCGATTTGTGGTGAAATAGAAATTCATTACATACAGTGTTGAAACAACACGATCTTGGTTAAAGTTTACTTTATAGTCTTGTCAAAATTTCAAAGATACAAGAATTTAGTGTTAAAATAACATCTGATTTTCTTAAATAAACTTTATTATGGTAAGAAAGGCCAGCACGTTCATTTTACACGAATATAATATGGTTATTAAAATCAGGTAAATTTCTGAAATGACCGTAACTTCATGTAGTTATATGATATTTTGTATACACCTTGTGAATTTAACCAGGACCAGGTTAATTATTAACCTGAAGTTTGTCTCTGACTGTAAACTCTTAAAATTAACAAAATCCAACAAATTAATGAATAAATGAATGAATTACACAACTCACCGAAATAAAAAAGCCAAAATAAAAAAGCAGATAAAATAAATGTTTGCTTTAATATTTTCCTTAAAAGAGGAGCGGGGAGGGGAATTATTACACCCATTTGGTATCTCTAGAGTATATTTGTGTTAGAATAATGTCAGAATATGTTAAAGTGATGCTAATGCATTTTGCTATACATGTGGTTATTTTATCAAAATTCACATTATTATCATTTTTGATAATATGTTAAGAAACTTAAAAGACATGCGGGATGTCTCTAAGATTGAATATTCTGCACGGTCATTTAGAAAAATAAAGTTAAAAACTTCATTGGGAGCATATTCAGAAAAAAAAGAAAACGTTTTAACTAAGAATTTATGGACTTCCAGAGTAATCGTCAAAACCAAGGTCAATAAAATGAAAGAATGATGGGAAATAATTAGGTTTAATTTAAGAATAGCATTTTCCAAAATTATGGTGTTTGTTGATAAAAAATACAGTTTTAATGTTGGTACCAAACATTAAAAACAAATGAAGAAAAAAGGAGTTTTTATAATTTTTTAATTTTATTAAAAATTAAAATACATACAACCAGGGTTTCGAGTTTATGAATTAAAAAATCTGTAAGCCATAAGCTCTCTTGTGACTTGTGAATTAAAGTAAATCTAATTCGCAAGCTTTTTTTGATTTATGAATTAAAAAATATTCAATTCATGAGCAATTTGTGAATTGTGAATTGAAAAATATTCAATTCATAAGCTCTTTAGGATTTGCGAATTGAAAAATATTCAATTCATAAGCTCTTTGGGATTTGTGAATTGAAAAGTATTCAATTCATAAGCTCTTTGGGATTTATGAATTGAATAATATTTAATTTATAAGCTCTTGTGGCAGGTTTATCTAAAATGGATCCCAAGAATAATGATGCAGATTTGTTGGAAATGATCTTAGAATTCTAAATATCCAAATCTTAAAATCGTATCTGGTCCCATTATTTCTTTTCAGCACCGGCGGCGGCGCCGACCGTACGAATCGTATTGTCCCCTGAGGAATTATTTGCTATAGTTATTGGCAATCTTGTGTTACTATATTGCTTGCATTTTTTGTTCCACATACAATCTAAAAATACGAAAATATATAGGAAATTAAGTGCTCTTTAAAAAAGTATAAAACAATTTTTTCTGTCAGATGAGGCGAGATAAACGCATAAAACCGTTTTTTTTTTTCAAAAAAATTCGACAGTTTTTCGACAATAACTTTTCACTGGAAAGTGATGACAAAAATGTTTGAAGCGTAAGTTTTTTGATATCGTTCAGCCTACAAAATCAAACAAAATTTTTACTCTACGTGCAATAGGAGCCGAGAAAATCGCATTAACGATTTTCAAAGCCTTTTTTCAAAATGGCGGACAACGCAACATCCCTCCCCAGCCAGACTACCCTCTTGCGAATCTAAGATAATAGATTATTTTAAAACCAAAAATCTCCACCCAAATGGGCTTATGAATTGAAAACCTAAATCCACAATTCTTAAATCCACAAGAGCTTATGAATTAAATATTATTCAATTCATAAATCCCAAAGAACTTGGTAATTCGAACTATTAGAGATCGACCCTACCTAAATGTACAAAATTAGCTGTTCGAATTAGTGGAGGGTTCAAATTACGGAGTGTTCGAACAACCGGGGTCCTACTGTATTAGTGAAAGCATTGTATATTAAAAACAAAAAAACTAACTTTTTCACGTAAAATTAAGAAAATTTTAATATACATATATTTAAAATTATATTTTCGTGCCTAAAGAGGGGAACATAGACACCCCTTCTTATAGGTTTTTTTTTTTGTTTCGAACCAGCCTACACGTTCTAGCGTTTTGTTGTATCTTAGTCTTATATCTTAAAATATTTATTTTAATTGATTCTATCATAGCACATTTTCATGAACTTTCAAATACAGTAGACGCTCGATTTAGTGAATCTCAAAACAGCGAACTATCCACAATAGTGAACA
Source organism: Dasysyrphus tricinctus (assembly GCA_963921185.1). Taxonomy (NCBI): domain Eukaryota; kingdom Metazoa; phylum Arthropoda; class Insecta; order Diptera; family Syrphidae; genus Dasysyrphus; species Dasysyrphus tricinctus. The sequence continues at coordinate 65,364,291 of OY992532.1, read as the reverse complement.
CACACAAAATTTTATATAAAAATGTATTTTGTATAAAAATGTCTCGCAAGCATTTAAGATTGCTTGAGAATACGTAGGAACTGTCTCTGTTTTTTTATTAAACCTGAAAGAAAGCTTTGTTTAACGCTTAAATAAATGTAAGAATATTCATATTGAACAAAATGTGCATTTTGGATCAAATTCATCATTAGAAAGCTTTTAAAAACTCCCGCTGAAATCATGTACGTAAATTTTTTGAACGTTTTAAATAATTTTAGGAAATATTTTACTTTTATGAAAAAAATTAGGACACTTTCCATACAAACGGCTCTTACAATTTTGAAAAAAAAACTCTGATGTTTAAGTACGTTCTACAACTAAATATCAAGGTAATGCAACAGGTGTCAGAAGCAACTTAATATTTTAAATTTACACTGTAACAATAACTTTAAAAAGGACCGCCCATAGATAGTTTTTTTTTTAGGGATACCGACAAAATCTCCAAAAGCAAAATCCACAAATGCAAAATCCCCACCGATTTAAAAATCCACAAATTTGAAATCCCCAGTCACTAAATCCACGAACCAAAATCCCCGATCCAAAATCCACATATTCCAAATTCACAAAACGTCAAAATCGGCACTGTGGCGAATTATCATATCGAAATTGTGTGAAATTGTATTTTTTCGTTTTGCACTTTGGAATTTGGTACTTCTGCCACAATGAAATGTGTCACTCTTGAAATTGACGGGTTTATAAAATTCCCTATGCTTATACTTATGCCGTATGTGGGAAAACGATCCAGAATTTTGGTTGGTTGCTGACAGTCTTTAGAGCAACTTTTTCCGTACACAAAATCCTATTGAGCCCTGGGCCCCACCGCCGCCGCCACATCAAGGCCATCGCTGAAAAAAATTACTCCAGGATTTATTCTAATTATGGCCAACAAATATTCTAAATTAAATTAAAAATCGGGAAAGTTGAGTTCGTGCAATTCATCGCCTACAATATTTTGGCTATGTACACTAGGGTGGTCGTTAAAAAAACAGGTCACCCCGGATGGGCCGAAACCGGCCCTAAATGAATAAAAAAAGTCCCTAATTTTTTCAGGTTTTTATTTTCGTCCCCTATAGTCGCTGTAGGGGTAAATTAAATGTCCCCTTTTCATACTAGAAAATAATTCGCGTATGATCTGCCAAAAATAATCAGAGCATGTAGGTGGGAACTAGACAAGAAAACAATCCTACTGGAGGGGGTAATATCTCCCGCTTGGACGGGAGGGGCAATTCAATAAAATATTTGCATAAATAGAAAAAAAAAAAATAATTAAAAAACAACGGCAATACCTACAGCAATGTTTTGTAGCTTTTTGGAAAGCCAGAAATCCATTCTTACGGCTTGTTTTTAAGTTAAGTTTTTTTAATGAACAGTTTTGGCAAAAAGTTGTTTCAACTCAACATTTTGAAGAAAAATTATATTTTTTTTAAGTTATAGGTTTAAGCATAGTACGCAGCTGAAGTGAAACGAAAATTTTCTGGGGTCTCCATCTCGAAAATGAAATTATAAGCAAAATGATTGCGGAAACAAAATATGAAGAGTTTTATGTCAAAATATAAATAAAAAAAAAGAAAAACAGTACAAAATTTGACGTCAATATTTTTCTCGTGTCATGTGAATTATTTTTTAGGTTTTCGTTTCGTCCTTTGTGGTGTTACGGGTTCCAAAAAATAGTGCGGTTGGTGTTGTTGAACTGTTTTTTCATCTTAAAACTGAATCATAGGTATCGTATTTTCTTCCACTTATATATTCATAAAAATAAAATCCAGTAGCAAAATAAAACAAACTGTCAAATTTTCGTCTGAAATTATTGTTACAGACAGTAAATTGTGTACGTAAGATAAGTGGAGACTGGGTTTTAATATCGACAACGATTTTATTTTTTATTGACATTTTACTGTCGAGCTGCGTACTTCAGAACAAAAATCATTACGAAATTTTTCGTTTACGATTTCGTTGTGTCAATTTCTGTATACAAATTTTCGTTTCGCTTCAGCTGCGTAATATGTTTTAAGAACAGATTTTGGTGAAATTGTTAATTCAAAGGACTTTATTAAATAACACTGGTCTGCAAAATCAACTTTTTTTTTCGCCTTCAAGTAATTATTTGAAATTATGACAGATTTGACTTTTTTGAATCTAAATCTGGACCCATGTTCTATAACTCAGGCGATAAATTTTCGAATCGTTAAAAAATGAAACGACTCATTCCTCAGTTATCACCTCTGGAAAAAAAAAAAAAAAAAAAAAAAAAAATCGACAAGTTTTATCGATTCGAAAGTTATAGAACATGGGTCCTGGTTTCAAAAAAATTCTATCACGTCCAGATTTTTTTTTTTTTTAGTTGATTTTTGAAAAATATCATTGATTTGTAAAAAAGAGCCCTCTTAGACTTGGTTGACCCGGTAAAAACAAACAACTATTGTGCCTATTCTGCTCAAATTTGGAGGACTTACTCCATATAATATTAGCTTTCACATGAAACCAGACTTGTCATCATCCATCAATGTTCACCCATATTTTAAAACGTTATTTAAAAAAAAAACAGAAATTTCGAAATTTCGTAGTTTTTATGATTTACGCTGTAAAAAACATATTTTTTTTGGAAAATAATAGAATTTCCCTATATTTGATATTCATAAACTCAAGTACATATATATTAAATAAATTTTAATCAAAGACTTTCAAAAAAGAAACAACTAAGCGTTTTTAAATCCCAACCACTATTTTCCCATTATACTCTATCCAACAAAAATTGTCAGTACAGGGAAGATAGGACGTTTGCCTCTCAGTCTGGTTGCTTTGGCTTGCATACATCTGTCTCAAGTTAAAGCTTTCACAGGGTTTCCATACTTTGAATTATAAAATGCCGAAAATCAAAGAACAATGTGCAAATGGTTACCATACCATGGATACCTTTTCAAACATATTAAGGGTATTCATGCAACGTCGTAAGTTTACAAATTGTGTAAAATGATAAGTTTACGCAAAAGTTTGCATGAACGACTGTTTTATTAATTTGGTTAAATGCTGTGTAATTGAATCAGCTGTTCGTTAAACGTCAAATATTTGGGCGTGTTCGGCTTAGGTCGAGGAGTTGGTTTTACAGATAATGCATTATGGTCTGTTTATTTGCATGTGTGTGTACAAATATATATTTGTTTTAATAGATATGTACGTATAGTAAGTACTCCTATATATTTGTTTTGCATTGAAACAAATACATCAATGCCACTCATTTTGCTGAAATCTCAATACCATTTCAACTGAACTCAAGTGACAACAAAACTAGAGTTCCCGATCCTGCTTGTAAACGTAGTAATTTTTAAATAGAGAACCTCTCCCGAACCAACGTGAAGTCGGAAACTCGGAAGGATAAAACAAAATGTAAAGCTAGAACTATTAAGGCTTTCTCAAACCAATGCGAAATATTTGGAACGACAATGAAAATTTTGCCTGTCAAAATCAATGGGTTAAAAACCCGCGAAGAGTTGCTTTCCAAACAGTCAAAAGAAGAAGTGAGGAATATTCCACTTAAGTAAAATGAATCATCCCTCTCTTTTTTTCGTTCCAACTTTACCAAATGTCAGTTTCACTCCCGTGAGATGAGTATGGTTTTCATGTATTCGCTCATTTTCAACCGACCACTTCAGTAAACTATCAACAATTATTATAGTTCTACCTTAATATACATGACAATAGTCGCGTTATAAGGTAGAAATATATTAGTCGCAAGCTCACGGCGGTGGTCGGATGAAAATCAGCGAATACAAACAAATCATATGTCACGCCCATAATGTACTTTTCTTCATTTTCGTTAACTTCTGCTTTCGGAAGTGAATAGAGCGCCCCCGAGTAGAATTCACGGAAGTGATACTGAAATTTGTTGAGGTAGGAACGAAAAAAAGAGAAAAAGTGAATTATGGCTTAGTTCTGATTTTGACAGTTCAGAAAGATACCTTGCATAGGCTAATGACATCTGTTTCTAACAGCTTCCAACTATTTAGAATCTTCTAAACCAGTGCGAATCATTTGTTGACCACAGCAAAAACATTAGTAACATCACGTTGTTGTAAATGAAAACAACACGTTCGTCGTCGTCAACGAAATATTCGCATTGGTTTGGGTGAGAATTTATAGTTCTACCTCAATAATTTACGAAAAATAGCTTTCCTAAAGGCTCTCCCAAACCAACACGAAATTAAAGTGAATGATCTCAATACTAAAAAACAACAAAAAACTGTCTTTGTGAATGCTTCGCTATAATTTCTCGTTGGTTGGGCAGAGCCTTTAATCGTTGAGTAAATGTAGACCTTCTAATTTTTTTTTGTGTAAACTACGTCTTAGTTCGCAACTTTTATCACCAACTTATTGCAATGCAATAATTACAGGACACATTCAGAGCTTTTTTGTTCTCCGAGATATCATTTATATCATGTTTCTAAACATGCCTAATTCTAAAAGTCACAAACACGCCTAATTATATCTCTAAAAGTCACAATGACGTTTGGATAAGTTTAACCAAATATTTGGTTAATTTTCCGCAGCTAAATCCTTGAATAAAATTAACCAAATTGTGTAAACCATTTCCCATATAAAATTTGACAGTTCATTAACCAAAAGATGAAATTCACCAAATCGTAAACTTAACTTGTGTTTTACGCAGTTGCATTATTAAAAAAACATCCACAGATCTTTTTTCACCATACCAAACCTTTTCAAATGCATATGATCATGTATGTGAATGTTTCAAAACTAAGCTCAAATAACTTTTTTCTTCTGAAAGAATAAAATCGTACAAATTTAAGCTCCATTTTATAGGTTTATTCAGAAATCCAAACAAAGGAAATGGGGATAATCAAAACGACAACACTCTTGACTCTCACATTCGTAAATTGCGTTCTCAAAAGCTTCAAAACCGAAAGTTCTTTCATAAAAACTACTGAAAAAGCTCTATTGTATTGTTTCGACTTGGCAAAGGCAACTCTGTTGAAATGTGATTTTTTTGTTGTTGGTAGAAGCGAAAGCAAGTGCGATCAGAATGCTTTTGGCATTGAAAGACATTGGTTATGTTGGAGCGTACAAAATGTTTCAAAGAATTACAAAAACAATTCCTGTATGTAAATCAGTGTGTTAGCACCTTTTTCAGTGGCAAATCTATTATTTTAATGTTGTGATGGTATACACAGGCACCACTGTTTTGAAAAAAGCTCGCCCATAAGCCCTGTACTGACAATTTTTGTTGGACAGACTATAGTATATTTCACTGTGTGCTCTGTATAAAAAACTGATACCTAAAATATTTTAAAATATAAGAAAACACACCGATTCGACCAAACTACACCTTAAAAAAGTAGTTTTAAAAAATAAAATAAGCTCATAAATAAACAATTTACTATAACTTTTTTTTTAAACATAATTTTGTAGCTTTTTTTCTTTTCATATTTTCCATTGTCTGACGAAAAAATGACCAGCAAATATCTGCCAGCATTGCTGATCATTTCCCGTTATATCTTCGTTCTATGTGCATCATGTCTTGATGAAACATTCCACCATGTTCTCCTGAAACATGGGTTAACCGGGAAAAAATCTAAGTGGGAGTCCAAAAAATGAATTTTCAGCGACCTATTGCAATTAAGAGCTTTATAAGAGCTAAGTAGTTCTTACATGATTTCCTTGAAAACGAATTTTAAAAAGATTTAAAATGATTTAGAAAGATGAAATATAGTTCTTTCAGGTCCTGTTATTAGTTTTTAAAAAAAGTTTCTATCGGTGAAGAAATTCCGGTTTTTGACATGTTTGAATTGGAATATCTCAAAAACGTGACGTGCTAGAGTAATTTTGTCTTCGGATTCGGATTCAGCTTGCCAAAATCCTTTAGAAAAGTATATTTTGGTTTAAAGGCAATTTTCGGCTTTCCAAAAAGCTACAAAACATTACTACAAGTTTTGCCGTTGTTTTTTTAATTATTTTTTTTTTTCCATTTTATGCAATTATTTTTTTAAATTGTGCCTCCCGTCCAAGCGGATCGAGATCTGATCCATCTGATATTATTTTTTTTTGTCTATCTCACCTACATGCTCTGAATTTTTCGGCAGATTCTACGCGAGTTTCCAAAAAAAAAAATGGGAAATTTAATTTACCCCAGCGACTATAGAGGATGAAAATAAAAATCTGAAAAAATTACGGAATTTGTTTTTCCTCATTTAGAGCTGATTTAGACCCATCCAAATATTAAAACTCAAAAAAAAAAAATATTATAGCGAACGATCACCCTAATGTATACACTACATATCTACATAAACTACAAAAAAATTTATTTTTCATTATTGACATTACTATTAATTTTTCATTTCCTTAAACACAGAAGTGGTTAAAAAACACGCTGTATCACACAATCAGCGACTGCAAAGTCATACAAACTCTGAAATGGAGACCGTCCTAAATGTACGAAACAATGTTCGAAGATTAAGAAGAACCAAGCCTCATGAGCTAATGGTCTAAAAGCTATGGGAAAGTGTAATAACCTTAAACTTCCCCCAATGCGATTTAAAAATTAAGAAATAAAAATCATTTGTCGATCTTTCATAGATTTTGGTTCGTGGATTTTGATCTGTTGATTTTGGTTTGTGCATTTTGGTTTTAAAGATTTTGTTTTTGTGGATTTTAGTTTGTGGATTTTGGTTTGTGAATTTTGGTTTGGGGCTTTTGGGTTTGGGGCTAGGGTACCCAACCCACTTCTAAGACTGTCAGCAACCGAACAGAAGTCTGTATCGAGGATTTTGGATTTTGTATTTGTGGATTTTGAGTTTTGGGGATTCTGGCTTTGTGAATTCTGAATTTGTGGATTTTAAATAAGGGATTTTGTGACCCATTAAAATGGTTGAAATAATGGAACATTTTTAATAGTATGCAGCAAATTCGTAGAGTGTATCAATATTGACCCCCAAAATACATAAAGAGAATTTTCTTCGATTAATAAATTAAAAGTAAATGTTGCGTTTTTTTTCCACAACAACCATACTGGTGGAATTCAACTTTTAAAGGCTATAATGACGACAAAGCCCATCAATACCCCTAGGAGGTGCGATGATAACGAGCTGTATATGTCTTCATGATGGCATTTGTACATATCAGCTTTATAGCAACAGCAAAATTGATATGAAACGTTCTAATTTCTTTGGCACCCACAGAGCTTTTCAAATTTAACATTCACACACTAAATATCAAGGGATTGTCTGGTGGGAAAATGCACTTATGAATCGATGACTAGCTAATTGGTACAACATCTGCTGTTCTCGTAGTGAAAGATATGATTGCGGGTATATTCAGCCGTTAGTGTATAGAATAGAGTATCTACCTACATCCATACAAATTTGAGATGCACGAGTATAATAAATGGTTCTAGGACGAAGAAGATTTTGAAATCTACGTATAAGAGTGTGCGTATTTGAAAATCCTTGAAGCGTTTATCTAATGGGAATATTTGAGGTTTTGATTTTAGGTCGGGCGACTTATAGAAGGAAATGATTTGAATCAACCACTCATTTCAGTTTTGAGGTTGAATGGGATTATAAGGTTAATAGTGTGGATAAAATATTAAGTCAATTGAATCAAATAGATTCAATGGTGCATTATGAGTATTCAATGAATTTTGATATGTTAAAGTCAACCTTAATTTAAGTTCTGGTTAAAGTTCTTTGATATTGATATAGACCTAAATACCTATTTATTTGTCTGTTTTATGACCAATTTAACAACATAATTGCATCTTTTACACAAAAAGAATTCTAGACGTAAAGCCGATTCTGGAATTGACAAATAATGTCGGTTATAATATGGTTTTCCTATGACCGAAAAAGCTTGGATCTTGATGACAAGCTAACAAAATGTGGTTGAAACGTTCGAACAACACATTGCTGCTTAAGTTCCTGAGTAAATTTAAATTTAAAAGAGTGCAGGACAGCATCTTCACATACAATTCGACCAAGTTTTGACTGAGAAATTCACAATTCCTGTGAACGACTTATTCTGAATTTAAGCACTTACGCCTGTTATATTTTCGATACTTTGATCGGTGCTTTGTCTGATGCTGGCAGTGGAATATTCAAGAAGTGAATATTTTGTTTTAAATCTATATCCACTATAATAGCACCCACAGTTTGTTTAAAACAAAAAAAAATTAAGCAGCCTTTTGTTAAGGGCATAGTTTGATACTACCTAAAAAGCTCAACAATAATAAGTAATTTACTAGCTCTTCCAAATTTGTAAACCTTTATAAAAAACAGATCATCTGAACACGTCCAATCAGTGAATGTTCGTAAAAGATAACAAACCTTTTTTAATAATTACAAAAAATGTCAAAGTGACAAATTATATTTTTTTTTTTTTATTATTTACAAAACAGTGTTCACTTGAAGTTAATTCTTTTTCGGTTACAGGGTTTGATTTTCAACAAGACTCTTGTCATCCACATTATGCTGGTTTTGTTGATTGTAAAGATTTTTTGCTGAATTTGTTGTAGATACAAAGATCAAGAGGAAGCCTGCCGTAAAGAACAGGAAAGTATGAAACTAGTGTCTGATGCTACAATTGGAAGAACCTTATATAAAAAGGCTCTTAATTCGTGAGCGTTCTAAGCTCAAGTACAATTTTTAGTGAAAATAAGAAAAAACACAATTCTACTTTTTGAAATAAAATTGCCAAAATTATTTTTTCTTGGAAAACGACAAATGTTCAGGATTTAGTACGATACTAAGAAATTTATACAGCTATTTGGTGATTTAAACTTTAGTAAAATGTTAAGAGAAAGTTCGATACTAAAATCTTTTAAAATTAGCAAATTTCTCTTTTTAACTTAGCATCACTTTAAAATTTCTTTAACATAAATGATAGTTTTCGAGAAATTAATTTAAAAAAACTGAATTTTACCCTCTTTACCCCCCCCCCCTTAAAAAAATTAGTCCTGGCCTAAATTTATGGAACTTTTAAGGAAATGCTTAAGACGTCAAAACAAAGTGACGTTTTGCCCCAGTCGACGATGTTGAGATTCTTTTCTCGATAATAACATATAATTCGTCTTGTCCTCATTAACAGCCAAACCCATTTTTGCCACACCCGATTCAATACTTGCAAACGCGCTGGTAATAGCTCACTTCGTTATCCCAATGATGTCGATATCATCTGCATAAGCAAGTAGTTGAACGGGCTTTTGAAAAATCGTACCTCTGTTGTTGACTTGCGAGTTGTGTACAATTGTTTCAAAAACGATGTTGAACAGGTTGCATGGTAACGCGTCACGTTGCCTCAAACCTTTCTCGACATCAAAGGGTTAGGTGGTGTTCTTACCAACTTTGACGGAGCAGCGAGATTTCTCCATCTTCATCCTGCACAAGCGGACGAGTTTGGCAGGGATGTCGAGATGCGACATGGCTCTGTATAGCTCTTCTCTAGCCTGATTCACAATGCGATGAGAAAACGAGACGAGAGCGTGACGTGATTCGCTGTCATCTTCTTCTAGTTATAAGATCGTTTCCCGATTCACAATGCAGCGAGATTTCTTACATCGAGAACTGTTTTCTGAAGAAAAAAAAGTAGTAAAAATTGGCCAAAAAAACGTTAAAGACAACAGATTATGAATTACTTTATCTTTTAATTTCAAGTTATCGTATTTTTTCTTAAGAAAAAACTTCCATTATGTAAATAACTTGTCAAAAAAGAAAATCGTCGTCTCGTTGCGTCTTTTTTTCAATTTTTGGAATCCTTGGCGTGACGTGAAGACGAGAAACGCTTCATTGTGTATATCGTCGTATACTTAAATTGTTTGAAATTCGTTTGACAGCAACGACGGGATCTCGTCACGCTCACGTCTCGTTTCCTAGTCGCATTGTGAATCAGGCTTCTGTCTACGGAAGCATATGCGACTTTGAAATCGATAAAGAGGTGGTGTGTATATCGATTTGAAACTCCTGGGTTTTTTCCAAGATCTGTCGGAGTGTGAAAATTTGATCAACGGTTGATTTGCCGGGCCTAAGGCTACACTGAAAGGGGCCGATCAGATCGTTGACAAACGGTTTTAAGCGATCACCAAGTACAGATGAAAGGATTTAGTATGCGACGATGAGGAGACTTATGCCTCTGTACTTGGCACAGGTCAGAGCATCTCCTCTCTTGTGGATGAGGCACGCTATACCGAGCTTCCATTCATCGAGCATACTTTCATCCGACCAAATTTTGAAGATAAGTTGGTGTATACTCCCTACCAGGTCATCTCCCCCTGATTTGAATAGCTCGGCTGGCAGTCCATCTGCACCAGCAGCCTTGTACGCTTTAAGCTTGGCTATCGCTAACCGCACTTCATTTAAGTCGAGTGAATGGAAATTTTGACCATCATCGTCCAGGTTGAATGGAGTTCTCTGTCTAACAGCGGAATTTTGGCCACCTTTGCATTTTAGCAGTCTAGAAAAGTGTTGTTTCCAGATCCTCAGCCCGGACTGCGTGTCTTCTACCATATTGGGTAGATTATTTCACCCTTCGGTAGAACTTTCGAACATCCCCCCTGCCGTTACAGTCCTCAATAGACTCGACCACCCGCTTCGCATGCTCTCCTTTTTTCCTTCTGAGAAGTTGGTGTTCCTCCCTTCGCTTTTGCCGTAGAGCTCTCGATCTGCTCTCTCAGCAGCTCTGGTTTTAGTCCACAGCATTGATTGGTAAGCCTCATTCTTTGCTACATGCGCCAGCCTGCATTCTTCATCGAACCAGGGGTTTCGTTGTGGTAGCCTAGTGAAACCCAGCATATCAGTGGCAGCACTCCTGATGGCATTTTGGCAGTGTTTCTATACTGGTCCTCTGCGGAAGATGCTGGTGGCGGGCTGAGAGATTAAGAAAACGTGGTCTGCAAAAGTCCTAGCGATCTCTTGTGATTTTAGCTTCGCGACGTTTAATCTTTTTACAGCATCCACTCGTTGTTGTGGCGTCATGGATATCCGCATTCGTACTTGAGCTACCACCAAGTAGTGATCCGAGTCTATGTTGGCCCTCAGAACGTTCGGGCATCCAGGATACTGTCTGGCGTCTATTGCAACATGATCAATCTGGTTGACAGTTCGTTGATCCGGAGACCTCCAGGTCAATTTGTATATACAGAGGTGTGGGAATCGAGTGCTTGCTATGATGACATTTCACCCCGCCGTAAATTAAATCAGCCTGAGTCCGTTACCGGAAGTGTTGTCGTGCAGGCTGTGTCCTCCGACTATCGAACCAAAGATGCCCTCCTTTCCGATCTTGGCGTTGAAGTCACGATGGCAAGAATAATCTTGACGTCGTACTTGGGGCACCTATCATACGTACTCTCAAGGAGATCGTAGAATTCCTCCTTGGTTGAGTCAACTTTTTCTTCCGTTGGGGCATGGGCACAGATAAACGGGATTTTTTTTAATTTTGCTTTGATGTGGATTGTGACCAGGCGCTTGCTTACATTTCTGAAGCCTAAGACTTCTTGCCTACGTCTTCCTTCCCCAAACCACAAAATCACAAAAGCCGCTGACCCTGCTCCTTGTAGCACTCGTTGAAGTAGATGTCACACGAATTCATCCTTCGTATGCCCTCTCCATCCCATCGCACTTCCTGGATGGCTGTAAGGTCCAGATATTCCACGTGCAGATCCGATATTCATTGTCCTTGTTTCGTTTTCTGAAGTCTTGTGGCATTGTTTCGGAACCAGTTTGTTTTTCCGTGGTAGGGAAGTTACCCTAACGCACAGCCCCCAACTTGGAAGACCAGACCCTTAGTATAACTCCAAGGGTGGGGAGCCAGATAAACCACTCATTATAGGTCTGAGCTACGAGAATGTCGTAGTAGCCCATATTAGGTGTTCAATAAGTAGTTGAACCTAACTCGGACTGTAGACGCCACCATTAATTCCATCTGGAGAATTCTTCCGCTGCCGCCTGGATAAAGGAGAAGTGCCTTAGTGGGAAAACTCCTCCCTCCCCCTTCTCTCATTTGCTTTCCCCTAAAACCGACCACAGGGATTGGAACCCCATCTTCAGTTAAAGGTACTAGGCACCCGATGTTCACTACGGGGAGGTGAGAGTAGGAGTTTATAGACAGAGGTTCGCTTTGAAAAAAAGATTATACCCATTCGAGGATTGCCAGGTCAAGAAGCAACTGTGTAGTCCAGGTTTAGAATTCTTGAAGCCCAAAATCACTGCCCTAAATATAAATTAATATAGTAAGAGTCTTCAAATTGTGGCTAAACAAATTTTTGGGCTTTGTCATTTTTTTTAGATTTTAGAGGCAACAAAATTTCATTTTGAGCTACAAATTACCGGATATGCACTTTTTTAAACTTAAACTGTAAAAATAAAAATTATCAATAAAAAATACAAAATTAATTCTTGGGGAACACATTAGCCCTTATTAAGCAAACATTTTGGGGGTTAGAGCTAAAAAATCGGGGTTTGAGCAACAAATTAGCATTTAATTAGCTACAAATTCAGGTAACAAATAAAAAGTAAAATTCGTAATATTTAAGACTTTTTTACGCTAACTTCAGACTAACTTTAGCGGAAAATTGTTTAACAAGAAAAGTACTTGAGCTAAAAATTTTCGGTTGGGGCAACAACTAGCTGCAAATTTGATTCCGCCACAAAGTGTCCGCCAAGATAAGGTAAGTGAATTGTTCATTTGTTGCTTTGTGGAATATACTTCCTGTTGTTGTTGTGAATTACAAGTAAGCGTTTGAAAGTTCGCAGAAAATATCTTGTTGGTTGCGTAGAAAATATGAAAATATCAAATCTTGCAATTAAAACAAGTTTTCGGCCGTCTTAACTTTTTAAATTTTTACCTACACATTTTTTTGAAAGGATAAAACAAGAATTAGTTGATATTTGCGCTTGGAATAATTTCCTAAACAAATTTTTTCGCATTCGCAGGTCGGATTCATGAAAGGCACTTAATTATATTGATACACATTTGTTTCAACGAGACCTATTTGTCAAAAATATTCAAACAATTGAATGCAACAAATTTATAGACTTTCAACCCAACTCCAACCATGCACACACCATACCCTCCTGTCTAGGCACGTACAATTGAACATATAGCAAGTACATATTTCTTTATCATTAAAATATTTAAATTGATCCTTAAAAAACTAAGTGGGTGTTCAGTTCTATAGATACACACAGGTATACCTACTTCATTATATCGAGTTGTTTCAAAAAAACTCAAATTAAATCATGAGCACGCAACAGGTACTCCAAAAAAAGAAAACATTTTGCATAAATAAGTTTGCTATATTAAATATTCATCAATGCAACAAAAATTTTAACAAACTTAAATGGAATAAACTCCATTATATTGTGTTTATTTGTATGTTAAATCTCGTCAAGTGAAATACAAACAAAATTATCCTAAAAAGCAAACTTTTATAACATAACAAAACTCATCTACCCTTTCAGATATCTCTAGGTTGTTTAACATGACCTTTTTGCTCTTTAAAGCAAAATTTCATTTCAGTTTTTTTTGTTTCTTCTTTGAGGACAAAAAGCCAAAGGCAAATCAAAAAAAGAAGAAAAAAATGTAGGTGATTAAATTAGGTATTTCATATAGAACCACGGCGCACAGTGTGTTGAATGTATGGGCATCGAGGAAAAAAATGAAAAAAACATGTTCAAAGTGCTTTTATTCATTTAATATGAATATATATTTTTTAACTTCTTAAAGAGAATCCTTAACACTAAAAAAATATAAATACTAAACTTTCCTCATGTGATGAGGATAAATCTGCATCAAAAACTAAATATTTTTTTATTTCTTCCAAGGACCTTGTTCTTATCAAATCATCAACTTTTTGCCTCTTTGTTTTGCTGCAGCACGCTTCAAACATTTTTCTTGGCCTACCACGTTTATTTTCCGAAGCCTGATTTTTGGACATATTCTGAAGACACTCAATGTTCACGGGAAAAATATGTGGTTGGTCAAGCCAGTCTTTGTTTTTTTCAAAAAAAATACTTTTCGTCCTTTTGCTCTTTTGCCAGCGTTTATTAATGTTTGAGCACTGGGAAGAAAGGTGACCTTTTAACTTAATGTCATCTTCAGGCTCCAAAATACCTTCTACATTAAATATTCTTAACATAAACTGCAAAAGATTTGGAACTTTGATTGATGGAGTAGACATCTATACCTCAAAAATCTCTCTATTTGAACACATTCTGTTAAAAATGCATGAAAATAATAGGTTGTATTAAGGAAAAAGGCAGGTGAAGGCAGATGAATCTTACTTTTTTTAAAAGATCTTAATCTTGTCTCTATTTTCAAAAATATTTTTTTGCAACAAGTAATGACACGCAAAAAATAGGTCCATTCAAATTAAGCACTCTCTACGTAATAATAACCTTGATTTTAACCTGGATTTAAGACCCTCCAACTTGCAGTTAACAAAATAAAACAAAACGTGAGAATAACTGTACTTATCAGAGATCATGAAAAATTAAAACTCAATTTTTTATTCTTTATTAATCTTGAGCGCGACGCATATTGCTTCCCTCTATAGTTTTCTCTTATTTTGAGTTAGCCAGTTAAGGTGACATTCAGAGCTGCGCTTATAGCTGGTGGCTAAGCTTTATCATTAAAAACCTTTTGGATGATGTTCTCGGGATTGTTAGCTTCAATTTGGCTTATTTGGAAACAAGAAAGTAAACATTTTTTTTTTCGATTTTTTTCCATTACCCAACCCACTGTGCGGCGGTGGCGGCGGCGACGACGGTGTAGTGGCATCGGGTTAGTTATCAAAAAGTTTTAAGATTCATAAAACAAAAATATTCATAAATATGTCTAAGGTTTATTTATTAAGTCAACTTATTACTAGTTTAACAGAATTTTGTACATGGTATTAACAAAGATATTTTGATTGTTTTAAATGTACATGAAATGTTTACATTTTGATCAAACAAATTAATATATTTATTATTAAAAATATTAAGGGTTTGTTTCACAATGTTTGAATAAAGTTCTGATTAGATATCCGACACATAAATATAAGCATAGGGTAATAAGTCCACAGAAGAAAAAATCACATATTGTCTTATGACCCATAAAGACAATCATAAATTCATAAACAATTTTTTTTTTTTGGTGAACATATGACCCTGCCTCTGAATTTATGTGTCGAATAACTAATCAGAACTTTACTCAGAGAATGTGAAACAGGCCCTAAATAATTTAAATATTTTATTCAGAGGAGAAAATCGTTTATAATTAGTCCGATAGTTTGAGATGAGTTGAGTATGCATTCGATCGAGTTCCTCAAGGTTCTTTGGGGAATATTAAAATTAATTCGAAACAGAAGGTGCAAAGAGTCTATGTTTCCTTTCATCAATTTTACAATAAGGGCAAAACATAAATAAGAACGTCTTTCCTCAAGACTAGGCATGTCAATTAGTTTTAGTCTGTTCCTGTAAGGTGGGATGATCATAAGGATTTTCCCAACCTAACCCTCTAAGTAAAAAACTTAAGAAATCTTTTTTGAACCTGTTCTAATCTTGCTTTATGACAGTCGTGATAGGGAGACGAAACCTGACAAGCATATTCTAGAATTGGTCGAACAAAAGTTATAAAAAGGACTCTCTCTTTACCCAGCCAGGAATAGAATTGGCTTTATTAGTTATAGAGCTGATGTTTTGGATAAATTCTAGTTTGCGATCAAATAGGATACCAAGAACAGGTATATCGCTTTCACGAGATAATAAATAGTCGAAAGAACTTACAGAATGTTTTCTTGAAAAACTGATAGTTTTACATTTATCAATATTAAGAAGCAAGGAATTACGAACACACCAGTCAAAAACCAATCAAAAGACGAGTTAAGATCGCGTCGCAACTCTTCACAATCCCGAATATTGGAAACTAATTTAAAGATTGTGACATCGTCGGCATAAATGAGACAGTGTGAATACTTCAACACAAATGGTAAGTCATTAATAAATAAAATAGGACCAATGTGACTATGACTACCCTGTGGTGTACCAGATTTAACTTTAAACATATTTGATGCACAACCATTAAAAAGAACTGAGTATGATCTACTGCCTGAACAGAATGCAAGACGCAGCTGGAATAGATGTCAAAAATCCTGCAGTAGATGTCAAAAATACTGCAGTAAAAGTTAAAAATTGTTCAACTCTTGCAGCTCCGGCTGCAGCATTTTTGACATCTATACCAGCTCCGACTTGCATTCTGTCCAGGCAGTGAAGCCACTCTACAAAATCTTCACTAAACCCCAGCTTTCTTTATTTAAAAACCAAAAGTCGATATGAGAGTTTGTCAAAAGCCTTACTGAAGTCTGTGAAGACACGCATCCACTTGCTTTTTATTTTCGAACGAATCAATACAATTTTCAGCTAATTCCACTAGAAAAGTAACAGTAGAGCGACCTTTTGCAAATCCATGTTGATTTAAAACAATGAATAATTTCATATAAGAACACAGAGATTCATTTATAATAGTCTCAAAAAGTTTTTCAACTACCGATAATCTTGCAATAGGTCTATAATTGCTAGCAATATGTTTTTAGGGTGGGCAAAATAAGAATTGCGTTGAATAACTGGGTCAATTAATTCTCTTACACTAGCACTGAAACATCTTGATCTTGACAAATGTATTAACTGGAACACAAGATTTCGACCGTTTTTAAATAAACTGTTTTTTTTTTTTTATAACGGGTGATTTTTTAAGAGGTTTAGAACTTTTAAAAAAAAAAAAAACAAAAAAAATTCGAAAAAATGAATGAAATATTTATTTGAATCGATAGTTTGAACCTTGCAATTTAATGTTTAAAGATAATTTCATGCAAATGTTGACCGCGGCTGCGTCTCAGGTAGCCCATCCGCTGAGTCCAATTTTGGCATACTCTTTCACACATATCGGCCGGTATCTCACGAATGAATGCATGGATGTTGGCTTCCAGTGCGTCAATCGAAGCGGGCTTGTCCCTATAGACATTAGCCTTGACATACCCCCACAAAAAATAATCTAATGGTGTCAAATCGCACGATCTAGGCGGCCAATTGACCGGCCCGAAACGTGAAATTAACTGTTCACCAAACTCGCCTCGCAATTGCGCCATTGTTTCGCGTGCTGTGTGGCATGTGGCACCGTCTTGTTGAAACCACATATCATGCAAGTCAAGAACTTCCATTTCGGGCAAAAAAAAGTTTGTTATCATCGCTCGGTAGCGTTCACCATTGACAGTAACGCTGCGATTCGCATAATCTTTGAAGAAATATGGCCCAATAATGCCGCCGGCCCATAAACCGCACCAAACAGTGGCTTTTTCGGGATGCATTGGTAGCTGTTGCAATGCTTCTGGCTGATCTTCACTCCAAATGCGGCAATTATGCTTATTTACGTACCCATTCAACCAAAAATGAGCCTCATCGCTGAACACAATTTTTCGATAAAAAAGCGGATCCTCGGCCAGCTTTCCAAGAGCCCATTCACCAAAAGTTCGGCGTTGTGGTAGGTTGTCTGGCTTTAGTTCTTGCACCAGCTGTATTTTAAAAGGCTTTACGCCCAAATCCTTCCGCAAAATTTTCCACGTAGTGCTGTAACAAAGGCCTAACTGCTGGGAACGGCGCCGAATCGACATTTCGCGGTCTTCTGTCACACTAGCTGATACGGCCGCAATATTTTCTTCACTACGCACAGTACGTAAACGTGTTGGTGGTTAAATGTCCAACAAAGTAAATTTGGTGCGAAATTTGGTCACAATCTTCCGAATAGACTGCTCAGAAGGTCGAGAATGCCGACCATAAAATGGAAGCAGCGCGCGATGAACATTTCGAACCGAGCACGAATTTTGATAGTAAAATTCAATAATTTGCAAGCGTTGTTCATTTGTAAGACGATCCATGGTTTTCTTTCACGATAGTTTTCTCGCATGATAGTTTTCTCGCATTAAACTTTTCTCGCATGATAGTTTTCTTGCACGGTAGTTTTTCGCATGATTGGTTTCTCGCATGATAGTTTCCTCACCTGATAGTTTCATTGCTTGATATTTTTCTCGCATGATTGTTTTCTCGCATGGTAGTTTTCTTGCATGCGAGCTTTCTCGCATGATAGTTTTCTCGCATGATAGTTTTCGCGCATGCGAACTTTCTCGCATGATAGTTGTCTCGCATGATAGTTTTCTCTACTGATAGTTTTCTCGCATTATAGTTTTCTCACATTATAGTTTCCTCGCATGATAGCTTCCTCGCATGATAGTTTTCTCGCATGATAGTTTTCTCTAATGATAGTTTTCTCGCATGATAGTTTTCTCGCATGATAGTTTCCTCACATCATAGTTTCCTATCAAACTATCATTTTCTCGCATAATAGCTTTATCGCATGATAGTTTTTGCGAGTTTTCTCGCATAATAGTTTTTTCGCATGCAGGTTTTCTCGGATGCATATGTGAGAAAACGGTTGATAGCTTTCTCGCATGATAATTTTTTCGCATGATAGTTTTCTCGGATGATAATTTTCTCGCATGACAGTTTTCTCACATGATAGTTTTCTCGCATGATAGTTTCCTCACATGCGAGTTTTCTCATGGCAATTTTCTCGCATTCGAGTTGTCTCGCTTGCGATTTTTCTCGCATGATAGTTTTTGCAAGCTTTCTCGCATGATAGTTTTCTCGCATGATAGTTTTCTTGCATGCAAGTTTTCTCGGATGCGATTTTTTCACATGCGAGGCTTTCGGTTGAAAATTTTTGAGAAATGGAAAGTTTGAATGGATATAAATCTGTCAATTTTGAATATAAACGACTTTTCTTACATGTCATATTAAGGCTTTAAGCCTCCACTTTATTTTGTCTACTTGTGTTTTGAACCTATCCTTGCTCCAAACAGAGTAAGGCACAATTTATCAAAAAATTTGGAAATCTTTAATGTTTTTTTGGTTGTTTTTTGTTAATATTTCCTAATTTTTTCATACAATTTTTAAACCTTTATTTCAATGGAAATTCAATTTTGTACCAAAAGTTTAAGAGTTAGGAAATTGTCTAACTCGGCTTAGTTTCCGAGTTAAACCAAACATACGGAAAAGTGACCAGTGTGTGACCATTCTCGGAGAAACGCATGGGTGATGCAGTTGCATTTTCAGTTTCACGCATGCTTATGGACCAAACAAACATATTCAGTAACTAACACCCTTGCACAAAATTGTTCCTTTATATCCCTACAAAATATTTTGGTCTTTCAATAGCTTATAAGAAGTTTTTGAAAATAAATATTGTTATTTTGAAAGTTTGAAAAAAGGATTTTTTTTCGAATTAATCTTTCAAAATTTTGCGTTATTAAAGCCCGTATGACATTACATTTTTCTCTCATTTTTAATAAACTGAAAATGAAATTAAAGCGGAACGTACAATTTCTTATTCAAACTTTGATAGGTGTGAGTGGGTACGCACTATATCCATAAATGTAAAAATGTCACAAAAAATCTATGAAAAATGTGATTTTCAAATTAAATTTGTCAGATTCTGGCAGTTTTTCTTGAAAGTTCAGTATTAAAATGAAAAATTATTTCAAGGTACACTCAGTTACAAAAGTAGATATACACTGGACCCTAGAGAACACTAGGTTATGATGTATATTTTCTTTTGGGACACATTGTAAATGAGAAATTTAATTTATAGAAATGCTATCCCTTTCTTAAAAACACTTTTTATCCCTTTTTTGCTTTGCTGACACTTTGATAGATTAAATGAAAAATACAATGAAGAAAAAATGTAGTGTCATACGGGCTTAAGTACAATTTTAGTTTTGAATATTAAAGTATTTTTTTTATCTATCAAGGTAATATCTGGTGGCATAATGGTTAGTACGTTGGACTGTCATGCTGAAGGTCTGGGTTCGATTCCCCGTCGCTGATGCCAAAACTGCTTCTCATCTAGCAGTTCAGACTCAGCAAAAAACTGTAAGTCCCCTCTGTTCCTGCCGACAACACGCACACAAGAATGGTTGAGAGTTGTAAGTCAGGCTCTGGTTCCCCACGAGCTGTTGCGCCACCCAAAATGATTGACCGCTTGGCCCCGTTATTGCCTTCAGATTAGATTACTTCCGAGTCAGCCGTGGTGCCACACTAGCAAGTTTCAGATATGACCAAGTTCCTAAACGCAGGATTTCCAAAGAAAAACATCTGCAAATCAGATATAAGAACACAGACACAGCAAATGCAATCGGTCATATCCCAGAAATCATATTTATATTTTAGCCAGAAGATTACCTTTCGAATAAAGTAAATTTCATGTCAATTAAAAATAAAATGCACGACTGGGTCGCACGTACTTGCTCTTATGTTCAAGACACTGTGGGTTTAAGAAAATTGTATATAAGAACATGGAAATTATGAGAGAAAAAAGTAGAGAAGCATGAAATACGCCATTTAAATTAGATAAAACAACTCTTTTGACAGTTTGATGTGGAAAAAAAGAATGGCATCTCAATTCTTGATTAAATATGATTGTATGGGGAAAAAAAAATTAAAATCGTTGGGGCGGTTTCTAAAAAAAATAATTTTTTATATATAAAATTCTTAAAACGTATATATTTATGTGTATATAAAAACAAAATTTGAAAAAAAAATTGTCAACCCGTTTTTGAGATATCGAATTATCAAAAAAAAATTTTGAAATTTTTTTTAAAAATCCAAAAACTTTTTTTTTGGAAATTTTGACATGCAATTTTATTTAATCTTACCTGAATTTTGTATATAAAAAAATTAATCTAAATCCGTTAAGCCGATAACGAGAAAATTTAAAATAAAAAAATACGTTCTATGACAGGTACTATTAATAGTTGCTAAGTGTAAAATTTTATAATTTTTGGTAGTAGATCGTACTAATTTTAGTACATAGAAAAAACTTTATCAAAATCGTAGGAGTCGTTTTTGAGAAAAAAAAAATATTTTCCTTTGCGGTTTTTTAACTTTTGTATGGAAGGTAGAGGAAGTTAGGGTAATGTGGTATACATGTTTGTATTTTTGACTTAACATAAAAAGTAGGGACATGAATGCTCCCAAATTTGTTATATTTTAGCACGAACATAATAAGCTACAACGTTTACGGTTTTTGTCAGATTCTAACAGTAACTTACAAAGATTTTGAAACAATAATAATAAGACCTCGAAATCGTCACTTTTGAAAAGTAGTGGGTAATATGGTACACCTTGCTGTCTAATGTGGTATACCACACCAAGTGGTGCAAGTGGGTCTCTGCATTTCTCTCGGGTCCCATTTTCAAATTTCACCTTTTTGGGCATTTAAAAAAAAAACATCATAGCAAAAGCACAAAAGTCAGTTGACGTAGGTATAAACTTTAAGGTTGGGTAATGTGGTATACTATACCCCATCAGGAATAATATACCACATTAGCCCACTGCTAGTATACCACGTTAGCCAAAACTCTATAATTAAAAAAAAATTAAATAAAATTTAAAATAAAAACTTTTAAGCAAAACAAACAATTAAGTAACGTGAATGATTAATATATTCTTCCGATGCATAGACAAATTGGTTTGGAACGCAATTTTTCAAAGTGCACAAACACTTTTTGTTCCACCCAAAAAAAACTCAGCTGCACACAATTACGGATCTCAACAATTTGGGAGAATTAATGGACAATTTTAGATTTGTTTAAATACGCATTACTTCTTTTATTATAATCACCGTCTGCTGAATCAAGAACCGTTGTAGAAGCATGCTTCGTTTTTGAAATAACTGCCTATACCACATTACCCGCATATACCACATTACCCTAACTTACTCTACCGTTATTTTTTCATAAATGTTAAATTTTTTCTAAAAATATTTTAGAGAGTACTAAGAAACTCTTAAGTATCGAGTTTCAAAAAAATCGATCATGTCGTTTTCGAAATATGTATTTGATTTTCCAAAAAAAATTTTTAAATATTTTTTAAAAATTCAAAAAATGTTTTTTCAAAAATATTGGTACACAAAACTATTACCATTTTTGGGAAGCTTCTGTTTAAAAAAAAATAATTGAAATCGGTCATACCATTTTGAAGAAAATAAAAAATTAAAAAAATGGTTCCTTGGGAGGTACCATTAATAACCGTTTTTGAAAAATGGTTTTCCACCCAAGGAAAGCCTTTACCAAAATAAATTCATTGAATTTTTTTAAAGAAAAGTTGTCGAGCCGTTTTTGATAAAAATACGATTATGTAAATTTGCCAAAAAAAAAAATGTATGGCAGGTACCGTTATTTTTGGTTCTAAAAAAAAAATGAAAAAAATGTGTCGGCAGAATCACCAAAAACCACTTAGTACCAAGTTTGAAGAAAATAGATCGAGCCGTTTGGGCTGTAGACGAACAGACAGACAGACAGACAGACAGACAGAATTGTGCCTACCACTTTTTTGGTGTTCTCTATCATCGTAATATCATGTTTGATTGTTATCTCAAAATTTTTTTTTGCACGAATCCAAAACTTGCCTTATAGTACCTAATCGCAAGTAAAAACGACTAGCCCGACTTAATATTGTATGTACAACTTCTGGTCAACAGAAATCATAATCCACCAATAGAATTGAGAATTCAAAGGAACTAAATTGGAACATAAACACCGAATATTATCCGGATGTGCTTTCCTTTTTTATTAGAAAAACGTGTAAATTATTATTTCTGGGCTTTCACTTATATCGAGCAAGTGAGAATACAAAAAAAAGAGATTGGTAATATTTTCTACGTCAGTTTTTCTCACCCACAATATCTTAAATCGATGTATGTATACGTATGCATGTATGCTTAATATAAAACTAGAACACCAATACACATATTGTGAGGTCCTTTTTTTTTATATCATATACATACCTACATAACATACATATGTATGTATGTGTGTATATTTCTCATGCGGGACTCACACATTTTTCAGCAGCTAAAGGATGTCGACAATAATATTGTTAAAAATATAAAGTATAGCTACC
The DNA here is from genome assembly GCA_963921185.1 of Dasysyrphus tricinctus. Lineage (NCBI taxonomy): Eukaryota > Metazoa > Arthropoda > Insecta > Diptera > Syrphidae > Dasysyrphus > Dasysyrphus tricinctus. The sequence continues at coordinate 65,341,261 of OY992532.1, read as the reverse complement.
TTCATATGAGAAAAACAAAATGAAAAAAAAAATATAAAACTCGACGACAACCACAATGGCGATGAATTTTCCTAGGTTTCCTATTATTCTCGCAATAAAAGTTTCATTTTTCACTTTTATGGTCGGATGGCTATGGAAAATACATTTTGGAATCCCCGAAACATTTTCTACAACCATCAGTTTCTAAAAAAACGTATGCATGGGTCGGTATTTCTTCGGACAAGTGGAGGACATTTGTAATAATAATTTTCCTGTATTGGAACATCGATAAGCGTTTTCATAAATTTCACTTCAAATTGCCGGAAATAGAATGAGACCCAAAAAGGATATAAGGAAGAAATATTATAGTACATATCTCTGTAGGTACCTATTTTCTTGTAAAAAACAGAATCATAGTGTAGGTAATCATTTTATTGATTTACTACCAACTTATATATACAATCTCTTTATACTTAAGTGCCATTGAAAATATCATTATAATTGTAATTAAATAGATAAATTGAACAAATTTTGACAGACAGATTCTGTGTGATATAATAAATCGCATTTAATTTATAATTAGGTGTCGGCTTTAAGTTGCTGGTCTGGTACCTATAGCAAAGCCGGCGCGGCTTCGTCTTCGGTCGATGTCGGAAGCCTGATGGCCAGATTTACATACCAGCATAAAATTTATTTTCTATCTATAATGTACATAGATATAAGTAAGGTATAGAAGATGGGGTTGCTTATCTTTTGGATTAAAATTTATTTTCCACAAAGATGGTAATTAATCTTCCAGCTGCGAAGCTTTCACACCACACAATACAAAAGTAAGACTCTAAGGATTATAGAACATTAATCAAGAATTTCAAGGATTTTTCATTAAATTTAGAAACTAATTTACCAGATAAACCATCAGAAGGTATTGAATTGAAAATATGTACATATTTAAGAAAGATTTTTGTTGAAATTTATAATAAGAAAAAACCATTTATATGATGATCTAACATCATAATTATTTTTAATGCGAAGAAAGATAATAATTTTGTAATAAAAAATATCAAACCATTGAAGACAATATGTAATTTGAAGTGTTGTGCACCTTTACCCACTGACCTACATTTTGAAGCTCCCATTTCGAACAGGCAAATAATAATCAATGACACAGTGAATTCACACTCCCCATCATTTAGTGTCAAATTTCATTAATTTTTGTTAAGAATTGGAATGGGGAATTATTGTTTGCTGTTATAAAATTTAAGTCTCAAACTATGTAGTGATATCAATTACATCAATCCTTTATCTCTTGGTGGATATGCTAATTAGGATGAAAAAAGCTTTCCCGATCAAAAGAAACAAATATTTATGTGCACAAAGCAAGCAATTAAAAAACCAACAATTAAGTGAAACAAATATGATTCTGGTTACACAAATACCTATACATACATATATACCTACATATAGTGTAATTATTTCAATGAAAAAACAACGGCCCTTCCGCCCCAAGCATACTCGCCTATGGAAGATAATTACAAACAAGAACAATTATTACCAACTAGTATAGTGTGTGTCTGTGTATATGTGTAGGTATTCAATGTACATTGCTCTTTGGTAGAGACCTAAAAGGTGATCACAGTCAACGGCAAAAGAGGCCAAACAATGTCTGAACAACTTCCACTTGCAACTCTGTTGAAAACAATTAAAAGAATTAATTTTCAAACAGGACACATGTACAATAGAAACATGCACTTGTCCTTTGCCAGTAGAAAATATTCTACCTTCTCGTACATACAACAACTAGAACACAACACCAGCACAGACAGCCAGCTCCAGCATCCGCCTTTGCCAAAGCTTCCCTGCTATTGTAATCATAAACATAATAATGGTCGTTGTGTGGCTTTATTTCCGTTTTCTCTTTTTTTTTGAAAATTTCCACAATAACAAAAAAAAACTTAATAAGAGAAAAACGTCGTTTTCAAGTTTCCTTGTTTTTTTTTTAATGTTTAATCATGATTCCTATAAGAACACGAACAAACCATCTGCAAGGATCATGTTAGTAAATATTATAGAGTGCGAGTGTTGATGCTCATGCTCAAGTAGAACACTCGAGAAAGAAATACAATCGCAGGAAGAGATTTGAGTGTGTTTTTTTTTTGTTTATTTGGTATTTGACTTGTAACACATTCGAAAAGGATATTAGTGAAGGACGAAACAAAAGGTTGATGAAGTATTGAAGTTCATATTTTTGAACGAAAGTAAACTTGTAGGGCCTGGGGTCAGAAATAGAAATAAGAAATACCTACATAGTTTCTTTTTAGAAACAATGTGAGAAAATCGTTAAGAGAAAAACTTATTATTTCCAATTAATAAATTAATATTTGTAGGGAGTATTTTGTTATGCTTATATTTTTGATGTTGGAACGAGAATGCAAGCAAAAAGAATGAATGAAATGAATATCAGAGAATTTGTAACAAAGAAGGTATTAAAATAATCAAAACACTCAATCGAAATAAGCATCCAAAAGAACAGCACTTAACACTCTCGTATTTCTCATGAGCTATCAGTACCATTTTCACTGAATTGAATAGAAATTTGAAGATGCATATTGTGAATAAAATGTGTCTCATGTTGGAGATTGTTAATTGGATTTAAATCATTTCAATCATAAGGTTTCAACTGTAGGTATCTGCGAAAGCTTGGTCTAAGGTCAATGAACTGATCTTTTAAAGTTTGTAACTTATTACACGTAGATATTTACATGTAAATACGTACACATATGTTCCTATAGTCTTGTCATAAATAGGCCTACATTTTATTGGTCAAGCTATTAGCTAGTTCATTTTATACAAAAACATCATTTGAAATGACCACCATTTTCTATAACAAACGACCTTGGACACTCTAGCCAGTCATCATCGACTCGTTCATTAGTAAATTGTCTCATCATCATCATCAAGTCCTGTAACCCCGGTTGGGGCATAGGGCGTCAACAAATCGTTTCCATCCTTCTCGGTCTGCAGATAGATATTTTAACTGTGGCCACGTCTTTCTCTGGGAGTCTGCTGTAAATTGTCTACTGCACGGAAAAGGGCTCGCTTCTGTGACTCAATTTTTCCGTGTTGAGTAGAGAAGGCTATTACCTTTTTAATGAACCAGAGTTTTTAATTTAATAGCTTGAAGCCTAGACATGCTAACTGCCAAATCATCCTGTGAAATGAAGCTCGGAACATCGTTTTGTGGCCAATCTTGTGTGGTTGTAGCGTTTTGTGTTGAAGAAGGATCTTGTTGGAATACCCACTGCTTGTTGGCAAATTTTTTTGGTAGGAGGCTTGACAACGTCTCCAAAACAGGTGCTTGATAAACTTTCACCGACACGACCGACGGCGACGTTTTGATTCCTTTCTCACAAAGTGAAAATCGATAACTACTCAGTCCAAACTATTTTTGTGGGATGGTAGCTTTTTTCAACCCTCGAAATGAGTTCAGATGCTTCTCTTGATGTCTGAGCATACACTCGGTCACTCTGTTAATTAAATAGTCCCTCAACGGTGATGATTTCCTCATCAGTGAAGAGAGTTTCTTTGTGTCCCTTTTCTTGCGTACTGGCGTATCAAAGCTTTCATTTTTGGTTGCGTTTCTGCTCCTGTGCGACTGAGAGCAGGTGTCAAGTGCGTCTTTTGTGGGCGTTAAGTCATTCATTAATGATACAAAACATGGATTTTTGGCAAACATTTTCTGTTTTCATGTTGCCATGGCTTTCATGGCACTAGGAGCCCTTACATTGCGTGATTGGCCAGATATTTGTCAGTCGCGCACTCCACCTATAATCTCAAAGAACTTCACCATATGATACACACAAAACAACGTGTGAAACTTGTGAAGGCAAATTTGAACAATGCGGTTTTTGATATGACCCTAAGTCCCCTTTCACACGAAGAAACAAGTTGCTGGAGATTTTTTCGACGTTTTCTTTTAATCTCCTTAAAAATCTCTTGTACCTTTCACACGAGGAAACAAATGAAATTTCCTTTGAAAATCTATTGGTTGAACACACCTAAACCTAGATGTGAAAGGAAATGTCAAAAAATCTCCTCAAATCCTCAACCGGGGAGATTCTGTTCGCCCCTCATTCCTCCTGCCCTTCTCACTTAGGAACTAAAAGTTGCTGGCAACTCAGTTTCCTCGTGTGAAAGGAGAGCACTAATGTTTTCAACTTATTTGCAATTTGAACATAAAAATAAATAAAAACATTTGGTTGCGCAACAGCTCAAATAGAACCAGGGCCTAGTGACTTACAACTCTCAACTATTCCTGTGCGCGTGTTGTTGGCAGGAATGGAAGGGACCTACAATTTTTTGCCGAGTCCGAACGGCTAGATGAGAAGGACTTTATTCATGACAAGTATACTCTTGGAAGGTTTGTCAGTTCTTCACAAGAGGCAGTACTAGTAAATCGAAAAAAAAAAATATTTCTGTGGCAGCGGCTGGGAATCGAACCCAGACCTTCGTCATGATAGTCCAACGCACTAACGACTAACCATTATACCACGAGGCAATTTGAGAATAAAATAAAATGTTTTATGGAAGGTAGGTACTATTCATAGATGCTGGGTGTACATTTTTTAAAATCCACTAGTCAAAAAAATTAGAGGAACAAGATTTTTTTCAATTTGTTTTAGCGTTTTTTGAAGAGCTGTATCATTGAGATGAGTGGTCGTATTGAGTTGAAACAAATTACTCTACAGCCTTAGGATTTTTGTTTCTTCCGGGATTTGTTTGCAAAAAATTTTTCTTGCAGTACCGTTATTACGTTATTACAGGAAAAGTTACAGGACAAACATTTTTTTAATCTGTTTTGAAGGTCCTCACTTTTAAAGATAATTTTTTTTTCGTCAATCAAATGTTATGGTCAAATAATTTGTTTATTCAGCTTCAATTTATTTGTTTTGTTGTCGCATAGTTTTTGTTTTTATCATCTGAAAGAAGATACTTTTTGCTTTGGTTACCAATATCTCAGAAAATAATGAATTAATAAAAACTTCAAGGATATTCAAGATGGACTGTACATCTATTAAAAAATTTTACTCTCCCAGGGACAAAAAATCCAACCAAGTGGCTAGATATGTGTTTTTTTTTCTTTTTCATCCAAAACGGCAGGGGCACCAAAATCAAGTTTTTGCCCCGGATTGGAAAAATTGTAGATCCGGGGCTGCATTGCGATTGAAGTGGCTTCCCTCATTTATTCAATTTTGATAAAAGTTGTACTTTTGATACACTTTTTCTCGTAAAATCACCTTCACCAGGATAACCTGTAACGTTAATTTTGTTTGGCCTGTCATGCCAAAAATATGTTGCGAGCTTTTGGTCTAATACAAATTCGTATTATGATCACACAAAAAAACTACTTTTATAAGAAAAGTACCACGGACACCAATACTCATATTTCAAACTACCAGCCTGTAAAAAAAGACCTCCTTAAGCTGCTTGATTCCCATTGGAAACAACGAAAAGAAGAACAATGGACTCATTACATTCACCACTATTCCACCATCAACCCCAATCAAACTCCTGCTACTTACCATACAACCACAACTACAACACTAAACAAAAATTTTCTAAGACTAAGAATTAGACACACTAAGCTGACCCATGGTTACCTACTTAACAAAAGGACCCTCCACCGACCGACATGCTAATTTTGCCAATTCAGGCCTATTCTAACCATAAAACATTTGACAGTAGATTGTAATTATGTTAAGAAAGTTTCTGCCGAATTATTTAACAAAGAGTTTTGTAGTCTTCTTACAGTTCCCTCCGAACAAAACGTTAAAAACGTGTACAAACTTTTGAAAAAATTACAATTAGAGAATAGTTTATAATATTATAGAGCCTCATCTCAGTTTCGGGGCGGTCGAGAGAGACCTTAATTTATTTAAGCCCTCTCTCGACCACCTGCAAACTGAGTTTTATTTATAATATCATTATACCTACATTATTTATCTATTTCTTGCTTTAAATGCCTTCTGCCTTAAGCCCTGGTAGCTCTAGTGCTGTTTATATTTATGCTGTGCATTTATGTACAGTTTAATTAATTGTAATAATAATAAAAATAATAATAATAATAATAATATTTTGCTGTGATTCTATGATCAACTTATTAAAAGAAAGTAAAGTCGGCTCTGGACCTTTGGCACCTCATATGAGGGAAATTTGATAAAAAAATATCCCATCTAATTGGTTAGTAATTGGTCAGTAATTGGTCAGAAAAGGTCAAGAGGTCCCAGAAATTGGACAGCCCTAGATAACTTTTAATCAAGGCTTAAAATTTCTCAAGGTCGCTCATGAACGGTTCGTGACCTTGAAAAAAAAAATACTTTAAAAAATCGTATAAAAGTATACATATCTACATATAACTGACCAATTACTGAAACTAGCTGACCCTTTATACAGATCTTAGAGCCTTTCAGGTGGTATTAAATTTTTGTAAATTTCCCATAAATGAGATGCCGAAAATCGCACGTGACCTTGAACAATAGATAATTTAAAAATTCATTAAGAAAAAACTATGGCTGACCTATTACTAAAACTAGTTGACTTTTTATATAGTTCTCAGGACCTTTCTGATGGTATTAAATTTTCGCAAATTTCCCATAAATGAGGTGCCAAAAATCGCTATGACCTTGAAACTTTTAAAAATTCATAAAAAAAAAAACTTTATACCCGACCAATTACTGAAACAGCTGACCTTTTATATAGATCTAAAGATCTTTCAGATGGAACACTTTTTTGGCAAATTTCTCTAATATGAGGTGCCAAAAATTGTTTTGACCTTGATTTTTTTTTTTAAATTCATTAAATTAATATTCATAAAAAAAATCTATGGCTAACCAATTACTGAAAATAGCTGACCTTTTACAACCGTAAAAAGGCCTTTCAAATTGCATACTTTTTTTTTTAAATGATCCAAATGAGGTGCCAAAAGTTTTTTTTGTGACCTTGAAACGAACTTCAAAAATTCATAGAAAAAAATCTATAGCTGACCAATTACTGAAAATAGTTGACCTTTTATCACGATCTAGAAATATTTCGGATGGTATACAATTTTGGCAAATTTCCCTTAAATGAGGTGCCAAAAATCGCGCGTGACCTTGAGTGACCTTGAGAAAGTTTAAGCTTTGATTAAAAGTTATCTAGGGCTGACCAATTTCTGGGACCAGTTGACCTTTTCTGACCAATTAGATGGGATATTTTTTTATCAAATTTCCCATATATATGAGGTGCCAAAGGTCCAGACCCAGTAAAGTCACATCTAATTTTCGATATTTTGTGTATAACTTGTAAATATGTTTAGAAAAGCTTATGTATTTTAAAAGTAGGTATTTGTTTTCAAAACAATTTTCCTAAATTAATATTCAAAATTTTTGATAATTTTAAACGTCTTGACAAAGTTTTTCAAATATAAGAAAAATATTAAACCAAAACTAAAACATTATTTTCCTGGGCAACGATTAATATGAAAAATGCAGTTTTGCACTCACTACATAGTTTTATAACAACGTTTTTGATTGAAATGAGAAAAATTCGGTTAGTTTTTATTAAACGCCACAATCTTTTATCTATATTTTATCCGTTCAATTGTCATTGGTACCTCTCTATAAGTTTTTCATACAACCCAGACGACAAAAAATAATACCTTATTTAAAATAAACTTCAAAATCAGATTTTGAAATTTATTCATTTATTGATTTTGCATTCAAGTTTGCTACAAATGATATGTATACAAGTATCTACTTGTGTACTTCAGTAGAATTTTCACACAGTGTTTAGTTTGTAGAAATTCAACAACTTGAAAACTAAAATAGAGAACTTTCCACTTAAAGGATAGTGGCATAGATTTTACTATAGCTGTAGCAGGAAATAAATTGTGTAATGCTCACTATCGAAATGGCCATCTGCTGTTACCTACCGGTTAATACGGTACGTCCGACAATGTAAAAGGAAATGCAAAGCATAATGTAATGATCAATAATACCCTTTACTAAGTTTCTCTTTTTTTGTATGAAAACCTCAAGGGAACATCTACTATCGTATCTGGCTTCACCTGCCAGCATCCAGAAACGATTTAAATTCGATTTCCGATGCTTAGGTTTATTGGTTGGTGTTTTTGCAATGTTTGTGGGAAATTTTCTAAAACTCTTCCTTAGTTTGCATAAAATCCGATTTGCAACCACGCATATATTTGATATTGATTGCATTCCATGAGCAATTTCGAGGACATCAGCTCACATTGAAAGGATGTTTGATTGTCATAGAATTAGGGATATAACCACAGAAGGTGTATAAGAGCACCTGTTCTAATGGATATCGGTAGACATAGTGGAATATTAAATTTTTGGGCTGCTGCATATTAAATTTATTTTAATTAAAACCATAAGCCGTGGCCAGGATTGTAAATGTTAAGTTATTGAAATGGGAATTATATGAGAAGATGAGATGAGGATTTGTTCAAAAGGACTCTTTAAATAAATTGAAAAATATTTTAGTGAAAAATAACAACTGATTTATTTTGATTATGCAGATTCTAAAAGTAGATCAAATCAAGCAGAAACTAATAAACTTTAAGAATTTGGATCATGAAAGTGAAACTAGTGGATAAAGTTTGATTCAAGAAACCAAGCTTACAGGTGTCCACGATTAAACGAAACTCTTTTATCTCCATAAGTATTTATATGAAGGTATATCATTAATTTTAATCTTAAACAGTCTGACACTTTTCAAACTCCTCCAAAAATTATCAGCCTTTACTCCTCCAAGTACAATCCCTGTATATAAACAGGATACCTACTAATGGATATCGATTTATTTTAAGTTGCAATTTTAACTGATAAATACCTACAAAAAGCTTATGGTTCCACAACAATGCCTCAATCATCAAAAGTTGGCCAAGTTCGGTTAAAACTAAACTAATCTTTTTTGTATGTCAAACACAATGGAACACTTCCGTTTTCATGGTCACCCAGTTTTCGAATCCGGTTTGCGTCACATGTGATGTGTGCTCTGCTCTGTATAACACATCACGCTGATGCTGCCAAGAAATTTCAAAACTAATGCAGAGCAGATCTAAGCTAAAATGACTATCACATCGGTTGACATTGTTTCTGCTTTTAAGGCGCTGGCTGGCTGAGCAAATAAAACACAAACCCCTCTAAGCTCACTGGCAGGATAGGCTCTGGCATCAGAAGGAGCCCACAGGAACTTTCACCTTATATAATACAAGTGTTATTGTATGTAGATGCATTCGTTAGATTATGTTGTACATTTTGCAGATTTACCAGAGCTTTAGAAATTGCCACTCAGTTACATCAGATAAGCGCATATAACATACACTACTTGGCTGAACTTTTTGCTACCGCCACAGCGGATGAATGACAGGGATTGTGCTGTGCTGCGCTGCTATATACACTCTGCGGCCGCGTGACATTGATCATCTACACATGAGAATTTCTGGTCACATAAACTAAGCCTTTTGTTGTTTTCCGCTTGTGATGAGCTCCTTTCGTCTGGGAGCAGATTGCAGCAGCTTCTTTTGAGGTTTAAAGTTCTGTGAACTATATATAAAGTTTTCGAAGTGTCATGTGGTGCAGTTGGATAGTAAACTAATTTTCAGTATCGCACCAGATTCACGTGACTGCACATGAACATCAACATCAGGCTTCTCTTGTGATGGTGTCACAAATTTGTTTTTGTTTTTCCTTTTTGTTTTGTTTTTAGGTAAAACTTCCAAGAGTTATCTTTATTCTTCATTGGTATTAGGTGTCTTTTCGTTATGAGTTAATTGTTATAGTGTCGGGTTGACAAATTATAGGTTATACAGCTGCAAGTTCGTAGTTCGTACTAAAAGTTGTCTCTTGCAGGTCATTCCCATTAACGCATGCAGGAACTGTGTAAATTGACTGGATTGCATATCTATAGCTTCTAAGTTGCAATATAAATATTAAAATTCAAATTTAACATTTTTGAGATATTCGAATCAATGCGTTTTTATGCAAATTTGGGGTTATATTATATCTCGAGGTAAATTTTTTGAAATATATGTAATATGCTTATGGTCATTCTGAGTTACGAATATTTTACTTCAAAACTCTTTTTGTGTCCTTAAAATACCTTAATTCGTCTTTGAGAAATCATTAAATTGCTTTTAGCCTTCAAATTGTGCCCAAGAGGGTCCTAGAATAGCGATCAAATTGTAAGTCAAAGTTTCAATTTTGTTCCGTTTTTTTGTTTTCGAGGGTGCTGAATATGAATCTGAAGTTTCCGACTAAAATTTTAGACGCAAAGAAATGCAAAAAGTGATAGAAAAATACATTTTTCACTCACTACATCGCAGTCATCCTATTTATCTTTAAGAAATCCTCATTTTAAATTTATGAATTTAGCATATTTTCAAACTAGCTAGTTTAAGCCGAAGGCTAACAACTTAGTAATGATTTCTCAAAGGGGAGCGGGTCGAAATGCTGTATTTTAAAATACTGTATGATCAAAATTCTGTATGATACTGTATCATACTGTATGGTCATAATGCTGTATGGTTAATATTCTGTATTTCAAAATACTGTATTTCAAAATACTGTATGTACAAAATACTGTACGATCAAAATACTGTATCTCAAAATTATTCATCTCAAAATGCTGTATGAGCAAAACACTGTATCTCAAAATTCTGTACCAAAAAAAATATTTATTTTTGCATAATTCCGTTCCTAAAGTTCCATTATAAAAAAACAAAAAGCAGAACTCGATTTATGTATATAAGGGTGGTCCTTATTTGTATGGAGGAAAAAGAAAAATATGAATGTTTTTACTGAGCACCATTTTTTTTTGTTCTTCTACATTAAAAACGTGTACAAAAAAATTTGATGCTAATCGGATTGTATTAACACGTGCCGCAATGAGTTTGAAAGTTTGAATTTTCATAAGACCGACCAAAACCGGAGGCTATTAAAAATTTGATTTGCAGAAATAATAAAGTGCACTTTCAAATCTGTTACCTACTCTTGCTTTGAAAAAAAAAAAAAATAAAAGGCACGTTCTTGCTCAAAAAGTTCAATTTGCTTGGAAATTAAGAATTTTCAAAAATATTCGAGTAATTATGCAAACATTTTTCGAATTTTTATCGAAATCGTTTGAGCTGTTTTTAAGATGAATAAGGTTTTTCATAACGGTTGTATAGCAAGTACCGTTATTTTGGAAGCTAAAAAGTATTTAAATATGCCCCAACTCTCACAGGAGCATCAACTTTAAGCTCAATGCGGCACGTGGTAACGTGATTTAAAAAAATAAAACAAAATAGGGTAGTGTTTTAAGATGTCAATGAACAAAAAAAACGGGTGCTCAAAAGTTTTTAAAATAAGGACCACCCTAATGTATATGTATATCATTTATTGAAAATCCAAGCAAATGTAAAACCAGAATACTTTAATAAGTCATAAATAACTAAATAGATAATAAGCACCATTATTTATAAGTTACTATCTATGTATTGTATTTAGAAAAGAAATGTATTAACAAAAACAAAGTAAAGACAAATTACAACAAAACAAATCAAAATCACAAAATTCCTTATACATTATGTGAGAGAGATACTTACAATTTGTTTTTGTTTTAATAAATTCAAAGACTTATGAATTATCATAGGTACATGTTATTGTTCAAGGGAAGTATATCAGAATAATATGCAAATGAAAAATTATTATGATATATTCTTAAAAAAAGTATTCTGTTTCCAAAATTCTGTATTTGAAAATGCTGTAAATAGGCTGAAAAATAAAAATCGTTTTGATAATGTAAAAAAGTGCGCACTTTTTTACATTATCAAAACGATTTTTATTTTTCAGCCTATTTACAGCATTTTCAAATACAGAATTTTGAAATACAGAATTTTGAAATACAGAATTTTGAAATGCAGAATTTTGACCAACCAGAATTTTGAAATACAGAATTTTGACTTACAGTATTTTGATCGTACAGTATTTTGTACATACAGTATTTTGAAATACAGTATTTTGAGGTACAGTTTTTTAAATACAGTATTATGACCCATACAGTATTTTGACCCCAACCCTTCTCAAAGATGGATGAAGGTATTTGAAAGATTAAAGAAGAATTTCAAAGTAATGTAAAATATTCATGCTTCAGAATGCCCAAAATAACTGATTTAAAAAAATTACTTAGACAAATAATATAACCACAAATTTGCGTCAAAAAAGCATTTTTTCTAATTTTTAGATTTGAATATCTCAAAAACGTGATGTGCTAGTGCAATTTCAAGGCCAGCACATTTTAGAGACCACCAGAAAAGTATATTTTGGTTCATGTTAAAGTCAAAAATTCGAATTTTGTCACACAAGTTATTTAATAAGTGCTTTCGAGTGGATTTTCAGATATTATAAAAATACGTCAATTTTCAGCTAGCTCTTGAGTACAAATGGGTTGTTGCTGTAAAAAAAACTAAACATAAATTTGTTGGAAATTGTGTGTACTTTTAAATAAGCTTGGATGAAATTTACAAATACCTAATTGATAGATTTCGCATAATTTTTTGCATTTTATTCCATATTGCGTCACAAAATTTTCATCGCAAATCTGAGATTCAGATCCAGCATGTAGATATACATATATTAGTTCAGCCCCTTCAATCTTTTTTTGAGCTTTCTATAAAATTAGGGAAGTTTCATTGCTTATGGAAAAAATCATTTTTAACTCAAGTTTTCAAAAAGGATGATAGGAGCAATATAAAACCTATAGGCCTATATCAAAACAGTCTAATAAAGTAGCTTTTCGAAAAAGTTATTTGAGAGAGCTTGGAGTTTTATATTAGAAATTTAAACAGCTATTTCCCCCCGTCCTAACACTGAATTCGATATAAACATGCATGCACCTGCAGATTCTCAAAGTCATATTTTGGTTATGCGTTCACCCAAAAAATTTGATGCCATCTATTGGACTAATTGCAGGATATTCAGCTTGCAGCGAGGCATGACTTTGCAGTAAATATTTTTTTTTTTTGTAATAGCTAATTTTATCTCCATCTGTTTCTGTATTCACCAATAACCTGATATAAATAAAAACAAAGTTTTTTCGTAAATGATTTAATGATCGACATCCAGAATCGGTTGACAAAATAAACATAGTGCGAGCAAAGCCGCAGGTAAAGGCTAGTGAACCTATAAGCCGCACGTGTAAGCCTTTTAATTTAAACGCTTCCTCCATGGATTTTAACGTAGGTAAAATGTGATTAAAAACATTGTTTCGAACCAATGCATTAGGATCTTGACTGTCTTATCTACTGTTTAAGATACTTTAAATGTTTTTGTATTATTGTTAAATTTTGTATATTGGGTATTGTTTTTATTTTTATAATTTTGTTTAGTTTTTTTTTGTTTGTAATATTTTACTATTTTACTAACTACTAACAACTAACACATGCATTTATGATGAGCCTCTGTTTGTAAGTTGCACCTTGATCTTGATCTCTACAGCATAGAATCTGAAGCATCAAAAAAAATTGATTTTAATAGCTTTATTTGTTGCTTACGAAACCATAATGAAGCTTCTTACGAAATCATGCTTTCAAAGCGCCTAATTATTTAAGTCTGTCATCTGATGCTTGTTAGATTAATTTATTATTGTTCAAAAATACAAATCTTCTATGACAATTAAATAAGGATGTCATTGCTTCAAAAACTAATAGGTACCTTATATTTTTTTAATTCTTTAACCATTGGAGCCATGGAATAAGTTCAATTGATGGATTTCAGTTGTCTGTTGTTCATAAATGTAGTGTGGTAAGAGAAACAAGTCTTCCTAACAGAGAACAGTGAAATAAGCAAAAGAAAAAAATCAATTTACTAAACATTGTAAAACTCAGGATGGATGAAGGCAAAAAAACATACTGCTTCTTTGTAGATTTTAAGGCAGCGTTTGACAGTATTTGTCGGAATTCTCTGTTTGTCAAGGTTAAAAGAATGGGTATGTCAACAAAATTTCTAAACATCGTTAAAGATCTCTATGCAGGGACAGCAAGTGCAGTATCCCAAGTAACATCGTTGGAGCTAATAGAAGCAAAACTGTTCTTTAGCAGCTTGTATGCAGTGAAATCCAAAGCTTAAGCTCTTAAATAGATTATTGCACAGCTCCCTACATTTCATTTAAAAATGATGTTCTATAATCGAAGTTTCAGAACACTTTTAGCTCTATTAATTTTATAACGACTCACGATTTAAAAATAGCTCTTTAATAACGTTCAACGTTTTTTAAACGAGCTAACTATTGATATCAGCACATAAAGAAGCATTGTAGAGCTGCTTAATTTCATGTTCATAATACTAACGCATGACTTTATAGGAATGTCAAAAAATAGCACTTCAAAAGCTACACAAAAAACGGCTGTAGAGTTTAATTACTAATACTTTCACACAAACTCTTGTGAAGTTAACACTAGCGCATGCGCCTGAAATCTCTCTGAGCATTATAAAATCTATCTCTGAGTATTGGGAAATGTGAAGACTCGATAGAGCTACAGTAAATCGACTATAGAGCTCAATACTAAACCTCTCTCAAATAAAATACTACTACTCAATATTAGGGTGTTCCACAATAAAATATATTAGCCATGACTTCAACGGGAAAAATTAAACCAAAACTAGAAAATAAATGTATTCCTTTCACTTTCTGGTGAATACCGAGTATGCACCACAAATATCAAATTAGATGCTAAATTCACATTTTTTTTATTAAATAATATTAAATCTATGGCTGAGTCGCAAGAGTACTTGCTTACGTGCTAAGAAATCATAATGCACTTGAATGTTGAATAGAATTTAAATAAACAAGAATTTTTTTTTCCAGAAATTAGAATTAGCCAATGACTTTCAATTTCCGAACACCCTACTTTTTAAGTACTGAACGCAAAACTCTCATTTTGTGGAAACTAGCTCTAGAAGAGCTCGGTTGAAGACAAACTATGTTCATAATAAAAACTATGGCGACGGAAAAAAAATCATTGAATATTTTTTTTTTATTTATTTAAACGAATGCAAAATCTTTCCTTTCAACAAAAACACAATAAAATATTGCAATGAAAACAAAAATATTTAATTTCATGATTTATTAAATTTATTTATCAATTTTTTACATTGTTTAGGTAAACTTTTTTAAATATTTCACAGCGTAAAATAAATAATTTCGAAGGCGCGTTGTTATTTTTCGAGGTACCTTCAGTACAATTGTGATAAAACTAAACGCGCACTAAAAAATCACTTACATGGCACTCACAAATATTAATTTTATTTCTCACCACGACATTTTCTCTACGAATATTTAATTAATTTCCACGACATCACATGACCATTTCGATTGCTACTATCACACACATGAAATACATCTCCATAATATTATTTTAGTTTATCATTTGTATTATCTAAACTAATACAAACAAAGTATTGTCAAAAATGTTGCTTTAAAGATATCTGAATCTTGAACCAAAGAGTTTCAAGGCCATACTAGCCACTGACAAAGAGCTGGCTTCGAGCAAAAATTAGCTCTCAAACTCAATGAATTCGCTGTAAGCATGCTTTACACTTGCTTTAGAATCGCATCTGGAGCTTCTTTTGAAATCAAAGAGCTTTAAGATTTGCTCTAAAAACGCTGTTAAAGCATTTGAAGAGCTAAAATTGTTACTTGGGATGGGATGGAAAAAATCTATCAGAGTGGTTCGATACAGAAATGGGTGTGAAACAGGGATGTCTCCTAAGTCCTATGTTATTTGCACTGTATATCAACGACATGCATGATTTCATAGCTGGAGGAATACATATAAATGAACAAGCCATCAGAATGTTACTGTACGCGGACGACATTGTAATTTTTGCAAACACGCCAAAGGACTTACAATGTATGATAAACAAGCTTGATGAATACTGCCAAATGTGGAATCTCATCATTAACCTCGAGAAGTCAAAAATCATGATATTTAGAAAAAATGGAGGCAGAAGAAGAGTAATCTAGAAAGATGGACTCTCGGAACGGAAGAAATTGAGGTGGTCAATAAGTATAAGTACTTAGGTTTATGGCTGACACCAGGGCTGAGTATGACCGAGCACTTCAAAGAAAGAGCGCAGCAGGCCAAAATGAGCTTAAACTTGACTTGGCATACTTTCGTTTCGAAGAAGGACATTAGTTATTCATCAAAACTAGAATTGTTTAACGCAGTAGCAAGATCCATCTTGGGGTATGGAGCTCAAGCTTGGGGACATGAGCAATATGATGAAATGGAAAAGGTCCAAAGATACTTTCTAAAAAAAACTATCAAAGTGCCAGCATCATCTCCAAACTACATGCTCACCTTGGAACTGAAACTGAAGCCTCTTTTCATTTACACAATGAAATGTCACATGACCTACATCAAGAAAATACTCTGTGTATATGTGTGAGAACCGTCTTCCACTTATATTAGCAAATATAATAGTAACCAAAAATATATACTGGATTACACAATGGGCGAATGTATTAGATGGAAGACATATCCATGAGGTTGTTGGAAACAACAGGGTGTTTCAGAATGCAATTGCGTTGGCTGGCACGCAAATAATGGAAAGGGAATGGAATGTGGCATTAGAAAGAGCACAAGCGTCAACTTCACATGGACTGTACAATGCCCTCAACTACACCGACGGATGTAGATACTTGCAGGAAGAAAGGTTCTCATACAAAATAGGATGGATTTTTAAAGCAAGAGGAGGGCTTCTGTATTTGAATGGTACATTTCCAACGAGCAACAGAAGTACTCAATGCACTTTGTGTAACCTTAGAGATGACGAAACATTTGTCCACTTTCTTGGAATATGCCCCGTATTCAAGGAACTACGTCTGTTATATTTTGGGTCAAGAACACTCAGCACGGAAAGCATGGTGAACATCCTTAATGGCGACGGGAACTGGATCTCACTGATAAAATACCTCTCTCTAGCTATTAAATATCGTATACTGAACTTATAAGAGAATATAATGGATAGAACAACACAACACTACCAACACCAACACCAACACCAACACAAACACCAACACCAACACCAACACCAACACCAACACAAACACCAACACCAACACCAACACCAACACCAACACCAACACAAACACCAACACCAACACCAACACCAACACCAACACCAACACCAACACCAACACCAACACCAACACCAACACCAACACCAACACCAACACCAACACCAACACCAACACCAACACCAACACCAACACCAACACCAACACCAACACCAACACCAACACCAACACCAACACCAACACCAACACCAACACCAACACCAACACCAACACCAACACCAACACCAACACCAACACCAACACCAACACCAACACCAACACCAACACCAACACCAACACCAACACCAACACCAACACCAACACCAACACCAACACCAACACCAACACCAACACCAACACCAACACCAACACCAACACCAACACCAACACCAACACCAACACCAACACCAACACCAACACCAACACCAACACCAACACCAACACCAACACCAACACCAACACCAACACCAACACCATCACCAACACCAACACCAACACCAACACCAACACCAACACCAACACCAACACCAACACCAACACCAACACCAACACCAACACCAACACCAACACCAACACCAACACCAATACCAACACCAACACCAACACCAACACCAACACCAACACCAACACCAACACCAACACCAACACCAACACCAACACCAACACCAACACCAACACCAACACCAACACCAACACCAACACCAACACCAACACCAACACCAACACCAACACCAACACCAACACCAACACCAACACCAACACCAACACCAACACCAACACCAACACCAACACCAACACCAACACCAACACCAACACCAACACCAACACCAACAAAAACTAATAACAAAAGGAACAAATAAAATATGGATATTTCATCGCAACAGATGGCTCCGCAGAGCCATTGATGCAAAATGCAATGTTTATATTTATATTTAAACAAATCTGCTTACTGGATGAATTTATGAATCTTTTATAATTTATGTACACATCTACTTTTTTTTGAATTTCTGAATAAACAATTACTTACTTACTTACTTACTTACTTACTTACTTACAAAAGAAAGAAATCTCACCCAAAATTAGAAAGCAAAAAAAATATACAACAACAAGTTCTTCAGTGTTCTTTTGGGCGTTATTTCCAAATTTATTCGGGCGCTTTTTCCTTGGGCGATATCTCCTTACGCTTAAATTCGTTTCCATTATGAATGGTCGGTGTAAAAATAAAAAGATGTTTAACATTATGTATTTTTAAATAGACGTGTTTTCTGTTCTTATTACTGGACACTTTATGTTAAAAAAAACCTGCTTTAAGTTTCTTTCAGAAATAACCCATTATTATTTTTTATAGCAACTTCAAAAGTCTATGCTTTCTTCAAATTTTTCTCATAATAGCTAATAGCTACCACATTAAAGCTTTCTATTTCGGAATTGATAAATTTCCAAATTCACCTCAAAAAAGCTTATATTAGGACTGGAGGATGTTGAACTTTTTTGTATAGAAACATTTGGGAATTTTATTTAAATAAAAATAAAGGAAATTTCATGTTTGAACTATTTTATTTTTTAAACCCGATCCATATTTAGAGCCAAAATTAAGCTTTGTCAAAGTTCTTTAATAGTGAAAGTGTTATTTTAGATACTATGTTACAAATATAAATTAATTTAGTTAATGTAGGTATATATGCAATATTAAATATAAAAGTCATTTCAGTGGTCTACGAAAAAAAATCTTATACACATATGTATGTACTTTTTTGACGGAAAAGTTTTAGTATGTAGGTATGTATGCAATAAAACAAAATGTCAATCCAATTTTTAGATAGGTACATTGTAACATTTACAAAGTATTTTCCGTTTTTTTTGTATTCAAGGACATTTTTTAATATTCTTAATAATCGAAAAATAGCCATTCGTTTGCGAAACACGTGCAAAAATTATATTTTTAAGACCCTGAAAAATATTTTATGTTTCTTAAGAAGCTTCCGGTAAAAAATATCAAAATCAATGATATCCTTTTCATGAAATTTGAAAAAAAAAAAATAATTCTTGAAAGCTTACGTAACATTGATTAACCATTTTTCGAAAAAAAAACAAACATCTGTTAATAATTCAAAATATGAAAAGTACGTATACGCCCCATAGTCCCGTCAATTTGTACTAAAAAGGGTCCTTAGCGAGCAAATTATAGGGTAGTATTGATTTTCCTCCTGTTTTATTTCTTTGGGTTGCTGAAACCAAATCTGAGGTTTGCGACTGAAATTTCGTGACGCAACAAGGAAAAAAAAAGCAAAAAATTATGTAAAAATGCAGTTTTTCAATTTTTCATAGCTCGAAAACTATCAATTATTCGTCGTTGAAAACTGATGTATTTTTACTGTTTTCGAATATCAAATCACTAATTAATTACTCTGTGTGACAAAATTTGAATTTTTGGCATTGACATGAAATAAAATAAACTTTTTTGATGGTTTTGATTTTTTTAACTCGAATCTGGCCTCAGAATTGCTGTAGCACGTCACGTTTTGGAGATATGAATTAGAATCTAAAGTTTTGAAGGCTTTCTCGATATAATTTTTTTTGATAAATTTGTATGATCATTTTGAAGTATACCCAAACATTTTTCTTCGAAATTTTTTTTAATCTTTCAAATAATTTTGTTCATCTTTTAGAAATCATTATTTAATTAGCCTTCGTCTTACACTGCGTTTTGTACTCATATCCATAGGCGCCCGCAGGATTTTGTCCAGGGGGGGGCAGACACCAAACCAATTTTGAGATACATATCGAATTTTGGAAAAAAATGGGTATTCAAAAAAATTTTTTTAAATTAAATATGCAATATAATTTGAACTTTTTGGAAGTTTTTATAAATAATTTAATTTAAATCCTTCAGTCAAAAATTAAAAAATCCTAATAACGTTCTATCACAGATACTATAGTTATATGTAGAGGTACTGTTAATAGTTATCCAGCGTAAATTTAATTTATATTTAATAGTAGACCGCACTTATTTAACCAGACAGGCATTTTCTTGGAAGTTTTTGTATAAAAAGCAAGGTTCATAGAACAATAAAATTCATCATTCGTTCACCCGTGAAAAAATTAAACGGGAATGTTATTTTTGATTCAATTAAAACAAAATTCATTTTCACGATCGAACCAAAAATGCTAGGATGTGGATCTATAAAATATGGTTCGTTCTGAATTTATTATGCGAGAGTTATTGAAGATCCATTCACGAATCTTTGAAATAAGAAATAAAAATGTAATTTTACAAAAGGAAAAAGGACAGTTTCAAAAAAAAGTTTCGAAATCCTTTGATAGATTTCAATGAAATCGAATTGAGTGATTTCAATGAAATTTCCACATGTCATGGTGATGATGGTGCCATTTTTTGAAACACCGTTTTGAAAATATTCGTTTCTCTTATAATTCTGTATCAGCTATCCTGCCAATTTTAATGAAATCACTCAAGGAACAACGAAGTTGACATTTTTTAAAGCACCCTGTTTTGAAAATATTTTTTCTTGTTTTATTCTGTATAAGCCATCACCTGTGTCAATTTCATTGAAATCTTTCAACACAACACAACAACGAATTTATAGTAGGTACTCTTCCATTTTCTTGAGAAAAATTGGGTATTCATACATCTGTTTATCGGCTATACGGATTAAGATAAATTTTTTTATATACAAATTTCAGATAAGATTAAATAATATTGCATATCAAAATTTTCAAAAAAAAAGTTTTTGGATTTAAAAAAAAAAGTTTCAATTTTTTTTTGAAAATTCGATATCTAAAAAACGGGTTGACAATTTTTTTTCAAATTTTGTTTTTACATACACATAAATATATACTTTAGATTTGCATACCAAAATTTGCTCTTAAAAATTTTTTAAGAATTTTATATATAAAAAAATAATTTTTTAAAAAACCGCTCCACCGATTTTAGATTTTTTTCCCATACAATCATATCATATTCAATCAAGAATTAAGATGACATTCTTCTCTTTCACCTCAACCTGTCAAAAGAGTTGTTTTAGCCAATTTAAATGTCGTATTTCATGCTTCTCTACATTTTTCTCTCATAATTTCTATGTTCTTATGTACAATTTTCTTAAACCCACAGTGCCTTGAACATAAGAGCAAGTACGTGTGATCCAGTCGTGCATTTTATTTCTTTTGGAGTAACAGTGAGATAGAATATTAAATTTGTGTCAAAGAATGAAGAACTGTTTCATTCAGTTCAATATAAGAATAGGTTGGTTTGATTTGTTAAACTATTTGTCCTAGGAAGATTAAACAAGATTAATTTCTAATCTTCAAGATTTAAGACATTAATTTGTATGGTAAAGACGATTTGAGGTAAATCTTATTAAATCCCGGTTTAGTGTTCGGTGTAAACGTAAACGTCAAACTCATGACTCATGAGCTATGCTCTTATAACATTAAAGTAACTGACAATTGTTTTTATTTTGAAGGCAAATACAATCCACTCCAACTTCAAGCTGTAAAGAAAATATCCATATTTCCAACAATATCAAAATTAAGGATATTTTCAGACATATTTGGCCTGATCCAGAGCCAGGAGGGGGCAAATCATGAACCCCGACAAAAAAAGACCGGTAGGTAGTTGTTAAAATTCATAGTAAAAAAATGCATGCAAAAATGTGATAATGCCAGGGGGGGCAAACCATGAACTCAATAAAGAAGCTGTAATGAAAAAATCCATATCTTCCGACAATATCGAAACTAAGAATATTTTCAGGAACATTTGGTATGATCCAGAGCCAGGGGGGGGCAAATCATGGAGAGAAGGCAAAGTATTTGTTAAAATTCAAAGAAAAAAATAAAAATTTCTTAGTTGTGTGGTATTGTCCAGAGCCAGGGGGGGGCAACTGCCCCCTCTTGCCCCCCCCTCCGGGCGCCTATGCTCATATCCTCAATTGTGGGTATGCACTTAAAACCATGATGAATAAATTCA
This sequence comes from Dasysyrphus tricinctus, assembly GCA_963921185.1. Lineage (NCBI taxonomy): Eukaryota > Metazoa > Arthropoda > Insecta > Diptera > Syrphidae > Dasysyrphus > Dasysyrphus tricinctus. The sequence continues at coordinate 65,319,138 of OY992532.1, read as the reverse complement.
AAAATAAATTGTCAGTAAACTATTTTCTATGGGTCAGAGTATTCTGACGGATGTGGGTGAATATGTTCATCGAGAAAGACCTTTACTGATGGAAGAATTTCCTTTAAATTTGCAAGCGTTATAACTACATTTGAGTTATTTTTTAATGAGGGATAACGGATTTATAGTCAGTAAGTATGTAGAAGTTTAACTGATTTTATTAAATTTTTGTTAACAGGTCAATATGTACTTGTATCCGGTCAGTTGTCGCAATTCAGCCAGCTAAAATCTATGTATGAGGCCATGAGCGCAATAGTGGCCTAACTGCATTTTTCATTATTTTCAGTAGATCAAGAGTAAGAAACAGGTTATTTTCAAACACTTGTTGTTTAAAAATAAAATGCAATTGATATGCCAATTTTGAGTATATATTAATATACATTTAAAACTGAAATTTCAAAACAATTCACCATCCCGTTTTTGAAATATTGAATTTTCAAAAAAAAATTTTGAATCTTTTTTTAAAAATCCAAAATCTAATTTTTCGAAAATTTTGGTATGCAGTATGATTTATATTCTAACAAAGCTTTTGTGCAAAAAATTTTATTGAAATCGGATGAGCGGCTAATGAGAAAACCAAAAATCAAAAAGACCGTTATATGGAAGGTACCGTCAATACATGTTTTTGGTAATTATTTTCTTATTAAAAGGTTCATAATATCTACAATAATACACTGATTTTTTTTATCAAAATCTTTGGAGCCGTTTTTGAGATTAAAAAGCTTTTTTTTAACGCTTGTATGGCAAGTACCGTTATTTTTTGAGCTAAAAAAAAAATTTCAATTTCCCCTCTGGAGAGTTACAAAAAAAAACTTAAGTTAAAAATTTGAAGAAAATCGCTTCAGTGGTTTAGGCTGTAGGTTGAGGTACGGACAGACAGACAGACAGACAGAATTGTCCCACCCACTTTTTTCGTGTTTGATTGTTAACTCGAATTTTTTTTTTCAGGAATCCAAAACTTGCCCTATACCTAGTACCTATAGCGCAAGTAAAAAAGAAACATTAATAGGCTTGATTTTCTTTTTGCAATATGATCAAAAAATAAAAGGTTTTTGATTTTGTATCCATGATCCTTCAAAATACCGATATAATTGATTTTAAAGTCAGATAGGCCACTATTGCACAGAAGAAAAAATATAAAATTAAAATCCTGTAAAGATAGGCCAATCATTTGTAAATAAAACTGATTTCTATGAGTTTTTTCATATTTTTTTTTCAATACGTTGAAATTTAACATTTGTATTCACTTTTAGATGTGTTAAAATCCGTAAAAGCTTTTGTCGTATTAGTAAATTGTTATTCCTGTGATCGGTGTAAGAACTATTATGTATTAGTGGCAGTGGCGGATCCAGAGGGGGGGCTATAGGGGCTGAAGCCCCCCCCCACGGATGATTCAGAAGAGAGTTAGACAAAAAAAAAACTAAGATTGTGGCTACAAAATTTACATGTGAGCTGTGTTTTTCCAAGCCCTAGGAAAATTGAATGAGTTGTTAGGCTGAACCATATTATATGCAAGCTGTGTTTTTTTTCGAATCCTCAAGAGAATTGGATGAAAAAAGACTATTATACAAAAAAATAAAATATACGTAAGTTAGCTCTATTTATTTCAAGCCTTTAAGAGTGTTCCGAACTGAACAAAACCATTCATTTGCTAACTTTTTTTTTTGCATATATAACACCGTTTTTTTCACTTTCATCAGATACTTTGTTTTATAAAACTTTGAATTTTTACTAATTGGTCACTAGTAGGCGTATTATTGTATTAAAAATTTTTTTTTCTAAAAGTATCTGATTTTAACTTCTAAATTTACATAAATTTTCTATCAAAAAGTGCATTTTAAGAATTAAAAATTTCAATATCAAATGATACAAATATGATTACATAATTAATGAAAATCATGAAAAATATATTGAATTTATATCAACTGCAAAAAAAATTGTCAAAAAAATACCGTTAGGTATAAAAAATTGACTGTCAAAAATGGGTTTTTTCAAAATTCACAAGCATTTTTATTTTGCATTATTAAAATTTTGATTAGGTACAAAATTAAAAATTTTCTCCAATAGTGGCATAATAAAAATATGGAATTTTATGTTATTAAACATTTTTTTGCAAAAAATGCTATAGTGTAGGCTACATTTGCTTTGAAAAACAGCCATTTTAGCCATTTTCTCGATTTCTTAGAGGCTTTTACCAAAATCTAGAGCACAAAATTAAATTTTTTTTCCAATGATGGCTTAGAGAATAAGTTTATCTGTCCATAGACACCTTAATCGCTTTGATCGGACAAGTACACGCTTCGCAATCTTATTCATGAAATCACCATTTCAGTCCGGAACACTCTTAAGATATAAGACAAAAATTTGAGGCTTGGGGCTAAGCCTTTACAAAGCGTTTTCCTAAGCGTATAAGGGATTCAGATGAAAACCATAACACTGTTTGGGCTAACATATTTGCATAATAGCAGTGTTTTTTTTCCAGACATTAAAGAAATCCGAGGAAAGTAAGTGGCAAGAGCTAAAAAATTTGCATGGAAGCTGTTGTTTTCCGAAGTCCAGGGAAAAAATGAAGGTTGGGGCTTAACAATTTGTGTGTAATCTTTGTTTTTCCTAACCCCCTAAGGAATCGGACTAAACAAATAACAAGTTTGAGGCTAGAATGTATGCATTCCTAAATGCTGTGTTTTCTCCAAGCCCTTATATTGAAACTAGTAAGGTTGACTTTCATGCTATTATTTTTACCTAGATATTGCTTGGGTATCGATATTTCTAAAAGATCAAATTAAGTTTGACAAAACGAATGAATGTTAGCTTTTTCTTAAACTTCCCTTGATATTTTTCGGACTTAGCTAAGCCCAAATAACTTTTGGGGCTTAAATTTAAAAACTCAGTTTCCGGTGTAAAAAATCACCCTGATTACAGAATTCGATGAATGAGTCAAGCCCAATTTTGACATTTGGATCCCAGTAAAAATGTCAAAATTCAGTCTGATTCGCTCCTTAGTTCATTCGACGGATGCTCTAAGTGCTGCTTTATTTCAGATTGTTTTCGTGTGCCGAAGAATATTTTGACGATTTCAAAGACTGCTTTAAGACGAAGCGATTTTTGATCTAACAATTAGTTTCTCTTTTGATTTCCTTTGGGCTCTAAAGAAAGATTAGAGAGGTCTTTCCACGAGCAATGAGAAAGAATTTCAATTCACTTCGAACTCGTTTTCGAAATGTAAAAATCAGCAAGTGTTGTATACATTTTTGTTTTAATATAGACCCAATACTCGTATAACTATAAATAATTCGAAATTGAAGGACAGACAAAATTTTAAAATTTTAACTCAGATTTTTTTCAAATCTTCGTCAAACTCTAAGATTTGAATCATTTTTTCCATTTATAGCATTCCTTCTATAGGAATTACATTTTAGGAATTAGATAGGTGAGATACAAGGGCGTACGCCTGATTTCAATTAGCTGCCTCCTTGCGTACGCTCTTTTGTTTAAATTATTTCCATTTAACTTTCGTACGAATCTTACGTTAGTGTCAAAAACAGAAAAAAAAAGTTTGCACTGCGACTCTTTTTAGTCTTAGTTATTAGATTTTCTTAGACGGTTACTTGATAGAAAGTTTCTCAAAATTTCTCATTAGTTGGAAACATGCTTTATTTAAATATGTAAATAAAATGTTTAGTTAAGCAAATCTTGGACAGCCAATCCAAGTTAAAAAATTTTAATACAACAGTAACCTACAAAGTTTATCAATAACTTTCGGCAAGTAGACGGCTGTCTAAAGTTAAACCAAGTAATTTAGGATGAGGTTTTTATAAATCCTACAAAGAATATTCGGATCAAAGAAAGGTACCTACCTACTTATTTAAAGTTCCCATAAACATATCCTTACACCTTTTTAATATGATTTGTCTTTGTTGAGAAACTAGTTAAAGCTTCTTTTCAAAATAGCAAAAACTGTTGTCGACGGGAGTTGTGGTTTTATATTCATTTTGATGACGACTACGCAATGTCTTGGAACAACAAAATTTGCCTCTTTAATTTGTGTGTAAGACTTTGAAAATTTGGCGAAAAAAAAACGGTTCAGTGAATCAATTTGCAAATTTACAAGAATTTTAATTCTAAGAAAGTCTTAAAATCTGCGTACCAATCATGCAATCAAAATCAAAAGATTTACCGAAAAACTACAAAGAGTCGTTTTTTATTACTTTTTTTAAACTAAAGGTGAAGGGTCAAAAAAAAAAAAATAATTTCTTCAAAACCATACAAAATTCTTGTAAAACGCTTACTAAAATTTTGAAAACTGCCCTTGAATTTTAATTTACGTGTCGTTATTTACTGAGATATTGGTTGGTAATCACAGTTAAAAGTATCTTTTTGGATTCAAAGTCAGATAAACCATGCAAAAACAAAATTGTACGACAGCAAACAAAAATGAAATTGAAGCTGAATGAACAAGTTATTTAACAATTACATTTGATTGACTCAAAAAGAATAATCCATAGAAATGAGGATCCCAAAAAAAAATAAAAACAAAATAATTTTTTGTCTCGTGCCATTTCCTGCAATAACGGTGCGGTGCTTCAAATTTTTGCAAGCAAATCTGGAAACAAAAAAGATAAAGCTGTAGAATGCTTTTTGTTTGAATTCAATACGACTTCTTATCACAAGGATACAGCTCTTCAAATACAGACTAACAAAAAATGGAAAAAATGTTGTTACCTTAATTTCTTTGACTAGTGCAAATCAAAAATGCTTAATGGGAAGGCAAATGTCCAATAAGTTTAGAATGTGACTTTAACTCACAAAATTACTCAATATTTTCCCACAAATATTCCCCGTTGACTAAAGTCTAGTTCTTTTCATCTATAAGCATGCGGTGGTTACAAAATACCTACGGTTAACTAGCGGACATTCTGATTGATAAATTTGCAGATGAGATTTTTTTTCACAGCGATAAATCCTACTAATTGACTAAAACGTAAAAAGAAAACAAATTTATTCTCATACTTTTATTTAAAGAATTTGTTTTTTAGAATAAAGGTTATTGATTGACTTTAATTGAAAATAGCAACAAATGAAAGTTATTAATGAAACTTTCAAAAAGTTTAAATGTATTTTTGATCTCTGGTTCAAAGCCAAAATTATTGTCCTAAAGTACCTACCTATATGTTATCCTTCTTTTAAGCATAAAATGTTGTATAAACTCAACCCATTTGCTGCAAAAGCCAAAGGTACATACAAAATATAAAAATAAACCTGAAATTAATAATAATTATAACGAAAATGACAAAATAAATACTGAAATTTTGATAGCCTGTCAAGATTCCAGTATATTTCCTCACAATTTCCCCAAAAGTGTTAAAAAGCGCTGAAAATAGATGTGCACACCTACACGAACCATCCAAAACTGTGTGCAAAAGAATGTCAATATAAAGAGGACAAAATCCTCAGAGAAGGTTAATGAAAACAGCATGGAATAAATAAAACAAAAATTAAACAACAAAAAAAAACTGACAAAAACAATTTGCTCGTCAAATCGACCCTTCACGGAATATTAATTACTCCGGCGAGCAACCGCCAGCAACAACAAGGATTAATTTTCTTTTTTGTCATCAGAGTCGTCATTGCACCCCCACTGCGCCCTTGAGTAAGCAAGCGAAAGGAAGTATTCGACAATGGCGGCGACGATGAATGGGTGGCATTATTATTTACCCGCTACAGCCGGTATATTTCCAATTAAAACGCAAAAGTCCTCGTGCTCCTTCCCTTAAAGCATCGCCATTTTAAGCACTTTACCACTATTATCATACCACCGCCAATTTCTAGCCAAGGTTGTCTCCGCCATCGCCAAAACTCTCAGATATAAAGAATATCGATGGCAAAGTCCAGCTCCTCGCGATATTATCGAATCATTGATGAGGAAAATCAAAAAAACAATTTGTTAACGCTTAACGAATATATACGAAGACACTGTTAACCCTTCTCTCAGGGATTTTTTATCGCGTTTATTTTTTTTTTATTTATTTACTTTCATTTAACCCTTTTCGGAAATTGCTTTCTACTTACTGTCCATAGGAAGGATATCAACACCGGACTACCGGAGCATCTTATTCTCGGGAAAGCATCGGCATTGTCTTCTTACCGCACTTTCTGTCACTGACAAAGCCCATCACCCACTTTGACCCCCAGCTTGCGCGTTATCCGGTTATCACTCAAACGCATTCAAATTGCGAGAACACAATTATTTGCCTGGCGAGTTAGCTAGTTGGCGATCTGGAAGAGATGTCCCATAAGCCTTTGGAAGATTTTTAATTAAAATGAAGATTAAAATTTCCACCAAATAACAGGGTATTGGGAAAGAAAAAGAAAAGGACTTCAGACAGAAAAATATAATCGGCAAAACCAATCTTTACTTGATCCATTGAGAAGGAGAGTTGCGTGAGAGTTGTCCTTATGGCAGAGAGAAGATGATGATAGCTGATGCTGATGTTTGGGTGCTGCTGAAGCTGATGGTGGGTATTATCCTTTTTTTTCTCATTCTATTTTTTTTTTACTTTATTCTTGATTGGAATTAAATGAAAACTATGTTATGATTTTAATTTAAGGGTTTAAGGAGTTCTATCCTCTATTTCAGGATCAGGATAAACAACGCAAACAGATAATCATTTGTCAACAGAAAGCCTACCAATCATTGCGGGTGTCAGAGATCAGGGTATTTAGTTTTTAAATTAAGAGCTAAGCATTGGGTTTGTTTTTCAGATTTGATTTGATTATTATTTAATTATGTTGAACCGAAGAACTAGTTTTTGACATGCGATAGTATATCCATCCTAGTATGGCTACACAAAGAAGCATGTATAAAAGAGTAGGTGGTGAAGGCAGTTGAGGTTGGGGGGGCGAATCATGGATTGCGACAGAAAAAAAACACGAGTTAGTCAAAAGTTCACTGTTAGAAAATAAAGCGTAGAAATTTCCATGGCCAGATGGGCAAATTCCCGCCTTTCCACCCCCTTTCCAGGCATCTATGACTGTCACCTGATTGTAATGGTAATTTATACATTCGTAAGAAAATCAGACAAGTGGTTTTGACCAAACAAAACATTACGATATTAGACATAACTAAAAATTAGGTATCGAGGTTCTGTTTGTCTGTTGGTTTGGCTAACATGGCTGGACAAATTTTTCTTAACCTAAAGATTTGTTATTTTCTTGAAAATGGTTGAAATTTTTAATTTAAATTATGATCAAACCACTACAAATTTTGTTTGATGGATAAGGTAAATAGCATTGAATCAAAATTGCTTTTAAATGATTACTTTAATCCGCTTGTTAAGGTAATTTTTATTTTCTCGAAGGCGGCTTCTACGACTTGTATAAAAAAAATTCTATGCGCTTAATTTCAGTAGTAAACAATTCAATAAAAAGCTGTTTTAACTATGAATGTTAATTAGTTTATTTTATTGTAAAAATCATCAAAGGGGTCATTGAAGATGAGAAAACCACGGAGTGCTATTAAATTGGATGGTGCATTTTTTAGAGGGGGGTGCAAAAGCACCCTTTTTGGTTTCTTGCATATAACTCGAAAACGAATCGAAATTTCGAGATAATTCTCGAAACCTTTTTGTAGAGAAAACAATTAACCATCAAATTGGATTTTTGAAAAAATATTTAAAAATTTTTTTAGTTAGCTAATTAAAAAAAAAAAAACATTGCAAAAAAATGTGAAAAATCGCAATTTTTGTTTTTTTTACGTATTTGCTTATAACTTTCTTACCAGTAGAAATAGGTATAGGCATTGTTCCATATAAAAGAAAGATAATTAAATTTCCTTTAAAATAAATTAAAACAAAAACGGTCTGGATAAAAATTGACCGAGAAAAAGTCGTTCAAACTAGGCTGATGTTAAGTTTTTAAAAGCTTTATAAATGGCATTTTTGGCTATTTTGATGGACTTGTTAGATTATACACTCAAACTGGGTGTATTAGAGAGTCATGACCAGTTGAGTCAAAAATAAAAGTCTATTTTCAAATTTTTCGCAGCTTTAGGGTTGCCGTCTAATTTTTTCAAAATTTAAAGTAATTGTCAAAATCAACACACTTGCTTTTACAACGCCGGGTTTTGTGCACATGTTAGCGTATACCTTCTCGAACATGAAAAAAAAAATAGTGTTAGACCAGTTTTACGGTTGAAGTTCCTTGCCAGACCAGTTCAACGTTCTCTAAGTAGGTATTCAAGATATAACTTTTTTTTTATTTTGGAATACCTAACTCGTCTGGGTCTATTTTGTCTATATAACGAAAGGCATAAACTAAAACTACCAAATACCCCGGTTTGTGAAAGTAGATTTGTTAGTTTTGATAGTTATTTAAAAAATTAAAAAACAAAAGGAAAAAACACCACCAACATTATAACATTAAGGGCCGTCTGGCACGCATTTTCGATAGCCAAACTCATCTGGCACAATTTTGTCTCTATTCAAGGAGACATTAGCTAACATATATTGAAAACCCGGCTTTGTAGAACAAGGTTTGACAGTTATTTGAAATTAAAAAAAGTTATTTCTTATAATGCCTATACTTTGAAAATGTTGAGCTCGTCTGGCAAGGACTTTTAACCGCAAAACTTGTCTGGAACTATTTTTTGTTTTCATGTTCAGGAAGGTATACGCTAACATGTGCACAAAACCCGGCGTTGTAAAAGCAAGTGTGTTGATTTTGACATATATTTTAAATTTTGAAAAAATTAGATGGCAACCCTAAAGGTGCGAAAAATTTGAAACTTGACTTTTAGTTTTGACTCAACTGATCATGACTCTCTAATACACCCAGTTTGAGTGTATAATCTGACAAGTCCATCAAAATAGCCAAAAATGCCATTTATAAAGCTTTAAAAACTTAACATCAGCCTAGTTTGAACGACTTTTTCTCGGTCGATTTTTATCCAAACCGTTTTTGTTTTAATTTATTTTAAAGGAAATTTAATTATCTTTCTTTTATATGGAACAATGCCTATACATATCTCTGCTGGTAAGAAAGTTATAAGCAAATACGTAAAAAAAACCAAAAAATGCGATTTTCACATTTTTTTGTAATGATTTTCTTAAAAATTAGCTAACTAAAAATTTTTTAAATATTTTTTCAAAAACCCAATTTGATGGTTGATGAAATGTTGACTCGTTTTCGAGTTATATGCAAAAAACCAAAAAGGGTGCTTTTGCACCCCCCTCTAAAAAATACACCCTCCAATTTATAAGCACTCCAAGGTTTTCTCATCTTCAATGACCCCTTTGATGATTATACAATAAAATCCCATGAACGTCTTACTTCCTTATTATATGACATATAATCAATCAATAGACTACATACTTATATAAGCACGATAAATTTATCTGAGCTGCACCGATGGCGATGTCCTAAACAAAATTTTTCAGTAAAATGCATATTACTAACTATCCCCGAATTTTAACTTGCGATATACATACATTACATAGGTACTATAGGGCAAGTTTTGGATTCGTGCAAAAAATATTTTTTTTGAGATAATCAATCAAACATAACATTACGATTATAGAGAACACGAAAAAAGTGGGTGGCACAATTATGTCTGTCTGTCTGTCTGTCTGTTTGTATCTGGATCTACAGCCTAAACCAATGATGCGATTTTCTTCAAATTTTGAACTTAAGTTTTCTTTGTAACTCTCCAGAGGATAAATTGAAAATTTTTAGATATGGTGTACTTTCTGGGAAAGGAAGAAAATTACCAAAAACATTTATTAACGGTGCCTACTATATAACGGCTTTTTTGATTTTCGGTTTTCTCATTAACCGCTCATTCGATTTCAATAAAACTTTCTGCACAAAAGCTTTGTTAAAACATAAATAATACTGCATACCAAAATTTTGGAAAAAATAAATTTTCTTTTTTTTTTTAAAAGATTCAAAATTTTTTTTCGAAAATTCAATATTTCCAAAATGGGTTGATGAACTATTTTAAAATTTTAGTTTTAAATGTATATTAATATATACCTACTCAAAATTGGCATACCAAGAATAATTTTGAAAAATGTTACAAACATTTTATATATAAAAAATTTATTTTTAAGAAAACGGCCCCAACGATTTTAATTTTTTTTTGTATACACTGCGCGTCATTTGTTTGAGGCCACTATTTTCACAATCATTTTTTCTCGATACCTGTGAGAAATGAAGAGAGAATTGAAAATGATCAATGAAAATTTTGTTCTTTGATTTTGAGGTGTTTAGGAAAAAAATCATTTCCTATTTTGATAGAGGATTGCAGCTCAAGACTAAGTTAATATTTCTAGCCAAACAAAAATTTCAAATATGTCCATCCTTCCACATAAAAAGTCTGATTATTTCAATCATCATTGATAAGGGAGTTCAATCCTTAAAATAATAAAACTCATTTTATATTGAAGGCTAGGCCACAGTGAAAAATTTTGTTTTGACAAGAAAAGATAATATTTATTTTGGCATCAAAATAACCACTGATTTCACCTCAATTGTCTCAGAATCAATCATTAAAATTTCAATGATAAGCTTCAATTATAGCTACAACTAGCGCTTAAGCTCACTGTCACCTCGAAAGGCTAATCCGCATTCAGCAATGAATTTGATAGCAGGTACTAACTATAATTCTGAGTATATTCTGAGTGCCTCTTTCCTCGCTAGTTCTTGATGATTTCAAATGAGTCTTTTAAATGCATATTCGTAAAGACGACCAGATGAATGCCTTCTTACTGAGTTTGATGTTTTTGACCTTAACTAACACGCTTAACAATATATTTTCCCGTAGTTTGAGAAAAGCAAAGCCAGAACAGACAGAATAGAATAGAATTTTATTGTGAAAGAAGCTTTTCCGCGATACTTTATCGCAATTTAGAAGTTCTGTAAATCCTTTGTCAGCCCAATATTCCATCTTTTCATTTGTTACGCTGTCAGACCAAAGACCAATATCATTTTTGTTTTTTTTTTTTTGTGCGGTATTTATTTACTTCTCGGAATTTGAAATTGCATCTATTGTGGAGGCCCTTCCCTAAATCTGGCACTGGGTAGCCATGGCAATAGTTCCACGTTTTCGACTGAATCCAGCTTCTAGCTATACCTTGGATGTGTGGATAGAGGTGTTATCTTGTTGTAAAATTCAAGGTACAAGTTGAAAAATGTCTGTCATCTTTGAATATGCCCATTCTAATAGTTATAAACTCCAATTTAATTGGTTTTATAATAATTAATTGTTTTATGATAGCGCCCTGACCTATAGAACCTGACGTACGACTGTGAATACTTGTCAAAATAAGTTCCTCTTCTCTTAAAACATACAAATTAAAGTTCTAATCATCGTCAAGATTGAACCTTTGTTTATCTGAAGAGACAACCCATTTCCATTCTTTGCTGCAAGCAACAAGGTCCCTGGTGAAATTCACATGAAGTTCCTTGGGTCGTCAGCACCATAAGCCACTTCTGTGTGAATTGCGCCTCAGGGTTCTTGGCATGGAGCATAACATTAGACTCTGTTACCTTCCTGGTCACAGTGATGTACGGGGGGGGAAACGAGGAAAAGAGCCGCGAGAAGCTGTCGATAACGGGATCGTCGCTTAATTCAAGTCAAGCCGAACGACATATTAAAGTACTAATCTGTTTCCTGTAGTATCAATCAGGATATTGGTAAAAAATTAATAGAAAAAATCAATGAAAGATGGAAACAGCTTCAAACATGCGACACAACTATACTTTATAGTTATGACCAAATTTCAATAAGTAGAAGACAGACAAAATTATGCAAATAAACTAAAAACATTTTCGTTCTATTGTCAGCATAATCACCGGACCCAACCAACTGCAACTGAGACACCACAAAATAAAAATAAGGCTCAGTATACTAACGACATTTGCATTGTAGAGGGTGCAGCAATGAAGAAGCAAATGAGGCTACCAATTACACTTCCCGTGTCACTGTCTGCAGCACTCTGTCATTTAAGAAAGAAATACCTCTATGGCGACTGAGAGGAACTTTTTATAACTTCGGCTTATAGCCTCCTGAACTTCATCAAGATTTCTGAATGGCTTGATTGCTAACAGAACACATTGGTTAAGTGAAATAGAACTTCCTAGAGTATCACAACGGATCTACATAGATCTAAGTGTGACGGTAACAATATCAACTGTCAATCCATCTACATAACCTACTACTGAAGTAAATCAGGCCAGTAGATAGTTGAAGAGTTAACATTAGGTATTAAATTGAACTTTTTGAATAAATTACTAATTCAAAATATAACTTTTTAACTAACTAATTTTAAATATGTAAGTGCGTCTTGCATTGTTAAGGTACCTAAATAATAGCAAATTTCTCTAACCAAATCCTAGTGTTTCATTGCTAAATACTTCTCAAGCCTCAAGCCAATCGCTATTAACAAAATTAAACAATGACAAACTAATTTCTTTCTTCGAAAATGACTCGACTTGAATGAAAAGAATCGACAAAATACAACCTTCCAGTCCACGATGGACTGCAGTCATTGTGATTCACTGCTTGACTGTCCTAGTGGCAGATGTAACAAATGGTTTGGTCACTGGTTTGATTAGACGAATACTAGAAAAATCGAGGAATTGCTGAAATCAGTGGAAAAGGGATTTTATTTTATTTTAGTTTATTTTCTTTCTTCATTTTTTTTTTTTTGTTTGTTTGAAAGGAAAAGATTTATGTACCGCCACATACGAAGGACACAGACAATGGTGTGAGCATGAGCATGATATGCCCTTAGATTTGTTCCTACAAGATTGCATTTCTTTGCAAAGTGATAAATCACATAGATGGGTTGAATGGAATGGCGCCTTTGGAGCGGGGATGCGTTTTAGATATCAATATGGAAGATCGATGTTCGACAAACGATTACAGTTAATGGAAGAACATTAAATGGTTTTCCGAGGGGAATATATAGCTTTTAAATATATAATATTTGCAAGAGCATCAGAGTAGACTAGCTATTGGCTTAAGTGAAATTATTTGCTTGTTATTCGTTTTACATGGAGGAAAAATATTATATTACATTATGCATATTAAAATAGAATATTCTTATAATTTTGCTCATATTATTTGCATATATTTTCAATAAAACATTAAATTTGTTTGGGTTGCAAAATATCAACACTAATAATTTCAAAAAAAAAAAAATGAGTTTTCGCAGGTTTTATAAGACTGAGGGTGGATCATGATTCATGAATGAATAAAAACATTTAAAATATATAAATCATGCATTCTTGAATATGTAATTTAATATTTTGAATAGTTTTCATTCATGAGTGCCACTGAGAGAATTGAATAGGAGGGGGGGGGGGGGGCTGTGTTATTTTTCCCCATGCCTAGGTTTTTTGAGTGACCTGGAAACTCGAAACAATCAATTTTCCTTATTTTGTTATATTAAAACTTCTCAAGGGGCTGGCCCCTGGCCACAACACAAAACTTTCTCATCTCGGTCCTAGAGAAAATGGAATTTTAAAATCGTCTGGGTATTTATGCTTTGACCGAAACTTTCCTGGTCTCGTGTCCAGGTCTATTTTCCTCCATATCTAGATAATCGATAATATTTTTTTGTTCCATTATTTTAAATTATAACTCGATTCGATCAATTTTATTGAACAAGGTAAATGCAAAATTACGTTTTCAGTGAGGTAAGGTTAGGTTAGGTTAGGAGGGGCGTGCACAGCACAAAGGCTGTTGCGTACACGGGGGCCGATTGGTCCATTGTGATCCCCTTACGAAAAGAAAGCAGATATGCTCCTAAACTAATTATTCAAGTAGACTGGCTCATTTGCCAACCAGCCTGTGCTCTCTATGAATTTCCTCATATTTGCCTTTGAGACCTGCGCTAGATCGTCCAGTTCTCCAACAAACCTGTTTCCGAAGCAACGGAGGCGATTTGTTTGGAGGTTTGGACAATCGCAGAGCAGGTGTTTAATGGTTTCTATTTCTTCTACATCCCTGACAGATCCTTCACAAGTCAGGTGCGAATACACCCAGTCTATTGTGCCAATGGCGCAATGACCCGTTAGTACACCTATCAAGATTCTAATACTCTTTTTACTCAGCGATAGAATATACTGAGTTTTCTTTTCATTAATTCTCGGCCATAAACTTCTAGAGATAATGCAGTCGTTCTTGGTCAACCAAGATTTAATGATTTGCTCTTTCGTTATTAGGTCTATTTTCGTTTTAACCACACCGATCGGGATGTCTAGTCCCATATCTAATTGGCTACTACTGTTTCTTACTGATAATGACCCCTTCCTTGCCAGTTCATCTGCTATATCATTCCCTTCTATATTGCTATGTCCAGGAACCCAGCAGAGTTTGACACGGTTAGTGTCACAAATATCATTCAGTTTGCCTCAGCATTTTGCTACAGTTTGGATCTTATAGTCTCACTGGCTATTGCTTTGATCGCAGCTTGGCTGTCCACTAAAAATGTGATCTCCGACGAGCTCAGTTTTTTCATGTGCACCTTTTCTGCCGCTTTTTCAATAGTATAAATCTAAGTCTGAAAGACGCTACATTCATCTGGGAGTTTTTATGATTCTCTAATATTAAGGGCTTCACAGAACACCCCAGATCCTGTTCCTTCTTCCATTTTTGACCCGTCAGTAAAGAAGGGGATACCCTGTTCACTAATAAGTGAGTTGGGTTCCCAACCATGTCTTTCGGGTATTGAAATAGAGAAGTGTTTGTTAAAATCTATTATCGGTGGTATGTAATCAGTCGTCACATCAAGTCCGACCACTGTGCCATACCTTTGTAAGAAAGACCCATGACCATAGGTGCTGTGCTTCCAAGAGCCCAGTTCTTTGAGTCGAAGTGCGCTTTTGGCTGCTGTGCATCTAATGCGCTCGTCTAATTTCCAACCCTGCTTGTGGCGTAGACCTCTGTGCCCCCGTTATTCCTATACAGGCTAGTCTCTGTACCTTGTTCAGGTTTTTGAGATAGCTAACTTTTTCAACAGCCTTCCACAAACGATAGAACCATAGGTAAGTATGGGGCGAACAATCGCCGTGTACATCCACTGGATAACCTGCGTTCGCATACCCCAACGTGTACCGAAGGTTTTATTGCATGTGTAGAAAGCGCCGAGTGCCCTTTTCATTCTTTCCTCTGTTTCGTTTCCATGTTAGCTTGGAATCAAGGATTACTCCAAGATATTTAGCTTCTTTGGAGAGTTTCAGAGGAATATCATTAAGCATAGGAGGAGTAAAGTCCACTAATTTCTATTTATTCGTGAACAGAACTAGTTAAGTTTTTGTAGGGTTAACCCCAAGACCGTTTTGTGCTGCCCAAGAAGCTAGTTCTTTAAGTGCGGATTCCATAATATCTTTGATGGTGGTAAGATACTTACCCGATATCAAAATTACTATGTCGTCCGCATAGGCCACAATTTTAATGCCCTGATTACTAAATCTTGTAAGAATTTTATTAACAACTAGGATCCAAAGGAGAGGTGAAATTACCCCTCCTTATGGTGTGCCTCTTGTAACAGTTTTCTCAACGAAAGCATATCTCCCAGTCGGGAGTTTATGATTCTACCATTGAGCATGGTATAAATCCAGTCCACAATGGCAGGCTCAACTCCGACCTCTTCCAGAGCAGATTTAATGGACTCCGTTTTTACGTTGTTAAACGCTCGCTCAATGTCCAAAAATGCTGCCAGGGTATGTTCTTTGTGCTCGAGACTTTTCTCAATTTGTGAAACGACTTCATGCAACGCAGTCTCCCCTGACTTACCTTTAAGGTAAGCGTGTTGGTAGCTGCACAAAATGTTTTGGTTGAGAAGGTCTCTAACATGCAGATCAATAAATCTCTCCAGTGTCTTGAGGAGGACTGCTCTGGATAAAGCGGTAAATTGCGACAAATTGAGCAAAGTCCAACGCTCTGCTTCTTTGTGCATAAGTGGAGCACTTCGTACGACAGCTTCTGCTGCTCTAGACGTTCTGCTCCATCTGACACCCCTCAATATTTTCAGCAAACAAGTGGCTGCAAATACAGCCATTTGCCTTAAAGCTTCCTCACAATGGACCAACAACAACTTTGGCCATTCCATCATTCTGAATTCATTCGGATCAATCCCAAGTCGCACTGTTTACACCATCCCAAAACTTCAGTTTGGCAAAAATTTTCAAGTCAGCATTCCTTCTAGAGTTCTCTGGGAGGATACGGCTCTCTTGGAAGATGAATCAATCCATATTTACACCGATGGATCGAAAACTGATGATGGGGTGGGTGGTGGTGTGTACTCAGAAAGACTAAAATTAAGTCTCTCCTTCCGTCTTCCTAATCATTGTAGCGTGTTCCAGGCGAAACTTATGGCGATCAAAGAAGCCTTATCTTGGCTGAAAGAAAACGTGTTATCAACTACAGATATCCGCATCTTCTCGGATAGTCAAGCAGCTATCAAATCTCTGGAATCGGTCTCTACTAACTCTTTAACAGCCCTAAATTGTCGTTCATCTCTGCTGGAGATGGCGCAGCAGTTTAACATTCACCTGTGTTGGGTGCCGGGGCATAGAGACATTCCAGGTAATTGTAAGGCCGACGAACTCGCTAAATATGGAACAACTCTACCTCTTCTACCTAGTAAGGCAGATATTGGTATTCCCATCGCTACATGTAAACTTATGCTGAAGCAAGATGCTTTAGAGAGAACAAACCTTAGGTGGAACAATATCACCACTTGCTTGGCAACAAAACAAATCTGGCCAGTAATGGATTTTAAGCGATCTAAATGTTTGATATCTCTAAGCAGATTGCACATTAGCTCCATGATCGGTGTCATAACCGGACACTGTCTTATAGGCAAGCACGCATCTTGGCGTATTCTCTAACGATTTTTGCAGAAGCTGTATGGACGAGAAAGAGGTAGAATCGATTCCTCATCTTCTATGCACTTGTCCTGCTCTATCTCATAGGCGAAGACTCCATCTTGGAGATTTCTACTTCAATGATCCTAGTGATTTAGTAAATGTTGACATAGGTAGTCTGTTACGCTTCATAAGAAGCTCCAAATGGTTCATCGAGTAGGGAAAAAGGCTTCCCAGATTCTTGTGGTATCACAATGGGCCAACTTATGGTCTAAGTGTGTCAGTTTTCATGACTGACAGCCACTTCAACCTAACCTAACCTTGAGGAGGAACGAAGAGAGACTTATTGGTCTGTAATCTTTTGCAGTCGAGTGTGTTGGTTTTCCAGCTTTTGGAATAAAGACAACTTTAACCTCTCTCCAGCTGATAGGGACGTATTAACACAACTTTTGAAGATTACCCTTAGCCATGGGGTGATTATCTGTAGAGCATGCTGAAGAAAATCCCGTCTGGTCCAGCTGATTTAAAGGGTTGGAACGAGTTTATTGCCCACATAATCTTCTACTCTGTGATAACCTGATCCAATTCTGGTGCTGATTGTAGAGCTTCTAAGGAGTCCGGTTGTTTATAACCTGAGTCCTCAGGGCTTTTACAGTCAGGAAAATGTGTTTCCATAAAGAGTTCAACTGTTTCTTGGCTCGAGTTCGACCACGATCCATCGGGATGTTTAATATATCCCGGAGTCGTTAGGTTATGGGCAAGGACCTTTCGAAGTCTCGCCGCCTCACTTGTGTTCTCAATGGATTTTCAGTGAAGTTTTTCAACCCTTCCATACAACTGTTATAAGGAGAAACGTACCTATTGTATACCTATCTTGAAAACGCCTCTAACGACTTTGATAAAAATATTTAAAATTTTTGTAGGATACCTATTCTTTCTTTCGAAGTTTTGACAATACTCTTCTTCCAAAATGTTGCTATGGTCGTTTCATATGTATTCAAAAATCAGCACGTTTATATCTTCATTCTTCAATATTCAATTCTCTTATTTGTAGGTTTGAGTCACCGCATATATAGCTAGTAGGCAGTTTGACTTAATTTGATTTTCTTTTTCTAACTTAAATAGTCAACCCCGTCTCATATGTACTTCTTATATTTCTATAAAGGTTCAATTTGAAAATAATTTATAAACAAGTACCTTTCTATGTTTATTTTTTGAATACGGTTCTTTCCAAATTCTTCACTCGAGAATGATTGCCAATAACAAATTGAAAATTGCTTCTAAATTATTTAATTTTAATATCGAAACGAAATTCAGCACAAAAACATGAGATCAATATTTCATTGTACCTAACATGGAGTGTAATACACATTAAATTTTATTTCCCTATCTGCCAAAAAAATGCAAAAAAAAACCAAGAAGATAAACTTGAGTTCTATTGTTATAAAAATCGCTTTTAAATTTTATTCTAAATGCTTTTCAAAAGTAAACCTATATGTTCCGCTTTATTGGCCACAATTTTTGATATATACGATATATACCTTACATACATACCTATATCTATAGATCTAGGGTGTGTTGTGTTTGCAAACGCCTTATTGAATACCATTATTCCAAAAGATTGCTTATAGAATAAGAATTTATATCATCGCCCCTCAACAACTCAAATTGATACATTTTAATAAAAAATAAAGTTCCCTCCCTATATCTACACATTGTGTGTGAAAAAATGAGGAAGGCTTTTAAAATTCTAAATAAATAATAAACATGCACCCTTTTCCCTGAAAAAAAGAGGAAATGAACAAAAAAATTCCTTTGAATTTATTCGTATATAAAAGTATACACTTCTGGGCATCACGCACGCAACATATTCACACATTTTCTCAATTCATCCCGCAAGCCACCCGCTATACCACCAGTTCTACGGGATGCGCCGTCAACAAAAGTATTTTCTAATGTTATTTCATTAGAATCCTTATTCGATTCCGATCGCTCACCACTTCACCAGGCATTCACCGCGTCAGTCAAGTTGAAGGCTATAAATTGGTTGTAGGGTTGAAGAAATACATTCTGCATCAATAGTTAATTCAAGTCTTATTTTTTTTCTACGAAACGGTTCTTGCCACATTTTGGTTAAGCTTATTTTGTTTTTCTCAGGAGTCGATCAAGTAACATCTTGGGTAGAGGTGTCCTCTAATAAACCTTCTTAAATCAAGAATTTTCATGGTTTGTGACTTTCCGGCATTGTAACCGGTAAAATGTCGGGTCTTGAGTACTACCCTATACCCCAGTATATCATTCGCCGTCGCTAAATACCTTGCAAAGTGATGTCCTATCGCCCCTTCGTTAGAATTGTTTTTATGATGGCAAATGTATAAAAAAATTCTTCTTATTCTAATTGCAGTTTTAAATGCAAATTTTGTAACTACGCATGCATGCAAAAGGAAAATGTCCGGCTTATGGAAAAAAATGTGCTTTATGTGGGAAGGCTAACAATTTTGCTTCAGTCTGTCAAAAACGGAGACAGGTAAGTGATGTTGCGTTCAAACAAGATAATTATTGTGATAGTTAGGAGGAGATTGATGAAGCACTGTATATAGATTCGGTGAATGTGCATGAAAGCAGTGCACAAAACACGTGTTCTTTTTCTTGGATTGAGAAATTGCGCATAGAAAACAGTTTAATTGATTTTAAACTGGATAGTGGGGCTCAGGTGAACATTATGCCAAAAAGCATTTTTGATAACATCAAACCGCGACCTCTTTTTAGGGCTGACTCGATTAACTTAGAGGCATAAGGGGGGTTCGGTTTATCAGTTGTGGGCTCAACAATATGCGCAGTGAGGCATAGAAAAACGCAGTACAACTTGCGATTCGTGGTTTCTGACAGAGCGTGTCAGCCTTTGCTTGGCTTAGATTCTTGCATTGAGTTAGGATTATTGAAACGGGTAGGTTTTTTAGAGACTCAAAGCACTACCGAACTCGTTAAGGCAGAGAGGTTAAAAAACCGAATTTCTATAATGGCTTAGCCTAAAAGTTTTCACTTTAAACTATTAATTTTTTTTTTATAATGAATTTAATTTTTATTTTTTTTATTAAACATAAGCAACCATTTGTAAAGAAAAAAAAATGTAAAATGAATTTAGTTTTTTTGTTTAGAAAGGGAGGAGATGTTATATATCTGAATATACAATTATATATGTACTTAGAGTATATCCTATTTGTGTGCACTCTCTCTATTCTCCTATGTAATCACACTGCCTTCTGCAGTTAGTCTTAATATAATTGTTCTCTTGTACGCAACGTATCTAATAAGGACCATCTACTGTAATCCAGTGTTTCTATTAAATATCACACATACAAACAAATTTCTTGCCAAAAAATACAACCAAACCATTCAACACTTTTTCAGTAATTTGCTTCTCTCAATTTCATAAAAAAAAGGTTAAATTTTTTCTAAGAGTAATAATTTTAAAGATATAATTATTTGAAAAATTTCGTCAAAAACCTGAAATTCCAGACTTTTGCTTATAAATCTTAAATAACGAAATTTTCATAAAATATTTTATGTTCAGCTTATAGACTATAATGTAATCTACAAAAAATATTAACACACTTTTTTCCACACGAGTGACCAGTAACAAGAAGGTTAAGTATTGAAAATAAGGATTTATCGCTTACCACTATTAAACGGTATATGTTAGAAATTTAATTTTTACACAGTTTGTAGGTTATTTTCCCTTCTACAAGAAAAAAAAATTTTGTTGTTTGCGGTTATTTAAAAGATATAATATTTTATATAAAATGCACAAAAGATAATTGCGTTTAAAAAATTTAACTTGGAATTTTCCTCAAGTGGAAATGAATTTTTTCCTTGATACTATCCAAAAAAAAAAAAGGTTATGCTCTAAAAGAAGATTCTGCTGGCGTTTGACCTTGAATAAACTCTTAGCGCAAGCCAGATTCGTGTGTAGACTTTTGCACGAGTATTCTTTATGGTAATTTAAAGATAATTGCACTTAAACATTTTAGCTTGGAATTTTCCCGAAGTGGTAATGCATTTTTCCTAGATATATTACCAAAAAAACATATAATAAAAAAATAGTTTTCTTAGTTTACAATTTTCTCGAAAACTAGATGGCATAAAACCATCTGGTTTTCAGTGTTCATTTAAAAATTACAGGAAAAGTGTATAATAGAAACTAACATAATTCCTGATTTCATATTTTGAAAAAAGAACAGTACCTACCTATATAATTTTTTTCAGTTTTTTTTTTAATGTTGGGTTTGAAGGTATTTTTTTCGAAAACTATTGGCAGGAATAACTTATTTTGAAAAAATAATTAAAGAACAAACTTGAAAATCTCAAAAAAAATATAGTACTTTATTTTAAGTGTTGCCATTTGTTTAATTTTTTTTTTTAATTTTAGTACTATTTTCAGAAAATTGCTCCTCCCGGTTAATTGGGGGGAGATAGACCCCCCCTCAGTATGAAAAAATGTTTGTACTATATGTCTCTCTAAAAAACCCTATTACTATTTTATGTCACTGGGCGAATCATTTTGGGCCGGAAAAACCAGCATTTTCGAAAATTGATACTTTTTCAATATCTTTTTATTGGGGCCTTATATCGAAAAAGTCTTAATAAGAGTTCTTATAGAGAATACTATTGTTTATATAAAAAGTATAAATTATTTTTCAAAAACTTCACTATTTAAGAGAAAATCGCAAAATACCGTTATTTTTGACTTTTGTGCATTTTATATAAAATATTTTATCATTTAAATAACCGCAAACAACAAATTTTTTTTTATTTTTTTGTAGAAGGGAAAATAACCTACAAACTGTGTAAAAATAAAATTTCTAACATATACCGTTTAATAGTGGTAAGCGATAAATCCTTATTTTCAATACTTAACCTTTTTGAAGTAGCAATATCTTGTTACTGGTCACTCGTGTGGAAAAAAGTGTGTTAATATTTTTTGTAGATTACATTATAGTCTATAAGCTGAACATAAAATATTTTATGAAAATTTCGTTATTTAAGATTTATAAGCAAAAGTCTGGAATTTCAGGTTTTTGATGAAATTTTTCAAATAATTATATCTTTAAAATTATTACTCTTAGAAAAAATTTAATTTTTTTTTAATAGAGGATAACATAGTATACAAACTTTGCGTATAAATGTTTTCAATAACATTCACCATTTCTGAGTTATACGCAAAAAAGGGATATTTTCGTCAATTTACGTTTTTTGAAACGCCAATATCTTCTTAACCATCTGTCAGAGAAAAAAAGTGTATTAACATTGCTTGTAGATAATCATATTATCTACAAATTTTGGATGCATTACTTTTTAATACCATGTACCGTTTCAAATTTATTCGTGGAAAACCGGTATTTTTGACATTTAACCTTGAATAACTTTTAACGCAAGCCAGTTTCGTTTGTAGACTTTCGCATGTGTATTCCTTAGGCACAAATAAAGATAATTGCATTCAAATATCTTCACTTGGAATTTTTCCGCAGATTGGCAATTTATTTGTACATTTTTCCTGGGATACTAAGCCATTGGGCTCGCGAGCTATTCGGCCCAAAGCACCCAAAAATGAATTACATGCAAAAACCTTTTCAACGAAGTATGACACATTACTGTTGACTTGGGAGACCAGCTCCTCCTCCCAATGCGGAATTGTATTATTGTTCTTTAATGAGTTTTTGCCAAATATCTCTCGAACACCATAGTCTAAAGCAGGGATCGGCAATTCGCGGACCGCGGTCCAGATCCGCGGACCGCGATGGATATAAATCTGGACCGATTATGTTTATTCTTAATTCAAAAAAACTTCATAAAGCTCAAAATGTACCTAAGCAGTTTTTTTCTTGAAAAAATTAGACGGCGATCCCTTAGTTTTTCATGCCCTTACACTATGTATATTTTATTTTCAAATAAAATAGGTAATTTCTCAACTTACGTGATACAGCATCTCAATCTCGAGTCTTACGTGAAATTTTAACATCAAAATTAATCACAGAAAGCGCAAAGTCTACAGTGAAAAAAGAAAATTTCTTAGTGAGTGAACCGAACATTTTCTTACGCTATCTGGGTGGGCTAGAGCGGTACGGAAATAAAACTTTATTTATCTTTAAAAGAGCAATAAAGCACCACTAGTGCCAGTCTTAAAGCCGTTTTGACTCCAGAAAACCCATATACGCCCTTGTATTTGAAGTATCTTTTCAGATGTCCATTTGAATGCGAGTATTTGACATTAGAGGAGGGTTAAAATATTTATAAATGCAATATTGACTTTCAAAAGCAAAACCCCATAGACAAGACATATTCCAGGCTTTTGATGATTATGACAAAATCAAAATATTATGTTAATAAATTTGGTTTTCTTAAACGTATTCTTAAAATTAATTCATACTTAAATGCCTTTAATTCTGAGTTTTTGCAAATTTTCTATAAATCTCAATGGTGAGGTTAAATGTGACTTCATTCAGAGGGTTACTGCATTTCGTTAAAGGAAAATATTGAATAAATTAATAATTATAATTTTGTTTTCATAAATAAAGGTTAAAATTTCTCCCCACAAATTTCTATGTAATCTTTTCTGGACTTTTATATAAAAAAATTTTTCATCATCTGGACCGCACTTGAAATTAATTGCCGACCCATGGTCTAAAGCTTAACGATCACATAACAAAATGAAGTATGTACATTAGGGTGGTTCTTGAATTGGACATTGTCTTGGATAGCCCTCATTCGATACAAAACATTGAAAACAATCTCTAATTTTTTCAGATTTTTATTTCACCCCCCTGGTCTCCCTTTTTCAATTCAAGGTACAAATAATGGACTAAGGGTGATTCTTATAACACGCGAAAAAAAAATCAGAACTTAGAGATTCAATTCAGACGAAAAAAAAATCATATCGGAGGGGGGGTCTATTTCCCCCGTTCAGCTGGGAGGGATAATTTTCTAAAATTTTGACCCAAAATAGAACAAAAGTATTAAAAAACAACGGGACCACTTACAATATGGCATGCTATAGCTTTTTTTAAAGCCATGAATCCAGTCTCTAATATGATTTTTTAAATCAAGTTTTTATTGACAATAGTTTTTGAAAATACCTATAATTTTCAAACTTAAAAATAAAAACAAAAATAATATTTGCTTACGTTTGAAATTTTTTTTTTCAGTAATGTTTTATAGCTTTTTGGAAAGCCAGAAGTCCATTTCAATAGTTGGTTATTAAATAAAGTTCTTCAAAATGTTACTTCAAAATGTTAAGTTTGAAACATTTATACTTTCCAAAACTGTTCACCAAAAAAACTTAATTTAAAAATAAGCCGCAAGAATGGACTTCTGGCTTTGCAAAAAGCTACAAAGCATTACTGCAAATGTTGCCACTGTTTTTTAATTAATTTTTTTCTATTTTATGTAATTATTTTATTAAATTACCCCTCCCGCCCAAGTGGTGGGAGATATTACCCCCTCTAATAGCATTTTTTTCTTGTCTAATTCCCACCTACATGCTCTGAATTTTGTTGGCAGATCTTACGCGAATTTTCTAGCATGCAAAAAGAAAGGGGAAATTTAATTTACCCCTACAGCAACTAGTTGTCCGCTTAGAAGGAGTAATTTTTACCATGGCGGTAAATAAAAAACAATGGGAATCAAAAGTTATAGTCAAAAAAGTACAAAAAAGACTGTGCACTTATGTACGCCAGTTGGAAAATTAAGAATACCATCACAACATTAATTTTAAGGACTAAAGGGATAAACAAACGCGTTTCCTTAAGACCTCAATAAAGTAATCCGGAGTGTATGGGTTATTGGTAGGTTGAGAGGCTTAAGATGTGAGAAGGCACAGAGATGAGATCCCGACAAATTCTCACCAATGTTTGCTGTTATAAATTTCATATGTGCGCGAATTAAATATTCATCATCCTGAAAGGATGAGATATTGAATTTTTCTGTCTGCGAATTTACATTCGAATAAGGCGTGTATGAGAGCAAGAGGGTGGCTCAAGCTTAAGGAAGCTGCAAGTAAACGTCCACCATCGTCATTCGTATCTTACATGGGAATACTCATTGGTTTTGTTTTGTTTTTGTTATTTATTCGGTGTCCCTACTTTTCATACACACATACCTACCAGCTGAAATGAACGTGTACGAGCATATGACGTGGAATTAAACCTACGACTGCCGCGTGCGCGATTTTATATATATGTACTGACTCCCCAAACAGCCGTTACCTCGAGAAATCAAGAAGCTGAGATGCTCTGGCATGCATCCTTCTTCATTTTATTCAAATAAATAATTCAATTTGAATTTTTTGCCTTCTCTTAATATGAAATTGTTTTCGTTGTTGTGCATTGCTATTCACACTCATCTGAAGATATTTAAGGTCACACGGGGTCACCCTTATTTGGCACATAATGAATGATAGACAAGAAAAGGAAATCCTCTTGGTGTGGATTACTAATGTTATGAGGCAACATTTTTCAATCAATTTTTGAGGGTTCGCTTTTGGGATGCCTTAGATAACTTTTGTGGTCCTGGTCCAGATAATTAGGGGAATCTTTATTAGCTTGGCCAAAATGTTGCAAAGAAACAAAGCCCGGTCAAACCATTTATCATGAGAAGCGAAACGATACAACGATACGGAGGCGATGACGACCAGAACGACGACGATCAACCAAAGCGAAAGTGTTTATCGTACAACTGATATCAATCCTTGTTATACAGAGCCCCATAGAAAACATCACACAGAATATTAATGATGTCCTAGCTTTTGGCAGAAAAACAAAAAGGCACTGGAATGTGCAATCAACCCTCCACCGGCACCGGTGCGGTGTGGTGGAGTATTCTATATCAGCGAGCGTATTATCACACCAGGGCAACAACTAATGACTGGGGACAGGCAACACAAAAAATAAAACCAAGCAAATTTTAAGGACATGAGCATTTCTGCTTTCGTAAACACCTCTACAACAAGCATCACGGTTCTAATGGATGCACACCATAGAAAAAAGGCCAAATAACCCAATAGAAGAACCCTGTTCACAGTTCCGAACGATCCAATTAATCTCTTTAATTGCTAACAAATTTTCACACACCCGAGTCATTAATAACTCACAAGACTCCTTCATCAGCCCTTGCTTCGCGCCTTGTCACGGCATCGCCACCCCATCTTCATGATGCTATAGCTATACCACCAAACTGGACTGGACGTTCAGACAATCAGCTTTCGAAGATTTATTCTCAGGGTATAGATAGACGGAAAATGGAGCCTCACTGTTTGTTCTTATTTTCGTGGCGATGAATAAACATCAGAGACAAGATGGAGACGGTGCGATGGAGTATTGGGAAAATTGACAATAGGTGATAGCTTATCTGGACAGGGCCCAAAATCAGTTTTAAGTAAACAATAGACAGTTTTTTTTTTTACAAATAGTCTACTACATAGTGCATTGTTGTGAAAATTTGCATTAAATTTTTTTTTTGATGTCAGACCGCAATTTTCTGAAACATGCCTTAAGAAAAGTTTTTGCTATGGAGTCCTCACTCCAAATTTAATAAAATGCACAACTGGGTCGCACGTACTTTTTATGCTCAAGAGGCTGAGGTTTTAAAAAAATTGTATATATGTAAAGACATGGAAATTATGAGAGACAAAATTTTTAAAAGCATGAGATACGGTATTTAACTTAGCTGAAATAATTCCCTTGATAACTTCAGGTTAAAAGGACACAATCTTATTTCTCGATTGTATGGAAAATAAAAATGTAAAATCGTTGTTGCAGTTTAAAAAAAAATTATTTTGTGTGTTTCAAATTCTTAAAACATCTTCAGGGATAAGTTTTTGGTATGCAAATCTTAAGTATTTATTTATGTGCATATAATAATGAAATTTCAAAAAAAAAATACAACCCGTTTTTGAGATATCTAATTTTCAAAACGACCAGGAAGACCGAACCTCCGCTATAGGGACCAGGCGGTCACAGACGCAAGAGCGCTTGGTCTCGACGACTGGAGGGAGCGTGCGAGGGACCGCAGCCGATGGAAGACCGCAATATCTCAGGCAGAGACCCTTCATGGATCGGGAGCCGGATAAGTAAGTAAGTAAGTAATTTTCAAAAATTTAATTTGAAACTTTTTTTTTAAATTCAAAAAATTCTTTTATAATAATTTTGATATGCAATATTATTTGAACTTATTTAAAATATGTATTTAAAAATATTATTCAAAATCCGTTCATCCAATAATGAAAAAAAATCAAAATAAAAAATATTCTATACTTTTAATATTTGTTAAATGTAAATTTTTGAAAAAAAAAATCTTAACGGTTTTTTTACATTTGTATGAAAGATAATGCTATTTTTTCATGAAATTAAAAAATTTCCTAAAATACTTAAAAGTATTAAAAAACCTTTAAGGAAACGAGTTTTAAAAAAATCGATCACGTCATACTCGAAACATTAGATTTCCAAAAAAAATTTAAATTGTGGAGTACTATATTTTAAATATTTTTTAGAATGAAATCAGTCATATGGTTCTGAACAGAATGGAAAATAAATAAAATGGTTTTTGGGAGCTACCATTTATAGCAATTTTTTGAAAATTTCAAGTTTAAAGAAAATTGATGAAGCCATTTAGGCTATACCTCAACGTACAGATAGACAGACAGAGGCTGACTGACAGAATGACAGACAAACAGAAGGACAGAATTGTGAGACCAACTCTTTTCGTCTTCTCTATCATCGTAGTAACAAGTTTGATCCAAATCTCGAGCTTGAGTTTTGTAACGAATGCGTAGCTTGTCACATAAAGGGTGTTTTTTTAGACGTGTGGCTTGCAAGGAGAAATAAAACACATATAATTTAATGTTATGGCCAAGTATTTAACTTTATTATAAAGATAAGGGTTTGCCATTATGTTTTAAAAATGATTTCGAGCAAGTAGCTGCCAGGGCTGGCTCGAATAAATTCCGGCCGAGAGGCATATTTTATTTTATTTTTTTATTTTATTTTATTTTATTTTATTTTATTTTATTTTATTTTATTTTATTTTATTTTATTTTATTAAAAAGGAAGGAATAATGCATATTATTAAGTGCGGTGGAAGACAGCTGTGGTGCATCCTCTCCCGAATAGATAAAGCACAACTCCAATCCGGCGAATCTCTGGTCGATAAGTCTTCTCACGAGTATCAGCAAAGTATTCGTGAAAGTTATTGCTAATTCCGACGATCTAATTGCGTACAGAACAGCTCCAAAAGTCGAGGCCATCAGAATTCTTTTGCAGCTTGACTTCGTCAAGATAAAGCGACATTATGATGACTGCAGGTTGAAAATCCACTTTCATAAATCTGAAACTACATATTTGAGCGAGTACTCCATTGTGTAGAGCCACAAAGTATTTGAGAAAGAACTGGCGCAAGCTGGAGGTCATAAAGCAAAAACTATATTTGGTCACGGACTCCGTTGCATGGAGCCACAAGATATTCGAAAAAGAACTGGCGCAAACTGGTGGTCATAGGGCCAAATAGACATCCATTTGCGGCTAAACGTGTAGTAAACTTACCTTGGCATCAGGTTGGATCAGTATTTGAAATTCGACATACATATAAATGCTGCTCTTACCAGGGCTAAGGGATTGATTGCCCTTAAAAAAGGTTGGTTTATAGCACCAAGCTTGACAGCAGCTTCACCCTGGTGTTGATTTGCGACATGGTCCTCATCCGGCCGATGATTGCCTTGCGGATGTCCAGTTTGGTTCAACATTGGCCCATCTTGAATGAAAAAGATTCAGGTGATTGAGAAGCAGTGTCTTAAATGGTTCCGTGGATAACACAGAACACCAGAGTTGGAGTACAAACATTATTATTCCAAGCTGGTTGATTCTATACAACGAAAAGTGCCAACATAAACAGCATATTTAATTCCATGTTAAAGCTGATTCGGGGTCACATTACAAAAGCGATGTCCTTGGCCAACGGCTCTGGATCCTTGGCACCTCATATATGGAGCAATTAAATGCCATCTAATTGGTCAGAAAAGGTCAACTAGTAATCAAGGTCAGCTAGTTTCAGTATTTAGTCAGTTACAGTCTTTTTTACGATTTTGTAAAGTTTTTTCTCAAGGTCACGAACGATTTTTGGTATAAGGATAAAAATTCATAAAATAAGCATGGCTGACCAATTACTGAAACTAACTAACCTTTAATAAGGATCTTACAGCCTTTTTGGTGGTATTATTTTTTTCATACTTCCCACAGTATGAAGTGGCAAAAATCGCTATGAACTTGAAATTTTTGAAAATTCATTTAAAAAAATCTATAGGTGACCAATAAGGTACTGAAACTAGCTGACCTTTTATGTAGATGTAGAGACCTTTCAGATGATATACATATTTTGTAAGTTTCCCACAGATAAGAATCCAAAAATTGCCTGTAACCTTACGTGACCTTGTCAAACCTTAAGTTTTGATTAACAATTATTTAGGGCTGACCAATATCTAGGACTAGTTGTCGTTTCTGACCGATTACTGACCAATTAGATATCATTTTCTTTATCAAATTTCCCATATATGAGGAGCCAAACAGTCTAATTTATGGGGCTAGCAATACCCTAAGAATGAATACTATGGCAGTGTGTATCTAAGCGGCTTTATTCCGCTCGATGCATTCCTTCATTTGTACAGTCGAAGGCTGATCCAGGATAAGGTGGCGCTTCCGCTTATCTACCACGTCAGCAATAGCCCGTAGAACTGTGTAGATAGGTAGCTCCTTTACAGTCGAGACATATTTGCCAGTTTTTACAAAAAAAAGTGCACTCCTGAATATCCAAAGTTGCTCTTTCAGTTTAGAACTTTAACGAGACTAGACATAAAAGATTATAAAGTATATGTTTTTTTTTTTGTATTCACTTACATAAATGTTCTACTGAAAAACGTTAGTTTTATGTACCTATACTTTAAAACTAATATCAAAAAGAATTTGAAGGACATAAGGATCAGGACAAGGTATACACATTAAATATAAGGTACCTACTGATGTTTTTTTTTTTGTGAAAAATGTATTATACAATGCCATCGTTACAAAACAATTTAAAGAAAAGATTTTGATTAGTTTAACCATCACAAAGTTACATGACATCCAATTAAAATGTATACATTATATATGTAGGTATGTATATAAAGTAAAAATATAAGGATACAAGCAAAAACTGAATCAAAATTCAGCAACCAGTGGAACATGCCCTTAGGTCACGCGCTTCTTTTTTTTTTTATTTTTTTAACATTTTTCTGCGATGACACTGCCATCAAGACATTTTTATTTA
Organism: Dasysyrphus tricinctus; assembly: GCA_963921185.1. NCBI lineage: Eukaryota > Metazoa > Arthropoda > Insecta > Diptera > Syrphidae > Dasysyrphus > Dasysyrphus tricinctus. The sequence continues at coordinate 65,288,880 of OY992532.1, read as the reverse complement.
AATTCTAAAAGAAATTCGCTGATAAGAGAACATTTATTTTTTTTGCGATGAACGACAAGCATTCTGACTTTCCAACGCAGACATTTCTTAAGTTAATACAAAAATAAAAAATGCGAACAAAACAAAACAAAAAAAAAAAACTATTCAGACGAAAAAGTTATTACTAAAAGGATACGCACTGCTGTGTACCTACCTACTGCCCTGTTGCACGGTATCTACCTTATTTTCAAATAAAATCCACCTTCGGAATCAAATTATTTAGTTTAACATACAATTTTAAGAATTCTATATCTATCCATTTTCTGAAGTAAAATAAAAGTAAATTTTAAACAGAAAATACACAAAGCCCCTAATGTTTTATCAACTAAAAGAAACACAGTCAATTCTCTCTAGTTGGAATAGTTAAACTATACACAGGTTTCGCCAATTTGGTGTGCATAGCTGCAGATAGCAAGATAGGGACCAGTCTCTGCTAGGCGGGCTTTCTAGTTCAGGCCATGATCCATAATACAAGTCACCAGACTAAGTAACATCTTTCAAAGGAAAATTCATAAACTGATGTTGTTACAACTCAGAAAATTAGTGGCTCAGTTGGGTGTACCACAAGGAAGTCAGTTGGTACCTTTTCTTTTTATTTTCGATATAAATAATGTTTCATATTGCTTTGCTTACATTACAGTGAAATTTTTTTAAAATAATTAAATTAATCCAAGACCAATTCCCGCTTTGAAAGTTCGAGTGTTTGATGTATAGCCCAGAAAAATTAAATAAAATAATTTGACATGTCTACAAGAAATACTGCACGTAGTTTTTTAATATTTTATAAGAACTATCTCTTGGAGAATCTAAAGCCACAAAGTTTTAAAAAAGTTCATGCGTTGTTCGCCATTTTGAAGAAAAGGCATTGAAAAACGAAATTGCGATTTTCTCGACTCCTATTGAAAACACAGCAATATTTTTTGTTTGACTTTGTAGGTATTGAAATTTTAGACTAGATCGCACGTACTTAATCTTATGTTCATGTTCCTTGGAACTTATGAACTTTTAAGATATGCAACTAATTATAGAAAAAAAATAAACAATATAAAAAAGGATTTAAATTGTTCTTTTAGTATAGTATAAACAACTAGTAAAATAACTTAGAGCTCAAAAAGTAGTACCGTCTTTGAAGGGTACGATAGTCATTAAACTAATGAGCCCAACTGTCGTTCCTGGGCTAAACATATTTATGAAGTTGAGCTCTTTGAACATTAAACTTTAAATTGTTTTCAAAATTTCTGCATAATTCTACTTTTAACGTTTTTCTTAAAAAAATCAGCAACCCGTTTTTGAAATTGTAACGAAATGTTACACTTTCAATCTAAGCGAAAGCATAAACCTTCTCTGGATACATTCAAGTCTATTTATATGAACTGTGTAGTAAGGGGCCCATACCACGCATCCATATTCAAGTACTGCCCAACTGGCCTTACAAAAGACATATAGAAGCTTTAGAACATAAGGTTCCTGGAAATCATGAGAAAATCGTTTTACGAATCCCAGAATTTTATTTGCCTTTTTTTTACAATCTAGTAATAGTGGTTGACAAAGGTTAATTTTATTTCAAGAACAATACCAAGATCGGAAAAAACAGACGATCTATATGAAGAAGAAGAATCTAACTTATAATTATAAGTTATCATACTTTTCTTGCGTGTAAAAGTCATTGTTTTACATTTATCAATATTTAACAAAACACGTATAAAGATCATCTTGGAGTGTTGAACAGTCATTTACAGAAGTTATACTTTTGATATCATAGACATAAAAGAGAATAAAAGAATTTTAAAGTCAAGTCATTTATGTATAAAATAAATAATAATGGACCTAAATGGCTACCTTGTGGAACACCAGAGTTAACAATAAAATGATCATTTCGAAAATTCACCCTATAACACCTATTAACCAAATACGACGAGATGCATATTAGAAAACTTTCATTGAACCTTAAAGCCTTCAGTTTATTGGTTAAAGTCGAATGACACAATTTATCAAAAGCTTTACTAAAATCTGTAAAAAAAACAATCTACTTGTTTTCGATCTTCGAAGGAATCAAAACAAAAAGAAGTTAAATGAAACAGGTTTGTAACAGATAATAGATTTACAATTAAAAGATAGCACATTAATTAATGGACTCAAAAAGTTTCAGAATGATAGAAAGTTTAGCAATGGGGTGGTAGTATATAATGTCATTTTTCAACCCTTTTTTATGAACCAGTGTTATAAAAGCACTTTTCTACAAAACAGGGAACATTGAGCATTGAGCAGAGTAAATCATTGAATAGAATATGTAGAGGATAGGAAAACTGAGACACACATTTTTACTTGAGATATAGGTACTATAAGGCAAGTTTTGGATTCGTGCAAAAAAAAACATGATATTACGATGATAGAGAACACCAAAAAGTGGGTGGCACAGTTCTGATTGTCTGTCTGTCTGTTCGTCTACAGCCAAAACGGCTTGATCGATTTTCTTCAAACTTGGTACATAGTGGTTTTTGGTGATTATGCCCACAGGTTTTTTTCATTTTTTTCTTAGAGCCAAAAATAACGGTACCTGCCATACAATTTTTTTTAGCAATTTTACATAATCGTATTTTTCTCAAAAACGGCTCGACAACTTTTCTTAAAAAAAATTCAATAAATTTATTTTAGTGTAGTCCTCTTGGGTGGAAAACCATTTTTCAAAAAATGGTTGTTAATGGTACCTCCCAAAGAACCATTTTTTTAATTTTTGATTTTCTTCAAAACGATGCGACTGATATCAATTATTTTTTTTAAGAAGCTTCCAAAAAATATAAATAGTTTCGTGTAAAAAAATGTTTTTTTTAAACAATGTTTCAAATTTTTTTTTGGAAAATCAAATATTTCGAAAACAACATGATCGATTTTTTTGAAACTCGATATTTAAGAGTTTTTTAGTACCTACTCTCTAAAATATTTTTAGAAAAAATTTTACATTTATGAAAAAATAACGGTACCTTCAATACAAAAGTTAAAAAAAAGAAAAATATTTGTTTGCTTAAAAACGACTCCTACGATTTTGATTAAACTTTTTTCATATACTAAAATTAGTACCAAAAATTATAAACTTTTACACTTAGCAATCAATCATCTGATAATTTTGAAAAAAATAAAAAGACTAAGGATCCAGCAGGTCTTGGTTTGTAGCAACTGCGATAAGCTCCAGGATACTTTATACGTAGTGCATTATGGCCAAATCACAATCTCGCATTCGGTTGCCCTGGCCAAAGGGCTTTTAACCGACTTTATGATAAAATGTGTCATTAGGCGCTACTCTAAAATTTGCAAAACAGAATGTAGCTTCAAGCTTCGAGCGTTGACAAATTACAAACATGACTGATTAAAAATTATGTCTCCTTAAAATAATAAATACTATAAAAGTTCTTCACAGAAAAATGAAGTCTCTCTTTTATTAATAATCAAAAGCAGCACAGCGGTGGGCCCAGGAGCTGAATTTGAGAAGGGATACATATGGTTTTTTGCTCTTAATTTTGAAGCAATGAAGAATCAGGATCCCGAACATTTTTTTTAAACAACTTGATGATTATAGTCTGGGAGCTGACCATTAGATTACCCATCTCATCGCTGCCACGCAAAAACTGGATGCCAACCGATAGCTTAAGTCCAAACTTTTACAAAAGCTGTTGGTCGGACAGGCTTTATCTGGTCGCAATGGTTAGAAATGCACTTTTCATGTTGCATTTTCCGCTAAATGTATGTGGGACAATCTTTTGCAGCTGTTGTGACGAGTCTGACCATTTAAAGAAAAATTGTCTTTTTTTAACACTGCGTTTTACATCAGGGAAAACTGAGTAAAATCATATCCAATGGTTGGGAAAGTGGCCATAACCACTTTTTTTTTATTTTCATCCAAGGTTGCACAAAATCCCTTATCTTAGAAAAGTGGTCGGACTCGTGGCAACAGCCAACCATTGGTATCGTGAGAGGACAGTCCTAGCCTTCATTTGATACCCCATTTATATAAGTTGCTTATATTCTAGGTACATTTAGCGGAAAATGCAACCTGAAAAGTGCATTTTCTAACCATTGCGACCAGTTAAAGGGTGTCCGACCTGCAGTTTTGTAAATGTTTGGACTAAAGCTATCGCGGTGGCATCCAATTTTAACGTGGCCGCGATGAGATAGGTAATCTTACGGTGTGCTCCCAGACTATTAATAGGCGTTTTCCTTTGGAGGTGGCGAAGTACTTGGAAGTACTTTGCTAGCTTTTTCAGTGGAACACATCAAACTGCTTTCCCATGTAAAATGTATCTACTCACACATGAGAGCATGTGCAGTTGGTAGTACTAGATTAGGGTTTTCATCTACTCATAAGTACTTTGCCACCTCCAAAGGAAAACGGCTAGTGTTTGTATGAAACTACTTCACAATTTGTTCACTTTATAACAGGTAACAAACTTTTGCATAGTTTTTAATATTTTAAATTTTTTCCGTGGTAGTTTTAACCCACTGGTAACTTTTGAGAGTGGCCCCTATATAAAATACAGAGGCCCCGAAGAAGCCTTTAGTGGGGCGTCAGGAGCCTAGGAGGCATCCACAGTATTCTTAGATAATTCACACGAACTCTAGTGAGGAGCTTTTAAGGCCCCAAAATTAAAATTTTAACTCTGTGACCCTGAAAGTTCCGTTTTTCCCATTGTGCTCTCAAAAACATTAGTTCTATAGTGGGTAAAATCCATATTCTAAAAAACCGTATAGAGGATTAACAACATTATATCATTCAAAATTCCATCAACATCACCATAATATCTTCTCGGTACTTTAAACTAAGAAAAGCAACATATGTAAGAGTGCTGCCACTTTGTTGCTGTTTCCCCTGGGAGATTCGACTGTAATTTTATATTTTATTCTTGCAGTCCCTTTCATCAGAGTATACACCTCTTTCTCGGCGCGAAAACAAAAACTCACGTTATAATACCTGAATGCCTTGATTAGATATATACTAGGTAAGGTACCCAGTTGTGGTAAAAAGGAAGTGAAAACAAAGAAATAAAATAGGAAAAGCTGATGGCAGGAAATTCTATTGTTGAATATCGCCGGGAAAATATTTCCATTTGGAGTTTCACTTTGTTGTGGCGGAATAAAAGAGAGCAAGGCTCCTAAGAGGGGGTGGTGTGGTGGCAGCAATATGCGGTACATAAAGGACAACTTAAAACACAATGTGGTCAAAATTAGCTGTGAAAAGGTGCATCCAAGTTGAAATCTGATTAAAGTTTTGTCTCTGTGTGTCAAGAGGGGTTCATTGGGGGAGCACGACCACGCAAAGCCCATGGACTGGACGACGACAGACGGAATTCTAATTTTGCCAAAGAGTTGATTACGGAATGGATAACAGACACTCTAATTTTCTTTGCTTTTTGTTTAGGATGTTTTATGTTTTCTTTTTGTGTATTTGTTTTGGCTAAGTTTTCTACCGTAAGAGTAAAGGTAATTATTGTTTGCATAGAAATAAAGTAACAAAGTGTTACATTTTTGCGCAAAACCTTTTTGTAGTAACAATAACAAACTCAAACTGCTTTAAAGTGTTTTTTTCATATTTAATGCTTTTGACCAAAACGCTATTTTTGATTAAAATTGGTCATAAGCAAAGTCCTTATTATCCTTGATTGGATTGGTTCCAGAAGCGATGAAACCGTATACACTGTAGACTGATGAACTATGCAGCACACCTTGAATAAAAATCTAAAATCTGGTTAAATACCACGGCAACAAAATTTCATACGATATAAAAATAAATTTGAAGAGTAACAGCTCGATATCTTGTGGAAGAGTGGACAAGGGAATGCTCTAAAATTTACGAACCTAAGATTTCAGACGACCTTGTTACCGATTTGGAATGGAAACAGGTTTGAGGTTCTTACTTTATTATTTAGAATTTAATGATAAAAGTTAAATTCAAAGTTAAACGACCTAAAACTAATTGAGTTTTCAGTTTGTATAATTTTCTTGTATGTTTATAGCATTATTGTTTTTCTTTGTTTTTTTTTAATTCCAGGGAAAATAGGAAGAAAAACGGAAAGCGGCACTGTTTGGATGAGATGAGACAAATATTATATAAAAAGTAAACTACACGATTGACTCGAACAAAATTGTTCCAAAACTAAAAAAATATATGTAACATTGAAGCATTGTATGTTAATGATTCTTAACTGTTATGATATCTTATAAGGGAAGAAAATGATAACAAAGTAAAAAGTATGTTTTAAAAGAATAATAACAAAAAGAATGTCTTAAAATAAAAAAAAAAAAAATTATAATACTTAACTAGTATGCTTGGAAACGCCAGAACGTAAATTTATATCAAAGTTGGTTAAGCTAAAATACAAACAAGCCGACTCATAGACGAAATCTGTTAAGCTTGGCAATTCTTAAAAGTATCTAAAACAAATGCAAAAATATTAGAATACTTAAGGTTTCAAAAAGACTTCGTGATAATTCTTAGCATGTGCGAGCTTTATACTACGGTGTCATTAGAGCCAAAATGATCTAGTTTCGCAAATCACAGAAAAAGTGTTTTCGTCTGTAATTAGGTAATTTCGTTTGGCAGCTCATTTCATATTTTGAATTTCAACTGCCTGTCAATCGCTTTTTGTTGTTTTCATAGCTGTGAAAAATTGGGTGTGCTCATTAGGCCTCTATTTAATTTCCAACTTATGTAATTTCGTACAAATTTGGTTAAAATTTTCTTATTTCGAAATGTGAATTTGTACGGGAAATGTATATTATTTTGTTTGTATATTATTTTGTTTGTATATTATTTTGTTTTTTTTTTACGGTAGGGCATTATGGTTTTCTTAAAGCAATTTTTAAATTAATTTATTTTTGTTAAAAAACTTGAACTGTTATAGACTAAGAGCCCACAGCAGATTTTGGGTGTGAATGATAGCAAAAAAAAGAAGTAAAGGCGTCGAAAGCTTCATTTAAGGCTATTCAAAAAATCAAAGTCTTGCAGTCCACAACTGGGACTTTTGTGATTTAACAGTGCATCAAAAAAAAATATGAATGCAACTTCGAGGATAATCGTGTTAGCCGAAATTGGTTTCACCCCTCCCTAGATAAGCTTCGCGGATCCCATATCACGGAATCTGAGATCATTTGAGTGTTTAATTCGCCCTGCCAGACTGTTTAAAAAATCCGTTTTTCACTTAGAATTTTGAATTTCTTAAAGGTCCGGTAGGGCGAACTATACACTCAAATGGTGTACACGATTCCATGATATGTGATCAGAGAAGCTTATCTAGGAAGAGTGAAAACCAATTTTGGCAGCACGATTACCCTCGAAGTTGCATTGATATTTTTTTTTTTAATGCACTGTATAATCCCAAAGATCCCAGTTGTGTACTGCAAGACTTTGATTTTTTGAATAGCTTTCGACGCCTATATACATCTTTTTTTGCTAAACGGTTAAAAATTTTGAGGTACTTTTAATATTTTCTGGGGTACATATACATATATGTGTTATTATTTATTTTGTTGAATGTTTTAAGGACAATAAGGGCCTGTTTCACATACTCTGAGTAAAGTTCTGATTAATTATTCGACACATAAACTCTGAGGTAGGGTCGTATGTTCACAAATATAAAATTGTTTCTTGCAGATCTAGTTCAGGTTCAAACTCCTCATTTGCATCATACTTGAGCCAGTGGTCGCAGCTGCTCACGAGTCAAAAATTCTCCCATATCATCTTCCTCCAGCTCAGCACCATCATCTGATATGTTAGAAGGAAGTATTGCAAATATTGCCCCCCCCCCTTTTGCTTTAATGGAATAAATCACAAACTTTCACATACACTTGAACTTTTTATTTGCAAGTAGCAGCTTCATTCTGTTTGAAACAAAATATACTTAAAAATAAAAATTGCAATTTGTTTGTAGAAAAAAAATATTTACACATTTTGAAAGAGCGTAAAAACAGGGATTTTTCAACGTGTTGGCATATGTTCCTCGAATAACATATAAAATACTATCATATACTTATGGTATTTTGTGTAAGGTGCCAAAAAAGGTTGGGTTATTGAGAAAAGAAAAACATGTATGCGAGGGGATCTATCGCCCCTCATTTAGACGTGAGGGGCAATTTTCTACTAAAATGGACTTATAATATTAATTAAAAATAACTGCAACATTAACATCGTCAAGCTATAGCTTTTTTAAACGTGTGTGAAGTTGGCATAACATTTTTTTGCTAGAGCAATGGGACCATGGCAGGAATTTGCAGTTTTTTTTTGCATTTTTATGCATTTCTATTCCGGATTTTGCAGTTCACCAAATAGTGGGTGTAACCGACTGTACTGCTAACTTCACTGTGAAGTTAGCAGTGCCTATGCTTTTCTCAGCAACCGGGCTAGCTAGGAATCTGAAATAAGGCTCTGAATTTGCAGTTTAATTTGCAGTTCCAGAAAAGGAAAAAACCAAATTTCTAAATCCTTACATAAAAAAAATTTCATACTGTACTGCTAACTTCACTGTGAAGTTAGCATAAAAGTCCTTTTCTCAGCAACGGTGATACTTAGAAATTTGCAGTTAGGCTCCAAATTTTGCAGTTAATTTGCAGTTCAAGAAAAACTAATGCCCAAATTTGAAAGTCCAAATTTGAAAAAAAAAATCGAATAAATTCATTTTTCACTGTTAACATCACTGTGAAGTTAGCAGTACATACCCTTTTCTCAGGAACTGAGCCAGCTAGAAAATTGCAATTAAGGTTCAAATTTGCAGTTTTTCATGCACTTCAAGAAAAAACTAAGTCCAAAATTTTACGTCCAAATTTGACAAAAAAAAATCGAAAAATTTACTTTGCACTGTGAACAACAGTGTGAAGTTAGCAGTACATACCCTTTTCTCAGCAACTGTGCTAGGTAGAAAGTTGCAGTTAGTGTCCAAATTTGCAGTTTTTCATTTACTTCTCGAAAAAAAGCAGTTCAAATTTTGAAGTCAAAATTTGGCATTAAAATCGATTAAATTCATTTTTCACTGTTAACATCACTGTGAAGTTAGCAGTACATATCCTTTTCTCAGGAACTGAGCCCGATAGAAGATTGCAGTTAAGGTCCAAATTTGCAGTTTTTTATGCACTTCAAGAAAAAACTAAGTTCAAATTTTTAAGTCCAAATTTGACAAAAAAATCGATTAAATTCATTTTTCACTGTTAACATCACTGTGAAGTTAGCAGTACATATCTTTTTCTCAGGAACTGAGCCCGATAGAAGATTGCAGTTAAGGTCCAAATTTGCAGTTTCTTATGCACTTCAAGAAAAAACTAAGTTCAAAATTTTACGTCCAAATTTGACAAAAAAATCGAAAAATTTACTTTGCACTGTTAACGTCAGTGTGAAGTTAGCAGTACATATCCTTTTCTCAGGAACTGAGCCCGATAGAAGATTGCAGTTAAGGTCCAAATTTGCAGTTTTTTATGCACTTCAAGAAAAAACTAAGTTCAAAATTTTACGTCCAAATTTGACAAAAAAATCGAAAAATTTACTTTGCACTGTTAACGTCAGTGTGAAGTTAGCAGTACATATCCTTTTCTCAAGAACTGACCCAGCTAGAAAATTGCAGTTTAGATCCAAATTTGCAGTTTTTCATGCACTTCAAGAAAAAGTTCTTGAGAAAAGAATATGTACTGCTAACTTCACACTGTTGTTAACAGTGCAAAGTAAATTTTTCGATTTTTTTGTCAAATTTGGACTTAGTTTTTTCTTGAAGTGCATGAAAAACTGCAAATTTGGATCTTAACTGCAATTTTCTAGCTGGCTCAGTTCCTGAGAAAAGGGTATGTACTGCTAACTTCACAGTGATGTTAACAGTGAAAAATGAATTTAATCGATTTGTTTGTCAAATTTGGACTTAAAAATTTGAACTTAGTTTTTTCTTGAACTGCATACAAAACTGCAAATTTGGACCTAAGCTGCAATTTTTAGCTGGCTCAGTTCTTGAGAAAAGGGTATGTACTGCTAACTTCACACTGACGTTAACAGTGCAAAGTGAATTTTTCGATTTTTATGCCAAATTTTGACTTCAAAATTTGAACTGCATTTTTTCGTGAAGTAAATGAAAAACTGCAAATTTGGACCCTAACTGCAACTTTCTACCTAGCACAGTTGCTGAGAAAAGGGTATGTACTGCTAACTTCACACTGTTGTTCACAGTGCAAAGTAAATTTTTCGATTTTTTTGTCAAATTTGGACGTAAAATTTTGGACTTAGTTTTTTCTTGAAGTGCATGAAAAACTGCAAATTTGGACCTAAACTGCAATTTTCTAGCTGGCTCAGTTCCTGAGAAAAGGGTATGTACTGCTAACTTCACAGTGATGTTAACAGTGAAAAATGAATTTATTCGATTTTTTTTTTTCAAATTTGGACTTAAAAATTTGGACAATAGTTTTTCTTGAACTGCAAATTAACTGCAAAATTTGGAGCCTATTTGCAAATTTCTAAGTATCAGCGTTGCTGAGAAAAGGACTTTTATGCTAACTTCACAGTGAAGTTAGCAGTACAGTATGAAATTTTTTTTATGTAAGGATTTAGAAATTTGGTTTTTTCCTTTTCTGGAACTGCAAATTAAACTGCAAATTCAGAGCCTTATTTCAGATTCCTAGCTAGCCCGGTTGCTGAGAAAAGCATAGGCACTGCTAACTTCACAGTGAAGTTAGCAGTACAGTCGGTTACACCCACTATTTGATGAATTGCAAAATCCGGAATAGAAATGCATAAAAATGCAAAAAAAACTGCAAATTCCTGCCATGGTCCCATTGCTCTAGCTCAAAAATGTTATGCTAACTTCACACACGTCTTTTTTAAAGCTAAATATCCAATCTTTAATTTTATTTTTAAATAAAGTTGTTTTTGTAAATAGTTTTTGAACATAATACCCCCATGTAAAGGGGGCCATATTAGAAGCATGGCAGTTTTTTTTAATGGCGCTTGTTTCTACGCTTGCAGTTTATTTTTAAGTATTTACCTTAGTTTCATTAACAATTAAGCTATTAATTCGATACTTTTAAAGTTTATAATTTATCTAAACAACCGTTATCACTCACATTCAGCTTAGTTCAAGATGGAAAAAAGTTGTTTTTAGGCAATAAACTTTAAGTGGGAAATGTAATGCCACCTAAGCACCTAAAAAGCCAGTATTTTCCATATTACAGTAGACGCTCGATATAGTGAAGTAATAAAAACCAGGCCTGTTCACTGTTTTGAGATTGTTCACTTTTTCGTGAGGGAGTTTTCTAAGGCTTTCTAAGAATGAATTTCATTTAATTTAATTTTAAATGTAAATTAACGTACAACTTCACCGTTTGCTCTACATTTATATGAATTTCAATTAACATATAAACTCAATAAAAAAAAACTATCACTTACTATCGTATCTTTAGTAGAATCCGCACTATACTCATTTAGCAATAATTTTGTTGTGTTTTGATAGATTTAGACCCATTTTCTGATACGAAACTTAGGGATTTATGTTCTACTTAAATATTTAAGTTTCGTATCAGCAAATGGGCCTTAAAGCCTTCAAAATAAATATCTTAAACAAAAAAAAACACAGTATAGCTAGCTACTCCGACGTAATACGAAGGTATTACAGAACGACGACAAAATATAAAAACATCGTTTATTAAGAGTAATAAGGGAACTTAGAAATGCCTCAGATCCCCTTTCCTTTGCATCAAAAATGTTAGCATCTATGAGTTTTATTTTGTATTCCTTTATTGTTAAAACATTCTTATTTATTTCAATATTATTATTTCCACCACGCGATTTTTCTTATCATCTGTATATCGGAATCAATATACATGAATCCAAGACGGATCGAAAATGAACCCAAGTCGGATCAGAGACAGATCTAAGACAGATCAGAGATGGTTTGAATACGGATCGGAGACGCATCAAAATTGATCGGAGACGTATCCAATATTGATCGAAGATAGACAGATCGGCCATGGATCGAGGACGGATCGGAGATGGATCCAAAACCAATCCAAAATAGAATCAAGACGTATCAAAGTTGCACCTAAGAAAGGTAGGAGACGGATACATGACCGATCTGATATGGATTTTTCTTTTCACCCTAATTTTACTCTATCGCATTTCGATCGATTTCATACATAATCTCTTAGATTAATTTTTTGAAAAAAAAATTATACTTGTCCTTCTTAGGGCCAGTTTTAAGGTTCAGAGTTAGCTCTGAGTTAAATCAGAGTTAGCTAATCCTGAAAATAAATTAACCCTGAGTTAACTCAGGAGTAGTTTTTCAGTTGAGGATTAACTTTATCTTTCAGCTGTCAAAATTTTGAGGCCAACGATGTGCGACACTATGGATATCACCCTTCTACGCCTTTTACGCATAGGAAAAGAGATGGCGCCACAACGAATTGCACTGGCAATAACTTTCAATATCGAAATCGAGATGGCGCCACAGCTAAAAAGACCTTCAATTCGGTCCCTGAGTTAACTCACCAAATTAGACGAGTTAGCTCTGAGTAAATTTTCGATTTCAATTGACTGAAAACACGTTTTTGGAGTTAACTCTGAGACTAGGATGATCTCGGACTGAAAACTGGCCCTTACAGTACCAAATCAAAGGTTTAACTTTGACGCACGCTGTAACTCCAAGATTAATTAGCTTAAAGAGTTCGTCAAAAGCAAATTTTGTTGATAGTTTTACTGTCTATATTTATGGTCTTCATGATTTTATTGTAAAATGAAATTTAATTGTTGAACAAAAGCCAAATTATCTTCTTTTTCAAGATGGTAGCCTTCCCCTTTCCTCAGGCAGCTCAGAAACTTGGTTTTATAATGATAATGAGAAGATTTATCATTATGAAACCAAGTTTCTGATCGTAAAAGAAATGTTGAACATTGATTAATGAAATTTTAATAAATTGTTTGACTTGATTACCATGAAGTTCTTGCATGATTTTCTCTGAATCCATTGATTGTACCTATGAAAAAAAGTATGCTATTTTTTTGTGTAGAATTACATTAGCTACAAAAGATACAACCTTTACATTTTTACTTGCGATAAAGGTACTATGTATAATGCAAGTTTTGGATTCGTGCAAGTAAACATTCGAGATAACAACAAAGTGGATGGCACAATTCTGTATGTCTGTCTGTCTGCCTGTTCGTCTACAGCCTAAACGGCTGGATCGATTTTCTTCAAGCTTGGTACATAGTGGTTTTTGGTGATGCCCACACGTTTTTTTCATTTTTTTTAAATCAAAAATAACTGTACCTAGCTGCCATACAATTTTCTAATCAATTTTACATAATCGATTTTTTCTCAAAAATTACTCGACCACTTCTATTAAAAAAAATCAATAAATTTCCTTTAATAAAGGCTACGTTTGGGTGGGAAACCATTTTCCAAAAAATGGTTATTAATGGTATCTCCCAAAGAACCATTTTTTAATTTTCGATTTTCCTCAAAACGGTAAGACTGATTTCAATATATTTTTTTATGCAAAAGCATTCAAAAAATATAAGTAATTGGTACTGTGTACCAAAATTTTTACAAAAATATTTTTTGGATTTGAAAAATCAAATATTTCAAAAACGACATGATTGATTATTTTGAACCTCGATACTTTTAGATATTTATCTATATTATGTATCTTACATTTATGAAAAAATAATGGTACCATCCATACAAAAGTTAAGAAACCACAAAGGAAAATAATTTGTTCTCAAAAACAACTCCTACAATTTTGATGAAATTTTTTTATATACTAAAACTAGTACGATCTAGTACTAAAAATTATAAAATTTTTGCAGCTTTTAATACATAGTACCTGTCATAGAACATTTTTTTATTTTGAATTTTCTCGTTATCGGCTAGACGGATTTAGATTATTTTTTTTATATACAAATTTCACATAAGATTTAATAATAGGTACATAATGCATATCAAAAATTTCAAACAATTTTTTTTTTAATTCTTAAAAAAAGCTCCAATTTTTTTTTTGGAAGATTTGATATCTCAAAAACGGGTTGACAATTTGTTTCAAATTTTGTTTTTATCTACACATAAATGAATACTTTAGATTTGCATACCAAAATTTTGTGCTTAAATATATTTTAAGAATTTTATATATAAAAGTTTATTTTTTCTTAAAACCTCTCCAAAGAATTTAAATTTTTTTTTCATGTTTCATGTTTTCATGTCATGTTTCTCAACATTTTTATGTCATAATTTCCATGTTTTTGTATACAATTTTCTTAAACCCTCAGTGTCTTGAACATAAGAGCAAGTACGTGTGACCCAGTCGCATTTTATTTTTATTTTCAAAAAGAAACTGATATCTTTGGAGAAATTATATTTTTAACGTAGGTACCTACCAATTTGAATTCAGTGGAAATTACCATTAGGAAGACTTTAACTTCCCGAAAACCATGTAAACGTGGTTATTAGTTACACCACTAGACACTCAATTTTTACTTGCGATATACATGTAGGTATTATAGGGCAAGTTTTGGATTCATGCAAAAAAAAAGTTTCGAGGTAACAATCAAACATGACATAACGATGATAGAGAACACGAAAAAAGTGTGTGGCAAAATTCTGTCTGTCTGTCTGTCTGTCTGACTGTCTGTCTGTCTGTCTATCTGTCTATCTGTCTGTCTGTCCGTTCCTCAACCTACAGCCTTAGCCACTGAAGCGATTTTCTTCAAATTTTGAACTTAAGGTTTTTTTGTAACTCTCCAGAGGGGAAATTGAAATTTTGTTTAGCTCAAAAAATAACGGTATGTACTTGCCATACAATCGTTAAGGAAGAGCTTATCTATCTCAAAAACGGCTCCAACGATTTTGATAAAAAAAAATCAGTGTAATATTGAAGATATGATGTACCTTTAAGTAAGAAAAAAAAATCACCAAAAACATTTATTAACGGTACCTGCCTTATAACGGTTTTATTGATTTTTGGTTTGGTCAATAACCGCTTATCCGACTTCAATAAAAATTTTTGCACAAAAACTTTGTTAGAATATAAATAATACTGCATACCAAAATTTTTGAAAAAATAAATTTTGGATTTTTAAAAAAAGATTCATTTTTTTTTTTGGAAATTCAATATTTCAAAAACGAGTTGATTAATTGTTTTTGAAATTTCAGTTTTAAATGTATATTAATTTATACTCAAAATTGGCAGGCCAAAAATGTTTTAAAAATGTTACAAAAATTTTATATATAAGAAATTAATTTTTAAGAAACCGGCTCCGACGATTTAAATTTTTTTTTTTGCATTCATATTTTTGCAAGTAATCAAATGGCATACTTTTTTTTAGCTCTGAGTTATTTATCAGACTGTTTATACAATTAAAAGAACGACTTGAATATTTTTTAAAGTCTTTAGTCCCACACAACTTGAACATAGGAGCAAGTACGTGCGATCCAGTCGAGCATTTTATTTTTGTGTGGGAAGATAGAGTTTTGAAATGCAGGTTTTAAATGGCCGTCATTAAAACTTTTAAACTAATATTTCTTTTTTGTATTTCTTCACATTGTTCAATCCGTTATCAAAATTATGTTAAGGTACTTGGTACATTTTAAGGCCAAGCACTTATTTTGTCTGTTATTGTCCTGCAATCCAAATTCATTCATTTGTGACCTGTGAATGTGAGGGGAACTTGAATAATAAGGCTTTTTATAGCACAGAACATTAATACAGAATGAACATGCACAAGCTTCCGAAAGTGGAAAAATGTAAATACTTCTCTTTTTTCTAAAATGATTTGTGTATTATAAAATTGTCCATTTTCGCAAGGAATCCAAAATGTATTGTCCTTGCTGGTTAGTAACTTTGCTATATTAATAAATTTTGGAATCCTTGTATGCCTCTCATTTTTCGACGATTAGAAAAGTTTTATTTTTCAAAAGAGAAGTTATTGTATAAATCCATTCCAAAATTTACTATCACAGTAAATTATTCATTTGAAAAGTTCATTGAATTTGGTTTTGTAAGTGAACCCTTACGAACTTCATCGAGAATTACTCTTTTAAAATGAATTTATATATTCTTCTAAGTTATGAACTCTTAAAATATATAGAAAATAAAATGAATTCGACCATTTTTTCTTGATTTTGCGCAAAAATTTATTCTCAGTTTATTATCTCAGTGTCTCTCATGTGTTTGTTTCATACACAAAAAGTCGAGAGTCCTTGAAAAATGTACTCAAAAATCTATTGCACATGTCCATCTAACATAGCAGCTATTCATGTGGGCATAACATCAATCCTTATGCAATTAAGACCAAATCAGACAAGTGGCTGTCTGACGCGACGCAGAATTTACAATCTTACCCTTGGGGATGTTTTTTTTTTTGTGTTTTTAAGATCTTTGATAGGAAGTGTTTTTTTGTTGGTTATCCTAGGCAGAGACAGAGAGGTCCATCATATCGTGTTTTCCAGCCATTTTATAAGATTTTCAATAATTGCAAAGGAAAGATCTTAGAAATAAACAAATAGGGGTACTTTACAAGTAAGGTTGTTTAGATTAACCTATATTTGAATATGAAAATAATTTTTTTTTTTTTGATATTTTGGAGGTTATGTTACATTGAAAATTGGCGAAATTTGAATCCTGAAATATCATTTGTTTATTCCCAATTAAGCTTAAATCTTTCCCATATCTTCTTAACTTACCCAGAAATCCTATAAGTTAGTTTAACGTCTTCCCCCCATTCCTTCATTATACAAAAAAATGCTTACATAAGCTTTATGCCAAACAAATAGGCACATAGATATAATATTCCAGGAAATGAATTGGATTTAAACTGAAAATTGAAGAGAAATATTAAAACTGTCAGCAATAGCTGCAAACATGTTTTTTAAACAATTTTATGATTGGATTTGGTAAGTAGATCATCCTTAAAGGGCTTTCAAGGATTGAACAAAAGACACTAATTAAAAAAAAAAAAACAATAATGTAAGGATGTATGCATATTCTAACGCCTTTTTGTTGAGTTTATCAAGTTTAAGAACTCAAATTTAAATTTCCTAATAAAAAAAAAAAATAAAATAGTTTAAGTTAAATCCAACTTAATGAAATGGTGAAGAGGTAAAACAATAAGGTTTCATCATATCGTTCATCAATTTTTTTAAATAACATTTGTCAGAAATCAAATGCAACTTTTAACCCAGGCTGCCAGACATATGTGTAGGTACGTCATTTTATCAAAACTTTGATTTTCTTTTTCTGAATGGGTATCTACTAATATAGGCATTTTAGAGCAAGTGAACACTACAAATCTTAAAATGGCAATTCCACCTGTCTGCCTATCTGGCCAAGGGGTAGGGGATCCCAAAAGGTTTTTAAAATGCATTTGTAAATCATAATTTAACTGCCGACTATACATCCGTCATTTTTTTATTAAAGAGGTACACTCTGGCGTATGAGTACTATCTATATAATAAGTAGATCGCTGTAAAAGGATGAGAAATACACATTTTTTACTTGCGATATATAGGTACTACATGGTAAGTTATGGCATTAGTACAAAATCGAAGTCGAGATTTTGATCAGACTTGTCATTACGATATAGGTAAGACGAAAAAAGTGAGTCTCGCAATTATTTCTGTCTATCTGTCCGCCATTCCCCCAGACTTTTTTTTTCATTTTTTTAAGAACGAAGAATAACTGTACCTAGCAGCCAAACAATTTCTTAGCAATTTTACATATTCGTATTTTTTTTTCGAAAACGGCTCCACAATTGAGGCAGTGAGAGCCATAGTTGCTTAACTGCATTTTTCACTATTTTCAGTAGAGCACAAAAAAGGAGGAGATTATTTTTTAGCACTTGAAGTTTTAAAAGAATTTAAAAAAATTAGAAGTTTTTAAATAAAGGAACATAATTTTTATTTTTTTTGCAATATGATAACAAAATAAAAAGTTTTTGATTTTGTATTAATGAATCTTCAAAATACCGTTAAAAGCTTTGAATTTTCTTGTAGGTGGCATCTTAATGCAAAAAGTTCTATAAGTATACCATGGAATTATCAATTTAAAAAATTAAAATGCAGAAATATTGTTTAATATAATATAGATTCAATTTTTATAGAAAACTTAATTTCGATAAAATTGCAGTTAGGCCACTATGGCCCTGCTGCTTCAATTTTTCTTAAAAAAAATTCAATAAATAACTTTTCGTAAAGGCTACCTTTGGGGTGGTGAACCATTTTTCAAAAAATGTTTATTAATGGTACCTCCAAAGAACAATTTTTTTACTTTCGATATTCTTCAAAACTGTAAGACTCATTTCAATATTTTTTACTTGCGGTATAGGTAATATAAGGAAAGTTTTGGATTCGTGCAAAAAAAAATTTGAGACAACAATCAGACATTATATTACGATGATACAGAACACCAAAAAAGTGGGTGGCACAATTCTGTCTGTCTGTTCGTCTACAGCCTAAATAGCTCCATCGATGGTACATAGTGAGTTTTGGTGATTTTGCCCACACGATTTTTTCAGTTTTTTTTAGAACCAAAAGTAAGGGTACCTGCTATACAATTTTTACTTGCGATATAGGTACTATATAGGGCAAGTTTTGGATTCGTGCAAAAAAAAATTGAAATAACAATCAAACATGACATTACGGTGATAGAGAACACGAAAAAAGTGGGTGGCAAAATTCTGTCTGTTTGTCTGTCTGTCTGTCTGTCTGTCCGTACCTCAACCTACAGCCTAAACTGAAGCGATTTTCTTCAAATTTTGAACTTAAGGTTTTTTTGTAACTCTCCAGAGGGGAAATTGAAATTTTAGCTCAAAAAATAACGGTACTTGCCATACAACCGTTAAGGAAAAACTTATTTATCTCAGGAACGGCTCCAACGATTTTGATAAAAATAAATCAGTGTATTATTGTAAATATGATATACCTTTAAGTAAGAAAAAAAATCACCAAAAACATTTATTAACGGTACATGCCATATAACGTTTTTTTTGATTTTCTCATTAACCGCTCATCCGATTTCAATGAAATTTTTGCACAAAAGCTTTTTTGGAATATTAATAATACTGCATACCAAAATTTTTGAAAAAATAAATTTTGGATTTTTAAAAAAAGATTCAAAATTTTTTTTGAAATTTCAATATTTCAAAAATGGGTTGATGAATTGTTTTGAAATTTCAGTTTTAAATGTATATATATATATACTTAAAATTGGCATACCCAATTTTTTTTTGAAAAATGTTACAAAAATTTTATATATAAAAAATAAATTTTTAAGAAAACGGCTCCAACGATTTTAAATTTTTTTTTGCATATATCATATTTTTTCAAGTAATTAAATGGTATACTTTTTTTAGCTCTAAGTTATTTATCAGGCTGTTTATACAATTAAAAGAACGATTTAAATGCTTTTTATACTTTTTCTATAATTACTTCAATAATTTTTAAAGTTCTTAAGCCCCACACAACTTGAACATAAGAGCAAAGTACGTACGATCCAGTCGTGCATTTTATTCTTATCAATTTTACATAATCGCTTCTTTTTCAAACACGGCTCGACAACATTTCTTAAAATAAATTCAATAAATTTAGTAGTTAAGGCTTCCTTTGGGTGGAAAACCATTTTTTGAAACTCGATATTTAAGAGTTTTTTAGTAGGTACTCTTTAAAATATTTTTAGAAAAAATTTTACATTTATGAAAAAATAACGGTCGCCCTTCCATACAAAAGTTAAATAACCGCCAAGGAAAATATTTTTTTTTTCTCAAAAACGACTCCTACGATTTTGATTAAACTTTTTCTATATACTAAAATTAGTACGATCTACTACCAAAAATTATACAATTTTTCACTTAACAACTGTTAATAGTACCTGTCAAAGAACGTATTTTTTTATTTTGAATTTTCTCGCTATCGGCTTAACGGATTTTGATGATTATACAAATTTCAGATAAAATTAAATAATATTGTATATCAAAATTTTCAAAAAAAGTTTTTGGATTTTTAACAAAATGTTTGAAATTTTTGTTTGAAAATTCGGTATCTCAAAAACGAGTTGACGATTTTTTTTTCAAATTTTGATTTTATATTCACATAAATATATACTTTAGATTTGCTTACCAAAATTTGTTCTTAAAAATGTTTTAACAATTTTATATATAAAACACTAATTTTTTTAAAAAATCGCTCCAACGATTTTAAATTTTTTTTCATACAATCATATTCAATCAAAAATTAAGATGGCATTCTTGTTTGTCACCTCAAACTGTCAAAAGAGTTTGTTTAGCCAATTTAAATGTTGTATTGCATGCTTCTCTTCATTTTGATCTCATAATTTCCATGTTTTTATATACAATTTTCTTAAATCCGCAGTGTCTTGAACATAAGAGCAAGTACGTGCGACCCAGTCGTGCATTTTATTTTTCTCCCCTGTATATCAAAATTTTCCAAACAGAAATTTTCGGATTTTTAAAAAAAGTTTCAATTATTTTTTTGAAAATTCGATATCTCAAAAACTGGTTGACATTTTTTTGTTTTTAATTTTTATTTTTATATGTAGGTACATAGCTAACTAAATACTTAAGATTTGCATACCAAAATGTTTCCATTATAATGTTTTTTAGAATTTGATGTTAAGAAAATTATTTTTTTAAAAAACCCTCTCCAACGATTTTAATAATTTTTTTCATCAAGAACTAAGATGGTGTTCTTTTTTTCATCTCAAATCATAAAAAGAGTTGTTTTAGCTAATTTAAATATCGTATTTCATGCTTTTAAACATTATTCTCTCATAATTTCCATGTCTTTATTTACAATTTTTTAACCCTCAGCCTTTTGAACATAAGAGCAAAGTACATGCGACCCAGTCGTGCATTTTATTTTAATTAAATTTTATTTTGAATTGACTAAATTATTGTAGATTATTTATGTAGACTATGTTGTCAAAATGCTGTTAATATAAACTATTGTGTAAAAGGTTTGATATTCAAAGATCGTAAACTGTGTAGTTGATGTACTGCGAGTAGTATGTAGGTACTAACAAACAAAATAAATAAATATAAATCATATTCTTACAAACATAATTTTTTTGTGATTAAGATCCAATTTTGAATCATCCATTAAACATGCAGTTAGTTGTCAGAGGAATATATAGGAGCAAATTTGTTTTGATATTTTTAACTGAATCTTAGAGAAAATTAACCATAATTTGTAAAATTTTGGAAATAATATTTGTTATTGCATATAATATTTTCGTTACCTTTTACAACGAAATACAAAAGTTATGGGCTGTTTACAAGTGCCCATTTTTTGCCTCCCAATGGGTAAAAGTAAACACTTTGGGGTAGTTAGGTTAGGTTAGAAGGGGTGATGTTACGACAAGCCGTCTCATCTCACTCGGATCTCAATGAATCCATTGCGCTCCCCATAGGATTTAGGTAAGGAAGGTATGGGAAAAAGGATAAGATGGACTGGGTGGAGTTTAGGTATGGTATAGGATGCCTCCCTGATGTTTCTTAGTGGCAAGTTAAAGATGTCGCCCAATTCGTCGAAAAAGTATTCTCCAAGGGCTGTTTTTCTGGTTCTGGCTAGGCTGGGGTATTCACAAAGAAAGTGATATAAACCCACCTCCACTTCTGCATCCTGACACCCTCTACACAGGTCTGACGAGCTAATGCCCATTCTGTAGATGTGGGCTCCCATCGAGCTGTGACCCGTTAGGACTCCAATTAGAGTGGAAAGTCGGGGCCTGCTTATCTTAAGTAAATATTCTGTCTGAGATATTCGGCTATAGATTCCTCGAAATCCTTCAAGAGTCGATGGTTGACCATCTGACGTCTGGAACCTCGAGGAAGCCTTGATGAATTCTACTTTTTTCTTGCTCCAGTGGCATAGGTACAGAATGATTGGTTTGGCTCGGATCAAGAGATGACTCGTTTTTGACCAGTTCATCTGCCATTTCATTCCCGTATATATCACGGTGTCCTGGGACCCATCTTAGGGTGACTGTGTTCGATACGCTGAGAATCCGCAGCACATTTCGGCGGCTCCGTGAAATAATTCCCCAAAGTGAAAATGAAATAACTCCCCAAATCGGGGCCTTATTTCATTTTAAAATAAGTCCCCAAATTCTAAGATGAAATACATCCCCAAAAACGAATGAAATAAGCCCCCAAACCACAAATGAAATAAGTCCCCAAAGATTTGTAATGATTTTTTATTAAACGTAATAAATAAAGTTGTTGAGTAAAAAAATTGGTTCTTGGAACTTTAAAAGTTGTGCCACAAGGTTGCTTTAGGCAGCTTTTAATAATTTACGTTGAATATTTTGGCAAGGTTAGAGTATTTTTTTTGTGG
Organism: Dasysyrphus tricinctus; assembly: GCA_963921185.1. NCBI lineage: Eukaryota > Metazoa > Arthropoda > Insecta > Diptera > Syrphidae > Dasysyrphus > Dasysyrphus tricinctus. The sequence continues at coordinate 65,266,492 of OY992532.1, read as the reverse complement.
GAAGTGAATTAAAAAATGTCTACATGCGGCGGGGGGGGCGCGGCGCCGGCGGCGCACGGTGGCGTGGAGTGGCGCGTGTGGCTGCCTAAAGCAACATTGTGGCACAACTTTAACAGTTCCATCCATTAAATAACGCCTGTTTCCACGATTCCCACGATTGGGGACTTGTTTCATTGCATACTTTTGGGGATTTATTTCATTGTGAAATTACACCCCAACTTGAAGATGAATGAAGTCCCCAAAAATCAATGAAATAAATCATTTGAAAGAACTTCCCAACTTCAAACAAATTTTGGAGAATTATTTCATTTTTTTTTTTGGGAGTTATTTCATTGGGGAGTTATTTCACGGAGCCCATTTCGGCAACTATCTACCAGTTTAGCCTTGTATTAATTGAGGAAATGGCTTTTATTGCCGCCTGACTATCTATAAGGATATCGATATTTCTTTTAACTACTTCACGTGAGGCCAGATATTTTGCGTCTTCGCATACTGCAAGTATGCAGAAATTTGGAACGTTTATTGATCTGTTAATAGATGGGTTAACTAAGTAGATACCTGACACTACCCCCTCACATGTCTTAGAACCGCCCGTAAACACCGAGACATGATTAGCGTTAATGACCTGGTTTTCATTCCAGGATTCCGTTGTATATGTTATGGCCACTGGGTTTAAATCTATGTGCGGTGGGAGGTAGTCGGTTTGAATGTCTATATCTGTGAATTTCATAATAGTTCTATAGCCGTAGTGGCCCCTCTTCCAGTTATTGCACTGTTTAAGCCTTTTTGGCCGCCAATTGTAAACAGATGGTTTCCCTAATAATAAATTTAAATTAAAATTCCATATTTTTGTCTCAAAGAAAATATTTAAAATCTGAACTTTTCATTTATGAATAAGGTTTTGAAATATTTTTTTGTTTTGAATAAATCAAAAATGTTATGCATTTTCTAGCCTTTCTTGTGGGGTGGATGTAAACATGGTTATTTCAATCTCTTCTCGCCACACAAATATTTAAATATTAACTCTTATACATCTGGCCTATTTAAATCTAGTTTCCATCTACTCCATTTTTTAATTTTCTTCTAAAATATAAGGTTTCATATCCACAAATTTGAAGCTTTAGTTTTTCAATAGGTAGTTTATAAACCACATTTATTATCTCAGTGACATAGTTTAACGATTTTAACAAAAAAATGTCCTACATTTTTTTTAATGCAACAAATTTTCATACATTTTTTTTTAGCTCAAGAAATGTTCAAATTTTATTGAATTTTTTTTTTAAATGCCAAAAATTTTCAAAATCTATTGAATTTTTTTTTAATGCAAAAAATTTTCAAATTTTATTGACATTTTTTTTTCAATGCAAGAAATTTTTCATATTGCATTCTAATTTTTTTTTTAATGCAGAAAATTTTTGATCCGCGCTAACATTTTTTTTAATGCAAGAAGTTTTCAAGAAGCAACAAATATTGGTGTTTGCATTAACATTTTTTTAATGCAAAAAATATTTATATTGCAATGACATTTTTTTTGAATGCAGACAAATTTTGATTCGCATTAACATTTTTTTTAATGCAACAATTTTTTGAATTTGCATTAATATTTTTTTTTTAATGCAAACTTTTTTCACATTGCATTAAAGTTTTATTTTTAATAATTATTTAATGCAAACAAAAATGCATTAAAAAAATGTATTTTTACAACTCCGATAACAGGCACGTTTTGTTGACCTCCTCAACGACATCCGGAACCAAGGTACCTAGGCGCCAAGGAAATTCTGGATATAACTACAACAACCAACGATGAAGCAGGACACTTCTACTCTGACCCAGGGTGAGCACATTACCGTGGCTAAACGCCAACTCTATCCCCCATCCTATATAAATGCACTGCCACTGGACAACCGGGACTGAACACCCGAGGACGACAAAGTCAAACCGACTTTTATATTATTAAGTTTTCACATATTATAAATCTTATTTGTATTCAAAATTTTACCAATGTATACCGTTAGGCCCCTTATGTGCCAACAAAATTTTATTATTTATCAATGTATCTTATAGTTATAAATTATTTTTAAGCCAATTGTAAATAGAAATGTTCAATAAAGCAAAATTGAATTGAATTGAATTTGTTGACCTCCTTAATGTGAACATTATGAAATACTTCTCATTATAGTACAGGTAAAATAGGATTAGTAAAACAAAAAAATTAGTACCATCATGAAACTTGGTGAAAACGTTCCATGTACATAGGTATAATGAGAATTAAAAATCAAAAGAGTCTATACAAATTACCACTTACCATTTATGTGACAGGTTTTATGGTAATAATCCCACCTTAACCCCAATCCTCACCCCAACCCTCAAAAAAACACCCTTTGACAACAAATATTTTTCGAATAACTTTTTTATTCAAAAGACTTTTTGTACTATTTTAACTGTACTACTTAGCCAAATTTGCTTCACATTTGAACTTCAGAGTCTCTATGGCTGAATGTGGAACGTATGCATCTAAATGTTCACATAAAGGAGGTGAAAAAAACACGCCAAATATTCCATAATTCAGCTAAAGGCTATTGAAAAAACCTTTTAAAAAGGGTTTTTATTATTGAATATGTTTGTTAGGCCAATTAGCATGCTTGAAACCGAAATTGCTACTTCATTCACTATAATGAGTTTCTGAGAGAACGGTCACACTGGCCACGTTTCAATAATTTTGGGTTAACTTGGAAAATAAGCCGAGCTTGTCAATTTTGCTCTTAAGATTTTTTGTTACTTTTTAAATATTCCCAAGAATTGAGGACCGTTTTTTCAAAACTCAACAAACGCCAAAAATCCGAAAATGAGTTATGGGTATCAAAATTTTTGGCTTTAAGAGGCGCACAAGATGGCGAAATAAAAAAATACGAAAACGGTACAGATTTAATTCCAAAAAATTTTGAAAGCTCAGCGTTTTCGCAAAACTCAACAAATGCCACTGAGTTCTTGCAAAACTCAACAAAACACACTGAGTTTTTGCAAAACTAAACAAAAGCATTTGTCTTAAACGAACGGTTTGTGCATATTAGTTCAAGAATGCATTGGTGGGTTATTGAAGAACCATATTTATGTAATGATTATATTCATCGTTCAAACATAAGTTGATCCGGTGCGTTACGAAACTTATAAACGCTGTCTATGTATGTATAGGATTTCGCATATTTTTTAATATTTTAATTTCTTTTGCTCTTGCCCCTTAAAGTTAAAGCTCATAAAAAAATCTATTTAAAATTTCATTATTCGGATAACCTTAACATGTGTTGGAAAACGCTTGACATTTGCCATACAAAATAATTTGAGTTTTAAGTCTTTATTCGAAATGTTGGCCAAAGTGTAAAAAATTATGGAAAATCCTTAAACCTCATTGTTTTGCTTTTTTTCTTCTTTCATCACCTGTTGCGTAGTTTATGTATGCCTGTTCCAGAAGAACGTATAATTCTCAACACTTGACAGACAATCCTAGGACTAAACGAAGTTTTGTTTTTTTCTTTAAGGGCACTATTAGTCAAACTTAGAGCAAAATCTTCATCCAACTCCAAAGGTGTTCTAACAAAACTTTGTCTTTTTTTGACTCTGGTGCTTTTCTGAACAAAAACACAATCACGATGGTTGTCTTGTGTTTTTGAAAAAGTCAATTTTCTTACATAAATAAGAAATCAATCGACGTTGAAGTTAAAGATAAGTACGAAGAGCTATATTCGACAATCAAGATAAGAAAGCTATATTAAGTGTGCGTAATACATTAACCGGATATTTTCTATTGAGCCATAGGTGTCTGGAGCAGGGAGGGGGGGTCAAAGGGGATATTTGCCTCTGAGCCCTGGAGAATATCACGCTAGCAATTTTTTCTTTGATCTCTCCACCCCCATTCTGGGAATTATGCTCCCTTTGGAAGATAACACCCTCCCCCCCCCCCCCCGCCGGGAGAAGTTCTATGAGTGCATATGTACAACCAAAGACAGTTTTCAAGCGTTTCCGAAATCAGTTAGTTCGAAGAAGTCCCGAAACAATAAAACCCCCAGCTAATAGATGGATGATATCGAGAAACTTATTCATTTTTCGGTTATTTTAGATAATGCTTAAAACTTTAACCAAAAAATATAATCAGCCAACGCAACCGAGTCTCCTGAAAAAATCGAAAAACACTTTGCCATTTTAAAAAACTTTTTGAATTTAAGTAACCCATTATTTTAAAAAGGCTTTTCACTTTTATATAATTTATTAATTTTTCTTATATTTATTTTAACGTAAATATAAACTTATTTTATTTTTTTGTTTAATTTATAGATTTTATATTAATTTTTGTATTTATTTATTTTATATGAAAATGAAACGTTTTTGCAAAACTCAGCAAAAGCATGACTTTGTTTCGTTTTGAAAAAACGCACGATTTTTGGGTTCAAAATTAAGGTGAATGCTTTGAACAAATTCAAACAGAAATGAACCTGCTGATGAGATATGCAGCGAAGAAGAGTTCTGCATTTGTCATTTTTATTCAAATAGGAAAGAAAAAACCTTCTCCTGAAAAATTTGCACAATGGATTTGTTGAGTTTTGCAAAAACGGTCCTCAATTGTAATGTCGAATTTCATCAAAATCTTGAGTTCAAATATTTTTAATTAATTAATTTAATATGAAATTCACAATGTAGTACCGGGCCAAAACTGCGAAAAATTATAAGAAATTGTAAGGTTATAATGGGTATATATCCGTCAATTTTGGATAAATAAGACTTTTTAGCATGCCCAGCTATGCGCTATTTGTTGAAAATTTTTTAAAATCTTAAGGCAAAATTCGGCCTAGTCTCCGAGTATTTGGATCAAACTTTTTATTACGATTATAGAGAAAATAAAAGTTGGGCTCACAATTCTATCTCAATGTCTGTTTTCTGTCCTTTGAGCTACAGCCTAAACGGCTAGATAGATTACTTCTTTAAGCTTGGTTCATAGCGTTTTTTGTTCATTCCTCCCACAGGTTTTTTTTTCTTTCTTTTTATAACCAAAAATAACGGTAGGTAACTGTTAATCATTTTTTAGCAATTTTTCAAAGTCGTTTAATTTCCCAAAAGCGGTTCAAAACTTAAAAAAAAAAAAAACATTTAATAAATTACTTTTAGTAAAAACTACCTTTGGTTGGGAAATTATTTTTCAAAAAGGTTAGATATTCCCAAAAAAACTATTCTATTTATTTTTGATTTTCTTGATTTCGATTTAATCAATTTTATTTATTCTTTTTATACAGAAGCTTCAAGGAACAGTTAATAGTATTGTGTAACACAATTTAAAAAAAAAAAAAAATTTTGGATTTTTAAAAAAAGTTTGAATATCAAATATTTCGAAAACCACATTGGTGTTTGACTTAATAAATAATAGTTCTTAAACACTCTCTAAAATATTTTAACAACAAATTATAATCTTATGAAAAATAGTGGATCCTTCCATACAAATATTAAAAAAACCGTAAGAGAAAATATTTATTTATCAACAATGGCTCCTACGATTTTAATAAAACATTTTTCGTATGCTAAAATTTGGCAATCAACTACAAAAATGTATTAATATTTACACTTCAAATAAGTTCGAATAATATTGCATATCAAACAATTTTGAAAATAAATATTGAATTTTTGAAAAAAAGTCTCAAATAATTTTCTTTTCGAAAACTCGATATCTCAAAAATGGTTTGCCATTTTTTTTTTTTAATTTTATTTTTACAAGCACATATAAGTAAATGCATAAGATTTGCATTACAAAATTTGTCCTTAAAAATGCTATAAGAATTTTATATATAAAACATTCGATTTGAGTAATGTCATGAATAAGTGCTTTTTGTCTGGCCGTTCGAACTCGGCGAAAAGATTGTAGGTCCCTTCCTGCCAACAACACGCACAAGCGAATGGTTGAGAGCAGGCCCTGGTTCTCCAAGAGCTGTGTAGTGTAATAAAAGCATTCCTTCATTTCATTAACGTAAAATCATTTCTCATTTCTCAAACGTAAACAAAGCCACATGTAGTATTCGATCGACACAATTGAAATAGTAATTTCATTGATATTCGAAACTATAAAGTTTAAAATCAAATTTATTTTTTTTTTTTTTTTTTGTCAAACGAAACTGAGTGTTGTGCTCAGGGCATTGCCACCACTTGGGTGACTATGCACATGAAGTGTCGTAGAAGTATTTTGTTACACTATGTTCCAGATTCATAATTTCTTTGAGTCATAATTATATTAGACTGCCCCAACATATTGTATATATTGAAAATAGAATGCTGATGCAGCACAAAAGTATTTGTAATATAGTTCTTAAGCATAAGTGGGGATAACCCAATGATTTTTAAGTAGTATAAATAGCGGTGAAATATTGGATAGTAAAATCAGTTCTAAAAACTATCAACATATAATTGTATTTATAATTGCGGCTCATTAGCCAAATTATACAGCGAACTGCGCTTTATCTAACATAGGGCATTCACCGTAGTACCACCACAGCTGTCAGGCCACCAAATTTATTTTTATTTAAGCATAGTTCACAGTTCCATGCGAAAAAAATATCAAAATTTTCAAAACGATTTTCCATCTATTCTGTGCACCAAATCGAATAATATTTAAGGCAAAAAACGTTTGCCTTGGCCTAAGCCACCCATTGAGTCATTAATTTACCCTTAATTAATAAACTATAGGCCTAAAAATGGAAAATAATTATTTTTGGATGCAAAAACTATTTGTAGGTATGCTAATAGAGCCTTTAGGTGAAAAAAAAGATTTTTTTGGAAGTGTAAGCCGACCATCCAAAAAAAATTTTATTCACCACACTTTTTTCGCATGCAAAACAATTGCCGGTCCATTGCATGACATTTCATAACAGCAGTGTTTTTTTTTTTGCATGAAACTGTAAACTAATCATGCAAAAATTAATTTTGCCTTTCACCTCAACTATTTTTGACATGCGAGAATATTTGCGTAGGTTTTTTTTGGCACACGGGAACTGTAAACTAGGCCTTATATTCCAAACTTAGTTCCATACCTACCTAAAATGTTCTACCAAATTTAAAAAAATGAGTAAAGTATGTATATTATTTCTCCTACAACTTGTTATATTTACTTTTACAAATGAAGCAGCCTTATTGAAAGCCACCCTTCATAAGAATGCATATAATTTAAAAAAGGTGTGGGTTCGATTCCCAGCCGTGCCACCTAAGAACAGAAATGTTTTATTCGAGGTACTGCCTCTTGCGAGGAACTGACAAATCCTCCAAGAGTATTCTTGTCATGAAAAAGTGCTTCTCATTTAGCCGTTCGGACTCGGCAAAAAAACTGTAGGTCCCCTCCATTTCTGCCAACAAACACGCACACAGGAATGGTTGTGAGTTGTAAGTCACTAGGCCCTGGTTCTCCATGAGCTGTTGCGCCACCCAATTTAATTTAATTTAATTTTAATATTATTTAAAAACTTGATTATGGCCATTTTTATATTATTTACAAAACAAACTAGATGGCAACCTTAAAACCCACAAAACTTTGCTTTTTTGTGGTTTGTTTGTTGCAATAACACGTGTTCCTAGGAACAAAAACCGCACATGACTCTGAATGAGTTTGTCTTTATCATAACAAAAAATCTTCCAATATCAATTTTTCTACGAGCTTACCTTCCTATAAAGTTTTTTGTTTTTAATTAAATCAATAAAACACAAAGAAACCGTAATATAAGTCTGTATGAATGAGGACCCTCTCACCTTGTTTTCATGCATCAAACATCTTAAGGCGGAACTGAGTTTTCCTTTTGTTCTATCAAAACAAATTTAAAGAAATTTTAAGGATGTAATAATCTAACCTCTTGGGAAAATTATCAACAACAAAAAAGAGGAGAGAAAAAAATTAATTAATTCAAAATAAAAAAAGATTCCTCCGAAATAATAAACCAGGAACACAACATTGTGCCACACAAGGGCTTACACAAAATATGTACGAAAAAAAAAACAAGAAACAAAAGTAACAAGCGAGCAAGAATATAAAGTAAAATGAAACTTTTCTTTGATGAACTTTTCGCTTTTGCCTTTTGCTTTCACCTCATCAACTACGCTGAGTACGTTTACATTTCCATGGCCATGACTTTATTGGGGGCCCCTTGCCGCGTGCGTCGCGTCGTGTCGACCCGTTTCATACTATGCCATGCCATGCCATACCACCACCGCCACCACCGACGCAACCATATTCTTCGAATAAAAGAATCCTTTTACCATAACCAGGTCAAGAAGGAGATCAAAAGTTGGCACGTAGTTTCAAGTAATATAAAATTACTTAATCATCATTGCAGTCCTCGATTATTACCAGCCAACCTGGCTTGGCTTGGCATGCCACACCTCTTCCATCACCCGACACATTGACTATTTTCAGACCTTTTTCACCAGAGCAGCATCTAGAAATCGCTCCTATTCACTATGACAATGGAGAAAGTATACGAAAGCAGTAAAAATGGATACAGCAAAGAGCAAAAGAAAAAAAACGGAACTCGAGCATTATTCGCAAACAGAGCCACAGCAAGCAAATTACCGAGTTCACAAAATTATACACTATATCCATCGTCGTTTTGCACTGACCGGCATTACAAACATGTTCAGGGTTAAGGATCAGTCAACCTCCCCCCAGAGGTTACTATATCTCTGCTGCCATGGCAGCTTTCATTTTCTTGAGAGCGAAGAAATGTCTAGGAATTAAAAGGATGCTATGCTGCTATGTTGCCTTCAGATGATATGCTCCTTCGCCATGTAGAGCCTTATTCACTTGATAGGAAGAAAACAAGTTTTGCATTTGGAGTATATGTTCATGTTCAATGTTAGTCAGGTGAATTTCACCAAGGTTCCTATCAACTATTTTGTTACTTTTTACCAATATCCTTCGAAATAATTTTGATTCAATAAAAAGATAAACGCATCAAGTTCTGTGATGTTAATAACTTAATTTTCATTGTAAGGCATTAATAATTACATTAAGGTGGCTCTTAACATGGCTTGGACATGGTCTTTGATAACCCTCATTCGGTTATGTAGTTATGAGTACAAGGGTATTCTTAAAACATGCGGAAAAAATTGAAAAAGATTGAAACTCTAAATTGGGTGCATATCAAATGCTTCTAAATGAAAAAAAAAAAATCCGATTTTTTTTTAGAGTTTTATTTTACCCTTATCGTCTTCCTTCTTCACACTAAGTTACTAATTATGATGGGTAGGCACAGGGTAACTCTTAAAGCACGAAACAAAATATCAGATCATATAGATTAGAGCCAGTCAAGAAAAAAATCGTCCAGGATGGAGGAGCTATTTCCCTTTGTTGAGGCGGGAGGAAATATTTCCAAAAAAAAAATACTTAAAATGGAAAGCAATATAATAAAAAATAACGGCAACACTAACAATATTGAAGGGTCGTTTGGAGTATATGAAAAAAATGGCGAATTTGTAAGTGTTGTGCGTTAGCCGCCATTTTGAGAAACGCGTTTCAGCCAATATCTCTAGAACTATTCTTTATACACAAATATCTTGCAACCTATTTCATAGAAAATTTAATTATCTTTTCTACTGTATACAACATTTTTGGTAAAGTCTATACTGTCCGAGGTAAAGCGCCTTAAGGTATGCTTTTTTTAGTTTTTCCCTTATATATCCTTGGCGGTTGCTGTTGTGGAAAAATCGAAGCTGCACAAAGTTGTAGAAAATAAAATTTCCAATAATTTTTAATTCTAAATTTGTATTCAACGATCAAAAGTTATTGTTCTCTAGAGTTGGCATTTTCTCGCTTACAGAACACATAGCTGGTGAATGTTTTGCTCAAAGTGCTCCAAATTTTGTATACGTCCTAACTGATCTCTTCAAGATCAGCAAAAACGAATACAAATATAGAACGACATATGCAAAAAGAGCAGTACTGACATTGTGTCTACAAATGATGCTGCTAGGCTCAGGAAAGTCTTATCAAAGGTCTACACTCCCCCGGGATTCCTTAAAAGACCCGATAAAACATGGACAGACTCCTGCTCCGAGACATTAGAATCACTTGTTACCACTCACTTCCCAGGATGTATTATCGATACATCTCCTGTGGATAGAGCCCCGAACACAAGTGCGTAATCTCTGACATAAGCAATCAAATCGTAGACAGTAGGAAGGTGGCTTGGGCATTGACTCCTTCTCAGCATATAAATCTGCAGGGCCGGATGGAATAATTCCGATTATGCTCCAAAGCTCTAAAGATTTAATTGTTCCAATTCTAGAGGACATCTTTAGAGGATGTCTTAACATCACTTACATTCCTACTAGTTGGAGAGAAGTCAATGCCATCTTCATCCCGAAGGCTGGCAAGCCCACGCACACTGAACCGAAAGATTTCAGGCCAATAAGCCTGTCCTCCTTTCTCCCCAAGACCCTAGAAAGACTAATTGAAACCCATATTTGCCTAAAACTGAATGATGGTGTGCTCTCGCAGGCCCAACATGCATGCATGAAGGGCAAATCTGTTGAGACAGCACTTCATGAAGTGGTCAGCACAATTGAAAACTCAATTCAGTTTAAAGAATTTACCCTAGCAGCATTCCTGGATATAGAAGGGGCCTTCAATAATGTTAATAACGATTCAATTCGACAAGCCCTTAACACAATTAACATCGATCCGATGGTGACAAACTGGATAGAATGTATGCTTCAAACAAGACTTATAAATGCAGAATTATGTGACAGCAAGCTAAAAGCCAGGACGTGTAGAGGTACTCCACTAGGTGGAGTCTTATCTCCTCTGCTCTGGCTTCTCGTAGTTGACCAGATCTTAGTTAACCTAAGTCCAAGTGGTGTCAAGGTCGTTGCATACGCCGATGACATCGTATTAATGGCCTCGGGAAAATTTGCTCCTACGCTGAGCGAATTCCTACAAACAGCCCTTGACAAGCTCAGTAACTGGGCCAGTAACTGTGGACTTAACGTTAACCGTTAACCCACTTAAAACAGAACTGGTGTTGTTTACGAGGAAGCATAACGCCATTTCCTCAATTACTACAAAGTCAAAACTGGTAGATAGTTGCCGTAATGTGCTGAGGATTCTCAGTGCATCGAGCACAGTCACCCTAAGATGGGTCCCAGGACACCGTGATATAAGGACACCGTGATATAAGGACACCGTGATATATACGGGATTGAAATGGCAGATGAGCTGGCCAGAAACGGATCATCTCTTGATCCGAGCCAAACCGATCACTCTGTACTCGTTCCACTGGAGCAAGAAAAAAGTAGAATTCACCAAGGCTTCCTCGAGGTTGCAGACGTCAGATGGTCAACCATCGACTCTTGCAGGGTTTCGAGGAATCTATGGCCGAATATCTCTAGAAAAAAGACAGAATATTTACTTAAGATAAGTAGGCCTCAACTTTCCACTCTAATTAGAGTCCTAACGGGTCACAACTCAATGGAAGCCCACATGCACAGAATAGGCATTAGCTCGTCGGACTTGTGTAGAGGGTGTCAGGATGTAGAGGTGGAGGAGGGCTCATATCACTTTCTTTGTGAATGCCCCAGCCTAGCCAGAACCAGAAAAGCAGCCCTCGGAGAATACTTTTTCGACGAATTGGGCGACATCTCTAACTTGCCACTAAGAAACATCCTTAAATTCATCCAGAATTCAGGGTGGTTCAGGGAGGCATCCCATACCTAAACTCCACCCAATCCATCTTATCCTTTTCCCCAAACCTTCCTTACCAAAATCCTATGGGGAGCGCAATGGATCCATTGAGATCCGAGTAAGATGCGACGGCTTGCCGTAACATCACCCCTTCTAACCTAACCTAACCTAGCTATATTTGTATCAGTGTAAACTCCATGGCAGACACCTGATACTGTGACCATTGCACTCTCAAAATACAAAGAAATTATCCAAGTTAAAGTGTTTTCTACCGCCCGCTCCAAAATTTGAGAGCACGCAGTTTGTATTTGTGCAAACTGCATCCTTATGGGACACATATTTTTGCATTAAAAAATAACAATTTCTCATTTTTAGGCCTACAGTTTATTAATCAAGAGTAAATTATTACGTTTATGTTTATTACATAATAATGTTTTAGTCAACTAGTGATGAATTACTCTTGTTCAACAATTTTTAATAAAGAAGTGAAAACCATTTTTCTGTTACACAATAAAAACCATAACAATTATTGTCAATAGATAAAATTTCCCTTGACTTGTTAAACCAGTTGAACAAGTAATTCTTCCACGATGAGTCGTTATTCGAAATGTTTCTAAAAACGACGATTTCTTGGCGTCATCTTGCCGATCGCGTTTACACGTAGTTTTGTGTATTGTTGTCCTATGGCATACGCTTCGCCATGACCGTTTACAAGTTGTTTTTTCATTTGTAGCCATGGTGTTCATATCTTCTTGCCGTATGCATTTAGGTACACGTACACGAGGTTTTTCGCTTATGGTTATAATTTCATCTTGTTAAGGTCACGGTCTCTCATCTGGATTTTTACTCCTTCTTTGGGGCCACTGACGTAACTCCGTTGACCCACTTAGGGTAATGTATGCTCAGTCGGCAGTAAGCTATCAATTGTCATTGTTAAGAGTTTTCTTTTGCCAGTCAGGCACCTTTGTCAGCAGCTTGAAAAATGTTGCTCAAATGAAACTCTAATTGCTATAATAGTCGGTCTTTGGTTACATAAAAGCGAGAAGATGATGAGACGTGAACAATGACAAAAACCACGTGTAAATGTCACGATGTGACTATAGCGAGACTATTGCAATAAATCCACGATACAGGTAGCCGTGTAAATGAAACATAAAACCACATTTGGAATTTTTAACCACGGTTTTAGCTTATTGTAACCTACAGTAGACGCTCGATTTATTGAATCTCGAAATAGTGAACTATCCACAATAGTGAATATATACAATTTTATATAAGAACATATTTTGTATACAAATTTCAAGCAAGCATTTAACATAGCTTGAGAGCTCTGAGGAATTGTTTCTGTTTTTTTGTTTAAACCAGAGTGAAAGCCTTGTTTAATGCTTGCTTAAAATTAAAAGGTAGTTAAATGTCAACCTCTTCAACTGGCGTCTCCTGTATTAAAATACGCTGATGTGTGGAGCGGCCTGTGAGCATTATTTTTGTCTTTTTGCTATTTATTTCAAGACCACTCGCCTCTCCTTTGACCTTCAATGCTTGACACATCCCGTTCAGCCCGCTGATGTTATTTGCCAAGAGACATATATCATCGGCATAGTCTAAGTGGCTAAGCCTTTCAAACGGTCTCCATTGAATGCCCTGCCTCTCTGCTGTTCCAACGCTGGCCGTCAAAACATCGTCAATCGCCAGTAGAAAGAGAATTGGCGATAGAACATCTCCCTGTCTCACACCCTGCCGCACTTCGAAAGAGTCGGATAGCTGCCCATTGTGTAAAACAAAGCATCTTGCGTTGTTATAGGACTCTCTTATAATGGCAACAATTTTTGGGGGAGTTCCTCTACAAAGAAGTGATCTCCATATACATTCACGGTTGACTCGGTCAAAGGCCTTCTCAAAATCCACGAACATGAGGTAAAGCGGTGATTGAAACTCCGCAGACTGCTCAAGAACGATACGCAGAGTGTTGATATGGTCGACACAAGACCGCCCACTGCGGAAACCAACTTGATGCCTCTTGAGTGTAGACTCGATTCTAACCTTTATCCGCTCCAGAATGATGGTTGCCATTAGTTTTGGAAAAACGGACAAAACTGTAATACCTCGCCAATTGTTGCAATTCTTAAGATCACCTTACTTTGGCAACTTAACAATTACACCATCCTTCCAGTCGCTGGGATAGATTTCGTTTTCCCACACAGCTTGTATCAACGGGTGTAGAATACTAGCCGTTCTGACAGGGTCAGCTTTCAGGAATTTGGCTGGTATACCGTCAAGTCCAGCTGCTTTGTTGTTTTTGAGAAGATTTATTGAAGATTGAACTTCCAGTACTGTAGGGGGTTCGACGTCAATACCCCTATATGATCTACGCATCTCGTTAAGCTGGGGCACTTCAGCACTCTGCTCGACAGAATCCTCATTGAGCAAGGCACAAAAGTGATCCTTCCACCTGCGCAGCTGATCCTCGATTGATACCAAAAGTGTACCATCCACATCCATCACAGGATGATTGGTGTTGCTTTTCTTCCCGACAACTTCCTTGGATATTTGCTAAACCACGTTTAGGTATAACTTATTGTAACCTTTTTGAAAAAAAAAAGCATTTTGAAAAAAAAAGTTTTGGCGAGACTATAGCGAGACCAAAGCGAGATGATGGAAAAACATTATAAATGATAAAAATCACATATAAGTATCACAGCAAGACGAAAGCGAGACCATAGCGAGAAAACCACGACACAGATAGCCATGTAAACGGGCAAGGCGAGACAAAAGCAAGATTAACGCAATGACCATGAAACATAAGACCCTGTTTGGAATTTTAAACCAAGTTTTTAATTATTGTAACCTTTTGAAAAAAAAAATATTTTGAAAAAAAAAGTTTTGGCGAGACTAAAGCGAGACCAAAGCGAGATGATGGAAAAACATTCTTAATGCCAAAAACCACGTGTAAATATCATGACGAGACCAAACCGAGACCAAAGCGAGAAAACCACGATACAGATAGCCTTGTAAACGGGCACGGCGAAACAATGAACGCGATGAATGCCACGTCGTTATCGTAATACCTCTTTTTTTATAAATGTTGATGACGATTTGAGTCTACTGAGTTCTGAATTATCTGAAATATATCAAACAACACAGACATCTACTTTTTTTTTTCTTAGAGAGAAAATACCATTTTTGTTTTATTTTCCATGGAAACAGTTTTAGGTTGATCGTTTCCCTTTATTTTTTAGAAAAAAAGTTAACAGATAAGATTTATTCGGGAAGTTAAATGATAAATCTCAAAAAGACTTAAAACATTATTATTTTTAAATAAATCTCAGACCGAGACCAAAATGAAATTTGACAAATTGAATATCTCTCAGCGAGAAACAAATTGAAAATAAAGGTCAATTGTTATTTTCAATACTGCGAAATTTTTTTTTTTAATGTCACTTACACCTTCATCTTCCAAATATTTGACGTACGTAATGGTTTGGGAACGCTGCCTATGTTATTCTCCTTCAAGTGAGGGCTTCACAATTCAGATCAGAACTTGATCTGAAATACCAAAACTCAAAAACAAGCACTGCTCAAGTCAGGAAATTGGTAAAATTTACATTCGAAAGGTCTTAAAATATACAATAATGTGCTTGAACGCTTACTTACATATGAAAGTAATTCCAATACAAATAGATATGTCCTAAAATTAGAAAAGCTATAGTCTAAAATTTTAAAATGTATCCAAGGGACTATAACCAATTTAAGTGTTCAAAGACTAGCGTGCATAGGAATCACAGGGGCAATGAGGTCCACTCCCACTGCGGGAATGGAAGCCATACTCAATCTAAGACCCCTAGATCTATTCGTACAAGAAACTGCAGCCTATGGTGCTCTAAGATTAAGCCAGACCGATAGCTGGAAAAAGAACTCTGTAGGTCATGCACAAATTATAAACAAATTTACGGAAGGGTATGTACAAATTTTGAAAAACCGTTTTCTGTTTCCATCCCCACAAGAGAAGAATGGGAAGCTGGTTTACAACAGTCAGATACACCGATGGTAGAAATTTACACAGACGGTTCAAAGATGGATACGAGAGTAGGTGCTGGTTTCTTTTCAGAATCCCTTAATTTATCGAACTCTTATAGACTCCCTGATTATAGCAGTGTCTTCCAAGCGGAGGTTCTGGCAGTGATTAAGGCTGCTGAACATATCTCAATGTTGGCGATACCACGGGCTGATATCACCTTTTACATTGATAGCCAGGCAGCGATTAAAGCTATCTCAGCAACAGAAATAAAATCCAAGCTAGTTTCATGCTGTCGCGAAGAGCTAAAGATTCTTGCCACACAGCACAACATCAGACTCTGCTGGGTTCCTGGGCACTGTGGAATTCTGGGAAATGAAAAAGCAGATGAACTGGCAAGGACTGGTTCATCGTTAGATCAAAGCCTAACGGACTCCGGTGTTAAAATTCCATCCTGTGCCATTAAACAGACAATTGGTAAGAAGATAGTGGAACTTACCAATGACAGATGGAACTCACTCGCAACTTGTACCACTACAAAGAATTTGTGGCCTAGCTACAATAAGAAAAAAACGCACCATGTCATAAACCTGAAAAAGAGATCCCTGAATCTTTTAATAGGAATTATCACGGGACATAATCTCTTAGGTTACCACAAGAAAAAGATGAGACTAAGTACTGAAGACCTATGCAGAGGTTGCGGTGACGTAGAAGTGGAGGAAGACACCCTTCACTTCCTAGGTCAATGTCCGGCACTATGCAATATAAGGAAAAAATGTTTGGGTAGCTATTTCTTCAATGATCTAGCAGAAATCTCGAAGTCAACAGGAAATAATATCTCAAGTTTAATGAACTTCATCAACGCCTCTAAATGGTTCGATGCTCCATAGGATTTCATAGGTTATAATTTTAAAGGGATGGTCCAATCCATCAGGGTACCAAAATGGATCAACATTGATCTAAGTGTGACGGGAACAAGATCCACCGTCAGCCCATCAACCTAACCTAACCTAACCTAACCAATTTAAGTGCTGTGTACTTCCAAATTTTAGCTAATTTTGAACCTAATCTGATCAAATCGGAAATAAATTTGATAATTTAGATTGTCAAACTAAAGGTCAAATACTCAAAATCTTCAAATTCTGAAAGATGACAGTTGGAAGAAACCATTAAATAATGGTTTTTCAATGGTTTTTCCAAATGTCAACTAATAGAATTTCGGGTTTTTGAGTAGTTGACCTTGAATTTAAATGGCAGCTTCCAATTGTCAAAATTTTCGAATTTCTTTCTGATGCTATCAAATTATATGTTAAATTAATTTACAACCTAGATAGATAGATAGATAGATATTTTATTTTTCATAGATCAAGGCTTTACAATATAAAATACGCAGCTTGCACAGAGATTTGATATTTCAAGTATATCTTACAACTGAGAAATATGTTTAAACATTTTATGAAATTGATTTTAAATTTAATATTACATTTGAAGGAAAACTATGATTAAAACCTTCATTTGATTGAAAGAAAAAAAAAAAATTACTAGATACAAGCTTAAAACTAAGGAATTGCCATATTAGGAGTAAATATTTGTATAGTTAACATCAATGAATATTTAATATAAATTAATTAATAAACTAATAAATTAACAGTAACAAAAAAAACAACAAAATGAATAAATAAAAAATTAATAAATAAATTTAAAGATTGATGAATAAATAAATAAATATGTAAATAAATAGATAGTTCAATAAATAACAGACATTTAGTAGTAAATAAATAAATAAATAAATAAATAAATAAATAAATGAATAAATAAATGAATAAATAAATAAATAAATAAGTAAATAAATAAATAAATAATTTAATAAATAAATAAATAACATAACAATTAGATTGGGAAAAAAAATAAACAAAAAAAATTATACATGAAAATAAATAAATTAACAAAGACAACGAAAAATTAATAAATAAATAATTTAATAAATAAAATAAATATGTAAATTAATTAATTAACCAGTAAGATAATAAATAAATATATAAATTAGTAGAAAAGTTTTTATATAAATAAATAAAAAGATGATTATTAAGTTTATTGGCTTATTAAATTTTGTATTAATAAATTTTTGGAGTCACTACATCTTAAACTAAATTTTTTGTTGAGAATTTCAATTTTCTTTGCAACTAGAAGTACTCCAGTTTCCTCATGTAAAATTTGTGTGGGAAATAACCATGGCAAATTTGTCATCATTTTCAATATTTTGTTTTGTGAAACCTAATTTCGAAAGACTACTTACTTACTTATCCGGCTCCCGATCCATGAAGGGTCTCTGCCTGAGATATTGCGGTCTTCCATCGGTTGCGGTCCCTCGCACGCTCCCTCCAGTCGTCGAGACCAAGCGCTCTTGCGTCTGTGACCGCCTGGTCCCTATAGCGGAGGTTCGGTCTTCCTGGTCGTCTCGAACCTGGGGGCTGGGATTCGAAGATTTTCTTGGCTGGAGCGTTGTTGTCCATTCGCTCGATGTGGCCGAGCCAGTGTAGTCGACGTGTTTTGGCTCTTTGGACTACATCCACATCTTGGTACAGCTCGTACAGTTCACGATTGAATCTTCTCCTCCAATCGCCCTCTTCGCATATAGGACCAAATATCCGCCGAAGAATTTTTCTCTCGAAAGTGCCCAGTATCAATTCCCCTTTTTTACTTATCGTCCAGCACTCGGCGCCGTAGAGTAGAACTGGTAAAATTAGCGTTTTGTACAGCGTGCACTTTGTCTTTCGGGAAAGGAGTTTTGAACCCATTTGTTTGGCCAAACCGAAGTAGCAGCGGTTCGCTAGGGTAATTCTTCGTCGGATTTCCACTAAGGTGTCGTTCGTGGGATTGATGTTTGTTCCGAGGTAGGTGAACTCCTTGACTACCTCGAAATTACTGCTACCAACAGTGACGTTTTGTCCTAGGCGATGAACAGATGAGGCTTTGCTTTGTTGATAGCATATACTTTGTTTTGTCCTCATTCACTTCAAGACCAACGCGTTTCGCCTGTTCATCAATAGCTGTGAATGCTTCAAGTACAGCTCTCTTGGAGCGGCCGATGATGTCGATGTCGTCCGCATAGCCAAGCAGTTGTGAAGACCTGTTGAAGATAGTGCCTTCCATGTTAACACCACTCTTGCGCACTATCTGCTCCAGGACTAAGTTGAAGAAATCACATGATAGCGCATCTCCTTGTCTGAACCCTGTACAAGTTTGGAATAACTCGGATGAGCTGTTACCCATTTGCACGTTGCACCGCGTATTTTGTAACGTCATGCGGCATAGCTGGATCAGTTTTTTCGGGATCCCGAGTTCCGACATCGCCAATAGAAGCTCTTGGCGACTTATGCTATCATATGCGGCTTTAAAGTCGATGAATAGGTGGTGGGTCTCGACTTGAAATTCGTTGGTCTTTTCCAGGATTTGCCTCAATGTGAAGATTTGGTCTATCGTTGATCTGCCTGGCCTGAAGCCACACTGGTACGTGCCGATCATAGTGTTGCAGAAAGGTTTTAGACGCTCACATAGTACGTTGGATAGGATCTTGTAGGCAACATTAAGCAGGGATATGCCTCTGTAGTTCTTGCAGGACATAGGATCGCCTTTTTTGTAGATTGGGCATATGGAGCTATTTGACCAGTCGTCGGGCATACTTTCCTCCTCCCAAACTTGGTTGATGAGCTGGTGCATGCACCCTACCAGGACATCTCCTCCATACTTAAAGAGTTCCGCAGGTAGGCCATCCGAGCCGGCGGATTTGGTGTTCTTAAGCTTGTGGATGGCTTTCTTAACCTCTTCAGTACTGGGCGCTGGGACTGGATCTTCATTGACTGATCTTATGCTTCTTTGTTCCTCTATTGCCTCCTCTACATAATGCCCATTAAGCAGCTGTTGGAAATGCTGCTTAAACACGTCTACAATTCCCTGTGCTTCGGTGACTAGGTTCCCTTCGCTGTTTCGAAGAGCTTGCGTGCCAGTCCTATAACCAGATGCCAGTTGCTTGGCTGTTTTGTAGAACCGGCGGGTGTTGGTGGCTGTGCTAGACTCTTCGAGATACTTGAGCTGAGAGGCTGCGGATGCTCTTTTCTTTCTACGCAGGGTTTTTTTCTCTTTCCTTCTCTTTTCACGGTACTCCTCTCTTGCTGCTCTTGTTTTCCGTTGCAGCATTTGCATTCGTGCATTTTCCGTCTCCTGCTTCAATACCGCGCATTCATCGTCATACCACGGGTTCTTTTTTCTGGGTGGTTGATAGCCTATGGTGGTCTCGGCTGTCTCCTTAATGATGTCGCGATATTGGTTCCACTGGTTGTTGACGCTTGTGGCTGGGTTTACGGCAGAGAGTTTCCCGGTCAATTGCTCACTGTAGTCTCTGGCTTTCTCAGATGTGCTAAGGCATGCAATGTTGAATTTCTTCCTTTGGGCGGTCTTCGTTTTCTTTTCGTTGGACAGTCGGGCTCTGAACTTTGTCACAACAAGAAAGTGGTCAGAGTCCACGTTTGCGCCTCGGAAAGTTCGCACGTCCAAGATGTTCGATGCATACCTTGCGCCAATTAGCACGTGGTCGATTTGGTTGGCGGTTCGACCATCTGGAGATCGCCAGGTTGCTGTGTGTATCCTTCGCCTGGGGAACCTAGTGCTACTTATCACCGTATTACGAGCTGCAGCAAAGTCGATTAGTCGGAAGCCATTATCTGTTGTCGTTTCGTGGAGGCTGTGCTTTCCAACTAATCCGCCAAAGATGTTTTCCTTTCCGACTTTAGCATTGAAGTCTCCGAGCACGACTTTGACATCGTACTCCGGACAGGCTCCGTAGGCTCCGTCCAGGAGGTCGTAAAACTCCTCCTTGTTAGACTCCTCAGCTTCATCGGTAGGGGCGTGTGCACATATTAGGCTGATGTTTTGGAAGGTAGCTTTGATGCGGATCACAGCCAGGCGATCGCTAATCGGCTTAAAATCGATGACTTTCGATCTGAGTCGATTTCCCACGACGAATCCGCATCCTAACATGTGCAGTCTTTGATGGCAGCTGTAATAAATGTCGCAATCTTTTCTTTTCGTTATGCCTGATCCTATCCATCGTATCTCCTGGATCGCGGTAATATCTGCCTTGTACCGCGAGAGGACAGATTCAAGTTTTTGAGTAGCACCTGGTGTATAGAGTGTCCTTACATTCCAGGTGCAAACTCGTAGGTCATAGTCCATTTTCGTTCCGGGTCTTGTTGCCATTTGAGGGGGGTCGTTATCCGAGGCTTCACGCGTCTCTCTCATAACAATTTCGAAAGAATAGTACTAAAATTAGTGCAATTCTTTTGGGAACATTGCTCAATATTTTGTATTAGCTTTTTACTAAATTTTGAACTTATCTATATCTTTATCTGTAATGAAATAGCTTTTATACAAATATGTAAGTGTACTTAAGAGTGTTCCGAACTGAACAAAACCAGTAATTTGCTAACGTTTTTTTTACACAAAATAAGACCGGTTTTTTTCACTTTCATCGTTTCATCAGTTACTTTGTTTTATAAAACTTTGTATTTTTACTAATTGGTCACTAGTAGGCGTATTATTGTACTAAAAAAAAACATTTTGTAAAAGTAACTGATTTTAACTTCCAAATTTACATGAACTTTCTGTACAAAAGTGCCTTTTAAGAATTAAAAATTTCAATATCAAATGATACAATTATGTTTATACAGGGTGTCCCGCACCTGAGTGGAAGTATCTTAGGGTGTGGTTCCTGGGTATATTCTAAGAAAAAAATTGTATGGGGGCAAAGTTGTATCTCCCCTCCCTGAGGTAGGGGGGCGCAGTTTCTGAAAAATTGACTTAAAATACCAAAAAAAAAACATTAAAAATCAACGAAAACACATCTAATAATGTGCTATATTTTTTTGAAAGCTAATACTCCATTCTCCATACTCCTATTTTTGTGTTCAATATTCATTGCCCTCATTATTTTGTAATCCATTACCGAAAACCAAATGTAAAAATCTTTCTTAGTTTTTGAGAAATTAAGAAAAAACAAAAGGTACTTTTACCAAATAAGCCCGAAAAAATTAATTTATTCATGAATTATGCATAATTTAACCCCTTTTTCGGTTTTTTTTGGTAAAAGTACCTATCGTTTTTTATTAATTTCTCAAAAACTAAGATAGATTTCTACACTTGGTTTTCGGTAATGAACTAATAATAAATGAAGGCAATGAATATTGAACACAAAAATAGCACTTAATTACGTAAAATTTTGAAAAATATCGACTTAAGAAAAAAAAATCACAATTTTTTTAAACAAATTTGACTTTGAAATTTATTTTCTCAAAAACTATTCGCTTAAACAACTTGATTTGAAAACTAAATATAAAAATGGAGTATAAGCTTTCAAAAAGCACATTATTATTTATATATTATATTTTCTTTGAATATACTTAGGAACCACACGCTAAGATACTTCCACTCAGGTGCGGGACACCCTGTATAATTAATGGAAATCGTGAAAAATAAATTGAATATATATCCATTAAATAATTTGTCAAAAAATACCGTTAGGTATACCTACAAAATTGACTGTCAAAAATGGGTTATCTCAAAATTTACAAGCATTTTTATTTTGTATTACTTAAATTTTTATTAGGTACAAAATTTAAAATTTTCTTCAATAGTGGCCTGATAAATTGTATATTATTAAACACTTTTTTGCAAAAAAAGCTATAGTGTAACCTACATTTGCTTTGAAAAACAGCCTTTTTCGCCATTTTCTCGTTTTCTTAGGGGCTTTTACCAAAAACTAAAGCCTAAAATTAGTTTTTTTTTGCCAATGATGTCTTAGAGAACAAGTTTATCTGTCCATAGACACCTAAATCGTTCTGATCGGACACGTACACTGTTGTCATAAGGAAAAAGGGCGTATCCCCATTTTATTTTTTGGCGTTTACGCCCTTTTTCCTAAGAACGCCAGTACACGCTTCATAATCTTTTTGATGAAATCACCATTTCAGTCCAGGACACTCCTAAGTATACATTTTTTGACAATTAAAATATAGATTTGACAAAATTCCTGACTTGGACAGTGATTTTTGTATAGTTTTGAAATGTAGGGCAAAGCTCTCTGACCTAAATTGTTAAGCCCTGACTTAAGTGCACAAAAGGCAGGCTAGGCAGTAGAAATGAATTCAGCATCCCCGAATCACTAATCATTTCATTAATATTCATTAAGAAATGGCATTGGAAATTATTTTTGCCACCAAAATCCAACAAACGGACCATTGTACGTCTCGTTCGTGATTGGTTGAAATATATCAACTTTTCGACAAGTTTATTCTCTATTTTTTAAGCTCTTGTTGTATCAAATTACAGAAACGGTGGATTAATGATATTTTCTAAAAACTGAATTTTCCCACCCTTTACCACTCTTAAATTTCTCCACCGGCACAAATTCTGGATATTTTTAGCAATGCTCTCCACCAAAATTCGGCGTTGTGGAAGTTTCTTAGAAGTGAAAGTCTAACTTTCCTAGGCTATAATGTTTGTCGAAAAACGACTATTTTAAATTTTCTGGTGAAATCCAGTATAATCATCACTAGTTGTACTCACCATACGTGTGTTATGTAACAAAAACAAAAATAAAAAGAAACGATTTGATAAATAAATTAGAGACAAGAAAAAAGAAAATCATGTTTCCTTAAGCATTCTGCTTCGTATCCTTTCGGGAGAGATTTCTATAAGATTCACTTGATCGTACCACCACCGCATCACACAAAACACCATAATGGCAAAAGGACATACGAACGCACCTACCCCGAAGGCCCGAAGGGTCATAACGTAGAGTCAGGGCAAAACAGAAAGAAGTAAAAGTCTTAGTCTTAGTCCTTAACCGTGGCACTTTCTTATTGCCAATGAATAATATATTCGTCACGATTGCTCACTTCTTGTAGTTTGTGCCGTTGTGGTATGTTATGGGCTGAAATAAAAGGAATGAGTTGTCTCTACTAAGGACAACTTTTGTATTGGATTTGCGTTGGTCCTTTGCTTTCTATTTCATGTTTTTTTTTGTCGTTTTTATATTTTTTTTTTGTTATTTCTATTCCCTTTTTCACTTTTTATTTGACTTGAATCTTAGACTTTCTTCGTTCGTTTTCATTTTTGGCTGAATGTTGTTATTCTTCTATTTGCTCTTGGTGAAATAATAGAGAAGGCTTGCTCGGTCCTGATGTACCCAGAGATTGCGATTGTAGGTTGAGTTGAGGTGTACAACGATGACGACGACGACTACGAATCCTTGAGTCGTATAGTCGAAAGAAAGTCATCATCCGAAAATCTCAACGCAACGAAAGTGATTTTAATAAAATATGAAGGAGGAGCTGTACTAGCAGTAGCAGTAGGTACTATGACTTCTCAGCGACGACAAGATTGCTGTATTTGTGCGCCCCTGCCATATAGAATTGCTGGTTCTCGTCCTTTGAAAATCCTCTACCAATAATACGGTAAAGTCTCAAATGGTGTCTTAGATTTAATAAAAGTATGCACCGTATTGCCTTTCTTTTTTTCCTTATTTGGCTTATGGTTTATATTTTATTTTCATTTGATATCTTCAAACGAGTAGAATATGTTTGGATGGCTGGATTCCCAAGGATATCAGCAAATCAGCCATATAGCTACCAAGTTCTAGCTTCAAGAACCCAAAGGAATATTCCGCATCAAACTGAAAGTTGTATATAAACAGCATATACGTACCAACATTGTAATGTATGCAATTTTTATAGGAGAGAAAATCAAATTTGCAGAAAGAAAAAAAATGTAAAGGAACACTGAATTCGTCTGATTGAACATTTTGTGGTTAATAACCCAGGTTCTAAACAATATATTTTTCTATAAATAAATAATAGAAGGCAAACATTTATGATGTGTTTGAGGAAGTAGGTACAGAAACTTTACAAGCGGCTATATGTATTTTTAATGTGGGTATGTATGTAGTTGGTTGTTGGTATTTAGCTGCATTACCACAATTCTTAGGGTAGGCGCATTTTTTATTATTTTCTATACACACAAATTGAGGAAAATATGGACTTCCAAATTATAAAAAACTTGTTTATAAAAAGATACAAGTAGGTAACTATGTAATATTCCAACTTATAGTAATAAAACTTTATTAATAAATTAAAAAAAAGAAAATATTAAAATTATCCTACGATTGTATAGTTGGTTACAAGTGTTGAGGGAAAAGCTGATGGTCCATAATAACCTATCCTTATAATCCCACTTTTCTCTTTTATAGATATGATATCAATATAAAAGGTGAGCCTTCTGCTGCTTTCTTTCAAATAAAACTGATCAAAATGGTTCAGTTTTGTTCCTCCATTGAAAAGGAAAAAAAATTTGATTCTAATATTTTTTATTCAAATTCTGCCTCGCTTGGCAGCAGACAGTCTGAAAAATATTATTTTTTAATACATTTTCTATGGTTTCTGCTCAACTTCACGAGTATCTTTTCTAATATTGTTCCTTAGAGTATGCCTGCATGGAATGTGATGTCTTGTGTGCATAGCACCGATATTTAAGGCACCCCTACAAAATCCCATCGCCTTCAAATCACAGCTTTTTGCCAGCTTAGCAACTTAACCAAAACCCCTGAAATTAAAACTGGGATTGCCACAATGAAATTGCATTGTGAATAAATTTTACTATCAAAATCGAGATGGCACCAGACCTGATAAAGTCTTCAAGTTGGTCCCTGAGTTAACTAAAACTCAGGTTTAACCCCGAGACTAGGATCATCTCGCTCTGAAAAAACATTCCCGTGAAACTGACGTAGCCTGATCTTGCTGATACAATAGTTACCCTAAGTAAAAATCCTCAAGTTTTGTCTAAAAGAATCAGAAACCATATAAATATATATTTTTTCTTCCACTGTCATTTTGGAAGAAAAATGGGCCAATAAAATTGCCACTTCAAAAAACATACCTAACAAACAGTCACATTTTGTGCATGCATTGGATTCTCAAAAACTACGTGCACTATTTCGAATTCTCATAGTAAATACATACATTTTGCTTGTTTACGTCAGGGTTATCAGATGTGGTGACTTGTCGCCATCAAAGTTCTAATATTTTCTGTCAAAAGGTAAAACTCACGAAATGCAGAAAAATATATTAAAGAAAATGAGAATGGAATGCATTTTTTAGCCCAAGAAGTCTCATTTTGCAAGGTTTTTATCAACACATTGAAAGGTATGCCCGGGAACTTTATTTCAAAATTTGCGGAACGTAACTTTTCAGCTTCAAAAAGTATTTTTCTACCTAATTTCGTTCAAAAGTATATTTTGTTTAATTGTGAGTATTTTTGCCTTTTAACCACGATATATTTTTCATTGGTGTTTGCAATTTCAAAATGCATCAAAAAAGTAAACATGTTTTATACCAACCCTAGTTTTGTTGACTTATACACTAAGCATTTGCACAAACTATGTGCCGTCAACCTGGCAGCGCTAGGACGGCCCTAACACCAGAATAATGTACTTTTAAAATGCAACAAAAAATAAACATATTGTACAATACCGCCCTAAGTTTCGTTCACTTATACTTTATATTCGTACGGCCCTAAGACCAGAATAATGCACTTTTAAGATGCAATTCAAAATAAAAAGTTGATTATTGCGGTCTTATGACCGTTTTAGCGCTGCCAGGTTGACGGCACATAGGTTGTGCAAATGCTTACAGCCCTATTATTGACACGATTCAAAACTAGTTTTAACGTAAAACTAGTTCTATATAGTCTGGGAGCCCACGTAAGATTACCTATCTCATCGCGGCCACGGAAAAATTGGATGCCAACCGATAGCTTTAGTCCAAACATTTACAAAACTGCTGGTCGGACAAGCTTTATCTGGTCGCAATGGTTAGAAAATGCACTTTTCAGGTTTCATTTTCTCCTAAATGTACCTATAATATAAGCAACTTATATAAATGGGGTATCAAATGAAAGCTACGACTGTCCTCTACTCGATAGCAATGGTCGGACAGAGTTTTTTGGCTGTTGCCACGAGTCCGACCACTTTTCTAAAATTAGAGATTTTGTGCATCCTTGGACGAAAATGAAAAAAAAAGTGGTTAAGGCCACTTTCCTAACCATTTGAAATGATTTTACTCAGTTTTCCCTGATGTAAGACGCAGTGTTAAAAAAGACCATTTTTTTAAAAAATAGTCGAACTCGTCGTAACAGCCAAAAAAAGTCAGTCCGACCAATGGTATCGTGTAGAGGACAGTCATAGCTTTCAGTTGATACCCCATTTGTATAAGTTGCATATATTAAAGGTACATTTAGCGGAAAATGCAACCTGAAAAGTGCATTTTCTAACCATTGCGACCAGATAAAGCTTGTCCGACCAGCAGTTTTGTAAATGTTTAGACTAAAGCTATGGGTTGGCATCCAATTTTTGCGTGGCCGCGATGAGATAGGTAATCCTACGGTGGGCTCCCAGACTATATAGAACTAGTTTTACGTTAAAACTAGTTTTGAATCGTGTCAATAATAGGGCTGTTAGTGTATAAGTCAACAAAACTAGGGTTGGTGTAAAACATGTTTACTTTTTTGATGCATTTTGAAAGTGCATTATTCTGGTCTTAGGGCCGTTTTGTCGCTGCCAGTTTGCACATATACTATTTTCCTGCTCACAAAATTTGGAGCAGTATAAAACACTTTGAACAAAACGTTCACCAGCTCTCGGTCTATAAGTTATTTAGGTTGGTATTAATTTTTATATTACCTTTTGTTTAACTTCAAGACCGTCGACCTTTTGTCAAATCAACATTTCAAACTGTCGGCATTTTAGTTAGTCGGTAAAAACAAATTCGGTATTTTAACTTACAGAAAAGTCTAGACAAGTCGACACTTTAACCAGTCGACATTTGTTTTGTCGCTCATTCCTAGCGTACGAAGCCCAATTTTGGTAATTTATAAAGTGGAAAGTTTTGAACTTGAAGATTTTTGGTGATTTATATTTTACATTTGGCAATTCCGCTGTTTTAAACCTGACAACCCTGTAGTTAATGCATTATTTCGATTCAAAATTCAAACTTCTGCAGCAACATAGCATTCAATAATTTACACTTCGAGCTGTTGATATGTTTTTGTTCTTATTTACTCCGTTAAAAAGCACGCGCTTTTCAACATTCTCCAAAAGACTTCTTTTTTATTATTTGCAGAATTTTGTAAAACAGAATTATGAAAAACAGAATTTTGAAAAACAGAAGTATGAAGAAACAGAATTTTGACCCCAACCCTAAAAAATCGCATAATTGCAATTTTTACGGTCAGGGAACAATTTAGCAAAGAGTGCAGTTTTTAACCGCCATTTCATGTCCACTATGTTCGGCTCTGGACCTTTGGCACCTCATATGAGGGAAATTTGATAAAAGAAGATGCCATCTAATTGGTCAGAAAAGATCAAGTGGTCAAAACAAATTGGTCAGCCCTAGATAACTTTTAATCAAGGCTTAAACTTTCTCAAGGTCGCTCAAGGTCACGTGCGATTTTCGGCACCTCATTTAAGGGAAATTTATACCATCTGAAAAATTTCTAGATCGTGATAAAAGGTCAACTATTTTCTGTAATTGGTCAGCCATAGATTTTTTTCTATGAATTTTTGAAGTTCGCTTCAAGGTCACAAAAAAAAACTTTTGGCACCTCATTAGGGTCATTTAAAAAAAAGTATGCAATTTGAAAGGCCTCTTCACGGTTGAAAAAGGTCAGCCATTTTCAGTAATTGGTCAGCCATAGATTTTTTTGTATGAATATTTAATGAATTAAAAAAAAATTCAAGATCCAAACGATTTTTGACACCTCATTTTAGGGAAATTTGCCAAAAAAGTGTACCATCTGAAAGATCTCTAGATCTATATAAAATTGTTGTATCAGTAATTGGTCAATATAGATTTTTTTTAATGAATTTTTAAAAAATTCAAGGTCATAGCGATTTTTGGCACCTCATTTATGGGACATTTGCAAAAATTTAATACCATCAAAAAGGTCCTGAGAACTTTATAAAAGTTTTAGTAATTGGTCAGCTATAGTTTTTTTTTTAATGAATTTTTAAATTATTGTTCAAGGTCATGCGCGAATTTTGGCACCTCATTTATGGGAAATTTAAAAAAATTTAATACCACCTGAAAGGCCCTATGATCTGTACAAAAGGTCAGCTAGTTTCAGTAATTGGTCAGTTATAGATTCTTTTATACGAATTTTTCTAAGTTTTTTTTTCATGTACGGTTCGTGAACTTGAAAAAAAAAATACTTTTGTAGTTCATAAAAATACCTTTCCAACGATTATGTCACGTCATTATTAGTCTTGGAGTTTGGTGTGTCCAATTCTCCTTTGTATGGAAAAGGGAATGGCCTAAGAGGCATCGATTTATCACCTTAGACAACATTTTTTTGGTCAAAAACTTTATTTTAGGGCATTGAATTTTGATTATAGGGGTTTCTGATTTTGAAAAATGATTTTGGGAAATAACAGACACCCTAATAAACATTTATATAACTTTTATTGAAAAAATTGAAATTGCCTTCTTTCACTAATTACACTAGTTTACAAAATTAATAAAATATTCTGTACATTACGTGCCCGTGCCGCTATTTTATTCGTATAGATTTGAGTTGAGTCCACTGATCTCGAAAATCACATTAAAAAAAATTTCTATGGATAGGCTTTCGAGATACGATTTTTTGAATTTTTTTCAAAGTTATATTAGTATTTGGTGCATATCTTAATTGTGACGTAAAGAATCAGCTTGGAAAGTATCTTAAATCAAATAATTTTAAATTTCCAACAAAAATAATTCTTATTTATCCCAATCGGCCAAGTACCTATAAGTACAATTAGCCGAAATTTTAAAAAAACATTATTTTTTCAATTAAAATTGAGGTCAGAAATGTATTCTTTTGCAAAAGAAAAATATATACTACAAAAATATGATGATTTTTGAACATTCTACCCAAAGCCTGGACTATTGCAATAAAAATGAAGCATTTACGGACAAAATCTATAGATAAATTCTTTGGTTATGACCGTTTTTGTAGAAGTTAAGCAATTCAACTCTTCAATATTTGTTGGGACTTTTACCCTAAACATTGCTTTAGTTTGAGTTCTATATTATTTTTTGATAGAGATTCACCATCCCGTGAGAAAATATGTGTTTTTGAAATGATTTTGGATGTTGGATCGTCCTCTATATTTTTCGGTATCCGTTTTTTTATGAGATAACCTTGCTGATAAAAATGCCAAGTATGGTCAAAGATTCCACAAAAAATGCATCTTAAGATAAGTAGCTTTTATATTATGGTTGTTTATATATGTAAAAGCTACTATTATACACTCATCTCAAAATGCATTTTTGGTGGAATTTTTCACCATACTTGGCATTTTTATCAGCAAGGTTATCTGGGCGAAAATTTCAACTGTGAACCCAAAATAAAAGTCGATTGGTCGGCCATATTATATAAATGTATGATAGAAAATATAGAGAGACAGAAAAACATATTGTTTTGAGCTTACTAGGATTTCAGGCACTGAGGAACTGGTTCAGGACCACAGTATTGTGACATACTCATCTGCCATCTAAAGCACTTTTAGCAATACCCGTCTATTTGCTCGGACAAAAATGACAAACAGTTACATGATTTGATTGTTTCTCCGTATATCTATATCACAGGTACCGAATTTTATGTTAAGCCTTATAACAAGAAAAAAAAAATGATATCTATTAAAAAGCCATATAAAAAACACCTACGGTAGATGACAAAAATCGAGCTTTTATGAGTAAACAGACAAAATTCGTATTTCTAGCGTTTTTCGGTCTGATATAAACACTAACATATGACAACGCAAATCCAACTAAATAATGACACCCCTAAAAAAAAAGTGAGTTTCATACTCGTACCTCAAAGTAATTTTAGAAAAAAAAAAGTTTGACATATTACGAAGATAAATTTTGTAAGCCATTTTGAACTCTGACTAAAGATGAATTTTCGACATGCACGTTATCACTCAAAACATACCTATTTTACTGAGTTATAACTTTAAAGTCCATTTTACCTGATATATAAGGCAATTAAAGCATGTTATCACATTGCCAAACCAACATTTGTGGATTTTTTTGCTATGAATTAGGTTTAAGTTAAAAAATAACGAAAAAATCGAATTTTTGTTCTTGTACATAAATGGGCATAACTTTAGAACTAATCCGTAGATTTTATCCGGAAATATTTCATTTTCCTTGGTTGAGTATCTTATTACTGTAAAAATTAAAAAAAAAATATTTCAATATTTTTTTAGCTGAAATAATAGATTTGGTGTTCTTATTTCCGTTCAAAAATAAGATTTTTTCGGATATTTTGGCCCATATCATTCCAACTACTCAACTTATCACAAAAAAAAGAGAAGAGATGTTGGTCAACAATTTAATAATGTTCAACTGAATCCCTTTTAAGCCAGATTGTGCAGTCCTTAGTGCATATATGGCCTTAATAGTAAGGTACCTTCGGAAATATAGAACACAATATTCAAAAAATCATATCTCTAAAACCTATCCATATTAATTTTTTTTAATGTGACTTTCGAGCTCAGAAGGTCAAAATTTATAAGAAAAAATTAGTGGCATCAAATGTACATTTTGGCTGTAAACTAGTGTTATAAGTGATATTTGTGCCAGTATCTGAAAAAATGCTTCTTTGGGAAAAAAATCATTTTCTTGTTCAACGACCCAAAATAAGTCTAGAAGACCTTTTACCATGTCCAAAATTTTGTAAACTAATGTCATGAGATAATTATGTAAATGATTTTAAAAGACGTACTTACCTGTTTACTATGGATTATTGAGAGTATTTTAAGAGTAGGTCGATAGCAAATGAGTTTTTTTTTAGGAACATAAAACAGAGCGGGGTATACACTCCTGATCCCTAGATTACACTTAGGGGTTCCCAAAAGAAAACTAAATCGGTTTGTCATTGTCATCAAACGGGCAAGTGCTTCAAGAGACTCCATTGCACCCACAAAAAAAGTAAGCGTTTTGCGTGGATTTTGGAAAACTACTTTTGGCCAGAATTGGATGGAGTGGAACGAAGCACATGTTGATTTACTTTTAGCTGCATGGCCTTGTGTGTAATCGAAAATGGGTCATGATTTTATAGTTATATATTTGAGAATTCCTCTGTTCCATCTGCAATTCTGCATATTTTCAAATAAATAAATAATTAAATTAAGTAACGTCCAGGCAAAAGAACCGTCCAGATATTTAGTGCCTCTTCCTATGTTTAAAAACTCTCAAATAAGTATTTTAGGACATAGTCGTTAGCTTTCCAATATTGTAATGAGATATATCAGGAGAAAATAAAAGCTATCAATCACATTCACAAGCTTTGTGTATTATTTTTCGGTTTCCCGATAGTAGGTAGGTATTGAAATGTCAAATGTATTTACGGAAATGCGTGGGATGAATCATCTTCAATCTATTAAATGTACATCACAACATCAATAATTGAATATGGTGTAGGTACCTAGAAGCGGTGATTTAGAGACAAAATATAAGCCCCATGATTATTCTATAGGTACATGCTGTCTATTCAACATACACATCATACATATATGTATGTATGTTCATACATTTTTGCAAATCCTTAGAAAAAAATTATCTGTTTTAAGCCCATAAACCTAGACAGTTACTCGTATTAACTGGATTTAAGTCTCCAACAATCCTTAATATGCACAGTACATATTATTATTATATTCAGACACACAATCTGAAGATGTCACGGGTACGGGTTACGTCTTATATAGGATACGCCATTGCCATTCCAATACTTAAGAGAGCTCAATATTAAAGACTTTTACAAAATGCCAAAACATCTTTCCTCTCTCGAATATTGACATCTTCTCGTTAAAACACCCAAAAGCTTTCTTTCTTTACACACATGTCCATGGACAACGAATGCCATGTGATGGCCGGGGCGATAGTGTTTTCTCAAAACCACTAAGCTAATCGGCTTATATCTGCTTGTTGGTTTTTGCTTAAAGGACAAAGGCTTAACTTAAGAAGAAGACACATAAGCAAAAGAAAAAGAAAACTTTTACATGAAAGGAGTAAATAAGCATAAGAAGATTTGCTTCTTTTCCTATCAAAAGTCAGTGTAGGACAGTGTCTGCCTGCCTTGCCGCCTTTGCCTTTGCCCTTAGCTCACCTGTCCAGTTCCAGTTTCCTGTTCCTGTTACCCATTAGCACATCTGTTGGAATTTAAGATGTGAATTTCCTAAAGAGTTCATGTAGGGTATCTAAAATACATAAAGCATTTGTGTTGTTGTTTTTTTTTGTGTGTATTTTTTTTTTCTCCGACTGCATTTTTACATATTTGACTTTTGAAGTTAATGCGTCGTTGAGTGCTGATGGTGCTATGCAAATTAGTACAAGTTAGAGTTGAGAGTTTATGCGACAACATCTGCATAATTTTTGATTTAACGTGGCTTGCTTTGAATAAGAAGGTAAGGTTAAAGGTAGATATGTGAGAAGTACTTGTATACTCCCTTATAGCAGTAAGGTAGGTAGTTTATGGAAATTGTATGCAATGCACTTTAAAGAATCTACGAAAAAGGTCATTTTTTCTATCTTCAAAATAAAGGACAAAATCCTGTTATCTTGCTTTGTAAATTTTGAAATTGTAGAGGTTAGGCATTTCGGTCGGTTTTATGTTGATGTATGCTTATCTTTATATCCTTTATATCTACAAGCTTGTAAACTTCGTAGGCCCTGGTGGACTGGTCATCTAGAGGCTATGAGTGAAGAGAAACTAGCAAAGAAATACGTTTTTTGCATTTTATGGTACCTAGACGCCTATGAAGCAAACCACCCCTACTCTGGATGGATGGCTGATTCTTAATTATTTATTGTTATTATTTCGAAAATGTTGACACTGTGTATTCACACGTCGTCATTTTAATGGTCATATGTATTTATTTGATACCAGATGACCAAACCATTTATTTCATGACAAAAATAATGACAAAGATTTGTTACCGCACCCGAACGACTATGATGGCACTTTATCATAACAAAAGATACTCTTGGATTAGTCACTTCCTCGCAAAAGACATAGACCTAAGATATAACAGTTTAAACCACTAACAATTCCGTTGATGGGTACCTACAACAAACTTGGAATTACCTATATACTTAACTTCATCTTATGTTTCACAAAAATCCAAGGTAAACTAGATAATATTTTATCCCAGAAGGTTAAAATTCACAATTATCAAACTTCATAACTCCTATCAACAATTTATTATGCATTCCGAACCTTTTGGTAGTTTTATCGCTCCAAAGGTCTTTTTTTTTGTTACCATAAGTTAGAAAGCCTGAAGTAAGAGTGATTAAAGTTTTTCACCATTATCTAAGCTCCGGATAAGTAACTTAAATGAAATAAAGTGTCTAAATGTCACACCTGAAACAAAATCAAAAAATTATTAAAATTAAAATTCATAGAATTTGAAAGTCATACTGAGCCCAAATTTAAAGCTTAAGTGATTCTGCTTGTGTTACACTCGTAACAGTGTTGTATTTAATAATGTGACTATCCCTCGAACCAAAAGGTTAATTGTTTTATCCATTTACTGTTCAAAGAAGCTTCCCAAAAAATCCTTTAAACATAGACTAGTTAAGCTTAAATGTTATAAACTTTTTTTTTATGGCTTCTTTTGGTCTAAAAAGTGTTATTAATGAACCTACCCGTATAACAGATACAAGTGCAAGTTGTATTGACCATATGTTTGTACGTTTCCATAAAAATAATAAATCTGAATTTAAAAGCTATGTGTACGATTACAAAATTACAGATCACCATTTTTGTGTTTTAAATATGTGCAAATGTACCTCGGAAAAGTGAAAAGTTGAGGCATGAATTTTGGGAAGAAGTTTATCTTGTAAGTGATCCTTCTAAAGCTTTTCATTTATTTATTTCAATCCTTAGTAATCATATTAAAGAATCTTCTCAAGTTGTGTCTAAGAGGCACACACAAAAAATGTTAAAAGTCTGGATGACACCTCACTTAATCAAACTCATAGACAAAAAAAAAAAAATAGCTATTAAGTGTAGTAAACATCCACTGAATACAGGCCTAAAAAATTATTACAAGAAACTAAGTAAAAGAACTAAAAAAAAGTGTAGATGATGTCCGTTATTCCTACTATACTAACCGTTTAAATCGTTTTAAAGGAAATCATAAGATGGAGTGGGAAGTTGTGAATAACATACTAGGAAAACAGTCAAAAAACAATGAAATTAATAATGTTCTTATAAATAACTGTTTAGTTGATGATTCCAACTTAACAGCAAATAGTTTTAACGACTTTTTTGTAAATATTTCAGAAACTTTAAAACCTTCTTTTCCAATTAACAACTGTTGTAACTGCAAAAGAAGATATAGTACAAGTAAACAGCTTCTGTTTCCAGTCTATCATGCCTGGAGAGTTTTATAAAATGATAACTAGCCTTAAAAATAAAAACTCTTGCACAAGTGATGGTATTTCTGGAAGACTTTTGAAAGAAATTGCATGGGAAATTATTGATGTTTTGAGTTTTATTTTAAATCTTAGCGTTGAACGTGGGATATTCCCAGATTTATTAAAAAATGCTGAAGTAATTCCTCTTTTTAAAAAGGGTAGTAAAAAAAATATTAGTGACTATAGACCAATCTCTTTACTCCCCTTTTTCAAAGGTTTTTGAGAAATTAATCAAAACAAGAATGCTATCCTTCTTAGATAAAAATAACCATTTTTCAGTAGATCAGTTTGGATTCAGATCCGGTAGATCCACAGAAGATGCCCAAGATGATGGGATCTGTGTTGGGCCCAATATTGTTCCTTATTTATATGAATTCCTTATTTAAACAAAATTTTAATGGGAAGCAAATAGCTTTTGCTGACGATATAGCTTTCACTTACACTGAAAATTCAACATTCGAATGTGTAGTTAAGATTAATGAGGACCTTCAAATGTTAAGAACCTGGTTTGCAGTTCACAAATTAATTATGAGTGACAAAACCAAGATGATGCACTTTGAGCCATCTGGATGCACTGCAAATGATTTCGAAATCTTCTATCATTCACATGATTGTAAAAAATTTAGCTTACCACTACATATTTGTGGAAGAGACAATTTTTCAGGTAATAACCTGTGCACGATGAACTGTTTTGAAATTGATTTTGTTGATTCATATAAATATTTAGGGGTATATATAGACAAAAAATTAAACTGGAAATGTCATATTGAATCAGTTAAAACGTACCTGACACTCGTTCCTCGGAAGATGTATCTTTTAAAACCTTACTGTTCACATAGTCTCTTATCGATGATTTATTACGGACTTGTTAACTCAGAACTGCAATATGGTATCGTTAGTGTGGGAGGTGCTTATATGAACACCTTTGGGTTCCTCTTGGTTGCTCAGAAACATATCATACGTATCATATGCGGTAGAAATCGCTTCACACATAGCTGGCCTCTTTTTTGTAAACTGCGCATTCTACCACTTAGGCATCTTTATGTTTTCAAAGTCTTGAGAGAATTTTTTAAGCAAAGTGGCAATGTTCCAACTAGGAATTCATCTGTATATAACCTACGTGTAAATAATTCAGCATTTGTATATGTTCCGATGGCACACAGATCACTTTTCACTAACTTCTACCTTATAACCTCCTTTAAACTATTTAATAAACTTCCTTTATTTATCAGAACCAAGTACAATTTTAATTCATTTCTGAAGAACGTCAAATCATGGCTTTTTACTATTGACCTCAATGATGTTGAGTTATTGTTTAGATCACGACATAATAGTTTCTTAATAATTTATGTTTAATCAAAAAGTAAAAATATGAATAAAAACTAAAAAGATTCTTTTATAAATATGAAATGTTTAAATAATAACAATAATAATAATAACAATATTGTCTATGATTAAAAATTAACCAAGAAAAATTATCTGCAAGAACAATCAACACTAACTTTATAGTTATAGATTGTCCTTATTGTATTCTTATTTCACCACTTAATCATATTATTATTTATCAAATAAAATTATTGTATTTTATATTTAAGTGAAAATGGATACAAAATAAATTGAAATTGAAATTGAATTTACTACAAATCGATATTTTTTATTTTTGAATGTACAACAACAACCTGTGTGTGATACCACCAAGTTTGTATTCTACATTTATAGCTATTTCACGGGTGTGTCGCCTCGATGATCCCCAGACTTCTTTAGAGGTGCTTAGTCTGGTTTCGCTCATATTAATTGAAAAATTCATTGCTGTCATCTGGGAACGAACCATTAAACAAGCTATTCAGAAGCCAATGCACTTAACACACAACGCCACTAAAGCAACTTGATTGGCTCAGTCAGAGTGCATAGGTTTCGTTGTTTATCAATTGCAACAGCGACTAGCATTTTTATAAACACACACAGGCTTGTTATTGTTCAGTCGGTTTCTTTTCTGTTTACCCCGTACCCGATTCATATTTCATAAGCCAACAATTGGTTGGGTATACATGGGGGGGGGGGGAAGGTTGCAATAAATTGAAAGAATTGAGCAGTAAAAATTCTTGACAAATTTCTGAACTCTTAGAGGTTTTTTAATCAATCAACGTAGCCGTACTTCAATGGAATTTGGCAGTTGATGGCTTGACAAAAGGGGGTGGAACTTCATATATTTAAAATTTTGATGGAAAAATTGTATTTCGATCCAAATGTCAACCAATAGACCTAAAATTCTTCTTTTTCCGGAGCAATTAACAAGCTAAATAAAATGCACGACTGGGTCGCACGTACTTGCTCTTATGTTCAAGACACTGTAGGTTTAAGAAAATTGTATATAAAAACATGGAAATTATGAGAGAAAATGTAGAGAAGCATGAAAAATGACATTTAAATTGGCTAAAAAACTCCTTTGACAGTTTGAGGTGAACAAAAAGAATACCATCTTAGTTCTTGATTGAATATGATAGTTATGGGAAACAAAAATCGTTGGATCGTTTTTTTAAGTAATTAGTATACGGGTGATTTTGTACCAACTGTGATTTGTTGTGTCCAGTGCTTTTTTGATATTTAATGTAAAATGTTTGTATATATTTCTGGTTTGAATTTGGTGAGCTGTTATTTACTACAATCTACATTCAATATCATGACTAAATTTGCTACTTATTCCACTTGGCTTGCAAAAGTGTATAGTCAAGCAATATACACAATTTAGGATATTTGACAATTTGTTTTTTAGAGATT
The DNA here is from genome assembly GCA_963921185.1 of Dasysyrphus tricinctus. NCBI lineage: Eukaryota > Metazoa > Arthropoda > Insecta > Diptera > Syrphidae > Dasysyrphus > Dasysyrphus tricinctus. The sequence continues at coordinate 65,228,436 of OY992532.1, read as the reverse complement.
TAGGATATAATTCCTTTACAACTATAATCTATAAATATAGTCAAAGTGTCAGTACCATATGGCATGTCCGTTACTTGCTTTTCGTAATAAATCTACTATTTTCTAATTAAATACTTCGTTGAATAAAAATGCTGTCCTTAGAAAAGTTTGAGTGCAATACTTACTTGAAAAAATTTTGCAAAAATTAAGACAACATACTTATTGATGAATAAATTAATTCTGAATAAATGTTGTGCAAGGTTTTTATTTTATTATTCAATTAAAAAGATTTCCCACTGAACCGCCATTTTGATTTGGTTTTAACGCGTTTTATATTGTGGTTTTGTAAAAGAGAAACTATTTATGTATAGTTACCAACTGTCATTTTATATTTTGTACGTTGTTGTACCTTAAGAGTGATATATTTTCATGCGATGCAAGTTTGTCACAAATTTATTTGTCAGTACCGTGGTAGTATTTTTTAAGCATGTTACAACATGTTTTTGGTTGGTTATCAGAATTCTGTATTCCTTTTAACGGAATAAGTTAAAATTGTCCTGGAAATTATTTTTCTCAAAAGCATAGAGAAGTGAGGTTACATGAACTGTGTAAATGTAGGTACCGTGGATGTCAGTACCGTGGCATTTAAATACATATTGAACTTTAATTAAATATAATTTAATAATTTCTTGCAATAATATAACGTTAGCAATACCTCAGACGATCCAAATAAAAATCATTCCGTGCAATAAAAACTAAGTAATAACTCAACACAAGTAAAAGGGTTGCCATTCAGAAGAACAGAAAGAACAAGAAGAAGAACAACGAAAAAGAGATAATTTTTTAAAGAAAAAAGGGGAAATAGAAATGCCAAGATGTCAAAACGTATAAGTCAATCAAGAATCTCTACAAAAATATGGTCAAAAAGAGGGAGAACAAATTAAAAATAAAAAAAAGAAAAAGAGTTCCATTATCGTATATTCCAGTTTTAGTACATTTCAGTCTATTTTTTGTTCTTTAAAAGTTGTAGCAAAATGCTTTTATTGATTTGATACTAACGAAAACAAAAAAAAATTGTTTCCAAGAAGTTTTAACTTTTGAAAAAAATAGAATCACAGTTGACAGAGAATCACCCATATATAAAATTCTTAAAACATTTTTAAGAACAAATTTTGGTATGCAAATCTAAATTATACAATATTTATGTGTACCTACATAGAAACAAAATTTGAAAAAAAAAATTGTCAACCCGTTTTTGAGATACCAAATTTTCAAAAAAAAATTGAAACTTTTTTAAAAAATAAAAAACGTCATTTTTGAACATTTTGAATGCAATATTATTTAATCTTATCTGAAATTTGTATATAAAAATTCATCTAAATTCGTTCAGCTGATAACGAGAAAATTCAAAATAAAAAAAATACGTTCTATGACAGGTAGTGTAAAATTTTATAATTTTTGGTAGTAGATCGTACTAGTTTTTGTATATGAAAAAAGTCTAATCAAAATCGTAGGAGTCGTTTTTAAACAAAAACATATTTTCCTTTGCGGTTTTTTATCTTTTGAATGGAAGGTACCGTTATTTTTTTCATAAATGTCATATTTTTTCGGAAAATATTTTAGAGAGTACTAAAAAACTCTTAAGTATCGAGTTTAAAAAAAATCAATCATGTCGTCTTCGAAGTATTTGATTTCCAAAAAAAAAATTTGAAACATTTTTTTAAAAATCCAAAAAAATATTTTTTCAAAAATTTTGGTACACAAAACTGGGAGACTGACGCAAATACAAAAACCGAAAATATGCGGGACTATACTAGAACATACAACACTCTTAAGTGCAAAAATTTTAAACGGATGACTACGACTCACCAAACTATGAAAATGGAGGGCACTATATTGTAGCTTGGCTTTTAGGTTGGCAACCATAGGAGGAAAAGTGCTAAAAAACATATATATAAAAATGGAGTTGGATGATTCCTATTGGTAGATACATTAAAAAAGAAGGCGTATGAATAAAATATTAATGATGGAGTCGTGGGGATAAATTAATACGAAAACGGGGTCGGAGTTAGGCACAATTAGGATCTAGGAAAATTAAAATGCCGGTGATGGTTGGTATTGGTTAAACAAACGCATTGATTAGGTAGGTAAATAGGTTAATATGGGGGACAAGGCCGCAAGGGGGAACATTTTACGAACACGTTGTCGGAGTTAAACATAAAGAGGAATACCAGGAAATTTGAAATACCGGGTGATGATTGCTATTGGTAAGACAAAATCATTGTTTGCGATGTAAAAAGGATAAATATGGTTGACAGGGCGACAAGGGGCTCTCTATATCTCAGGGTACGGAAATGCTCCTGGGGATCAATATATTGCAACTTCGTTGTTTCCTGAGCGATTTCAATGAAATTAACACAGATGATAACGAATACAGATTTTAAAAAGAAAAAAAAATATTTTCAAAACAGGATGTTTCAAAAAGGTGTCAATATATTGAAACTTCGTTGTTCCTTGGTCGATATGACTGAAACTGACATAGGTGGTAGCTGATACATAATTAAAACTTAAATTAAAAAGGAAACAAATATTTTCAACAGGGTGTTTCAAAAAAAAAGTAAACTTCGTTGTTCCTTGAGCGATTTCAATGAAATTTACACAGGCGATAGCTGATACAGATTTTAAAAAGAAAAATTCATATTTTCAAAATATGGTGTTGCAAAAAATGTCATCCTGGATGATGATTGATATTTTTAATAAACAAGTTATATTCAAAATGGGATATTGTCAAGGAAAAGTATGACAACAATATTCGTCAGTAATTGGTCAAAATAGTCAACTAGTTTTAGAAATAGGTCATGTCAGCTATAGAATTTTGTTTACCAATGGCATGTTCTAGAGAGATAATTTTTAAAATCATAAAATTCGATATTTAAATTAACTAAACAACTTTTATAATAACTTCAAGAGAAAAGCAAGAAAACCATATGGATTCCTGATCAAATATGCACGTATGGAAACATAATTTGAAAATCATCGAACTAGTTTTTTTTATTTATTTTTATATATAAATTTCTTAAAACATTTTGGTATGCCATTTTCAGTAGTTTCTAATGAATATATCAAAATGAAGTTAACAAAAATGTAAAGCTGTTTTAGAGATGGAATTACAAAAACATGTTGAAACTTTTTAATAAATTCAAAAGTTTTTTTTCTGAAAATAATATGTTTCAACTTATATGTATATATTAAAATGCACGACTAAAAAAAATGTGTGTATAAAAACATGGATACATATTGTGAGAGAAAAATGTTTATAGTTATGAAATGTTTTCCTCAAATTACTAAAAGGAATGCTCCCTGATTTTATGAAAAATATGAATTCAAGGAAAAAAAAATTAAAAAAGCTATTTTCAAAATATTTTTAAAGAAAAATTATCAAGCCGATTCTGAAATCGAATCGAATCGAATTTTCAAATAGTATTTTGAAATTTTTTTAGAAACTCTCAATATATTTTTTGAAAGTTTTGATTTTATTTACACTCCATACAAATTTTAATTTAACTCCGTGAGGAAGTAATGAAAAACTTCAAAATAATAAAATTGCGTTCTAGAACAGGTGCATATTATTTTAAACAGTGGTTAAGTACATATGCAATTTATTTGTACTTTATAGCCTTAAATCTTAAAATACTTAAATCCGTCTGATTTTGGAACGCTGACATTTTTTATCGAAATTGTAGGATTCATTTTCGAGAAAAATGAGATTTTCTTCCTAGATTTTTTAACATTTGTATGTATAATATGTAGGTACATATCTACCGTATTTTTTTTTAAAGTAAAATATTTTTAAATATCTTAAAAAGTGTTAAAAAAATCTATGAGTAACAAGTACCAAAAATCTATTCGGTCACAGATCCACAAGTGAACAAAAAACTTTTTGAATTTTATTTACAACCAATTCAAATGGGCCATTAAATAATGTGAAAGGATTTCTTGTGAATTTATGGCCCTTGACTTCTCATCATGTGTGGGACTTTACTTTGACATTGTTAAACAAGCCCTTACAAATATTATGTCACAAGAAAAAAAAAAAACAATTAAAAAATAAATGTCTTCCATTCATTATGCATATTTTTTTATTAAAAATCTTAAAAATACCAAGCGTTTTAGTACTAAAAAACAAAGACATGTATCAAGTCGATATACCGAAATGATACTGAAATTTTCTGATTTTAACGATACCGAGACGATACTTACGTAACGTTTGGTTTGGCATTGTTACCAGCCCTAGTCAGTCAGTCTTCGATATTCGTACCGGTGGACCTAAACCCCCTTGCCACAATGTCATAAATATGTATCTATTTACCATCATAAACAATGTGTTTGTCTAACCAATATCAATCATTCCCTACCATTTCAAATTGTCTGGTATTCCTTACTATAATGATAATAATAAAATACTTAAACTAAAATTAAAAAAACGTATATTTTTGTTTTTTTTTTTTCACTTTATTTTAGTTGAAATTTTAAAATAAATAGGTTTCACCACTTAAATTTACTCTGACTTAGATGTGAAACTTCTTGTTTTTAAAATGTCAACTGAAATAAAACTAAAATATATATGTATACGTTTTCTTTTTCTTTTTATTTTATTCATATTTAACTATTAAGCATCCACAACAATGCGTTTGTCTAACCAAAAGCAATCATCATGCAGGATGACATTTTTTTGCAAGGCCCTGTTGAAAATATTTTTTCTTTTTTATATATGTATCAGCTATCACCTATGTCAGTTTCAGTCATATCGACCAAGGAACAATGAAGTTTCAATATATTGACACCTTTTTGAAACACACTGTTTTGAAAATATTTTTTTCTTTTTAAAATCTATATTCGCTATCACCTGTGTTAATTTCATTGAAATCGCTCAAGAAACAACGAAGTTGCAATATATTGATCCCCAGGAGCATTTCCGTACCCTGAGATATAGAGAGCCCCTTGTCTTCCTGGTACCTATTCCTCTTTATGTTTAACTCCGACCCCGTGTTCGTAAAATGTTCCCCCTTGCGGCCTTGTCCCCCATATTAACCTATTTACCTACCTAATCAATGCGTTTGTTTAACCAATACCAACCATCACCGGCATTTTAATTTTCCTAGATCCTAATTGTGCCTAACTCCGACCCCGTTTTCGTATTAATTTATCCCCACGACTCCATCATTAATATTTTATTCATACGCCTTCTTTTTTAATGTATCTACCAATAGGAATCATCCAACTCCATTTTTATATATATGTTTTTTAGCACTTTTCCTCCTATGGTTGCCAACCTAAAAGCCAAGCTACAAACAATATAGTGCCCTCCATTTTCATAGTTTGGTGAATCCTAGTCATCCGTTTAAAATTTTTGCACTTAAGAGTTGTTGTTCTAGTATATAATAGTCCCGCATAGTTTCGGGCTTAATATTCGTGTTATAGATTCCACAAAACTATTTATATTTTTTGGAAGCTTCTGTATAAGAAAAATAATTGAAATCAGTCATACCATTTTGAAGAAAATACAAAATTTAAAAAATGGTTCTTTGGGAGATATCTACCATTAATAACCATTTTTACTAAAATAAATGTATTGGATTTTTTTTTAAGAAAAGTTGTGGAGCCGGTTTTGAGAAAAATACGATTATGTAAAATTGCTAAGAAAATAAAATTATTATTATTAATCCTAGTTTTCTCAAAGTAGATAAAGCAATAATTTTCTTTAAATCAAAATCAAAATTAGCTCCTAATCCTGATATAAATATTGTTAAAATGTGTGGCAGGTACCGTTATTTTTGGTTCTAAAAAAAAATGAAAAACGTGCGGACATAATCACCAAAATCCACAATGTACCAAGTTTGAAGAAAATCGATCGAGCCGTTTAGGCTGTAGACGAACAGACAGACAGATGCTAAACCGAGTTGATACATGCCGAAACCGTACCGTAACTATTGACTCGACAATGGATTTGGAAACTTACCCAAAAAAGATGATATTCTAAACTTTTGGCGAATTTAATTTTTTCAACCAAAATCCTCATATTTTTCTTTTTCTAATTTTCACTTAAACTTCTTTTTTCATTTCTCTTTGCTAAATGGAGCCATTGAAATCTGAACGACCCCCAAAACTGAAATTTACCATTCTTAAATTAATTTAATAAGATTTTAATAATTTTTTAATGCGATAATTAATGGAATGGAACATTTTTGAAATTTTGCGATTTTTGACGATTTATAAAGGGTGTTTTGTAGATGTGTGGTTTTCAATCATGCCAATGCTTTTTTCGGAGTTGGTCTTTTTGACAGCTGTCACTAGATCTATGCTCAGTTTGGTTTGCGATTTCATAATGAATAGACCTACTCTTGAACAACGTTTGCAAATCGTGCAATTTTATAACCAAAATAATGGTTGGAATTGAATGGATGTAAAATGAAGCAGGCCATAATGTAGCAGTCAATGAGGAACGCTATGGAGCTATGATTAATAACTTTTTCGTGCCTGATTTGGAGGATGTTGATATTGACGAACTTTGATTCCAACAAGACGGTGCAGATGCGGATACAGCCAACGAAACAATCAAGAACTCGTTATTGCTGATATACGGTCCCAAATTGCTCCAAAAAGTGGTCGAAAATTGGGCCTTTCGGCTGGAATTCATTCGAGCCTGCTGCGGCGGCCACTTGCCCGAAATTATTTTTAAAACATAATGGAAAGCTCTTATCTTTATAATAAAGGTAAATTCTTGGCCATAACATTACACGTCTAAAAAAAACACCCTTTATTTAACCTTTGGGGACTCCGCTTTTATAACCGGACAACCTTGCCACGTCCATTTCTGCTGCCTCCCCCCTTCCTGAGATTATATTTCCCAGACTACATGGGATTTGTCATTGGTATTTTAAATTTCTAAAGCAACTCTTTTAACAGTTGGAGCTGAAGAAAAAAGAATGCCAACTGAGTTCTTGAACAAATATAAGAAAATTTAAAAATCGTTGGAGTGATTTTTGAGAGAATATATTTTTATAAATAAAATTTTCAAAATATTTTTAAGGACAAATTTTGTATGTTGTATTTTACTTTTAGGTTTTTATTAAAACCTATATACAACAAAAAATATCAACCCAGTTTTGAAATATCCAAATTTAAAAAAAAAAATATTTTGATTTTTTTCTTAAACTCAGAAAATACTTTTTTCTTGGAAAATTTTAACAAGCAATATTTCTTATAATTTTTGGAAGTTTTTGTATAAAAAAATTAAAAATAGAAATGTTTTACCCGAGGTACGGCCTCATGCGAGGAATTGACAAATCCTCCAAGAGTTAGAGAATACATACCTGCCATGAAAAAGTGCTTCTCATTTAGCCGTTCGGACTCGGCAAAAACCTGTAGGTCCCCTCCATTCCTGCCAACAACACGCACACAGTTGAGTGGTTGGGAGTTGTTGTAAGTCACTAGGTCCTGGTTCTTCACGAGCTATTGTGCCACCCAATTTATTTATTTATTTATTTGTATAAAAAAATATTCAAAATGATTTTAAAAAAATTCAAGATCAAACAAGGCGCTCTGGAGTTTTGTAATTTAGGTGTTATTTTGTTTTGTTTTCTGTTTTCTAGTATTTTAGGAAGAATATAAGAATTTCTTCTTCAACATCGTACTGATAGTCCGGGAGCCAGCGACCGTTTTGAATGACTGATTCCAGAAAAGCTGGTATTTTGTCATGAGCTTCATTTGGTATCACAGGTAAGTAAATTGCAAATCAGCGCTCTGAGTAGCGGTGGGTGTGTCTGTGGCAGCCGCCCAAACATGTAAAAAAAATGTAAAAAAAAACTGATTTCAGAAAAGGTGTGCTTTTGTGGATACGTTTATGAGGTCGTAAACAAACGAAAAAACGCAGTCAGCTTAACTTTGAGTGGGGGGATGTACGTCCGCTTCTCATGTAAACATTGCAAAAAAAGCGAAAAAAAAACCGATTTCAGAAAAGATGAGCTTTGGTGTAGTGATAGCTATTACGAACATATACACAAAAATACCCGTCCCCTTAACTTTCAGCGGGGGGACACCCCGCAGCGTTTGATTTGAAATGCAGCGCTGCACCATGAGCCCGAGTACGTAGCAATTTTTTTTCTTAAGAAAACGGGAACCAGGAAAGCTGAAATTCAGTATGGTGATAGCTAATATAAACTGCTATCCAAAAAAAATATAGTTTTAAAATTTTTGCAGCGGAAAAATGCTTGGTTTTCGTATTAAGGGTGCAGTGCATCAAATACAAGGCAAGTGTGTGTTGCATCTTTTTTTTGGTAGAAAATAAATATCAGGACAACTGAAAATTCGTACAATAATAGCTTACATAACCAGTTATAAGAAACTAACAGTCAGCTGAGCTTGAAGAGATGAAAAAGCCGTCCGCTTTTGAGTTGAAAATGCACTGCATCACGTTTCAATAGATTTTAACATACAAAGGCGTTTATTTTTTTCTTATACAAAATTGATTTCAGCAAACTTGAGCATTGGCATAGTAGTACCTTACATAAACCGTTATAAGAAAAAAATAATACCATGAACTTCCAGCGGTGGAAAAGCCGTCCGCTTTGAAGTTGAAAATGCGCTGCATCGCATTTCGAGTGATTTTTACATACAATCGCGTTTATTTTTTTTTTTTTATACAAAACTGATTTTAGCAAACTTGATCACTGGCATAGTGATACCTTACATATGCAGTTAACAGGAAAAAATAATACCATGAACTTCCAGCGGTGGAAAAGCCGTCCGCTTTGGAGTTGAAAATGCGCTGCATCGCATTTCGAGTGCTTTTTACATACAAACGCGTTTATTTTTTTTTTCATACAAAACTGATTTCAGCAAGCTTGATCACTGGCATAGTGGTACCTTATATATACAGTTAACAGAAAAAAATAATATCATGAACTTCCAGCGGTGGAAAAGCCGTCCGCTTTGGAGTTGAAAATGCGCTGCATCACATTTCGAGTGCTTTTTACATACAATCGCATTTATTTTTTTTTTTCATACAAAACTGATTTCAGCAAACTTGATCACTAGCATAGTGGTACCTTATATATACAGTTAACAGAAAAAAATAATACCATGAACTTCCAGCGGTGGAAAAGCCGTCCGCTTTGGAGTTGAAAATGCGCTGCATTCCTACCGATCCTTAATTATTGTCCGAATAAATAAAAACAATATAAAAATAATAAAACGTTTTTTATTTTGATTTTGTTTGCATAGTATCTGACTTAACGGCCTTAGGACTAAAATATATTAATTGACTTTATACATATATATAACCATGTTGGTAGCAAAATTAATTTTCATCTTCTTCGGATTCTTCGCCATCAAACCCATGGTCGCTTTCAATATCACTTGAATCTTCATCGAGCAATGAAATTTCTTCCTCATCATCTGTAATCAATGTATTTATATACATATGTGCTTATAGAAAAAAATTAAATTTAAGAGACATACAAGGACATACATAGGTTAAAACCATGGTATAAAAATATAAGGTATGTTATATATGAGATGAAGGGTCGCCATATTCTGTTTTGTGTGACGTCATAGAGAGTGTTATTTATTATTTTACTTGAAATTAAGAAAAAAGTAATTGGTACCACTATGCCAGTGATCAAGTTTGCTGAAATCAGTTTTGTATGAAAAAAAAAATAAACTGTATATATAAGGTACCACTATGCCAGTGATCAAGTTTGCTGAAATCAGTTTTGTATGAAAAAAAAAATAAACGCGATTGTATGTAAAAAGCACTCGAAATGTGATGCAGCGCATTTTCAACTCCAAAGCGGACGGCTTTTCCACCGCTGGAAGTTCATGATATTATTTTTTTCTGTTAACTGTATATATAAGGTACCACTATGCCAGTGATCAAGCTTGCTGAAATCAGTTTTGTATGAAAAAAAAAATAAACGCGTTTGTATGTAAAAAGCACTCGAAATGCGATGCAGCGCATTTTCAACTCCAAAGCGGACGACTTTTCCACCGCTGGAAGTTCATGGTATTATTTTTTCCTGTTAACTGCATATGTAAGGTATCACTATGCCAGTGATCAAGTTTGCTAAAATCAGTTTTGTATAAAAAAAAAAAATAAACGCGATTGTATGTAAAAATCACTCGAAATGCGATGCAGCGCATTTTCAACTTCAAAGCGGACGGCTTTTCCACCGCTGGAAGTTCATGGTATTATTTTTTTCTTATAACGGTTTATGTAAGGTACTACTATGCCAATGCTCAAGTTTGCTGAAATCAATTTTGTATAAGAAAAAAATAAACGCCTTTGTATGTTAAAATCTATTGAAACGTGATGCAGTGCATTTTCAACTCAAAAGCGGACGGCTTTTTCATCTCTTCAAGCTCAGCTGACTGTTAGTTTCTTATAACTGGTTATGTAAGCTATTATTGTACGAATTTTCAGTTGTCCTGATATTTATTTTCTACCAAAAAAAAGATTCAACACACACTTGCCTTGTATTTGATGCACTGCACCCTTAATACGAAAACCAAGCATTTTTCCGCTGCAAAAATTTTAAAACTATATTTTTTTTGGATAGCAGTTTATATTAGCTATCACCATACTGAATTTCAGCTTTCCTGGTTCCCGTTTTCTTAAGAAAAAAAATTGCTACGTACTCGGGCTCATGGTGCAGCGCTGCATTTCAAATCAAACGCTGCGGGGTGTCCCCCCGCTGAAAGTTAAGGGGACGGGTATTTTTGTGTATATGTTCGTAATAGCTATCACTACACCAAAGCTCATCTTTTCTGAAATCGGTTTTTTTTTCGCTTTTTTTGCAATGTTTACATGAGAAGCGGACGTACATCCCCCCACTCAAAGTTAAGCTGACTGCGTTTTTTCGTTTGTTTACGACCTCATAAACGTATCCACAAAAGCACACTTTTTCTGAAATCAGTTTTTTTTTTACATTTTTTTACATGTTTGGGCGGCTGCCACAGACACACCCACCGCTAGTGCGCGAGCAGAGCTTCTATTTAGTAATCAGTGATATCAAATGAACCAAATATACAAATATTGGCTTTTCTACTATTGGTCATTGAAAACGGTCGCTGGCTCCCGGACTATGAGTGTAAAAGAAATTACTCAATTGTTTCGGAAATATTGAGGTTCCAGAAAAAAAATTGACACCCAAAAAACATTTACTAAAATTTTGGTACACAATATCCACTTTTTAAACATTTTGTTAGCTTTTCTTTCATAAATCCGTCACATCGATTTCAAAAAAACTATACAAAAAAATGGTTCCTTGGCAGCTAACATTAATAGCCTTTTTTTGAAAATGTTTTTTTTTTTTTCAATTTTCCTCTATGGGTCTTAAATTAAGGAAATATTCGATTTAGATTTAGTCATCATCATCGTGTCCTGTAACCCCGGCTGGGGCATAGGGCGTCAACAAAACGTCTCCATCCTTCACGGTCTGCTGCAAGGTTCTTTAGCTTTGGCCACATCTTTCTCTGGGATTCTGCTTCCGCTAAGACAGTTGATTTCCATGTTGTTCTTGGTCTTCCAACCCGCCGTGCACCCTGAGGATTCCATTCAAAGGACTGCTTTGCAATTTCATCGTTTGGTTTCCTCAGTGTGTGACCAATCCAACGCCATTTACGCTTTCTTATGTCGACGTCCAGCCGCTCTTGACTTGTCCTGCGCCACAATTCCTCATTTGATATTATTTGTGGCCAGCGAATCTTTAAGATGTGGCGAAGACAGCGATTCACAAAAGCCTGCAATTTCTTCGAAATTATAGACGTGACTTTCCAGGTTTCACAAGCATATAACAGCACGGATTTGACATTGGATTCGAAGAATCTCAACTTAGTGCGTAAGGAGATTTGACTTGATTTCCAGATTGGGGACAGAGTACCGAAGGCAGCACCAGCTTTATTTATTCTACTTTTAACGTCCAGATCCGTACCACCGTTTGCAGAGACAATACTGCCAAGGTATAGTTGAACTGTTCCACTACTTCAACTGGCGTCTCCTGTAGAATAATACGCTGCTGTGTGGAGCAGTCTTTTTGTCTTTTTGCTGTTTATTCTTAGACCACTCGACTCTCCCTTCACTTGCAGTGTTTGGCAAATCCCGTTCAGCCCACTGATGTTATTTGCCAGTAAACATATGTCATCGGCATAGTCTAAATAACTGAGCCTTTCGAACGGTCTCCACTGAATGCCCTGTCGCTTAGCTGTACCAACACTGGCCGTCAATACGTTGTCCATCACCAGCAGGAAGAGAATTGGCGATAAAACATCCCCTTGTCTCACACCCTGTTGCACTACGAAGGAGTTGGATAGCTGCCCATTGTGCAAAACAAAACACCTTGTGTTGTTGTAATGGCAACTATTTTTGGTGGAATTCCTCTACCAAGCAACGATCTCCATATACATTCTCGGTTAACTCGATCAAAGGCTTTCTCAAAATCCACGAACATGAAGTAAAGCGGTGATTGAAATTCCATCGACTGCTCGAGGACGATACGCAGGGTGTTGATATGGTCGACACACGATCGACCACTGCGGAAGCCAGCTTGATACCTCTTGAGTGTAGACTCGATTCTACCCTTTATTCGCTCGAGAATGATGGTTGCCATTAGTTTTGGGAAAACGGACAAAACGGTGATACCACGCCAACTGTTGCAATTCTTTAAGTCACCTTTCTTTGGCAACTTAACAATCACACCATCCTTCCAATCCCTGGGATAGTTTTCATTTTCCCAAATGCTTTGTATCAACGGATGTAAAATACTAGCCGCTGTTACGGGATCGGCATTCAGGAATTCAGCTGGTATTCCGTCCAGTCCAGCTGCCTTGTTGTTTTTGAGGGATTTATTGATGTAAGGATTTCCGATTCTGACGGGGGTTCGATGTCAATACCTCTATAGGGGTATTGCGCATCTCGTTTAGTTGGGGCACTTCAGCACTCTGCTCAACTGAATCCTCATTTAGCAGGACACAAAAATGGTCCTTCCATCTATGAAGCTGATCCTCAATTGATACCAAAAGTGTGCCATCCACATCCATTACAGGATGATTGGTGTTGTTTTTTTTCCCGATAACATCTTTGGCTATTTGGTACAATTCCCGGATATCGCCTCTTCCGGCAGCGATTTCCGCATTATCTGCGAGTCCATCTTACCTCATCCTCTTGTCACGTCTCACTCAGCGATAGACCATCATATATGTGCAATGTGGTACTCTCTTTGCAAGATTTTCAACGATTTGCGAAGTTCGATCTTATGCCAGGTGTCTTGGGATATCCAAGAGTCTCTACGTCTCGTTCGCTTGGGTACAGTTTCGGATCCAGCCTCCATAAAAACACTTTTAATTTCACCCCACATCTCATCAATTGTTGAATGCTGGATTCCGTTTAATGACGAGGCTCTGTCGTAAAGGGTGGTGACATAGTTTGGACATATGTTGGGGTCATTTAAAGCATTAGTAATGAATTTTGAGCTCCTTGCTGCATCCTGCGCTGGTTTTTGTACGGCAGCGGTTCGTAGTTTGAGACTCATCAGAACCAAATGGTGGTCGCTTCCCACATCGGCATTTCTTATACTCCGGACATCACACATAGACTTCCTCCATCGCTGCTGAATCATGATATGATCAATTTGGTTTTCGGTTTGACCATCCGGATGCACCCAGGTAATTTTGTTGCACGTCTTATGCTTAAATACAGTCCCACCTATAACAAGACGATTCGCGTTACAAAAGTCGACAAGCAAGTCACCATTTTCATTCCGTGACCCCAAGCCAAGCCAGATTTAGTCATAAAAGACAACATTTATACGAAAATTAAAATTTTTCCAGCAAATATTATCAAAGTTATAAAAATAACAAATTTTGGACCTAATTAATGAGCTTAAATTTTAATAAACAAAATTGTAAGATCCTACCATTATTTTTTATTCTAAAAAAACGTGTTAAGGGAATGACCAAAAACCACTATGAACCAAGTTTGAAAAGAATCGATCCTGCATTCTTGGGTCTATACATTCCCAAGTGGATACGTCATTGAAAATCTGCAAATTAAAATAGACGTTAGTCAAATTGAAGAAGATTTTACTTCCAGGGTTAAGGACCAAAGTCAGGTCGAATGTATAAATCTGTTTATTTTGCTATAACAACTCAGGTGGGTCAACAGACTATTGTGGAATTTTGCCCTATGAACTGCACCAAAATACCTAAATGTGTCAAATAACTAATCAAGCTCTTAAGATTTATGGAAAATGTTAAATCAGATAAGCACCTAGAAAAAATGTTTAGCTATGTGTATTCGTATATAAGTCGTAGTCAATTGGAATGCGCAACTTTAATAGTAGGTAGGTATATTCTGTAGAACTCTCCCCCAGGAGCTCATGTTACAAAAGTTTTAAATCTAAAAGTACCACCATATAATGTATACGTATATGTCTGTGCAATCCTTGCATGATAACCATCGCGCAACAAAGTTACTTTCACTGCACTAAAAACTTTTAGTTGACTTTTATTCCATTGATGTGCCAGAAACAACCATATTTGCAGCCGTCTATATTAAAAATTTACAGACGGTGTCAAAGAGCATTGCGAAAACCACAATTACCATTTTACAAAAGCCAAAAGCCTTCTTTCAGCAAATGGGATTCTATTTCTTTTAAAAATAAAAAAAGAAAGGAATCTGTTGGTAGAATACCTAGACCCTTACCCTTCCGGTTGTCTTCCTCGAAATACCATGCGAAAGTTATATTTTCCTATATTTTTGTAACCATTCACTCGGTGGCATGGATAACGAGAAAGAGTTCCATTCACATATTCACCATTCCCTTTGTGGATAAAATACACAGGCATAGGGAGTTGTCGCATTCGGGCTCAAAGGCAGTTTGGCCAGTACCTATAGAGTAAGCGATCGCAATGTTAGAAGAATGAGCTCCAAGCTGGAAGAATTGAAGTTGAAGGTGTTGCTTTTGTAGTTAAAAACGATTTTCTACATCCTGACGGGGTTTCCAGTTGAAGCTTCATATAAACACATACACTTGCACTTGCATGCAGCTAACCACAACAGAGTGTAGCCACTTGTTTTATGTTCTTGTATCACAGTCAGGCGGTGAATGATAATAACAAGTCCATGAAGCACATAAAAACCTTCGTCTATGTTTGCAAAGCCCAATACCACCCATCGCCATCAGGGTTATCATGGTTACCAACATATAATTTTGAAGGAACAAAATTTGGTTTAACTTATTAGGTCTCCTTTGAGGAGGCGAAAATACTTTCCACGGAAAAAGCAAAACGATAGAAACATTCTTCATAATTATAAAAATTTTCACATAATATTTTTGTAGTGAAAATGAAAACATAAAAAATACTCCAAAAATTGGGAAATCATTATCATCCTCCTAGTTCTTAGAGTGTTATCACAGATACTATAGTTACATAGATATCGCACGCAGAGCAAATAAAAATGACTACTTTTTTATCGTGGGACGTAGAGCTACATCCCAGTAATATCAATATTGTGTGAGTTATGGACCACATATGATGTTAAAAAAGATAGATTTACATACATAGACATAAGTACAAAACGTCAACGACAAGTCATCAGTAGTTTGATCAACCGATTCGATTTTTGAGGACGAAACAAAAGAGCTTGCAATCACAAAATATTGAAAAAATGGTCATTTTTATTTGTACTGGATGCGATATCTATGTAACTCTAGTATGTGTGGTGTTATTTCATCTATAAACCTTAGGTAATTTTTGTGTTTCTATTCCGGGTTTGGAAGTTCTTCGAATAGTGGGTATAATCGAGTATGCTGTTAACTTCACTAAAAAGGCTATCAACATATTTGGAGCCTTAATACTGGTTCATAGCTAGTCCGGTTACAGAAACAGGGCATGTCATGCTAACTTCAGAAGTTGAGTAGATTTAAATGTTTTTTAGCTTCAAAAATAACGGTAATTGCCAAACATCCGATAAGGAAAAGCTTATTTACCTCAAAAAGGACTCCAACGATTTTGATAAGAAAATCAATGATTATTATATGTGTGGTGTACCTACTTTCTGGTGAAAAAAATTCCCAATAACTGTTATTAACGGTACCTGCTATATATCGTTTTTTTTTTTTATTTTCGATTTTCTTATTAATGGCTCAACCGATTTCAATAAAAATTTTAAGCAAAAGCTTCTTTCAAATATCAATAACATTGCCTACTAAACTTTTGGAATAAAATAAGTGTTGGATTTTTAAAAAAATTAAATTTTTATCCAAAATAGCTTTGTATGGCCTTTAGTCCTTTAAATTGGCCTTTCGTCCGGCAATCTCACTTGGACTCTCATTGGACGCCTATTTGTAGGACTAAAGATCATACAAAGCTATTTTGAATCAATAAAACAACAAGTTCAATCCTTAATGCTAATTCTTCTATTTGGCTGATTAAAAGGGCGTTTTTTTTAAGAGGTATAGAACTTTGAAATGGAATAAAACAAAGATGATTTTTTTTAAATTGACATGAAATTTACTTTATTCGAAATATAATCTTCTGACATTACAATTTAAATATGATTTCTGGCATATGACCGCCGCGGCTGGCTTGGACGAAGTCTTGTCTGTAAGTCGATAACTTTTTCGAACATTTGTGGCCGTATATCGGCAATAAGGCGGCAAATGTTATCCTTCAAGTGGTCAATCGTTTCGTGCTTATCGGCGTAGACTAGCAACCTCATATATCCCCACAGAAAGTTGTCAAACGGCGTTAATGGCTGTTTTACAATGCCGCGTTGGGCGTCGCGTTGAAAGATTTGCCTGTCAACGCAAAAGTTCAGGCATAGGAGTTTCTGTTTAGTGTTTACAATGACGCGTTGAGCATTATGTTACGATTTTGCATCCATTAGTAGGTACACAAACCAACGTAACGTAAGCGGCTGCAACGCGAAAGTAGAGATTATTCAACTTTTGCGTGCGCTTTGACATTTCGATTTCAATTTAGGTATGTGGCCATCTAGTGTTGACAAAAGTTTTGAATTTTTTTGTTCGATTTATCTGGACGCGGCCGTAGCGCTTGTTAAATGAAACGTACGCATCGCGAACGCGAACGCGTCATTGTAAAACAGCCATAAATCGCATGATCTTTGAGGCCAATTCACGGGTCCGTAACGTGAAACTATGCGGTTACCAAACGTTTCCTTCAATAAATCAATTGTGGCAAGAGCTGTGTGCGACATGTTGCACCGTCTTGTTGAAACCACAGCTTTTGCACATCATGGTTGTCCAATTGTTGAACAAGTCAGTAAGCATGCTCAATAGCGGTCACCATTGACTGTAACGCTCTGGCCAGCATCGTTTTTAAAGAAGTACGGACCAATTATTCCACCAACCCATTAAGCACACCAAACAGTCAGTTTTTGTGGATGTAACGGTGTCTCAACATACACTTGAGAATTATCATCACCCCAAATACGGCAGTTTTGTTTATTGACGTGTTCATTTAACCAAATGTGAGCTTCATCAAAATTGGGATTAACGGCAATTTTGTTTTGGGCCCATTTGGCACAATTTAGAAGCGTTGTTCAGGCATCAGTCTCTTCATGTTAAATGCCAAACCAAACTGAAAATAAATCACATAACAGCTGACAAAATGGCCGGCAGTTAAAATAGTGTTGCCAACTTAAAGTTCTATACCTCTAAAAAAAAACACTCTTTATATAGAATTTGTATTATAAAAAAACCCTTCATCTTATATTTTTTTTTTTTTTTGAAAATTCAATATTTCCAAAAAGGGTAGATGAATTTTTTTAAGGCTGGGTAGTATAACTCAATAAAAATGGCATCCCAAAATTGTAAAAAAAAAAATAACTAAAATAAAATAATAATAAAAAATAAAATAACTAAAAAAGAAATTCAAAAATTATGCATTCTGAATACTTAAACATATGTACATACACATAGCTATATATGTATGAATGAAAAAAAAAATTAAAAATTTCATTTTTGTATCTTTACAATTCTTTAATTTTGAAATGCAAATTTAAAGTATACATAATCGTCGTCGTTCAATGAAAACTTCCCTAAGTCCATTTTATTTATTACTAGCTGGCCCGCCCCGGCTTCGCACGGGTATACAAATTTTAGTAACGTAAACAAATTAAATTAATTATCAATAATACTACCTACAATAATAGTTTGTTTGATTGGTTACACTAATCATTGGAAAACCCTTTATACAGTACAACACAGATCTAAGAACTTAGAAAGTCTGAATATCTGAATGTCTCCTAAATCCGAGGTTTTTCTTCTTCAATTAACTGATATATGCAAGGAAAGACTCCATGTATTAGATGATTGCGTTTCTTTTATGTAGAAAAGCCTGAAAAAGTGCTTAAACATCCCCGATCATTTGCAGAATTAAAAAAACAAAAAAAAACTTTTAGCCTGCATAAGTTATTAATATAAGAAAAGTCACAAAATCGAATAATTTATTTTGGTCATATCATATGTAGTAATTAAAGATGTAATGCATATTTGGTTGCGTCTTATGCGCCAGTTATAGCTATCATTGAAACTTTTCACTATATATATTAATGATTGCATTTAGAAAGTAAAATCAGTGGTTATTTTAATGCCAAAACAAAGCTTTTGTCTTTATTATTATTTCTGCCCAAGAAAATATTATTTTGACCCAGCCTTTCACTAAAATGAGTTTTATTATTTCAAGGATTAAACTACCTTACCAACGATCATTGAAATATTCAAAGTCTTTTTATGAGGAAGAAGTTGGGCCTATTTGAAATTTTTTTGGCTAGA
Organism: Dasysyrphus tricinctus; assembly: GCA_963921185.1. Taxonomy (NCBI): domain Eukaryota; kingdom Metazoa; phylum Arthropoda; class Insecta; order Diptera; family Syrphidae; genus Dasysyrphus; species Dasysyrphus tricinctus. The sequence continues at coordinate 65,209,603 of OY992532.1, read as the reverse complement.
AATATTAATTAATCCTTGAACTTTATCTCTCCATAAAAATAGTAAATAATTTTGAGTTCTAAATGCCTCACAATTGAAGAAGACAATTTTCAAGTTGAGTTCCAATGAAAACTATGACTGGCACCTGACAGAGAAATTAAAAAATTGTATTTTTTCTTAAAAAAACAGTGAATGCTTAAAAATGGTATTTATTTCAAGATATATTATATGAGATGAGATATATGTATATAGGATAATCAAGACAAAAATATATTTTATCCCGGTTTTCATACAATTAACTTCTATGTGTGTATGTATTATGTGTCCTTAAGTGTCTTATCCCAATGTGCAATAGTTGGCAATCTTCTAGATATGTTCCCAGTTTCCCCAAAACTAATAATCAACTGTTCTTGATTGTTGGCCTTCATCAAGGCCAATATACCAATCGCAAATAGATAAGTTCTTCATTATTTGGTAGAACGGTGTATAACCAAGTAAAGCATCCAATGAAAATAAATTCACATATCCATGGCCGTGCGTCGTGAAGAACCAGGTACAGTCGAGAAACCTGAAGTGAATTTTTATTTTTCAAAAATTCTTAAATAAATAGTTAACATTATTTATCAAAATTTTGACTACATCTAATACTTTCCTTATATATTTGAAAATACATGATGAACACTTGCTTTGACATATACATACATATAAGTCAGATTAATTATTTGTCAATGTTATTAAACATTGACCCCGACCTTGCAATTTTTTTTTGTGTTTGAATTAACTGGTTCTTCACGACTGCCACGGATATAAACTTCAACACCTTTACCCTTTTTACATTACATCATTGAAATGTTTTCTCTTTTTGCCTTTTCATTTTTGGCATAAGATACACACTGACCGTCGAAAACTGTTCAAGGATTGGAGATGGAGTTTACAAAATACCCCAAGCTTCTTGTATAATATTTTGTCCTCCTAGCCAGTCATGTCATTTTCCATATTTATATGTTTGCAAATGCATTAGATGAAATTAACCGACAACGACAATGCACAATTAAAACTAAAAAAAATATTTTTTTTTCAGCCTCAGCAATAATTTATACACATTTACTGACAGAAAATACAAAGCTTGTTTTTGAGATAAACTTTATTTTTTCACATAAAAACATCAGTTTTTCTTTTTTAAGATAAAAATGCAGCGCCATTTATTGAAAATTTCTCAAATAACTTTTTAAACCTTGCCAGACATTTTTTCAATATAACCCATAAATTTGAGCTCAATCTGACGTGTAGTTCTTGAGTCTATAAGTCATACACAGACAAAGATTCATTTTTTTATATATAGAAGATGAGATATCATCGGTACTTTTTATGGATTTGTACTAACCAGAATTTGAAAATGTTTGATTTTGGGAATTTTTAGATTTATAAATAGACCAAAATAAGATTTAGAAACTCTCTTCAGAACTAAAATGTGTATATTTTTATAAATACCAAAAAATATCACAAATAAAAACAAAACAAAAAAGAGTTTGTGAAACCATCTGTTTTTTTAAATTTGACTGAAAATTGATAACAGCATAGAGTATAAAAATCAAAAACAAAATTTATTAACGTAAAATTAAAAACAAATTGGATTAAAAAACAAAAATTATCAATTTTTATTATCAATTTTAATTTTTTAGCTTTGTTTTTAAAAACTAGTTTTTCAACAATTATTCACTAGAATATTTTTTTTTAATATTTTTATTTCTACTTTAAATCGTTTCCTTAAATAAACTGCCCCTCCTATCTAAACAGGGTGAAATAAATTGCATCTCTACATACTATTTTTTTTTAATTCAAACCAATTTATACATGCTCTAGCGTTTTGTTTGATCTTAATCTTGAATTTTAAAATATCCTGTAGAAATGATTCTAGTATTAGATTTTCATGAATTTTTAAATAATTAGTTTCCGACTACAAATACAAACATTTTCAAACCAAATTATTTTTACTAAGAAATATGTAAGGAATAATAAAATCATATGCAGAACTCAGGCACAAAATTTATGTTGACCAGTGTAGTGAGAAAATTACAAAATTTTATCAAAATTGTGAGAACAATTTTTGAGAAAAAAAATGCGTTTACGGTTTTTTAATATTTGTATGTGATTGATGATTTCTTAAAATGTTCTTAAGAATATAAAACCCTCTTAAGTACTGAGTTTCAAAACAAACGGGCATGTAATTTTTGAAATATTTAGTATTCAAAAAAATGTAATACTTATTTTTTTTAAATTTTCAAGAAAATCTAAAATAAAAAAAATAGTTCTTGTGGAGCTACTAATAAAAACCAGTTTTTGGAAAATGGTTTAACACCCAAAGGTAGCCTTTTCTACAAGCAAATTTTTTTAATAAAACTTTTTGAGCCGTATTTAAGAAAAATTCAGCTATAATTTCATAAAATCTTGTTGAGGGAATGACCCAAAAGCCCTATGTACCAAGTTTGAAGAAATCGATTCAGCTGTTTAGCCTGTATTGTAAAGCTCAAGGGACAGACAGACAGAATTGTAAGACCAATTTTTTCGTCTTTCCTCACGGTTAAAAATTCTGTGGTATTTTTTAATAAAGCCTTTGTATTACATCTGTATTCAATACAGACAATATTACTTCTTAATATTTCGTAAATATTAAAGAAATTTTCTAATAACTTTGTATTACATTCTAATAGATTAGTTCGCCCGAAGATGGAGGTACACTCCAAAACGCGTCGCTGACTACTTATTAAATTTAAATAAATATATAAAAGTTGTGAAAATAATTCGACATTAAAATTTAAACAAAAAAATTTACAAAATATTGTGTTTTATTTGTTTATTTATTATAATAGATTAGTATTAAAATTGTTTTTTGTAATACCAAAAAGATTAAAAAGTAATCGAATGAAATAAAATATAATCTTTTAGTATTAAAATTTAATAACTTAAGTATATACGTACATTTTTAATACAAAAAGTATTGAAATTTAATACAAATTGTATTAAAAATACCAACATGAATTTCATACACGTTGTCAATAGTTTTTATGGAAACTCCATTTTTTTTTCTGTAGTGGCGTCGCTAAGCCCCGATGTCGATTTTTTTGTCCGATTCCTCTGGACTTGCAATAAAAACACACCTTATATCAGTTTCTATTAATATGGGGTCACAAGGTCAGTTTTTCACCTAGGTAGAGTGTAGAGAAAAAGATCAGTATCAAATTAAAGTTCACACATGAGTAAACTTTAAGGAAAAACTAACGCAACCTGATGAAGCTTATTTTTTGAAAAACTATTCTCAGACTTTTATATTAATTTGTATTTCTTCAAGTTTTTTTTTAAGTTAACCCTGGCAATCACACTCGTGGTTTCTTCACTCTCATCACCCTTAAAAAGTGTAACGCTTAAGTGCGGGGTGTTCATCGCACATTGTACGTATGACAAAACATAAAAACCGTATGTTTATCAAGAGAGTGCTGTTGCTGTATGACTGTGACTTTGTAATCGTCGGATGTGTGTTATCCTTAATATCCGCATTAGGGTGATATGGTGAATTGGCGACATCAAATTTACTGAAAGTCTAAAGGAATTTTCTATGCATCTGCTAAGACCTAAGAGGATGATGTCAAGCCGCCCAGCCTTAGCCCATTACAAACATTATACTTACTTCGGTTTGCTTTCATGAAAATAGCAAAAGGACATCATGAAGGCAAAAAAAAAAAAAAAAAACTTGAAGGATAATGTTTGTGTATACTCGTACTCGTATCTTTGTCTATTTGTATAAGCTTATAGTTCAGTACAATCACCTGTCTGTGTCCTGGATTTTAATGCTAAAAAATAGAGGAACATTTCTATTTTCCTTCCAAGGCAATAATGCATCGACGAGTTTTCCTCTATCTCAAAGGCCAGAGTCACTTTTTATTCAAATCTATTTATGTGTCAAGAATCATTCTTAAAACGCTTGATGTAAATTTATGATTTTTTGACGCGATTAGTTGAAATAATAGCGCAAAGATTTGATTATACCTATCTACACTCCGTATCTATATTTCCCAGCTGTTAACTGAGTTAACGCTTCCAGGATTTACTCACAAAATAAAATTCATGATTACTTTCGAGGAAGCTAGTCGGTTGACAAGGGTGGAGTGGAATACGTATATAAATAAAATGCACGACTGGATCGCACGTACTTGCTCTCATGTTCAAGTTGTGTGGAACTTAAGAACTTTAAAAAATATTCAAGCAATTAAAGAAAAAATATAAAAAAGCATTTAAATCGTTCTTCTAATTGTTCAAACAGCCTGATAAATAGCTTAGAGCGCAAAAAAAAGTATGCCATTTGATTACTTGAAAAAATATGAATATATGCAAAAAAAAAAAATTAAAAATCGTTGGAGCCGTTTTCTTAAAAATTAATTTTTTATATATAAAATGTTTGTAACATTTTTCAAAAAAAAATTTGGTATGCCAATTTTGAGTATATATTAATATACATTTGAAATTGAAATTTCAAAATTTTTCATCAACCCGTTTTTGAAATATTGAATTTTGAAAAAAAAATTTTGAATCCTTTTTTAAAAATCCAAAATTTATTTTTTCAAAAATTTTGGTATGCAGTATTATTTATATTCTAACAAAGCTTTTGTGCAAAAATTTTTATTGAAATCGGATGAGCGGTTAATGAGAAAACCAAAAATCAAAAAAACCGTTATATGGCAGGTACCGTTAATAAATGTTTTTGGAGATTTTTGTTCTTACTAAAAGGTATATCATATCTACAATAATACACTGATTTTTTTTTATCAAAATCGTTGGAGCCGTTTTTGAGATAAATAAGCTTTTCCTTAACGGTTGTATGGCAAGTACCGTTATTTTTTGAGCTAAAAACAAAATTTCAATTTCCCCTCTGGAGAGTTACAAAAAAACCTTAAGTTCAAAATTTGAAGAAAATCGCTTCAAAGGCTTAGGCTGTAGGTTAAAATACGGACAGACAGACAGACAGACAGACAGACAGACAGACAGAATTGTGCCACCCACTTTTTTCGTGTTCTCTATCATCGTAATGTCATGTTTGATTGTTATCTCGAAATTTTTTTTTTGCACGAATCCAAAACTTGCCCTATAGTACCTATATCGCAAGTAAAAAAAATTTAAGATATAGGATAAAAGGAGACTGTGAAAAAAATTATGAGTTTCAATTGAATTTTTTTTTGCCATCCCTTAGAGTCCTTTGAAAAATGTGAAAATTGGATTTTGTCTTTGTACTCAATCTGGCGTCACTTTAGAACAAGTGAGCATCTATATCTATACAGATTGTGTGTTGATGGCAGTAAATGAAGAGATAGCCTCATTCCTCCTTTTCTAATATTTCTGTAATTTTTCTTTTAGAATGGATTGAAAATTGAAGCTGATATGATTGCGTGTTTAGTATACGTACCTGGGATGTAGTGCAGAGTGAGTAATAGAAACAATAGTGTGGTTGAAACTTTGAATAGGGCAGACATAGGGGCGTATCAATTTGTATTTCAAAAATGTAATGTATAGCTACCTATCAATTTATGTACACAAGTGCAAAAGACAAAGGAAACTTAAGGATAATTGAATTTTAAAAGCTCTTATGTAGTGATTAAGTTAAATTCATTATTGACCTGATCATTGCCATTTATAAAGTATAAGTGTAGAGTAAAATTTACAAAGAGAAAAGAAGGATGGACTTATTCCTCGTAGATGGGGGCAGTTTTATGTGGCAATTATGGGTAAGAAATTTTCTTAATTAAGGCTTTTAGGCTGATTCACCACACTATAGATATGTATATGGTTGGAAAAATTCCTATGGATAGATAGATAGACACATAGATAAGTTAGATTTGTATTAAGTAACATCATAGATATAATACAATTTGGAATTTGCTATTTACAATATCTAATCATAAAGCATGGCTGTGCCGTCTGCTTGATTAACAAACAATATATGTATTCAGCTCAAGATGATCTAGATCAATATTTAGTTCACAGCTATATCCTAGCACCTAGCTCCAACCACTCAACATACCAGCTATTCCGAATGTTTATTGCTTGAAGTACAGCTTTTTTCGTTAAACGCTCATTCGGTAAGCTCAAAACTCTTAAAATATAATCTATCTGCAGTTGTTTATGCCGCGTAAAATAAGATGAATTCAGCAACCGCTTCAAACACTTTAAATTTACAACTATGAGCTATATTTTTGTTCATAAACATGTCTTCCAAGTCACATTTATAGCTGTTTTAACTTTCGTGAGTTTTTCCTTTAGATGTGTTTCCATATTTAGATTACTGGTAAAATATACATCAAGGTACCTATACTGCTTAACAATCTCATTACTTTCTCCATCAAATGACCACTTTTCGTTGTTTGCATTCCGCCCTCCACCTTTCTTAATTATAAGGATTTTAGACTTGTCCAGATTAACTTTTAGGTTTCATAATTTGCAGTACTCGTTTAATCTATTAATAATAAGTTGTAGTGAATCGGGTGAGCTGGTAAGCATGACTATACATATATCTTCAGCAAAGAGCAGGGCCTTGACCAGAACTCCTGCATATTCAATACCACCTAGAATAATGTCCACAATGTCTTCTATGAAAAGTGCAAAAATGATTGGGCTAAGTGTGGATCCCTGTCGTTCTCCCGAGCTAGTATGAAATCAATTCGACTGCTCTTCGCCATTCCACATTGCTGCCTTTCCTGCCTTATAAAGGTTTTCGATGGTTCGGTCAAATTTAAGCGAGATACCCATCCCATATAATTTGTATAAGGCGTTTTGGTCTACGGTATCAAACGCAGCTTTAAAGTCGACAAACATGGATGCCATGTAACATGGCATAGAGCTTTCTCAGCACAAAAATATTGTCAACCGTTCAATAGCCTCTGCGAAAGCCCGCTTGAAACTCCTTAAGCAATTTATTCTGCTCAACCCATGACGTGAGTCTCTTTTCAAGGACTGCTGTAAATATTTTATACGAGGTGTTGAGAAGCGATATGCCACGGTAGTTATGCGGATCAGTTCGAGAGCACTTTTTATTAATCGGAAAAATCAGACCCTTGCTGGAATTTTTCTGGAACTACGCCACTCTCCATCACCATATTAAACAACCCTGGTAAATTAATGATTAAATCAATAGTTCCATATTTGTAGAATTCTATCGGTATTCTGTCCGACTCTGCAGCTTTACCGTCTTTCAGACTTTTGATAGCTTTTGCAACCTCTATGACGGATATAGTACTCTCTAAAATTATATTTGAATCTTGGAGCAGCATATAAAGGGGTCACTAATCCAACGGGAGGGTTAAGCAAATTCTCAGAATGTGTTCCCAGAAAGCTCAAGGTAAGATTAGTTCTTATAGTATATTTTTTACCATTAATTTTCCACGCCATTTTCCAAAAATTGGCAGCATTCTCACATTGAGCCATCTTATTAGCCTCCTTTTCATAATATTGTTCCTTTTTTGTTTTACAAAGGGCTTTGTATTCATAATTGGCTTGAATATAACTATTTTAATAAAGCATATCACTGAAAAAGAAGCCTGTCTCACTCCTCATCAAACCATGGCTCCTTAAAGGCTCCTTGTTTCCATCCATTAGTACTTGTATAACCCGAAGCTTTTATTATGAATTCCAGTTTGAGCATATCCAACTCAGGTTCCAACTGCATGACTAAGTCCAAAAGTGTTCTATATGTGTCTGCCTTTGCATCTTCCAACACAAGTTTGGGTAGTAGCTTCATAGTTCGAACCATTCTCTTCCTCCAATATGCTGTGTGGAAATGTCACAACAATTGGTTAGTGGTTTGAGTATGGGACATGTTTAACCTCGAAATTCGGAACATATTGTTTCCAGTCTCCTCCTAAAAAGCTTTAGTCGATGACTGATGTGCCTTGCCGTCCAACAAAAGTGAATTCTCCATCCGAATCACCTTCACTCGTTCCAATTTTGAATCCTTATTCCATACGAGTTACAGAAATCCAATAGCTGTTATCCTCTTGAATTTAGAACAATATCTTTTGATTTCCGCTGTTTTCCACACCTTCCTCCTGTCCAATTCTGGCATTTAGATCAGAGTCTTCACTATCTCCAACTTGACGGCAGTTGTCATCGATCAGCTGTTGGAGGATCGTTCAGTGTCTTTCTTCTGATCTCCTTTTTAGAGCATTTATTATTAATAATGTTTTTACCATTAATTTTTACTTTGATATCGCTATATAAACCAGTTCATTTAAGCGTAGAACCTTTTTTCCACTCTCTTTCGAAACATTTTGAAGAGTGAGTAGGTATCAACTACTGAAGAATTTCTCAGTTTTGTTGTTGTTGTTGTTGTTGTTGTTGTTGTTGTTGTAGTTGTTGTTGTTGTTGTTCTTAACCAACTCCATTGAGTTCATTGAGGGTAGGGAATCATCCCTAGGTCCAGTAGGCAGTCCAATGGGAGTCCTGTGAGGAACAAAAATAAATTTTCATTCCGATGCCGGTAAGATGGTGTGATCTGAACGCGATCATTTACTATCGTTGGGGAGATCTTAAAATGGTTGGGAGGGTTAAGGCCACGCTGAATCGTCACCATTAGCGATTTGGTGTGGTGAAAGTGTAGTCAATTGAAAAGTTACATTGAACTTGTATTTTGGGTTAGGACAATTTTTTTCTTTTGCTGAGTGTAGGTTGATTTTCGGGACTGAAAGCCCCTTTTTGACCACCATAGATCCTACTCTACTGATCTCTTTCCGAGTGGATGGAAAACAGCATTTGTCCAGCCTGTCCTAAAAAAGGCGCATCTTCTTCTCCCTCTAATTATCGTCCAATTGCACTTACGTCCCTTCTTTCCAAGGTCATGGAAACGCTGATAAATTATCAGGTCAAGAAATATCCTGAAGAACGAAAGCTTCTTAATGACCGGCAGTATGGCTTTCTTAGCAATAGGTCCACTGGTGATCTGATGGTATATCTCACCGAACAGTGGAACACATCGTTACATCGTTTTGGAGAAAGTAAGATTGTTGCACTTGATATTTCAAAATCATTTCATAGAGTTTGGCTCTCTTATCGAAAATGCGTGCATTTGGTTTCGATCAATCTTTTCTTCGTTGGATTAGAAATTACCTCTCTGGCCGTTCAATACAAGTTGAATTGGACGGTTTCATGTCCGATATTCATAAAATAAATGCTGGTGTGCCCCAGGGCTCCTTTTGTCTCCGACTTTCTTCCTCATTTTCATTAATGATCTTTTATCTAAAACTTCTAATCCACTCAATTGTTTTGCAGATGACAGCACCTTCATATTCGTTTCAAGATTCACTTCCCAATTCTTCGGATGTGGAACTTGAACGGCAGCGTATGATAAGCTCATTTAACTCTGATCTAGACAGCATTGTGCAGTGGGGAAATAAAAATCGTGTAGAACTTAATGCTTCAAAAACACAATGCTGTCTGCTGTCACTAAAGCAAAACCCACCCCCAATGCCGCTATCCATGAGCGGAACTTGCATCGAAGAAAATGCACAACTTTCAGTTCTGGGTATGTGCATCACAGATCACCTTTTATGGAATGATCACATATTCGAAGTTGCCAAAGACGCTGCAAAGTGTTTAGGCTTTCTTCGACGATGTAAGAAATTTTTCTCCCCTTCTTAGCCCGATCATCCTAGACAAAATTTGACTATATATCAAAGTTAAATGAAGTACAAAATGTTTTGATGCAGTTTTGTTCCAATGATAGATAAGAATATAAAACCACAGTTTTACACCAAAATTTGTAATGGCGTCTAGGGTAAAATGGGGTAAAACTGAAAAAGGGCCAATTCTAAACGGGAGTTTCTAGAATTTTGTTTTGTTTTTTTGTCGATAGATGTCAAAAATATAAGAAAGTCATGCATATATTTTAAAATTCTAAAAAAACTTTTGAAGGAGTTATGATTGTTTAAAAATTGAAAGCAAGAAAATAGTTATTTATAAAATAATTCACCAAAAATCAGAAGTTCAACCGATTTTGATTAGATTTCTATTTTTAGAAAGATAATTAGAAAAAAAATTAACCACATTTAAGGATATTTTGATGCTCCTTTTCTACAATTTTTTTTGATTACATTATGTACATATGTGCTGTGAAAATTTGAAGTTTTTAGACCGCCCCCTTAGAAATATATAGCCAAAAATGTGTCAAAAATTGACACAAAAAAAGCATGTTTTTTAAAAAAATCAAAAAAAAAATTGTAGCAAAGGAGCATCAAAATATCCTTAAATGTGATTAATTTTTTTTCTAATTATCTTTCTAAAAATAGAAATTTAATCAAAATCGGTTGAACTTCTGATTTTTGGTGAATTATTTTATAAATAACTATTTTCTTGTTTTCAACTTTTAAGCAACCATAACTCCTTCAAAAAATTTTTAAGAATTATAAAATATACGCATAACTTTCTTATATTTTTAACATCTATCGACAAAAAAACAAAACAAAATTCTAGAAACTCCCGTTTAGAATTGGCCCTTTTTCAGTTTTACCCCACTTTACCCTAGACGCCATTACAAATTTTGGTGTAAAACTGTGGTTTTATATTCTTATCTATTATTGGAACAAAACTGCATCAAAACATTTTGTACTTCATTTAACTTTGATTGAATTCCTAGATTTATCGGGCTATCTGAACTGGCTGTAATTTATAAAGCCTTCATCCGACCAAAGCTTGAGTATAACTCTCACATCTGGGCAGGTGCCCCTACAACTCACTTGATTCTGTTAGATAGAATACAAAATAGAGCCTTAAAAATGATAGGTGACAGAACTATTACGCTATCAATTACATCTTTGAAACACCGCCGCGCCGCATTGTTTCTTGTCTCACATTATTTTATCGCTATTTTTATAAACAGTGTTCACAGTAGTGTGAAATAGCCAGTTGCATTCCTCCCCTTAAAAAATTCAACCGCAATACTCGTGCTTTTAGGAATGCTCATCAGTTTACCCCTGAGCCCAACTTCGGACGTACTGTCAAGTATAGAGATTCTTTCTTTAGCCACACAACACGAATGTGGAATGCTTTACCAAGCTCTATTTTCCCCTCCCATTTTGATATTCAAAACTTCAAAACCAATGTGCATCGGTATCTCCTTTCTAACCCTTTCATATTTTCCTAATCGCTCGCACTGTGTTCATCATCTTAAGGGTCGTCAAAACCCCTTTAGTGCGCGCTCATTATAAAAAAAAAACCATCTTGAAAAAGGAGGAGTATTTATAACAATATTTTTTTACCGTTAAATTGAAAATAAACAAGTTATAGCTTAAAAAATAACGAACATCTTTAGTATTTTTTCAATAAAATTAATTAAAAAAAGTATAACAACTTGCATTTCCTGTGGAATTCAGTAATGTTGAGATTTTTCACCTATCTTCGTTATCTTTTTCCACTAATTGTTGGGTTGCTCGTGGTCTGTTTATGTAAATGTAAGTTCTTTGACATTCCACTTGAAGATCAATTTTTTTGTTCTTGTTTAGTGTGGTATAAGAGTCGTCAAAATTTGCATAAATATCCTTCACACCCGAGGTTCGTCTAACACACCCATTTTCCGTTGTTATACTGCGACCGCGACCTACGACCATCAGCTACCACTGTATGGATACCAATCCAGGTACAAAACATACAACCTTGTCATAAATTGTTCTTCTGATTCAAATGGATTTCAATAAAAAAGTCTTTAATGATTGCTTTTTTGTGACAAAAATTGAATGCCACCTCATATTCCATTTACGTACCTACATTTATTATACTTGTAAATACAATACATTGCATATCTTTTCTAAAGCCCTTGAAAAGGAAGCCCAGGCCCATGTTCCTAATTGTATACCTCTGGACAATATGATTTCAATCTTCCTCCACCATAACAACTATACCACTTAGCAACACATCAGACAAAAATCTCAGTAAGTCAGTCCGCACATTGGAAAATATTTGATGCAAAACTAAATGGGGGGGGGGGGGATAGGACTCTGATGAAATGACTTCCTGCCATCATAAATCTAATAGCTCGCAGCATGTATACAGAAATTGGCACATCTCGGGCATAAAATAAAATTACCCACTCGAAACTTACATATACACGAGTAGCTTGGTATCTTATTTCCCGTCTTTACATCAATCTGCGTATTGGAGCTTTGTATATATAGCTGTGGCGATGATGTAAAAAGACTATACTCTCCATTTGATGAACAAATTGATTTGCCTATCTTTTCCCGGCCTTGGAGACTTTCAATGGAGCATGAAAAATTACCAAAAGTCGGTTTTATGTTATGCTAACATCAATAAACACACAAAAAAAAATAAACAGAATACTATGGGAGGAAGTGCTCTTATCCACCACCACTCTACACCACCATTTACCATTGCTTAATAAGATTGAGAGGACCAGGAATAAGAATGAGCTGGGTGTATACATGGTTGCCAACTAGAATAGAATATATCAAGACACCTAGGAGAATTTTGAAAAAAAATCCCAAACTAAAATACATTTGGTGATATCAGCAGGGCTTAGGGACTATAACGCCTTACAACTCTCAAACATTCCTGTGTGTATTGTTGTTGTTAGCCGGCAGGAATGGTATAGCTGAGACGATGAGAGACACTTCTTTTCTGACAACTGATAGACATTCTTAGAGGATTTGCCACTTACTCGCAAGAGGCAGTGTCTTAAGGTGGTATAGGCTGGGAGACTGGGACTCGATCCTCAGACCTCCGGCTTCTTTAAACCATCTCATTAATGGTGGTGGTAGATGTTGGAACAGAAACGGTTAATCTTAGAACTTTTATCAAAAAGAGACTTAGATCCATTTGCTGATAAGAAACTTAAATAAAGTAGAACGTAAAGGACTTGACAGTATTATGCAGAGGAAAAAGTAGGACATAAGCTTTTAAGTGAAACATAAATGCTTATGAATCGTATCAGCAAACGGGTCTTTATAATTTAAACAAGAATTTTTCGTTTAAATAAAAAATAAGAAAAGTGGTAACCATTGTTGTATATAATCTTAAGTGTACTCAGGCAGGACGAGAGATATGAAAAGCAACCCAACCATGGCCGGTTATACAAATACACGAAAGCAATGATTTTGAAAATCTTTGACGTAAATTCAATAATCCAAAAACGTATACATACATTAATATATACCGTTATAGCGCTTGTTCGACTCTTGCGACAGGGGAGCAAGCGGCACAAAGGGACCGCATGTGAATGAGGAGCGAAATTGTTTTTTATTATTCGAAAGTTGACTAAAGTCATAAATCATCTCTGCCAGGATATTTAATCATAATCGAAAGAAGTACGCCTTGACAGGGCGCCAGGGTAGGCGGGGTAGGTAGGTATGGGAGTTTTTTTGTTCGCTCGCTTTCAAACTATATTTATATATAGAGGACTTCAAAAAGCTAGAGAACTTTTTGATGGTAATCTTATTTGGCATATATGTGTAGAGCATGCAGTAGCCTCGCACCCCACGCTTTATACTTTGAAAATGACCATCACTAGAAGTTATGGGTTTTCCGATTCGATATGCGGAGGTAAAACGCTTTTGGAAGTGATTTTTTTTAAGATGAAACAAAAAATATATAGAGGTGGGTTGTAGAAGAGACATGCGTTCGTATAGAAAATGTCAAAATAATAAGACAAGAAAATAAAATAGTTCTGAAGCATCTTTATTGACATCTGAATGTGAGTGAGGTTTTTCATGAATATTTTATAGCGGTTTTTGTAATTTTCTTAATATCATAGTGGATGCAAATTAATTTGATTAAGAGTCCTTGTGAGTGTTAGGGAAAAAGTAATAAGTGGAAACATATGGGAAACTACTAACCTTTCAGGAAAAATATTGAAATTTGAGGTCCTTATATTGATCAAGGTGCTAGACCAGCCAGCCAATATACTCCAAATTCAAAAGAAGACACGTCGTTGCCGATGAATAACCTACTACCTTTCGCTAGATGAAAATTTATTTAAATCATTAACACCATCAGGGACAGTTGAATTCTTCGTTAAAGCACCAAGTTTACGATACTATGCGACCGTAAGCAATTTTATTTCCATTGTATGTAGAAAATTTAAACTATAAAATGCAGTGTTTATTTTCATAGACCGCAATGAAATCCCTTTAAAATTAGTTCATGATATTATAATTTATGTAATTTGTCACCGCAAAAACTAATTATCTGCTCAAAGGCACAGTCTTTTCAATATAATGAGGAATATCTACATTATTATCATTCTTATAGCAAAATCCACATTCGTTTTGTATACAGGGTGTCCCAGTATGAATGGTCCAATGTGAATATTATGGTGATAGGCCATGTTATGATCTCACACAATTTAGTAATTTATTCACAGCGAATCATGGCAGCTTCCCAGTAATCACTGTTATTTTTTTTAAGTTGCATACCTAAATTTTGAATTAGATTGTTGCTGATCCCTTCCACAATTGATGTTTTTTTTTTTAATTGCATTTTAACATTGATCAATAATAAGAACCTTTTTGTGCCCTATTTACCTATCACCATATTCAGTTTAGACTCTATTCTTACTGGGACACCCTGTATGTGGAAAGTATGTAAGTAATGTGGCTGCATTTCCTTTGTTAAAGTGGTTAACAGTTTAATTAATTTTAAAGCTATGTCATTTTCGTCAGCTTATTTATCCCTTAAATTGTATAATTTATATATTTTTGAATTATTATTAATAACATTTTTTTTTTTATTAATGGAACTTTATTTTGAGGGATGAAGACAAAGATGTAAAGAAAGGGGTAGAAGATTGAAATTTGGTTAGAGTAGGGTCCGTTTAATGACCACATGGGAATGTATGTAGGTATAGTGCGCCGTGTAAGGCCGCATCCACATTATGTTGCATTGTGTAGATCAACATTGTTGATAAACAGTGTTGAGTAAGTGAAGACGTGTTGATCGATAATGCCAATCAATATTTGTTGACCCGAACGCAACCCGATTCAAATGCATAGCAATGGACAACGTTGTTCAACAAATTCCATTTTATTAAAAACATTTGTAGAGTTCTAGTTTCATGAACATAATTAATTGGTTTTGTGTGTTATTAATCAATTTTTACTAGATGAAAAATGCAATGTTGTGAATAAGTATTTAATGTTGATAATATCGTTTTAAAGTAGATAGAATCGATAAGAACGAAATGTTAGCCAATGGGTACTTTATAATAAGCAATTGACGTCACCAAAAGGGAAACCCCGAAATCCATCTAGTATAGGAGTTATGAGCCACCAAATACGACTAGATATATGAAAATCCTCTATATGATTTTTCTTGTACATATAAAAGATAGCTAATAAAATGGTATAAAAGAAGTTGTGTGTGAAATATCAACGATTTTTCTGTTTCAGACAATGGTCATTTTTATCCATTTAAACAAAACAAAAAACAGAAAATGATAGTTTTTCAAAAATAATGGTAGTCAAGATGCAAAAACCAGAGGTCAAGTTAAAAAAAGTCCAAAAACTAACGAAGCTTTTAGATCACAATGAAAGAAACAAAAACGAAAAATTCAATAAAACACTAAAAATAATTTTAAAAAAATAACGTTCTAAGACTAAAATTATTTTTCCCTACTTCACATAGCTAATAATACAAGTATCTAGATATGTACCTATAGCTTGAAATCGTAGATTTTTGCTATAATTATAATAGTTTTTGGTAACTCCATTTCATTGTTTAGTTTTCTGTTTATATTTAACAATAAATACCAAACTTTCTTAACCATTATCTCCCATAAACTATTCATAAAATACTGTTTTGAACAGATTGTGCATTAATGTAAATTCGAACTATTAATCTGTAAATATAAATAATCCGTGATGGTTTTTCGATCTAATGATTACATATTTTTGATGTACTTATTCAGCCTTCAAAAACTGCATATGAATTTTTTCTGTCGACTCTGGGTTTTTTTTTGGCCATCTCCTTTATTGTTTATCGTGTCCTGTAACCCCAGCTGGGGCATAGGGCGTCAACAAAACGTCTCCATATTTCACGGTCTGCTGCACCCCGAGGATTCCATTCAAAGAGGACTGCTTTGCAATTTCATCGTTTGGTTTCCTCAGCGTGTGACCAATCCAACGCCAATAACGCTTCTTATGTCGACGTTCAGCCGCTCTTAACTTGTCCTGCGCGCCAATTCTTCGTTTGATATTATATGTGGCCAGCGAATCTTTAGGATGTGGCGAAGACAGCGATTCATAATTCATAAAACCAGCAATCTCCTCAAAATGGTAGACATGATTTTCCAGGTTTCACAAGCATATAACACCACGGATTTGACATTGGATTCGAAGAATCTCAACTTTTATAGTGCGTTAGGAGATTTGACTGGATATCCAAATTGGGGACAGAGTATCGAAGGCAGTACGAGCTTTATTTATTTTACTTTTAACGTCCAGATCCGTACCACCGTTTGCAGAAACAATACTGCCAAGGTAGTTAAACTGTTCCACTTCTTCAACTGGCGTCTCCTGGTAGAATAATACGCTGCTGCGTGGAGCGGCCTGTGAGCATTAGTTTTGTCTTTTTGCTATTTATTCTTAGACCACTCGACTCTCCCTTCACTTGCAGTGTTTGGCACATCCCGTTCAGCCCACTGATGTTATTTGCCAGTAGACATATGTCATCGGCATAGTCTAAATCAGCGGTTCCCAAACTTTTTAAGCTGTGGAACCCTAAACGATGCCGAAATAAATTTCGGAACCCCTTCCTGACAATAGCAAAAAATGAAAAACAACACATTTCAAAATCAATTTTTATTTAGTGTGAAGAATGAATCTGTTTCATTTTTTGATTTATAATAATGGTTTTTAAATTAACTTCTATGAATTCATGTAAAACTGGAAAAAAACTCAAAATTGTTCTTTTGTCGTATGAGATAGTCGAGTCATATTTTTACCATGCAAATTGTGGGGTAGTTTTGATTTGTTCGCCCCTTTATGTTTTTGGGGGTGCTGAATCCGAATCTGAGGTTTGCCAACAAAATTTCGTGACGCAACATTGAAAAAAACTCAAAAAATGATGCAAAAATTTATTTCTTGGGAGTTTTTCACGAATGGCTTGAAAACTACCAACTATTCGAAAATTACATAAAACTACCATTAAAAGTATACACAATTTCCAATAAATCTCTATTTAAGGTTTTTTCTGTGAAAAACCATTTGGACTCAAGCGCTAGTCAAAAATTGTCGTATTTTTACTGTTTTCGAAAATCCACTCGAAAGCGCTAAGAAATAACTTTGTGTGACAAAATTTTATCTTTTGTCTGTAACATGAACCAAGATATACTCTTCAGATGGCCTTTGACGCGTTGAGTTCGAATCTAGCCTTGAAATCGCTCTTTCACGTCATGTTTTTGAGGTATTCGAATCTAAAGGTTTTAAAAAAATAATTTTTCTTTTCAAAGCTGCCAGTTTGTCTCTCGCAAAAAATACTGTTATAGATTTTTCTGCAGAGCTGTAGCAGTTTCGTTGATCTTCTCGAAAATGTCTGCAAGATAAGCTAATTTCGTAATCCATTGCTCATTATGCAATACATCAAAGAGGTTTGCAGTTGAAGACATATTTTTTTCCAGTTTGAACACATTCAACTCATCACGAAGTTGAAATAACCTGGATAATGCTTTCCCTCTGGAAAGCCAATGGGTTTCAGTATGAAAAAGAAACGATTCGTACTGACTGCCCATATTCTTACACACTAATTTAAACAATCTCGATTGAAGAGGACGACTCTTTTCAAAATTTACTATTTTCACAGCTTCACGAGACCTTTTTCTAAGTCAGTTTTGGCATTCTTTTCATTAGTGCATAACGATGGAAAATACAATAATGACTAATGGTACTTCGAGGAGCTCCGCCGCTGCATATATCAATACATTTTCCACTATTAATGATGTGCTTACTCATGAAACAGTTTATGACCTAGAAGTTCACACTTCTATTAAACAATATAAACTTCAAAAAAAAAAATGTTGTTCAAATTTTTTTTTTTGTGGAGATTTTCAATTTTTTTTTCTTTTATTGTTTGTATTTTACTGTTTATACTTCAAGAAATTTGTGGAACACTGAAAACTCTCCCGCGGAACCCCAGGGTTCCGCGGAACACACTTTGGGAAACGCTGGTCTAAATGACTGAGCCTTTCGAACGGACTCTATTGAATGCTTTGTCGCTCAGCTGTACCAACACTTGCTGTCAATACGTGCGTCGGCCTTCTCAAAGTTCACGAACATGAGGTAAAGCGGTGATTGAAATTTCATCGACTGCCCGAGGACGATACGCAGGGTGTTGATATGGCCAACACACGATCGACCACTAGAGAAGCCAGCTTGATGCCTCTTGAGTATAGACTCGATTGTATGTTTTATTCGCTCGAAAATGATGGTTGCTATTAGTTTTGGGAAAACGGACAAAACGGTGATACCGCGCCAATTGTTGCAATTTTTAAGGTCACCTTTCTTTGGCAGCTAAACAATCACACCATCCTTCCAGTCCTTGGGATTAGCTTTCATTTTCCCAAAGATTTGTATACGGATTTAAAATACTAGCCGCTGTTAAGGGATCGTCTTTCAGGAATTCAGCTGGTATTCCGTCAAGTCCAGCCGCCTTGTTGTTTTTGAGGAGATTTATTGATATTTGGATTTCAGATTCTGACGGCGGGGGTTCGATGTCAATATCCCTATAGGATCTGCGCACCTCGTTTTGTTGGGGCACTTCAGCACTCTGCTCAAATTAATCCTCATTAAGCAGGATACAAAAATGGTACTTTTATCTGCGACGCTGATCCTCAATTGATGCCAAAAGTGTGCCATCCACAATTCCACATCCATTACAAGATGATTGGTGTTGCTTTTTTCCCAATGATCAGCCTCCATAAAAACACTTTTTATTTCACCCCACATCTCATCAATTGTTGAATGTTTGACTCCGTTTAATGACGAGGCTCTGTGGTTAAGGGTAGTGACTGGTGACATAGTTTCGACATATGTTGGGGTCATTTAAAGCATTTGTTATGAATTTTGAGCTCCTTGCTTCATCCTGCGCTGGTTTTTGTACGGCAGCGGTTCGTAGTTTGAAACTCATCAGAACCAAATGGTGGTCGGTTCCCACATCGGCATTTCTTATACTCCGGACATCACACATTGACTTCCTCCATCGCTGCTGAATCATGATATGATCAATTTGGTTTTCGGTTTGACCATGCATCCGGATGCAACCAGGTAATTTTGTTGCACGTCTTATGCTTAAATACAGTCCCACCTATCACAAGACGATTCGCGTTACAAAAGTCGACAAGCAAGTCACCATTTTCATTCCGTGACCCCAAGCCATTTCTTCCCATCACGCGTTCCAGTCCGTAATTGTCTGAACCGACTTGGGCATTAAGGTCTCCTATAACGACTATGATGTCGGCTCTGGGAACACTACTGTAAACCGAGTTAAGATGAGTGTAGAACGCGGTTTTGTCTTCCTCGGTCGCTTCATTTGTGGGGGCGTAGCACTGAATAATTGTGACGTTACGAATTTTTGAACGAAACCTTGCTGTCATTTATCTCGCAGAAATGGGCACCCGGGAAATTAAACTACACCTCGCTTCTTTGTTCAACATAATCCCGACACCATTCAGTGTCTTTGGCCACCCTCTCTTTCATCTATTCCAGAATTCAGCATTCTCGTTTGTCCAGTGTCAGATCTGTATTCAGCTCTTCCTCTCCACTTAGTTTCGCTTATGTCCAGGATACTGATCCTTAGGTGAAGCATTTCACGCTCAACCTCCTCGTATCTACCTTCGCCGTACAAGGATCGAACGTTCCATGCTCCGATTTTCGTACGTATGCGGTAGCCAAAAGTATCATTTGCGCTTCTTGAAAGACTTCTTTTATTTGTCAACGATTCATTTAATGTTATGGCATCTTGATTGACGCTCGTACATGAAAGATGCCGCACCCCCAAATCCGATGTGCGGTTTACTCCAACCGAAGCTGCAGTAGGATTTTCCATAAAAAGATTACCTCTTGGGTACTCATTTCCATTTGTTGTCATAGTTCATGTATTTGCATAATATCCTTCCACCATAGTGTTTTCCCGAGATATGATTAATAACAAACATTAGCTCAACTTTGACAGGTACACCCGCCTTTTGTATGGTCAAACACATAACTGCTCTAGGCCGCCCACTATGGGAAAACAGACGCTTTTTGTATCTGCCCAATATGGGTTACAGACGCTACTTGCTTCTGCCGTTGGCCTTTCAAAAATTAGAAAAGATTCCTCCGCCATCAGACTACCATGCCGTTGACCGCCACCTGCAGTTCATTCGCCTTTAGGGGGCTTTTAACCATCCCGAGGACAAGTTTGTGCGTTGACCAGCATTGCTAGGTTGTCTGCTTCTCCCGGCATCCGTTCGGTCCCCCTGCGTTACCCGCTCTCTACGTCGAATAGGTGTGCGTAGGGATTTTCCTTTCATTGAGCCTAAGGCCGAATTGGCTTCCTAGCACTCTACAATACTTTTAGAGCGCTAAAAGTATATTTGGCAGTTCCGCTTGTGGGTAGCGAAAGAATTATTTCCGTTATAATTTAATGGTGTTTTGGATTATTTTCTTTCTATTTTGAAGTCGCGAGTTTTCGGAGTGTTCAATTCTACAATTCGACAATGCTGTCAAGATCAGAATTAAGCCAATATCAAGATACTGCTATTTTTATTAGTTAAACCTCTTAAAATTCAAGAAATGGAATTTGATTATAGAATCGAAAAGGTATATGAGAATCTCTACCGTCTTAGAACAAAAGTCGTTATTAAATTACAAAGAAGAATATGACAGAACCCTTAAGGTCAAGACACACACAATTAACGCATAGAAAAGGCTAAATACAAGTTGTTTCCTCATTAGTGATGATGCAATAATAAGCTAGGGAAGAAACCATAATAAATTGTGCATTGACTTGGCTGATTTTAGACTTAAAATCTTTTATTATGGGTTCATGTTGAATAAGTTTGCAAGTAAAGTAAAACACCGACTGCTTTTGCCTTTGTCAAATATCTATCTACCTACTTCTCATATTCTTGATTCATTTTGGATTAAAATGATTAGGTGGTGATGCTGTCGGTAATTTAAAGGAAGAGAAAAAAAAAATATTTTAATTATAATACCTTTCATTTGTGCGGTGGCTGCACCCGCACCATGTTTTCTGCCTGCATCAGACAAGACCACAACAGCAGGGCCAACTACGTTTCCTTAATATTTTGAAAGTTTTTAATGAAAGATTGCGGGTGCCTATTGATGGTGTTTCCACCCATTTCCCCCATCACGGAAAATAAGATGTGCAATGCTCATTTCCGCTAAAGTTGCTGCCGGCCTCAAGTTATGAGTTTAAACTTTGCCGGTTTTATTTTATTTACTTTATTTATATTTCTACTTCTCATCCTTTTGGCAATATGCTCCAAGGAAAGATGCAAACGACGCGATGCGATTACGAAAAAAGGGACGAAACGAAACGAAGACGGTGACGGGATGTGGCGCTAAATATCCATCAAAGTGGTTTGCTATATAGGATTGCAAAAAGCGACTACGCGCGGCTTCGCTATGTAGGGAACGGATATTGTATAGGTAGATACATACATATATACAGCTTCCGTTGTGCACTACTTGTAACGTTCGTTGGTGGTTTTTCTCCTGAGATGTGATTTACTTTGAGAGTTGAATCCTTCAATTCGAAGCTCGTCAGTCCTCACTCAGGTTTGCTGAGTATTAACATGCAGAAGATAAGTAAAAATATATAAATCTACTTCCTACCTGCGTGCTGTGTTTGTGTGTGTATCAGAGAAAAAAAAATTGTAAAAACTTTTTTTTTCATAGTTAACCGCTTTTGCATTTCCGTTGAAAGCTCTTGCCACTAAGTTGCTCTTGGGAAATTATTAAAGGAATCCTTTTTATGTTTATTTGTTTAGTAGTATCCTTTGGCTATAGAGGTCCTAAAGGAAATTTTATTACCTTGTTCAGAATGTTCGTCGACGTCATCTTCATTTAATATTGAATTGAGTTAGGGAATCCCTTGGCAGGTGAATTGCTATTAAAGAAGTTTTTTTTTATTTACGAGTTTGTATAATTCGAGTACGAGTTTAAATGCAACTTACTATTAATGTATTATGCATTTGTTTTTTGTATGCGTTTATACATTGATTAGATACAAATTACAAAAAAACCCACATCAAAATCACAAAACTTAATAAAAAGAACTTCTGGGAAGTTTTGGGACGCAAATATGGAAAATGAATGCAACTTCGAGAGAGCTCATATCAGCTGAAATTGGTTTTCACATCTAACAAGATAATGCTCTTCTGGGCTCTGGATCATTGGTACCTCATATGGGAAATTTGAAAAAAGATATAGATAACTTGTAATCAAGGCTTAAAGTTTCTCAAGGTAATACAAGATCACCCGTGATTTTTGGCACCTCATTTGTGGGAAATTTACAAAAAACACATACCATCCGAATGATCTGGAGATCTATCATATATTTTCAGTAATAGGTCAGCGATAGATTTTTTGTGAATGAATTTTCCAAAGATGGTATCTACACATTTTTTGCAAATTTCCCATAAATGAGGTGCCAAAAATGGCTATGAGCTTGAATTTTTATTTAAAAATTAATTAAAATTCATTAAAAAAAATTTATGGGTGACCAATTTCTGAAAATAGTTGACCTTTTACGACCGTGAAGTGACATTTCAAGCGGAATACTTACTTGTTTTTTAAAAGTGATGACTCAAATGAAGAGCCAAAAGTATTTTTCGTGACCTTGAAACGAATTTTACAAATTCATAAAAAAAAAATGTATGCCTGACCAATTACTCAAAATAGATACCTTTTATCACGATCTCTAGATCTTTTGGATGGTATATATTTTTTGTTAAATTCCCACAAATGAGGTGCCAAAAATCGCAGGTGACCTTGAGAAACTTTTGGCCTTTACAAGCTATCTTAGGACCGTAAATTACACGAAAAATAGCAAAATTACAAAAAAAAAAAAACGATAAAGTTGAATTTTAGTGGCATTGATGTTTTAAACATTTCTTAAAAACTATCCTAAATTTGGACCTAGGCTTATGTTTTTAGAGCGAATGCCCAAGACCCAAAATAGCAAAAAATACCGAAAGGACAAAATCTCGAATGGATAGAATCCCGAATGACTAAAATCCCGAATACCGAATGGCTTAATACTTTTTTGCTATTAAAAATCGCGTAGAAATTGGAAATGCATTTTATTGATAACACTTTAAGAAAAACTTGGATGATGCCACGCTTTCTGAGTAGGATATCCCGAATTGTTTGATTTGTCTGTTTGTATGCACCTCAAGCTCTACCACTTTACCAATTCTCACCATTCGATGACAAACGAAATTGGACCAAATAATTGATAACAATTTTAAGAATAGGGTGGAAGTTCTATTTTTTTTAATTTTATCCTTGTGTGCACTTCAGACCTACCGATCTATCAATTTTCTTAGCCCTTCAACAATCGGAAGTGCTCGCCCCCTGAATGGAAAATTGCAGATATTCTTTTTTGTTTGTATATACTACAAGACGTACACCGTGACCGTAGTGCGAAATTTCAAGGTCTAGTGGAGGGAGACTAGTTTCAACCAACAACATGTTGTTTGGTGTACACTGTGGAAGCTTGAAAATCCTTTTTAAAAAGAAGCGAAGTAGTTTTTCTACCGTTTCGTAATGCTGATAGCCCCACACTTGGGCACCATACAACATTATTGACTTAGAAACCGCCTGGAATATTTCCAATTTGATTTTCATGGATATATTTTTATCTTCCATACAATTTTTCCACGCTAAGCTTATCGCTGACTTAGATGATGCAAGCTTCTCTTTTAAGTGAAGTTCCATGCTCATGTTACTACAGATGTGAAGACCCAAGTATTTATACGATTTTACTGTTTCTATTTCTTGTCCATCAAAATACCATTTTTCGTTTCTTGAATATCTCCCTCTTCCTTTTCTGATCACCATTGTTTTTGATTTCGTTGTGTTGACCTTTAACCTCCACTCTTCGCAGTATTTTTGAAGCTGATTTATCATTCTTTGTAATCTTTCTGGTGAGTCTGCAAGTAACACCATATCATCTGCATACATTAGCACCTTAATTAGAGTACCACCGATTCTGACGCCTCCACAAAGGTATTCGAAAATTTCGTCGATGAACATCACAAATGCTAAAGGGCTAAAATTGCAACCCTGCTATACACCTGTCTGTAAGAGTTTCGAAGAAGTTTGAAAGATGTTTTCCGTTCCAGACTGCTGATGACGTGGTCTCGTACAGCTTTTCAATCAGTCTTCCAAATTTCCGTGATACACCAATATTAGAGGAAGTTAGGGTAATGTGGTATACATGTTTGTATTTTTGACTTAGCATAAAAAGTAGTGACACGAATGCTCCCAAATTTGGTAAATTTTAGCACGAACAGCTACAATGTTTACAGTTTTTGTTGGATTCAAGCAGTAACTTACAAAGATTTTGACACAATAATAATAAGACATCGAAATCGTCACTTTTGAAAAGTAGTGGGTAATGTGGTTCACCTTGCTGTCTTATGTGGTATACTATACCAAGTGGTCCTCCAAATGTCTTGAAGGCAAATTTCATCATTCATCATAGTGCAAGTGGGTCTCTGCATATCTTTCGGGTCCCGTTTTCTAATTTTACCTTTTTGGGCATTTAAAAAAAAATCATTGCAAAAGCACAAAAGTCAGTTGACGCAGGTATAAAATTTAAGGTTGGGTAATGTGGTATACTATACGACTATACCCCATTAGGAATACTATACCACATTAGCCGACCGCTAGTATACCACATTACCCGAAACTCTATATTTTTACAAAAAATAAAATAAAATTTAAAATAAAAACTTTTAAGCAAAACAAACAATTAAGTAACGTAAATGATTAATGTATTCTACCGATGCATTGACAAATTGGCTTGGAACGCAATTTTTCAAAGCGCAAAAACATTTTCTGTTCCATCCAAAAAAAAAACTCAGCTGCACACAATTACGGATTTCAACATTTTGGGCGAATTATTTTGACGACGATTTTAGATTTGTTTAAATACGCATTACTTCATTTATTATAATCACCGTCTGCTGAATCAAGAACCGTTCTAGAAGCATGCTTCGTTTTTTAAATAACTGCCTATACCACATTACCCACATATACCACATTACCCTAACTTACTCTATAAAGTTTATAGAAAAGTGCACTTCTGTCAAATGTATCGAAAGCTGATTTAAGGTCCACGAAGAACGCGTAAAGTTTTTTCTTAGTCCTGATAAAGTTCTGTGCAACGGTGGTAAAGATAAAGATTTGATCTATTGTTGAGTAATTCTCTCGGAACCCTGCCTGAAATTCACTAAGTAAGTTGTTTTGAGAAGTCCACAATTGATAGGTATACATATTTCGACACAAGTTGAGCACAATACAGCACAATTTTTTTTTTTTGTAATTGAAAGTGATGGCGCTAGCTTCACGCTACAGCGCAGCGTTTCGAAAATTTTATTTTCAACCGTAAAATTTGCAACAATGCGAAATTTTTACTATCTTTTCAGTGCATCAACTGAAGGTTCCAAGAAATAACACGGAATTTTAGCGTTCGACTTTGACAAAGTGAAATAGGCAATGCCAGTTCGGTGTAGTTTCACTTTTGAAGAGGATTTACGTATTTGTGTAGTAAAAAAATAAAAAAATTCTCTGCATAAAGAAGAGATAAAACACCGAATTGGTACAAAACAAAAGTCTCCACCGGAATTTTTTCGAAGTGAAAGTATAATTATGATGGGCTAAAGGTTTAAGTTGAATATTTTTTTGTAGACTTAAATGTGAAAGAGTTGTTATACAAGAATAAAATCAATCTCTTTTTTAAGATGGTTTTACTCCTCTCTAACCCCAAAACTCCTAAAACTCGATTTATTTTGACCACAAAGATTCCATAAAAAAAATAAAGTTCATCGAAAATTCGATTTCTTGAATGCTTGCCCATTTTTTGACTAATTTGACTTTATTATTTAGCACTAGAAATTAAATTTCTTACAATGCCTTCGTTGCTTGTGGAGCTTTTCATAGCTATCGCCCAGTTAACAAATTGTACCTTAAGCTTGCATTCACTTTCGATTTGATATTTTTTGACATTTCCAAAGAGAAGGCCTTGATTGAAGCTAAGAAAACTTCTAGCTATACGAATTAAATATAATTTATTAATTGTTAGATAGGTATAATGTTTCTCATGAAATATAATATGAAAATCTTTGAATTCCTATACATATACATTAGACTGATTCAAAAAAAGGAAAATGTCTTCGATTTTCAATGCCACCACTTTTTAGTTAAAGTTTAATGAAATAATAATCTTGGCAAAATTTCAGCCCTTTAGGTCAATATTTAGAGGTCGCTCATCGATACTTTCCGTTTTCCATACAAATCGTATAGGAATTTTTTTTTGATTCCTTCTTTATTTTATAACTTTAGAAACTAGCCTATTGAATAGACTGTTATGTATTTAAATAAGCACATATTATTGGTTGCAATGTGCTACAAACCAATGTCTAATTGTAATCAACGTATAATATTCTTTTGAAATAAAGCAGTCTAATTTGTACCACTGCACTGTGGGTCCGGTTGTATGGAGATGCGGTCATAAATCTATAAAATCTGAACCAGTCAACCGATTTGAGTGAAATTTTCAGACATGGTTAAAGGTAGTAAAATGTATCTTCGGACTTAATTACCGCCCACTGACACGCCCACTTTTAACAAAAAAGTCTTCTAAGTGTCAAAGTTGAAGTAAATGATGGTTGTGTTCTTCTAGAAAGTTGTAGATAACGTGATTTGATATAATTTTGTGTACAACATTTTCTACCACGCCCACTTTTGGGGGCTTTTTTTTACAAACTTTTTGATTTTTGTAAAAAAAAAAAATTATCTTGCTAAATATTGACCACGCCCACTTTTGAGGGCGTTTTTGACAAAAATCTTATTTATCAAATGGTTTCCTTAAAAATAAAAAAATATTTTACAGAATTATGTAGAAAACGCCTTTTTTAACAAGCAGCCATACAAAGTTTTATCCCACACCCATTTTCTGAGAGTATGTATCGGGAAAAAATCATTGAAATTGTTCTTTTTGCTAATTAAAAAATATATTCATTTAAAATTTTTGTTTTATTTGTTTGCTTGATTGAATTAATATTATATTTAACACTGTTATTATTATTTAATTTGTTTTAACTTACAAAATAAAAAAGAAAATTTAAACAAATTCATAAAAAAAAAGATTTGGAAAATTTGATTTAGATTAGAAGTAGAATAATTAGATTAGATTTGTGTAGAATAATTTTCGTCAGGATAACTTAAAAAGACAGTCTCAGGTATATCAAGTCAAGAGGACTGATTTTTCGTAATTGTTTTTTTCTGGCTTTATTTTTCTTCCAAAATTCTGTCAACTTCTTGCACACGAAATAAATTCGGTCATAGAGAAGATCAAATTAAATATTCTCAACACCTTGATATGGCCAACTGCATTTAATGTTTTCCAGGATTTGGTTGGCTTGCGTTGACCATGTTGTATTATTTCCTCGACATCCAAGCCGTTTATCAAATAATAAGCTGTGTTTAATTATGCATTGATAACCAGCACTTACCAACGATAAAAAGATCAGTCAACACAGTTTTTTTGTTGTTTTTTTTTTTCAAATCTGAAAATTAACGAAATATGGTTCTTTAAACTGTTATAACTCGAAAAAAGGAAAAAACGGGAAAAAACTACTTTATTATTTGAAAAGGTAGAACACTAATCTTCATTTTAGTTCCTCATTTGAAGTGGGCACTCGAAGGCAAACCAAAAAAATCTTTTATTTACTGTAAACAAAGCTAAAAAAAAAAGTTACAAAAAGTGCTTCGCGCAGGGGTCCAATTACACTGACCCTTTATGTTATTAAACAATAAAATGTATGTTTTTAGAAAGTACTCACCTTCTTGTTGAATATCCATAATAATTAAATATTGCTCACACTTTCTTAGCACAAGTTATCACTATCACAAGCTGTTTAATTAGAAACTGCCACGATAAGCGAGCTGTATGTTTTACTATATGTTTACTTTGGATGGCAATAACGGAATGAAAAAAAAATAATGCGTCAAAATATTTTTTTGTTTTGGTTTAGAGGGAGTTTGAAGAACCTTATTGACAGTCTGAATTCTTGATTAAAGACATTTAATTTTTTGAATTATGGCCTATGGAGGTACCCACTGTGCACTGATCAGAAAACATTACATTTGGCGACGAGATAAAAACTAAAGAAAAGTAAAAAAAAAAAAAAATTATCCGCTATATTAATCTATATTAATATGTCGGATTCTGATAGCAGTACATCTACGGTGATAACACAAAAGTTAAAAAGCGAATGTAAGCCAAATTCAACACCGAACATGAGTTCTATAAATTTTATTGGTGCAATTGAATTTTTTAATCCAAGCATGGATGAGTTTGATATTTTCGTGGAACGTTTTGAAAATCTCATGTCTCTCAACAAAATTACAGAAGTAATAGAAAAGAAGATCTATTTAATGAATCTGGGAGGAAAAGAATTGTATAAGCTCATACGCACCGTTTCAAGGCCAGATGGCATAGACGAAATAGATTATAAAACTTTAATTGAGAAGCTAAAGGGGCATTTTAATCCTCAAAAGAATATAACAGCGGAGCGATATAAGTTTGGTAGCAGGAATCAGCGTGCAGGTGAATCTATTTCCGAATACGTTATGGTCATCAAAGAATTGGCAGATCCTTGTGAGTTTGGTACATTTTTGAATGATGCTCTTAGGGATAGATTTGTGTTGGGGATCATCGACAATCGAGTTCGTGCAAAGCTGTTGGAAATATCAAATTTGGAATTCCAGAAGGCAGTGGAAATAGCTAGAGGAGATGAAATGGCTAAGAATCAGTTAAGGTTTATTCAACCAGGCATATCAGGTATTGGTGATGTCAACAACATTCGGAGGCATAGTGGTCAAAGAGGAAGATCTTTGTCCAGATCGAATGACAAATTTGGGAGCTATTCAAATCGTCGCAGTTGTTCAAGGGGGAAAAATGTCCATAAAAATAATGACTCTAAGGATAAAGATATCGTATGCTTTTATTGCAAAAAACGTGGACACTTCAAAAGAGATTGTTTCAAGTTGCAAAAGCAAAAAAACAAGTCAGTGCATGCGGTTGAGGAAGGTGAATTTGAAAGCGGCGATGGTGGCAGCTCGGACGAAGGAGCTTGGCTGGGGAGACTTAATTACGTCAACGAAGTCGCATCAGGAGCACTTAAAGTTAAGTTATTAGTTAATGATAAGTTTATTATTTTTGAGCTAGACACAGGGGCATGTACAACTGTAATTTCAGAAAATGATTATTTAAAACATTTTAAAAATTATAAATTAAACAAAGTTTCTAAATCCCTAGAGGTGGTGACTGGAGGACACGTGGTGGTACTTGGAAGTTTTGAGGTATCGGTAAAATCTGTTTATCACGAGAAACCCATACTGTTGAAAATGTTGGTAATTAAAAGCAAAAAACTATTTACACCTTTGCTGGGACGTGTTTGGCTGGATTATTTATATCCTGATTGGAAATCTTTTTTTGATTATGTGGGTAAGTCCCAGACTAATTCTGTTTTAAATATTTCTGATAACATAAAGATGGATCGTAAAGCTGAAATGATTTGCATGCTTAAAAATAAATTCGCTGAGGTGTTTGATCAAAATTTAGAAAATCCTATTTGTGGATTTGAAGCTGATGTCGTCCTGAATGAAAGTGCAAGGCCAATAGTGTTTAAAGCATATGCAGTTCCTTTTGGTCTTAGAGATAAATACAATGCGGAGTTAGAAAGATTAATAAAGGCTGGAATTTTAGAAAAAGTACGGCACAGCGAATGGGCCAGTCCAGTAGTTTGTGTTATGAAAAAGAATGGAGACGTTAGACTTTGTATGGACTGTAAGGTGTCCATAAATAAGCACATGAAGACTGAACATAACCCATTACCTCTTCCAGAAGATATTTTCTCAAATATTTCGGGTTACACACATTTTACAATTTTAGACCTTAAAGGGGCCTTTCAGCAATTGAAGTTATCTGAAAGGTGCAAACAATATTTCACAATAAATACGTCAAAGGGTCTTTTGCGGTTTACAAGGCTAGTGTTTGGGGCTAAGGCCTCTAGTGCTATTTTTCAGGGTGTAGTAGATAAAATTTTGGAAGATTTGGATTATGCAGATGGTTATATTGATGATATTCTGATTAAAGGTAAAAATTTGTTGGAGTGCATGCAAAATACAGAAGCAGTATTAGAAAGACTAAAAAAATTTAATGTTAAAGTGAACCTTGATAAATGCAAATTTTTGGAAGAAAAAGTTGAATATCTTGGTTATGTTATTACTTCTGAAGGTCGTTTTCCAAGTGAAAAGAAAGTTGAAGCAATTTTAAAAGCTCCAGCGCCTCAAAATATATCTCAACTTCGGTCTTATTTAGGGCTATTAAATTATTATTCAAATTTCCTGCCATGTCTTTCATCCGAACTTCACGTTTTATATAATTTATTGAGAAAAGGAGTCAAATATATATGGACGGAAAGATGTAATGAAGTTTTTGAACGGACTAAAAAGTTGTTATCAGGTTCGAGTGTGCTTGCACATTTTGATCCCTCAAAAGAAATTGTTATTTCTTGTGATGCTTGTCCTTATGGAATAGGTTGTGTTTTATCAATAATAGATGAAAACATAGAAAAGCCCTGCATGTATGCGAGCAGTTCGCTTAGTGCGTCAGAAAAGCATTACTCACAGCTTCATAAGGAAGCCTTAAGTATAATTTTTGCTGTACGAAAATTCAGAAAATATATTTTTGGTAGAAGTATAACAATATACAGCGATCATCAACCATTAAAAGACATTTTTGGTGAAAAGAAACCCACTCCACCTATAGCTGCGTCTAGGCTCCAAAGATGGGCGATTGAGTTATCGATGTATGACTACAAAATTTTGTATAGGAAAGGTAAAAATAATGGCAACGCAGACGGATTTTCAAGACTTCCGTTGCCTCATAAGACAGGTGATGAGTGTTTTACGCTAAATTCCTTTAACTATTCCGAAGAAGTGCCTTTAAATTTGGTAAAAATAAAAGTTGAAACTAATTCGGATGAAATCTTAAAACAGCTTAAACAATACCTTTTAAGTGATTGGCCAGACAGATTTTGCAAGGAACTTCAACCATACTATTTAAAGAGAAATCTTTTGGAAATTGAAGATGATATTGTTTATTATGGCATGCGTATTATTATTCCTTTTTCATTAAGAACGAATATCTTAGACATTTTACATGAAGGTCACATTGGTATAGTGCGTATGAAAGAGCTAGCACGGTCTTTAGTATGGTGGCCGAAAATAGATGACTTTATTGAATTGCATGTTAAAAGTTGTAAGACTTGTGCTGTTGCTGGAGGTGGTTCGGCAAATCAAAGCTTACAAGATTGGCCTAAGAGCACATATCCATATGAAAGGATTCATTTGGATTTTTTTTATTTTGAAAATCAAACATATTTGTTGATAGTGGATAGTTTTAGTAAGTTTGTAGATGTCCACTTAATGAAAAGCACCAACGCCAGTTCTCTTATAGAAAAACTTCGCGGTAATTATGCCATTTTCGGTCTGCCAGTAATGTGTGTAACGGATAATGGGCCTCCATTTAACTCATTTGACTATAAGCACTTTTGCGAATTGCATTGCATTCAGGATGTTAAATCTCCGGCTTACCATCCACAATCAAATGGTCAAGCGGAACGATTAGTTCAGGTTGTTAAAAATGACTTTAAAAAATCATTAATTGATCAATTTACAAAAAACCTCACTGCTCAGCAAAGGATCGATAATTTTTTAATCAGATACCGAAATACACCAAGCACCACCACATTCGAAACACCAGCTAATTTAATTTTGAATTTTAAACCGAGAACTAAAATTGACATAATAAAAGAAAATTCTCATACAAAGAGTGAATACAGTAAACATTGTAATGAAAAATTTGAAAAAGGAGAAGAAGTTTATTATAAAGGGAATTTTGAAAAATATATAAAATGGTACCCTGCTATTATTGTAAGGCAAATTTCCTCTAATATATATCTGATTAGTTTCAAAGATAGTTTGAGAAATGCTCATGTAAGTCAGCTTAAACGAAAGGTTAAAAGAGTGTCTTTTGCACCAGAACAGTTTTATATCAAAGGAAAATTGCCAAGCGGGGTTAAGGAAAAAAATGATAATTTTGAAAAACCAATACGTGTAACAAAAAGAAACAAAGCTGTAAGAAGATCGATATACCCAGAAAGATCTTCAGAAAGAATTAAAAATATTTTAAAAAGAAAATTGACAAATCAAAAGAAATAGATGATAAACATAAATTTTATAAACAAAAACATATGTATGAATTTATTTAAAAAAAAAAAAAAAAAATTGACAAAGATGATAAACAAAAAAATGGTATAATCAAAAGTATATATTATGTATATGAATTTATTTATATTGATTTAGGTATCTAGTTATACTCGTATAAACAAAATACATTTTGAAAATTATGAATTTACTATTGTTATGATTTTAAACAAATATAAAATGTAATAAAAATTATTATAATTAATGTAATTATTTTCTAAGAAAAGGATGAATTGTTATGTATTTAAATAAGCACATATTATTGGTTGCAATGTGCTACAAACCAATGTCTAATTGTAATCAACGTATAATATTCTTTTGAAATAAAGCAGTCTAATTTGTACCACTGATCAGAAAACATTACATAGACCTTTTAAAAAGGAACAATTACGTGCAAGGGTTTTTATTATTGAATATGTTTGTTTGGCCCATAAGCATGCTTAAAACCAAAAATGCTACTAAATTCACCCATGCGTTTCTGAGAGAATGGTCACACTGGCCACTTTTCAGTATTTTTGGTATAACTCGAAAACTAAGCGGAATTTGACAATTTTACATATATCACTTTTTGTTCAAAATTAAATTTTCTATCGAAATGGATAGTTTGGAAAATTTCTAAAAAAAATTTAAGCAGGAAAAGTAAACAAAAACTAACATAAAAAAAATCGAAAAATCAAAGATTTTTAATTTTTTTTCTAAATTGCGCATAACTTTTTTCGGAGCAAAGATACGATCAAGACATTGATGAACAAAGTAAACTGGAGTCTTTCGGCTTTAATATGACATGTTAAAAAAGCCATATTATTTAAAAATTTACAGAGATATAGCCTTTCAAACTTTACCATTTCTTATCAATTTCCGCAGTTTTTGCCCGAAAGCCTATTTTTTGGTACTTTATGACAAATTTAACATTCCTAGCACCTAATATCAAATCTTATGTTAATCGGACCAGCCGTTCGGTCTGTAGGTTTGAACGCACTTAAAAACAGCCGAAAAACGAGATTTCGAACTTACATCCTTTTTATAAACTCTCTATAGTTCTAATGTCATATTATATCAAAATTTTAATTTTGAACATTTTTACGAAAGTGAAATTTGCCATATTGTACCGAAAAAGGGACTTTCGGGCCAAAACTGGGAAAAATTATAAGAAATGATAAGGTTTGAATGGGAATATCTCTGTCAATTTTGAAAAAATATTAATTTTTGAACATGCCATATTAAGGCCTTTAGTCTCTACTTTGTTTTGTCTGCGCATGTCTTGACCCTATCTTTGCTTCAAAAAAAGTTATGCACAATTTATTAAAAAAATTAGATATCCTTGATTTTTTGATTTTTTTTAAGTCGGTTTTTGTTAACTTTTGCTGCTAAAATTTTTTCGTAAAATTTTTTGAACTATCCATTCCAATAGTAAATTTAATTTTGAACAAAAAGTATTAAAAGTAAAATTGTCAAATTCCGCTTAGCTTTCGAGTTATACCAAAAATACTGAAAAGTGGCCAGTGTGACCATTCTCTCAGAAACGCATGGGTGAATTTAGTAGCATTTTTGGTTTTAATCATGCTTATGGGCCAAACAAACATATTCAATAATAAAAACCCTTGCACGTAATTGTTCCTTTATACCTCTCATTTTCCGGTCTATTCAATAGGCTAAACGGTTATCATACAGAAATGATCAACATAGAATCTGAAAGAAGATTTGATGTTCTTTAAAAAAGGTCCTTACTTCTTATCTAATTAATGTACTCCTTCCAAAGTTATTCAAGGTCAGAGTGGTATTCGTGGTGAATTTTGCTGAAAACCGCAGGCTAAAATGTTTTGTAGTTTCTGAGAAAATTGAAAATTAAAATACCTACAACTAGTACTGGAAATTGGGTGTTTGTAGGAAGCAACAATTTAAATTCAAGGGCGTCAAATAACAAGAAACTTGGTATTTGTTATTTTCAATTTTCTCAGAAACTACAAAACATTTTAGCCTGCGGTTTTCAGCATCTGATTAAAAATTAAGGAAGGTATTGAAATCCATAAACAAAAATTGTACTTGATAACGAAAAATTCTTCAAAAAGATATTTAAAAAATGAAATCACTTTTTAATTTTTTAAATCTAAGTTTGAAATTAATTTTTTCAAAAAATATTTACAAAAACAACTTTTTTTAAAAAGTTAATTAAATAATGGATTGTTGGCTTTAAAAAAGTAATAGCATGACACTATAAGTATTGCCGTTGATTTTCAATATTTTTTTTCTTTTTAAACCAATTTCTTTAGGAAATTGCCCCTCCCGCCTAAATGGGGGAAATAGACCCCCACTCTACAACGATTTTTTTCTTGTCTGAGTGCAACTCACACGCACTTGTCTTTTGTTACGTCCAAAAAGTTAGCTCGCCAACATAGGCATAAATAATTAAAAACTTTACTAGAATTGTATGCTCTTTTTGTGCTATTTTTGTGTTGCTTTCACGATTTTTGTGCTGTAATATATTTTTTTGTATGCAATGTTGTGCTACCTTAAATTTAAGCTAGCACAACTCTGTCAATTATTAACCGATTTTAATAAGAGTGGTGTCATAATTTTGTGTTCTTTATGTGTTATTTATCTGCAATTTAAAAAAATTGATTCTAAGGTTTTTTTTGTTTTTGTATGCATTTCTGTGTCACCTTAAAATCAAGGTAGCACAACTTTGTCAATTACTAACCGATTGCAATGAAACCGGTTTCATAATTTTTTGCTCTTTGTGTGTTATATATCTGCATTTAAAGAAAATTGATTTAAGTGTTTTTTTTTTTGTATATGCAATTTTGTATACCACCTTAAGTTGAAACTAGCACTACTTTGTCAATTATTAACCGATTGCAATGAGACTGGTTTCATAATTCTGCGCTCTTTTTGTGTTATTAATGTACCTACCTATGTTTAAGAAAATTAGTTTTAATGTTTAGTTGTTTTTTAAATGAAATATTGTGCCACCTTATATTTAAGTTAGCACAACTTTGACAATTATGAACCTATTCTAATAAAATTCGTGTCAAAAATGTGTGCTCTTTTTGTGTTATTATTCAATGTTAGATTTTTGTGTTATTGAGTAACGAAATTAGTGACAGTACGTCCGTAAGACGTTTTAGAAAGTATCGAATCTACCCGTTGACGTGAAATAAGGCCAAATTTCATTATTTGGCCCTATTTCACTTTGATAAAGTAAATAATGCCAAACCGATTTGTGAAATAAGACCAAATGTGACCTTTTTTCACTTAACGAAAGCAACTGTACAGTATTTATAGAGAAACTGGTTTAACCGTGTAGTAATGTAAAAGAGCATTTTGAATGTTAAGATAATTCAATGCTATTAGTTGATTCAAAATGGAAATTTTTGAAGATACCTTATGTCAGCCAGCCTCTCCTTAGTACATCGTATAGGTTCCCTTTATTTTATTTTATTATAAAAAAGTGGCAACTTGTCATATTTCGTATGTTATACTTTCGTCTCTTTTTATTAGAAGAGCACCTAACGTTTAAGTATTTCAATTTTTGCTAGGTCATTTTTATTGTAAAACCTAACCTTAAAGTTAATTTAGCGCCTTTTTTGGTTAAAATTTTGAAGAACTTCAGAGGTAATTTTAAAATTCTTCGTTTAACTTAAATTAAAATATTTTTTATTAATTTTTAGATTAAATTGTTATAAATTAAATTAAGAATTTTTGAAGATTTGTTGCTAATCCGTTTCATATATAAGAAGACCAATTGTAAGTTGATTCTTGTTTGAATTCCATATTCCATAGTACCTACTAATTTGTGAATTACCATTAATAGGAAATAAAATCAAATCAAACTGCCTTTCAAGTTTGGATATTTATTTTTTGGAGGTTCGATTGCGGTGCAGCAACATTATTTTATTTCAATTGTTTTGAATATAAAGTTAATTTCATCAAGATGGATCGGACAGGACACAGTTGCTCTTCGAAAAATTGTCGCTTGCAAGATACAGAGGAGATGGTGTCGTGTGACAAGTGTAAGCGGTGGTGGCATTTTACTTGTGCCAAGTTTAACCAAGACTTATATACGACTACCGATCCATGGTTCTGCGAGAAAGATGATTGTGTGTTTAGAGAGGAGGATCCTAAAGATTCTGGTGAAGGTGTTCAAGACAAAGGTGCTAATAAGGAAGATCTCGAGAAAGCTAAAGCTTTAGAGGTAAATGCTACTGTTGATTTGTTGTTGGAAGCTGCTGCTGTTGCTCAAGCGGCTGCTGCTCAAAAGAATGCTGAATTGCTTGCTTTGCGAAGTGAGCTAGAGGAGACGAAGCGGAAATTGGCTTTTGTTCCAGCCCCGATTTCGTCGAAGAATCCTTCAAAGTTTCCACCAAGTTCGAATACCTCAGCCGCCAAGCCATTTTCAGAAGATAGGCTAGAGATGATTAAGAAAATTCAAGCTAATCATCAGTCACTGTTAAAGAATTCAACTCAAGTACATCAATCTACTCCAATTCGTGCTGGTGCTGCTCATCATGACAGTTTTCAAGAGTCGTCAATAAATCAGTCTGATATGGCTAATCTGCTCACCATTTTGAATAGAAGTAACGTACAAGAGTTGCCAACATTTTCAGGAAGTAACAAGCGAGAATGGCCTTATTTCGAGGAGGTTTTTAGGTCGACAACTATTGAAGGGAGGTTCAACGGGAAGGAGAACGTGGCTCGTCTTCGAAAAGCCCTTAAAGGAGAAGCTTATCAACTGGTTAGTGACCGGCTAAAATATTCAACTGATGATGAAGCTATCATGGATTCTCTACGTTCTATTTTTGGACGATCTGATGTTTTGGTGCATGGCCTGACGGGAGATCTTTTGAAACTTCCAGCTTTGAAATCAAAATGCGATCCAAATCTTCATTTGTGGACTGTTAAGGTAAATGGCTTCGTGGCAGATTTGAAGTCGATGAACAGAGTCGATGACCTGTCAAATGGCTATGTGTTGACGGACCTGTCTTGTAAATTAGGCGCTGGGCTCTACCAGGATTGGCGAAAAAAGCAATTATCAAATCCTCGAGCATCAATAGAAGATCTTGCAAATTTTCTTACGCAGAAAGTGATTGATTTGCCACCCGAATTAGTGAAGCCTCTGGAAACGGTGTCCAAAAGGTCACAGTCGGCTCAGAAAACTACAAATCGGGTGTTGACTCATAAGCCATTACCTATACCTTCAGTTTCAAAGGTTTCTTGTGCTAAATGTGGAGACAAGGAACATGTTCTCAATGACTGTGACGAGTTTAAGTTATTATCTCCAGATTCAAGATTATTGTTTGCACGAGAACAAAAAATATGTTTTCGTTGTTTGGATGCAGCTCAACATGATTGGAGATCGTGCTCTAAAAAGAAGACCTGTGGTATTTCCGGATGCTCGGGGCGACATCATCCCCTTTTACATCAGTCGCCTGTTCAGCAGAATAAAGAGTTGAATGTTTCAGCCGTTCCATATGTGCCTAGTTCCAAGTTTAATTCAAACCATATAGGTTCTGAGATGCCTGTGTTGTTTAAGGTGGTTCCTATACGTCTTTATGGGACAAACGAAAGGTTTGTTGACACCTTTGCCTTTTTGGATGATGGGTCATCTTTAACTATGATGGAAAAAGATTTATTCGATGAACTTGGACTCGAAGGCCAACCCGAGAACTTAACTCTTCAATGGACGAAAGGTGTTTCAAGAAGTGAAGATTCTATTAGAACTACCCTAGCTGTTTCAAGTGTTCGAAATAAAAATCGACACTTTTTGAGAAATGTGTATACCGTGAAAGGTTTGGAGCTTCC
The DNA here is from genome assembly GCA_963921185.1 of Dasysyrphus tricinctus. Classification (NCBI taxonomy): domain Eukaryota; kingdom Metazoa; phylum Arthropoda; class Insecta; order Diptera; family Syrphidae; genus Dasysyrphus; species Dasysyrphus tricinctus. Next base: position 65,171,216 of record OY992532.1, on the reverse strand, counting down.
AACGCAGTCAACTAATACTTCTGAGCTGAAAGATTTGTATCCACATCTTCGTGGGCTCCCACTTACAGATTTGGTCGATGCAAAGCCTAAGATCTTGGTTGGACTAGATCACGCAAAATTTCTTTTGGGACGTGGCCAGAGACACGGTAATGATGAAGAGCCGTGTGCTTTGAAAACTCTCCTGGGGTGGATAGTTTATGGTAAATCTGCTCCTACGATCAGAGCATCCTGTTTTCATGATGCTTCAAGGCCGGCGATGCGATTTTTGTTCCATGATGCAATCAAATTTGAAGATGATCTCCATGAATTAGTGAAACGTCACTTTACTACGGAGGAATTTGGTGTTATGCCACCCAAGGGTGATTTGGTTAGTAAAGAAACCAGTCGAGCGCTGAACATCATGGAGAGTACGATCAAGTATGTCAACAATCGTTATGAAATTGGTTTGTTATGGGATGCTGACGATGTTAAGTTGCCAGATAATTTTTCGATGGCATTAAGACGACTTATTTCGCTGGAGAGGTCTCTGAAGAAAAAACCACACCTTCTAGAGTGGAAGAACAATCATATGCAGAATCTGTTATCAAAAGGCTATGCGAGGATTGCTTCTGCAGAGGAGCTGGAAGAAGATTGGCCACGAGTTTGGTATGCACCTACTTTCATCGTTGAAAACCCGAATAAGAGCCCGCCAAAGCCCAGAGATGTGGCTGATGTTGCAGCGGAGGTGTGTGGTGTTTCTTTAAATACGCATTTACTCAAAGGTCCTGACAACTTAGTTCCTCTTCATGCTGGTATTTTCAAGCTCCGAGAACGCAAGATAGCAGTGAATGCCGACGTAAAGGAAATGTTTCACCAGATAAGAATAAGACCCGAAGATCAGCAATGTCAGCGCATTCTCTGGAGGAATGGAGATACAACTAAGTCGCCCACAGTTTATATCATGGAGGTGATGATGTTTGGGCCTAGGTGCTCTCCCGTGTGTGCTCAATTTGTGAAGAACTTTCATGCTAACAAGTTCAAAGATGAGTTTCCGGATGCTGTAGATGGTTTAGTTAACCGAACCTATGTTGACGATTACTTCAACAGCCATGACACCGTGGAACAAGCTGTATTAGTTACAAAGGAAGCTATTGAAATTTGCAAGTCCATGAGTTTTGATCTGGTAGGCGTCCAGTCAAATAGTTTGGATTTTTTGACGCAAGTTCCAGAGAAAAACGTTAATGCTAAATTGATCAGCATAGATCCAAATGAATCTGACAGTCACATTACAAAAATTTTGGGTTTGTATTGGCTTCCTAATTCTGATCTTCTTACTTATAGGATTTCAGATGATGATTTATTGAAAAAGATGTCAACTACGGAAAGTGCAATCACCAAACGAGAAATACTTAGAACTATCATGAGAATTTTTGATCCCTTAGGGCTTATTTCGCTCTTTATTATCCGAGGTCGGATAATTCTACAAGAAGTTTGGAGAGAAGGTACCGATTGGGATGAACCTGTTTCGAAGTATCTAAAAGAACAATGGCTAGTATTCATCAATGAATTGAAGAGTATCGAACAGTTGAAGATTCCGCGCCTATATGTTTCGTGGTCCCCAAGCGATTCAAAGACCAGTTTAATAATTTTTGTGGATGCTTCAGAAAAAGCTTTTGCTTCCGTCGCATACCTTCGGTTCTGTAAAGACGACGCCATTGAAGTGGCTCTTGTCATGGCTAAGGCTAAAGTTGCACCGGTGAAGAAGCTGTCAGTTCCACGCTTGGAATTGCAAGCTGCCGTTCTTGGTGTGCGTTTAGCATCGACCATTAAATCTTCCCATTCCATTAACATTCACGAAGTTATCTTCCTTTCTGATTCAAAAACAGTCCTCTCGTGGATCAACTCAACGGTTTACAAATTTCCTTCGTTTGTTGCAGTAAGAGTCGGAGAGATTTTAGATTCGACCACGCCTCGACAATGGTTTCACGTGAGCTCTGCAGATAACGTCGCTGACGATGGAACAAAATGGACTGATTCTTACATGGGTGATTACGAATCAAGATGGTTTAAGGGACCAGAATTTCTAAAAGATCCTTTCAAGCTGTGGCCTATTAAACCAAGCCAATCGAGCGAAACAGAAGCTGCCTATAGTGAAGTAGATGCTAGTTTGATGGTACACACTAACGCTTCAAAGATCTCTTTCAGTGTTTACGATGAGTTGAAACCAAGATTTCAAGCGAATTGGGGTTCAGCAGTGAGGGTGATCGCCTTTCTACTTCGCGCTAAGGACTTTTATTTTAAGAAGAAAATAGAAAAGGAATATTTTGTCACTCCACCTGAATTTCATCGTGCAGAGGATTGGTTATTTAGAAAAATTCAGCAAGATGCCTTTTTGGCTGAATTTAAATCTCTGAGTAAAAACAAGTCCGTTGAAGTTTCGAGCTCACTATACAATTTATCTCCTTTCTTGGATGCTGAAGGCACTATTCGCATGAGCTCAAGAGCGCAAAAAGCGCTTATTTCATACGCTTCTCGAAATCCTGCGATTCTGCCAAAAAATCATCCCCTGGTCGACGTTTTTGTTCAATTTCATCACGATCGCAATTTTCACACTGGTTCAGCTGGAATTATTTCGGACATTCGAGAGAGAGCATGGATCATAAGTGTTAGAGTTTCAGTTCAAAGAATCAAATCACGCTGCAATATGTGTAAACTTATCAGAGCTAAGCCACAAATGCCGTTGATGGGCCAACTTCCAGTCGCCCGTTTATCTTTTGAGTCAAGGCCATTTACGCACGTTGGCGTAGATTGTTTTGGTCCACTACTTGTAAAATTTGGAAGGGGAACCGCAAAGAGGTATGGAATGATCTTCACCTGCCTAACATTTAGAGCTGTTCAAATTGAGCTTCTGAATGACCTTTCTTTGGACCAATGTACTATGGCACTCCGGCGTTTCTTAATCAACCGAGTCGTTACTAAGTTTTTATATAGTGACAATGGGCTCAATTTTGTCGGTACGAGAAACCTTCTGGAAAAGGATGTCAAGGAGATGGAAGCTTCTCTTTGTGAATACTCTGCAAAATATGAAGGTATAGTTTGGCGGTTCATTCCTGCGTATTCACCATGGATGGGTGGTGCGTGGGAGAGGCTAATTCAGTCCATTAAAATCACTGTTGATTTTATTCTTCGAGGAGTTGTTCCAAGAGAAGATGTTCTTCGAAATGCTCTCATTGAAGCTCAAGGTCAAATCAACCGTCGTCCTCTTACACACATTCCAGTCGACCCAGATGATCCAAAACCACTTACACCGAATTCCATGCTCTTTGGTGATGACGCGAAAAATGTTACGGCCCCCGGAATTTTCTTCGACAGCGATGTAAACAGTAAGTTGTACAGTCGAAGGTCGCAGCATTTAATGGCAGAGTTTACTAGACGTTGGTATTTGGAATATTTACCCGAAATAACAAGGCGATCTAAGTGGCATAAGGACATAAGACCAGTCGTCGAAGGGAGTATCGTCATCTTAGTGGAACCAAACGATATTAGATCATCATGGAAAATGGGCGAAGTGGTTAAGGTGTATCCAGGCCCTGATGGAGTGGTACGATGCTGTGATGTTCGATTATCGAATGGAAACGTAAAGTCCAAGCGATCAGTTGGTCGGCTTGCTGTGCTTGATATTTTGTCTTCACCCTAATGCTCAGACGGCCCCCGGAATGTCAGCCAGCCTCTCCTTAGTACATCGTATAGGTTCCCTTTATTTTATTTTATTATAAAAAAGTGGCAACTTGTCATATTTCGTATGTTATACTTTCGTCTCTTTTTATTAGAAGAGCACCTAACGTTTAAGTATTTCAATTTTTGCTAGGTCATTTTTATTGTAAAACCTAACCTTAAAGTTAATTTAGCGCCTTTTTTGGTTAAAATTTTGAAGAACTTCAGAGGTAATTTTAAAATTCTTCGTTTAACTTAAATTAAAATATTTTTTATTAATTTTTAGATTAAATTGTTATAAATTAAATTAAGAATTTTTGAAGATTTGTTGCTAATCCGTTTCATATATAAGAAGACCAATTGTAAGTTGATTCTTGTTTGAATTCCATATTCCATAGTACCTACTAATTTGTGAATTACCATTAATAGGAAATAAAATCAAATCAAACTGCCTTTCAAGTTTGGATATTTATTTTTTGGAGGTTCGATTGCGGTGCAGCAACACCTTATTTAGGAAATTGTGCGTGTCACAACTCACTGCAAAACTTTAAGATTCTCCGCTATAAAATGCCTTCATACAGAATTGTTTAGCTTACGCATCAAACACAATTTATTAATCTCCAGATTTGTATAGGTAAACGAAAGTTACAAATTAAATACTTTCTAAAATTTGCTTAAGGATACGGAAGACGAGTTTGTACTTTTTTTTTAAATTTTATTTAAACAAAAAATACGCAAAGCATACTGGACAAAAATTTTGCCCAAGGGAATGTCAATTTGGGGTGTGAAAATTAAAAATTCGCACGAATTTTTTATTTTCACACCCCAAATTGATCTCCTCTTGGGCAAAATTTTCTTCCGGTACGCTTTTCACGAATTTAAGGACATAATTTTGGGATCTAATTTTAGTAATAGATCATTGAAATTTGTTCATTTAAGTTTTTCAAAGTTCTTTGCCACGCTTGTGACTGAAAAGGCAAAGAAGTTGATATTTAAATCGAAAATAAATAGTTTTGTTCAAAACCACCGCTCCGAAATTGAAATTATTGTTGAAGCTACGTTTTCATGTTGAAGAACGAAAGTCTCATTAGACAAAATATTTAGTAGTTCCGATTCCGACCATAGAGCAGAATTCCTGTCCAAAAAAAAGAAACAATTCAAAGTTAAAAGTTCAAGTGAGTTCAACTCCATGAGCTCACTTGAACTTTTAACTTTGAATTATATACATATTCGGTCACTCCACTTAAACAGAAGAATTTCTTTTCAAATTTTCTTCATATTCAATTATCAAAAAAAAAAACGGTTCGCTCAAGCACAAATTTTAAAGCACAATTAGGCCAAATTGGTCTTACTTCTGTTTAGCAAAGTGAAATACGACCAACTGTTGAATTTGGTCTTATTTCATTATTGCAAAGTGAAATTAGGCCAAATTTCCGAATCTCGGCTCCAGTCTACCCTAGCTATTCGAACAACAGAAACCAAAAAAAAAAACTTCCAGCTTAATGATTAGGAATTCTAATCTTGTTGGATATAGTTTACAGTGGATTTTCGTTGAAAAATTCATGTACCTAAGTTTAACTGAACTTAAAACAAATTGCGTATAACAAAGCCCTCACTATGTCACTGATGAATTTAAGTGAGTAAGCCGAACGAAATGCCAATTTGTAGGACTAAGGGCCATATAAAGCTATTTTGAATCAATAATTCAACAAGTCCAATCCTTAATGCTAAGTCTTCTACTTGGCTGATTTATTTCAGTAGTATATAGAATTTGAATTATAAAACCTTCTTACATATATAGATTCGAACAACAATTAAAAACAGAAAATAGGTATCTACATGAACATGCATACTTTCCAAACTAATTAAAATATAGTCTATAATTTTTGACATGCGAAGATACTTATCTTTGCATATATTTTTGTATATTAAATCAAAATCATATTTATAAAACCAACTCCTCGCCGCGCCAAAGTGAGATCGGTCGAACCAAGTTCATTTCAACTCGATGCTCGGCTTACAAGGAATACTACACAAAATATGTAATGGGAAATTTTCAAAATTGTTTTTGTAGCACTTTTTAAAGGCCTGGTCAAACAAAGCGTGTAATCGACTAAAAATTGACAAAGTAGTGCTAGTTTCAACTTAAGCGGGAACAACATTGCATACGAAAAAAAATAAACATGTAAACCAATTTTTTTTAATGCAGATATATAACACACAAAGAGCACAAAATCATGAAACTGGTTTCATTGAAATCGGTTAGTAATTGAGAAAGTTGTGCTACCTTTAATTTAAGGTGACACAGAATTGCATACAAAAACAAAAAACCTAAGAATCAATTTTTTTAAATGCAGATAAATAACACACAAAGAGCACAAAATTATGACACCGCTCTTGTTAAAATCGGTTAATAATTGACAAAGTTGTGCTAGCTTAAATTTAAGGTAGCACAACATTGCATACAAAAAAATATATTACAGCACAAAAATTGCGAAAACAACACAAAAATAGCACAAAAAGAGCATAAAATTCTAATAAATTTTTTAATTTTTTGTGCTTATGTTGGCGAGCTAACTTTTTGGACGTTCTTTTGTTACAACTTTTGCAAAACACCTTGTATTATAGCAGATTTTTTCAACACGGAATCAAAAAAACTTTTAAATTCACCAAGAATACCACTCGGACCTTGAATAACTTTGGAAGGAGTACATTAATTAGATAAGAAGTCAGAACCTTTTTTAAATAACATCAAATCTTCTTTAAGATTCTATCTTGATTATTTCTGTATGATAACCGTTTCTAAAGTTATAAAATAAAGAAGGAATCAAAAAAAAGTTCCCATACGATTTGTATGGAAAATAGAAAGTAGCGATGAGCGACCTCTAAATATTTACCTAAAGGGCTGAAATTTGCCAGGATTATTATTTCATTAAACTTTAACTAACAAGCTAGTGGCATTGAAAATCGAAGACATTTTCATTTTTTGAATCAGTCTAATATACATATATGTTAAAGTGAGTTCTCATGAAAAAGCCATATAATCGTATATCTGAAACAATAATTTTATTCGATCATTCGTATCTATTTGAAATGATTTCTTTTGAATATCCATCGAAATGAAATAAATCAATTTATCAACCATTGAAAATGTTAATAGTCTAATAACATTATCGTATTTTTATTATATATTTATGTATGTGCACCTTCAATTTATTTGTACAAATAAAATTGCTAAAAGCATTTAAGTAATAAGAAAATATTGTTTTGTAATTTGATTTGAAACACAGTACTCATCACTTGAAATTGAAATTGTCATCTTGAGTTGTCAGCGCCCTACTCCTTACTAACAATAAGAATAGGTACTTAGAGAAGAAAACTACCCCTATACCTCTATACGTGAGCAGTATAAAGTGCGGTATAGTAGCAGCGGTGGACGTGGACGTTGTTGTCCTAAAATTGCCGGATCAAAAACAATCTTACCGAAATCCTTGCAATCCCTGCAGCCGGGATTCAATAATCTTGGTTTCTTCATTTCCACTCCAACTTGAATACGAACCACCCTTGTGACATAAGCTTCTCAAAACAGCACAACGCTATCTTGTTTTCGCTCAGAAAAGAATAAGGAAAAAATATGATTACATTCACAAGTGGATACGTTTCTATTAAATTAAATTTTGCTTACTTAAACGCAAAAGCAGAACACAAGCAACCCAAGCCCAGAGCCTTGAAAGCTGAAGTGGTTATACAACAGCACTACTCTACAGCATCAGGAGAGGCAGCTTCAAGCAAACTTATACAAGGACTAATCCATGAGGAAAAAATAGAGGAAAAAAAAAAAAACAGAATACAACAAAACAAGAGCCAACTATAAATTTATGCTAAAAGCACCATACTCGCCCCCGAAAATAGGGGATGTTGCCGGAGATGGCTTCGCCATCCGAAATGGTGAGTTGTCATGCAAATGTCAAGATTACTTTGTTATTGAAAATAGTTTGTGTGGGTGGGATGAAGTGAGAGGAGTATTCTTGTAGTTCCAGGCAGGCCACAGCTGAGGGTTGCAATATTATGCCATTCGGAGGATATTTTCAGGTAACGCACCGGATGGGTTGGGCAATCAAATTCAATTATTTAATTCTTAATTTCTCCCTGTTGGTCGTCTTTGGGTTTTACTATGACATTTCTGAAAAAAACAAAAAAAAAACTTAAAAGGATCTGAGTTGGAAAATTTGTCTTTCGCTTCGCTTGTTTTGCAGGTTTCTAATATAACCATATTTTTTATATTTTTTGTTGTCTTGCTGATAAATTACAAAACTGCGTTCTTCCTGAATCACTGATGAAATTAGTAAAAACTTTTATATTTTGGGTTAAATCTCTGTCATTATATTCACCAGGAACAAAAATCCTTTTAAAGCTGGTATTTGAATAAAGGATTACAATTTGAAAAATAATCCCAGAAAAAATTCTTTTGTTAATTTAAATTAAGGATACAAAATCATTCTCCACAATAGGTACCCTTGCAAACTTGCATTTTTATGAGCTAGGTATTTAAATAAAGGTTCGACCCAAATGGTGACTGATATCAACCAAAAATGCCTTTAGTTTTTTATTTCTTAAATAAAAACTTAAAATTTTCAGAAAACAGTTTAAGAACATATCTTAGGGTCTTGTGGGACTTTCAAAAGCAAAAAAGTGGTTTTAGAGTTCAGAAGCTGTCCATTGAAGAACACGCAATTCGCGATCGGCAATACCTACATTTTTATAAGAATTTTAATTTTTTTTTTTCAAGTTCGTAGAGATTTTAAGCACCTTATTTAACGTAATCCAGACCCAAGAAAGGACTTAAACTAAAACACGGCAGCTTTTCATCCTCCTCGATCGAGGGCACGATCATGCTTTCATTCATCAAGACGAAGCACATTGGTATCTGCGATAACTTTCGTCTCTTAACCGGAAGTTCGGTTCCCTTGTCGATACCGAATTTGTAAGTGTCGATGACGAATACTTCACAAATATTTTTTCCTTTAGTCAGCGAGCATTTTGGATAGAGCTTTGATGAATAAAAAGCAGTCATAGGTCCCTTATAGGTTCCTTCAGTGGTGAGCAGTGACGTGCGGCACTCGAACGAACTGGGTAGACAGTTATAAATTTATAAACAAAAACTCCAGCCTATATACTTGATGGTAACACACGCAAGTTGTTATTGTTTATTCAAAATTATTCAATATAAATTTAATTCATTATTTTCCATCTTATCCAGTCAAAAATAAAAACTGTTAACAAATTCCAAAATACAGCGTATTTCTCTTTGAAATCAAACGTTAACCTTCACACAAGACTTCACAAACGTGTATAAAAAACATGGCCAGTAAGGAACTCTTTTAAGCAAAAATTAAATACCTATTTAATACAAGAATACAAATTACAAAAAAATGTACACAGATAAGGATATTTATCAAATGCTTGTATTTTTTTTAAACAAACGTTGAAGGGCCCAACATACGTAGTCCACATAAAGTTTAAAAAAAATCTTTTTGAAAACCTATTCAAGTCTTAAAAACTGTCTTTGAATATGTCATCCTCATCCTTATTATTTTTTGTTGAGATAATGGTGATCAAAGGCAATAGACAAAAGTAAGCATTTGTTTGACTAAAAGTTATAAAGGTACACCAATCTCAAACAAACAAAACTGGCAGACCTAAATTAAAGCTGAATAAAAAATGTATTGATTTATAAAAAAAAATTCAACAAACTCATAAAACAAAGAAAATAATAGAACATTTGATTTTCATACCATTTCTCTCAGTCGCAATAAGGCAATAATGGTACCTTAAAATAAATATGTATTTGTTAAACAATTTCAAAACAAGAAGAAGCACACAGCTTCAAAATGCTTTTTGGTTCGACTCAATATGACAACTAATCACAAAGATACAGCTCTTCAAAACGCACAAGGAAAAATTAATATTCTCTTATTTTTTTTTCGTCAGTAGTGTACTTCTGCGGAAGAGTTCAGCCTTCCTACCTATTGCATTTTTTAGGGTTGACCTACAACTGGCCACTGGACGGTGAAGGAACGATCAACAAAAAAAATACTACCAAAGATAAATGAGAAAACAAAAATAATCCTCCTTTAATCAACTCCAAAAATAAAAAATTAAGAAGTTGTTCTCTTCACTTAACAGTCAACGAAAAAGTTTCGAATTTACTTCAAAGTTCAAAGCAAAACAAGAAATTAGACAGATTCGAATCTGTCTACTAGCTCCACATAGAAATTATACCTGAGCAACATAATCCGCTGATTTTAGTTTCATATAATTTAGGTAGAACGAAAGACTCTGTCTTCGTTTTCAGTCGGGATTTCCCGAAGCACGTAGCAGATGCAGATTGCAGAGCCATAGCGAAGCTATAGTGTTTGTTTTGTGTTTGAGCATTGAGATTTTGTGCTTTGTGGTTGTTGGTAGAGGTCAAATTATCTATAATGAAATAAAAGTTGGTGTGGAAAATTTGAGTGTGTGAATAGTAAGGGATGAATGTATGATTTATGTCTGTTAAATTATAGGTGTTGACAATTTGAGATAGGTTGCAATGAATGTATGTAAGCACAGTTTTCTTGATTGTAATAAGTAGGTTTCTTTTTTTTTCTCTCTTTACGTTAGGGTAGACACTGTCTAAAACGTCTTATTGACGCACCGTCACTGGTGGTGAGGTTCAGAATATATTGGGTGCCCTGTCTGAACTATGTGGTATATTTACACAGGTGAACTTTTCGTTGAAATTTTTCGAAAGCACCGAATATTGCAGTTGTACATTAGAAGCAAATTATCTGAATTATGTTTAACAATCTTAATCCAATAAAGTTCTACCCAAGGTTGAAGCAATCCACCCAGAGTTACAAGGCCAACACGGAAGCCTGCCGAGATGAGAGCGGGAATATGGTAGAAACATAGTCCATGCTGAGGATCTGGAAACAACACTTTTCTAGAATGCTAAACGGCGAAGATGGCCAAAATTTCACAGCTAGACAGAAAACTCCATTCAACCTAGATGATGATGCTCAAAGTTTTCGTCAACCTGGCCAAAATGAAGTTCGTTTAGTGAAAGCCAAGTTTAAAGCGTTCAAGGCTGGTGGTGCGGATGGCCTGCCAGCCGAGCTATTTAAAGCAGGGGGAGAGGACCTGGCAGGGAGTATACACCAACTTATCTCCAAAATTTGGTCAGATGAAAGTATGCCCGATGAATGGAGCCTCGGTATAGTCGATCAATTGTTCACACTACGACAGATTTTGGAAAAATTCCAGGAATTTCAAATCGATACACACCACCTCTTTATTCGCATATGATAGCGTAGATAGAGACGAACTATACAGAGCTATGTCACATTTCGGCATCCCTGCCAAACTCGTCCGCCTGTGCAGGATGACGATGGAGAAATCTCACTGCTCCGTCGAAATTGGTAAGAACCCCACCAAACTCTTTGATGTTGAGAAAGGTTGCAGGCAAGGTGACGCGTTATCATACAACCGTTTAATATGCAACTCACAAGTCAGCAACAGAGGTACAATTTTTCAAAGTCTGTTCAACTACTTGCTTATGGCAGATGATATTGACATCATCGGGAGAATGATGTGAGCTGTTACCGGTGCGTTTGCAAGTATTGAATCGGAGGCGGCGAAAATGGGTTTGGCTATTAATGAGGACAAGACGAAGTATATGCTATCATCGAGAAAGGAATCTCAACATCGTCAACTAGGACAAAACGTCACGATGGATAGGTACAACTTCGAAGAAGTCTAGGACTTTGTCTACCTGGGCTCCATTATTGCATCGCAAAATGACAGCATCGGTGCAGAGATCAAACGAAGAATTACTCTTGCCAACCGCTGTTTCTTTGGACTAGAAAAGCATGTGAGTAGTAAGGCTCTGTCTCAAAGAATGAAGGAGACATTATTTACCCACAAATCATGCCGGTCCTGCTGTGTCGGACAGTAGCATGGACCCTGTCAAAAACGGATGAGTACTTTGAAAGGAAAATTCTTTGGGTGATCTTTGGTCAAGTCTGAATCGATGAAGTATGGAGGAGAAGATTTAACAACGAGCTTTACGGGCCTTACAGTGCCATTGACCTGGTCAAAAAGCTGAAAATACAGCGACTGAGATGGCTGGGATACGTACAGCGTATTGACACCGACGCACCATCCCAACGAGTCTTCGGCAACGACTTGAACCAACTTGGAGTGCGAAATTGCAGCCAGCTAGCTAGTTACCGAGCTGGCTGAAGGGGCTTGTTGGTTGAGGCCGTAGTCCACCCTAGACTGTGAGCGCTATCATGCATAAGTAAAGTAATCCCATAATCGAAAAAGGAGGTGTATTAGATACGAGTTTATAAAATTGACTTTGAAAGTGTAGGTAGGTAGGTAGGTAGAAATGGTGGCAAGAGCGTAGCACTCGCTCTTTGCCAAATTAGCACTGGATTGTGCCGTTTTGATACCATATCTCGTTTGACCTATATGAAAGCAGATTCAAGCGCTCCTTGCTTTGAAATAGGACGGCTGTGTAGTATGGTTGAGGTACCTTGTGAGTCAGTACAAAAGACAGGGGTTGGGTCATAGGACACTCTCTCAATTGGATCGCATCTCGCCCGAGCTTATGCCGAACTCGACAGGTTGTAGAATAGCAACGAAGCGCGATCGATCCGACCGTGTGATCATCATTGCCATTGAGCATCATGAAGCCCCTCAGAAGCTCGGGTTCCGATTGCTCGCGGATCTGGGGGGGAACATGATGCAGAACGCAACCGATTTTTGTCTCAGATCCATTTCGTGGCGGAAAGTTCGTTTAGGTCCTCAAAAAAAGCCATCCCAAACGATTGTGCTCTCATTCTGGCTAGAGCTGGACATTTACAGAGAAAATGATGGACTGTTTCCTTTTCTTGCTGGTTTCCACAGCTGCGACAGTGAGTATTGTAAGGAATACCCAGCCTCGTCACATGTTCTCCAATTGGCCAGTGTCCCTGTCCAGTGCGGGTTGCTACGACCCTGGCTATGTCTCACCTGGGTCTACGTAGGAGATCAAATGTTCGGGATTTATTAAAGATGGGCCAGATCGTTCTAGATATTTTGCAGTTGGTTAAACTGCTCCACCTACAATTGCTTTGAAAGTGTAATGAAGACGGTATAACATGCTCACAACCAAACATTATGCACTGAAGTAGGTACAAAGCTTGCCAAGTTGAGGTAGAGATTAGAGTTTCTGAATCATCAGAGACAACTGGTTAAATCGGTAATTTCCAAATGTATCATCTTTATCAGACTTCTTGTTTAACCTTGATCGGAATGATTAATTATCTCAAGGCCCTTCGATACCAGGTATTATGATTACGCTGGAGATGCGGCTACCAAAAAAGATCGTCAATGAAGGTGCATATTATGCTTCATACATCTGATATGCTGCTGCGTGAAGTCAGAACCCCGACCTGAAGTTCATCATTTGTCCAAGTGTTTCCAACCATAAAAATCTTTTGTCCACCCTCTAAAAAAGTCCTCCAGCATGCATAAATCTTATGGGGATGGGGCCACTTGGGTTCAGTTGTCCACAGCTTTACTTCCCAATTTATAAAAAAAAAATCCTTTATCCACCCAAAGGAAAAAAAAAATGTTCAAATTTTGTCTTTTTGCATAGGTCCAAACACAAAAGTGCCCCAACACCCCCAAGTAAAGTCTTGGAAGGGTGGAGCCAATTGATTTTGTTTGTCCACCTAAAACCTGTACAAAAAAGACAAATACTCAACTTTTCTTTTTTGCAAGTAAAAACAATAGAGTTTATTATAGGCGCCACTATTGGCTTTGAATGTTGCCATAAAAATTTAATTTTGAATCAAAGGACAAACCAATTTTGTTGATGGAACAACTTGTTCAAATCTTAGACAAACAAAGCTGATGATAGGCCACAACCCCCCTCATATTTAATTTAGTGATGCTGGAAGATTTTTAGGTTTTTCAATATTTGCTATAAAAAAATGAAACTTGAGAGAGCGGAAAACTGAATTTTATGATGGACTCCGTTCTTCTAAAATTTCATTTGGAAATGTCGGAGGACTTTTTATTTTTTCGAGGTTTTCTATAAAAAAAGTTGATTTTTTTTTCCTAAGGGTGGATAAACGTTTTTTTTTGTATGGATTGCAAAGTAGAGCCGGAGGAAAAACCTACAAAACAATTGGTGGACTTTTTATTCGAGGCTTGCTTTAAAAAGGAATTGTGGAATATTTTTTCCTATATTTTTTTGTAGAAGGACAAGCGAGCTAGTGGACAAACGAACCCAACTGGAGGACTTTTTTGATCTTTATAAGGTTTGCTATAAAAAACAAATTTAATATTTTCGTTCCTGAGGGCAGAAAGCTACTTTTTCATGGACTTTTAAATGAAGCTGGCGATGGACAAATGAACATAATTGGCTCCGCTTTTCTAAGATCTCATTTGGGGATACTGGTGGTCTTTTATTGTTGTTCAAGGTCCGCTATAAAACAAAAAAAGTTCAATATTTTTTTTGCTGATCGTGGAAAAATGATTTTGTTTTCCACGGATTGACAAAATTCAGTGGAAAAACGAGCCCAAATGGCCCCAACCCTCTAAGGCCTTATCTGGGAGGCTGGGAGCACTATTTTTTGTTTGTGAGGTTCGCTGGAAAAAAAGAAAAGTTAAATAATTTTAGTCCTATGGGCGGAAAAACTGTTTTTCTTTCATGAATTTTTTCATATAAAGCTGGTGGACAAACGAACGCAACTGGACCCGCTTCCCTAAGATTTCATTAGGGTATAGGTACTAGAGGACTTTCTTTAGAAAAAAAAAGTTGAACTCTTTTTCCTGAGGGTCTACAAACGATTTAATTTTGAGGTCGTTACTCTGCCTTCACACCCTCATACAGCTTTCAAATAGTGTACCTTAAATGAGCTAGACGCGTTGAACGATACAGTAGGACAACAGTTGATACAAAGTTTTGTGAATAGTGACGGCATACGATGGAAGTTCAATGCCAAGAGAGCTACCATGGTAATGATCTTTTGGAAGAGTCTTTTTCAAAGCCTGAAGGTTGTGCTCAAGCTGATCACTTTGAGCAGTCCTCATCTTTCATAAGGTTCAAACACTATTAATTTGGTAGATGTTTAAGAAAGAAGCAGAGTGGTAGAACAGGTTTTGTCCTGTATAACGTGATGTCAAAGTTCAACCTTTCCAAATCCGACATTAAACGCGAGGTTTGCTATAAAAAAGAAAAATTGAATATATTTGTTCCTGAAGGCCTAAAAATGATTTTTTTGTTCATGAATTTTTAAATGGACGTGATGGAAAAATAAACACAACTACTAGCTCCGCTTCCTTTAGATTTCATTTGGGGATACTGGAGGACTTCTTCTGTTTTTCGGAGTTTGCTATAAAATAGAAAAAAAATAATATTTGTATTCCTAATTGTGGACAAATGATTTTTTTCTCTCCACAGATTGAAAAGTGGCGCTAGTGGAAAACGAACCCAAAGAACCCCATTGCCTTAAGAATTTATTTGGGGAGGCTAGAACACTTTTCTGTTTTTCGAGGTTTGAAAGAAAAAAGAAAAGTTGAATATTTTTATTCCTGAGATTGGAAAAACTAATTTTTTCATGGATTTTTAAATTGAACTGGTAGACAAAAGAACACAATTGGTTCCGCCTCGTTAAGATTTCATTTGGGAATACTGGAAGACTTTTATTTTCGAAAATGAAAAAGGTGATATTTGTTTGATTACTTTAAAACTGGAACTTTAAAGTGAATTTCAAAATACGCATGTTGTATTTTTTGTCCACGAAAGAATTCTGTACCTATAGCCTGCGAATACATACACATGTTCAAACAAAATGTATTCTTACAAAATTGGTTTCAAATTCATGAGCTCTATGAAAATATTTAGTTGAAGCCTAACCGACACATACAGAAATATCCATAGAAGTATGCTTGATTTAAGCTCCATTTAAATAAAAAATAACTTCATACCTACTACATCCATATGGTATGATATTTCGTTTTGCAATGTGCGGCAAAACTTTGCACTACCACCACTGCTGCCACTGCTTCACATCTCCGGAAGATATCATATTATTACACTCCCTAACTGTAACAACCATTTTGACAGGAAGAAAAATCACTTCCAATCGAAAGCGTACACTCTGAGGAGATTTATGAAAATATTAGCTCACTTTTCGAAATAAATTCGCTGCCAGGCAAATAATGTTGATGCGGCTGTGTGCGACTGGCGGGCGCGGTGGAGCAGGGTGGGACAATATCTGCTCCAACTTCATCAGCAGCAAGCAATAACTGTAGAATCTATTCAATGCGGGTACTGTTTTCTATTTCCAAAGGTGAATATATACCATAGTATCTCGCATCAAAACAGGAAGCCAAACTTAGAGTGCCAGTAGCCAGTGTGTGAGGAAGGACCGCGTTTTGTGTTTTCCTTTTCCTTAAATGATAGCATCACTTGAGGTTTAGATTGCCTCCTTTGCCGCAGAGTTATGCCATGATGCGGTGCCCGGTGGGAGCGGTGGATGTCGAAACAGCCGAACCTTCGTCGGCGTCGTCGTCATAATCATTGGTGCACAAGAACCGAAATAATATCGTCATTATAACTGGAGTAGGAGCAGTGAGCAGGAAAGCTGTCGAAGCAGCCATTTAAGAATTGAGTTTCATTTTTTAGTAAACCTATAGTCAATGCTCTATGAATATTAGGGGAAAAGTGGGCGAATTAATATGATGTCCAAACGCATATTAACGAATATAAATTTAATAACGAGCTTGGATCCTTGAATGCAACCTAAATACTATGGATACCATGAAATAGTAATTCAATCCAAGTGGTAACTCTAATGATCTGTTCCTGATATTTTTAAGAGACTCTTTGCGATTTCATTGGTAAAATGTTTTTTAACATGAAAGGAATAGATCACTCAACCTAGCCCCATCGTCCCTTTTTATCAACTTTCCCTGGGAATCTTAACCAATGGTCGGAATCAGAGATTCCCTCGAACATGCATCCATATCCACAGAAAAGCAGACAGAGTAATACTATCTTTTGTGCTTCGTTGAGTTTAGAAATACATATTGTAGATACATAATTTGATTGCCTGGGCTCTGCGAAACAGTATTCAACCAAAAAGTAAGGGATGGCTGGCTAACCTTTGCCCAGTTTATGGATGAATGGCTGCCCTTCGCTTTAGTGTCGGTTGCTGTTTTGTTACACAATTTTTTTTTCTCGTACACAGCCTTTTGGCCTCTTTAACCTCATGATTTTTGCAGGAGGTTTTCTCGAAAATTGCCTCTAACGTCAATCTAATTGTACTTTTACTTCAGTTGTTTTGATTGTGAAAACCGGATGATTCGCCATATCTTATACCTACCATCCAATTTGTACCGGGTTTTCGTATTCCCAGACTCAAAACGTAAGTACATACAATATGGCCTTAGCTATTTTTGTTGAATATATCAGTTTTCGCTTAAAAAGGGGTTGCTGTAATCATAGGAAGAGTTTATGGAACATCTAACAGTAATTTGTTCATGTATCAACGCCATCATGAGTTTGCCAGTTGTTTCCGACTGGTTGGAGCTTTTATTGTTTCTAAATTTTATTCGAAGATGTGAAATTATATTATTAAAACTTTTCGATTGTGGTTTGAAGTTTGTGTTCTGTTTGTCTGTCTGTACCTCGAACTACAGCCTAAGCCACTGAAGCGATTTCCTTAAAATTTTAAACTTAAGTTGTTTTTGTAGTTCTCTAGAGGAGAAATATTTTTTTTTTTGTAAGATGTAAAAATAACGGTAGTTGAAATGCAACCGTTAAGGAAAAGCTTATTCATCTCAAAAATGGCTGCAACAATTTTGATACAAGAAATCAGTGGTGTACTTTCTAGTACTAAAAATTAACAAAAACTGTTATTACCGGCACCTGCCATACAACGGATGTTTTTATTTTCGTTTGCTCTGCCGTTTGATTCCAATGCATTAGCTGAAGCAACGGCTTTGAATTCATATGAACTAATGATCAATCAAAAGTTCATCTTCAGAACGAATAAATCTGGATTGTCGACTTTTCATCGTCGAAATCAAATCTTCACCTCTCCACATTTTTCCGCTGTTTGATAAGGAGAACTTTAATCTACCACCTGTTTCTTTTTCAATTTCATCTGACCAAAATTACAATTTTTTTTTTATAAATGTAAATGGTGTTTGAACCAAAAACAAATACTAGCTAGGCTGGGGCATTCGCAAAGGAAGTGAGGGGAGCTCTCCTCTGCCTCATCATCATGACACCCTTTACATAAGTCCGATGAGCTGATGCCCATTCTGCTCATGTGGGCTCCCATTGAGTTGTGGCCCGTAAGGAATCCAACCATGAGAGATGATTGAGGTCTGCTTAACGTGAGTAAGTATTCAGTTTTTTTCTTTGAAAGATTTGACCATAGATTCCTTGAAACCCGACAAGTATCAATGGATGACCATCTGACATTTGCAGCTTCTAAGAAACTCTGGTGTATTTTACTTTATCCTTATGTCCTGGGACCCATCTTATGGTAACTGTGTTCGTTGCATTGAGTACTCTTAGCTCATTCCGGCAATGATCGACCTGTTTGGACTTTGTTGTGATTGAGGAAATGTTTTTAATTGCATGCCGCCTAGCTGTCTATGAAAATGTCAACATTGTTGTTGACTAATCCGCGTGAGACAAGATGTTTCGCGGCTTCGCAAACTGCCAGCACTTCCGCTTGGAATACACTGCAAAAGTTTGGAAGCTTTATAGATCTTTTTACGGGTAGGTTATCTGAGTAGATGCCTGACCCAACCCCCTCCAAGGTTTTGGAAACGTCAGTAAGGACCGAAACATGATTTGCGTTTATGACCCTGTTTTTATTTCAGAGCTCCCTGGTTGGGATATCTGTTATGGTTACTGGATTGAAATCTATGTGCGGTAAAACGTAATCTGTTTGAATGTCTATGTCTGTAAAATTCATTATAGTTCTGAGACCGTAGAGGCCCCTTTTCCAATTTTTACATTGATGAAGTCTTAAAGCACTTTTGGCCGCCAACTTTTTCGTAAACAGATCAAGTGGGGCAAGTGAAAGGAAAGTTTCAAGGGCGGCCGTTGGTGTGGTCCTGATAGCACTGGTTGTGACAATACACGCTAGTCTTTGAATTTTAGTCATGGTTTTAAGATTGGTTTCCTTATCCAAGGCTGCCCACCATCAGACCATGCATGCGTACGTTAGAATTGGCCTTATAATGGCTGTGTACATCCAATGAATGGTTCTTGGGCTGGGACCCCATCTTTTACCAAAAACTCTGCTGCAAGTGTAGAAAGCTATTGAGGCTATTCTTTCTCTAATATTTTCTTTCCAGTTTGGTTTACCAGCGAGAACAACGCCAAGATATCTGGCGGTACCCGAAACCTGTAACGGAAATCCGTTTATGGTTGCTGGGTTTATGTTTGGAATTATACGTTTCCTTGTAAACAGCACCAGTTCTGTCTTCAGTGGGTTAACATTTAGTCCACAACTACTGGGTAGTACCTCGTGGCGTAATGGTTAGTGCGTAGGACTGTCATGCCTAAGTTGTGGGTTCGATTCCCTGCCGTGCCACCTAAAAACAGAAAAGTTTTATCCGAGGTACTGCCTCTTGCGAGGAACTGACAAATCCTCCAAGAGTAAACTTGTCATGAAAAAGTGCTTCTCATTTTAGCCGTTCGGAATCGCCAAAAAACTGTAGGTCCCCTCCATTCCTGCCAACAAACACGCACACAGGAATGGTTGTGAGTTGTAAGTCACTAGGCCCTGGTTCTCCACGAGCTGTTGCGCCACCCAATTTATTTATTTTATTACTGGCCCAATTTTTGAGCTTGTCCGGGGACGTTTGTAAGAGCAGAGTACTGTCACCCATTTCTGCATTTATGAGTCTCGTTTGAAGCAAGAAAGCAATCCAGTTTATCAGTGATAGATTCATGCTGACGGAGTTTAAGACTTGTCGAATTGCATTGTTATCAACATTATTAAAGGCCCCTTCTATGTCAAGGAATGCTGCCAAAGTGAATTCCTTGAGTGGATCGATTTTTCAATTGTGCACACAACTTCATGAAGTGCTGTCTCAACAGATTTTCCAATAGAGTACGCATGTTGGGCCTGGTGAGAGCACACCATTATTCAGTTTTAGGCAAATATGAGTGTCAATTAGCCTTTCTAAGGTATTCAGGAGAAATGAGGAAAGGCTTATAAGCCTGAAGTCCTTCGAATCGGAATTGGTGGGCCTGCCAGCTTTCGGAATGAAGATGACATTGACTTCTCTCCATCTAGCGGGGATATAGGTGATGTTAAAACAACCTATATAAATATCCACTAGAATTGGAACATCTTTAGAGCTTTGGAGCATAATTGGAATGATTACATCAGGCCCAGCAGACTTGTATATGCTGAGTAGGAGTCAATGGCCCAAGCCACCTTCATACTATCTACGATTTGTTATAATTTACAGTTAGTAAAGTCTTAACTTAGTTGTGAAAAATTTAATTCAATAGTGCAATGTTTTCTATGTTTTTTTGGGTAATTTACTAGCTTGATAAATAAATAAACTGGTTGGCGCAACAGCTCGTGGAGAGCCAGGGCCTAGTGACTAACAACTCTCAACCATTCCTGTGTGCATGTTGTTGGTAGGAATGGTGGGGACCTACAGTTTTTTGCCAAGCCCGGTTAAATGCAAAGTACTTTTTCATTCAAGTATACTCTTGGAGGATTTGTCAGTTCCTTGCAAGAGGCAGTCTCTCGGATAATTAGCTTGATATCAAGTTTGCGAAGTACCACCTAAAAAAGGGTAGAAACTGCTAATACTGAATAATTGAAGGCTTAATAATTTGTCATTAACTAGTATTTTATCAGTTAGGACAGTTCCAAATTTGACTTGCAATGTTTTCTACGTTTTTTTGGGCTCCTTGCTATCCTGACATCAAAAGGGGTAAAAACTGCTTAACCGAATGGTTTATGGCTAAATAATTCATGGTTGATTAGTCATTAATACCTTTTGACAGGTTTGAATTTTTTGTTCTATGTTTTCTCTGTTTCTTTTTTTTCAAAAAGTGGTAAATGTTCTAAAACTTACCATTTTATTGCTTAATAATTTGCCGTTAATTAGTCATTAATGAGTTGTGACAAATTTAATTTTTTCTTGCAATATTTTCTATATATTTTTCAACAAAATTACCTCATTTGACCAAGTGGAAACGTAATATTACAATATAATAGGTTCTAAGAACTTTTCCAAAGCTCTTTGGTGATTTCATATGAATTTAGGAAAATATTGAACAAGAAACATGGAAAACATTGCAAGAAAAATTTTAATTTGTTTCAAGATTAAATTTTGAAAGTTTTTACCACTTAAACAAAAAAAAACATAGAAAACATAGAACGAAAAATTCGAAACTGGCACAACTAATTAAGGACTAACTAACAACAGATTCGTCGATTCGTCAAAGCTGCTTTGCTAACTTGACACTCTATATATTTTTCACTTTGAACAAACTAAGCTTACTTTTACTCGTTGCTCTAACTCCTTACTTGAACTCGTTTCTTGTACTCGTTACTTTTACTAGTTACTCTTATTTGTTACTTTTACTCCTTACTTTTACTTACTTACTTACTTACTTATCCGGCTCCCGATCCATGAAGGGTCTCTGCCTGAGATATTGCGGTCTTCCATCGGTTGCGGTCCCTCGCACGCTCCCTCCAGTCGTCGAGACCAAGCGCTCTTGCGTCTGTGACCGCCTGGTCCCTATAGCGGAGGTTCGGTCTTCCTGGTCGTCTCGAACCTGGGGGCTGGGATTCGAAGATTTTCTTGGCTGGAGCGTTGTTGTCCATTCGCTCGATGTGAGCCAGTGTAGTCGACGTGTTTTGGCTCTTTGGACTACATCCACATCTTGCTACAGCTCGTACAGTTCACGATTGAATCTTCTCCTCCAATCGCCCTCTTCGCATATAGGACCAAATATCCGCCGTAGAATTTTTCTCTCGAAAGTGCCCAGGATCAATTCCCCTTTTTTACTTATCGTCCAGCACTCGGCGCCGTAGAGTAGAACTGGTAAAATTAGAGTTTTGTATAGCGTGCACTTTGTCTTTCGAGAAAGGAGTTTTGAACCCATTTGTTTGGCCAAACCGAAGTAGCAGTGGTTCGCTAGGGTAATTCTACGTCGGATTTCTACTAAGGTGTCGTTCGTGGGATTGATGTTTGTTCCGAGGTAGGTGAACTCCTTGACTACCTCGAAATTACTGCTACCAACAGTGACGTTTTGTCCTAGGCGATGAACAGATGAGGCTTTGCTTTGTTGATAGCATATACTTTGTTTTGTCCTCATTCACTTCAAGACCAACGCGTTTCGCCTGTTCATCAATAGCTGTGAATGCTTCAAGTACAGCTCTGTTGGAACGGCCGATGATGTCGATGTCGTCCGCATAACCAAGCAGTTGAGAAGACCTGTTAAAGATAGTGCCTTCCATGTTAACACCACTCTTGCGCACTATCTGCTCCAGGACTAGGTTGAAGAAATCACATGATAGCGCATCTCCTTGTCTGAACCCTGTACACGTCTGGAATAACTCGGATGAGCTGTTACCCATTTGCACGTTGCACCGCGTATTTTGTAGCGTGATGCGGCATAGCTGGATCAGTTTTTTCGGGATCCCGAGTTCTGACATCGCCAATAGAAGCTCTTGGCGACTTATGCTACCATATGCGGCTTTAAAATCGATGAATAGGTGGTGGGTCTCGACTTGAAATTCGTTGGTCTTTTCCAGGATTTGCCTCAATGTGAAGATTTGGTCTATCGTTGATCTGCCTGGCCTGAAGCCACACTGGTACGTGCCGATCATAGTATTGCAGAAAGGTTTTAGACGCTCACATAGTACGTTGGATAGGATCTTGTAAGCAACATTTAGCAGGGATATGCCTCTGTAGTTCTTGCAGGACATAGGATCGCCTTTTTTGTAGATTGGGCATATGGAGCTATTTGACCACTCGTCGGGCGTACTTTCCTCCTCCCACACTTGGTTGATGAGCTGGTGCATGCACCCTACCAGGACATCTCCTCCATACTTAAAGTGTTCCGCTGGTAGGCCATCCGAGCCGTCGGATTTGTTGTTCTTAAGCTTGTGGATGGCTTTCTTAACCTCTTCAGTTCTGGGCGCTGGGACTGGATCCTCATTGACTGACCTTCCTGGTTCCTCTGTTGCCTCCTCTACAAAATGCTCACTAAGCAGCTGCTGGAAATGCTGCTTAAACACGTCTACAATTCCCTGTGCTTCGGTGACTAGGTTACCTTACCGCTGTTTCGAAGAGCTTGCGTGCCAGTCCTATAACCAGATGAAAGTTGCTTGGCTGTTTTGTAGAACCGGCGGGTGTTGGTGGCGGGGCTAGACTCTTCGAGCTACTTGAGCTGAGAGGCTGCGGATGCTCTTTTCTTTCTACGCAGGGTTTTTTTCTCTTTCCTTCTCTTTTCAAGGTACTCTTCTCTTGCTGCTCTTGTTTTCCGTTGCAGCATTTGCATTCGTGCATTTTCCGTCTCCTGCTCCAATACCGCGCATTCATCGTCATACCACGGGCTCTTTTTTCTGGGCGGTTGATAGCCTATGGTGGTCTCGGCTGTCTCCTTAATGATTTCGCGATATTGGTTCCACTGGTTGTTGACGCTTGTGGCTGGGTTTACGGCAGAGAGATTCCCGGTCAATTGCTCACTGTAGTCTCCGGCTTTCTCAGATGTGCTAAGGCATGCAATGTTGAATTTCTTCTTTTGGGCGGTCTTCGTTTTCTTTTCGTTGGACAGTCGGGCTCTGAACTTTGTCATAACAAGAAAGTGGTCAGAGTCCACGTTTGCCACTCAAAAAGTTCGCACGTCCAAGATGTTCGATGCATACCTTGATATTGCAAATTTTTAATTCTTAAAAGGCACATTTTGAATGAATTAATTTAAATTTGAAGTTAAAATCAGTAACTTTTGCAAAATTTGATAAAACCACTGGGATCCCCCTACCCCCCCCCCCCCTTAGTTGTGGCCTTGCTGTAGAACCACAAACTGATTTCGCTGCCAGTACAACTCAGTTTGGATTCCACTATCAGGACGAATACTTAGTTTTTTTCTGAAGCTTATTGACGGTACATGGTGGCGTATGTGGAAATTTTTTTAATAGTAAAAAATCTTGGAGGATTTATCACTTCCTCACAAAATGCAGAACAAAATATTATTATATTAAGGTGGCAGCGAGGCTTGAAATCGATCACTTGAACTTTGACGTAATAGTTCAACTAATCAACCATCTCTGCAGTAATTTCAGATGCTATAACGTGTAATCAAGTTGTAAAACAAATTTTTTTAACAAATTGAATAATAGTAAAATGTTGCATAATAGCGCATCTTAGACGTTTTTTCAATATCAGAGGGCAGTATTCTTTCTAGATGTTGATGGAGCAGTGAAACTTATGGACGCAGATAAGATTAAAAATAAAAATATGAAAACTAGCATTTATAGAGCAATAAAATCAATCAATCAATCAATGAATCAATCAAAATACGAATAAAACTCAAATAAATAAAAACAAGTCCAAGCTCAACGCCATTTTTGTATATAATCCAATTATTTGTGGAAAAAAACTGTTACTACCTATGTTTATAAAATGAATTAAATAATATTTGCTTCTTCAACTTTCTTTTCGTTGTGTCACGTTAATACTGTAATGGTAATAGTCTCATACTCAGATAAACTCTTATTATAGTCATTAGCTAAATGTCAGTCAACAGGAAAAGAAGCTCTTCAATTATTGTTAATGGTTCTATTAGACAACCACGCATCACGCAACTCATAAAAAGAAAGTCCACAAAAGTTCTAAGTAAATACGCATTCTTTGACATAACCAGCTTCCAGGTAGCTAGTTATATAGGTATAAGAAATGGGCCAGGAGCCCTTCGTCACAACATGTAATAGTACAAAAGTACCTAGACAGACATAGTAAAAATCATTAATGTATATTAAGCATCTAACGAAGAGCTTCTTTCTGTGATGGTTAAACAACATTATCGACATTTGGAATTCCTCCTAATATCTGTTCAATCCCAACAAAATGTCTCGTCTTCTTGATTTCTGCAGAGAAAAAGTTGGAGAAGTATTGTGTTCACATTTCAGTTTCATTTAGAAAAGTTAATATTTAAGGCTTCAATGCTTCCCAAGCCGCCATCTTTTTTCCCTTCACAAAATCTATTTAATTATGTGTATCTCTATCGGAATGTAATGTTTTTTCAGAAGTTTTGTTGATATTTTTTTTTCGAAATTCATCTACTGGAGTGTATTTCATCCCCTAGTTTTACTAAAAGTCAATTCCAAAAAGCAAAACGCACAACAAAGGCTTTGTGTGATTATAGAATAGAGACTGGTCAAGTAGCTATATAATGTATGGATATACATCTTCACATTCAAGAGATTGTATACATTTATGTTAACTTCAACATATACTAAAGGTAAGTACAATTGATTTCCCTTTCCTCAAGAAATACTAAAGGGCTGCACTTATACTAAATCGGTTGAATGTTTATACACAGAGCTACGTGAAAATATCTAACGTCTAGGTTTGAGCTTCTATATTGTGTCCTTCTGCCTAATTGAACATTCTAGGCCATGCCGAATCATCGCGTACTGATTGGAACCAGTGTCACATACTGTGGTGCAACAATAGATCATCAAACTCGCTTCACATGGTCCATGCCATTTATGGTCTCCAACAAAGTAATGACCATGAGCCCTAAAGAAATTTTGGCAGTTCATGTGTAACCAATAGAAAGGGTAAATCCATTAAATGGCACACTGTTAAAAATCTTATGCCACAGGAAAGAAAACATATCTCAACCAGAGTTGGGAAATAATGATTACCTACTTTTTATATTTTTTCAATTTTCATTTCGATTAGGTATATGTAATTATTTTAGTAATTGAACTTTTCCATTACCTTTACACACATTTATACTTGAACACAAAAATACATTTCCATTACTTTTAATTGTAACTGAAAAAATTCACTTACTAGTTACATGTAATTGAAAATTCACTTCAAAACTACATTTATTTAAAAAGGTTATGTTTGTGCAAGTAATTGAAGGTATAACACTATGCTAATTACATTCAAGGTAATTGATTACTCAGATTGTAGTTATTCATCATATGTTTTCATTTATTTAAAATCACTAGGAATTTAATGGACAAAAGCAATTAATTATTTCAATTTTGAGTAAGTAATCATAATTGAAAATTTTTTTAACCTTTTCGAAGATTACTTTTGTTTTCAATTACATTAACTTAACTTAATTGAATTGGTAGTTATTGAAACTTTATAATTATATGTAATTGAATTTCTTCTTTACATTTAAGAGAAGTTAAAATTTTTTTCGAGATTTCAATTACAGTATAAAATTACAAATCAACTTTTTTATCATTACTTCCCAGTTCGGGTCTCAACCTGCGAGAGTTCAAATAATTAATTATTAATTAACACAGATATTTACTAAGTCATCACTGATCAAGATCTCTGGATGAAGAACAAATATTTTATGCAGAGTTTTTCCTACGTGCTATAAATATTTCATGTCTTTTAATAAATAATGGCAATGGAGGGGCCTGTTTTTTTGGAGCCGAATTAATCCCACATAACTTTTCCCACATACCTACTCCACCAAAATTGAAACAGCCCTTTCCATAGTGTTGCTCTTCTAAACTAAACTTTGCAAATAGTTATGTACCTATGCAATTTTCAAATTAATTTCAACGAAAGTGCATTTCTGGTTTTTAATTGAAAATTAACATAAAGGCTGTGAGGGTAAGCCATCTGTTGGTTTCCTTTTAAAAAGGCTGCATTAAACTATTCTTGCATAATTGAAAAGCAGTGAATCTTCTGATCAATCGTGAAATATTGTTTTCTATCCTTGCCAGGTTTGGTTCCTATTAGTCCGGGAGCCGATCGTAAGATTACCTACCTCATCGCGGCCACGCAAAAATTGGATGCCAACTGATAGCCTTAGTCCAAACACTGACGAAACTACTGGTTGGACAAGCTTTATCTGATCGCAATGGTTAGAAAATTTACTTTTCAGGTTGCATTTTCCACTAAATGTACCATTAATATAAGCAACTTCTATAAATGAGGTATCAACTGAAATCTAAGACTGTCTTCTACACGATACCAATGGTCGGACAGACTTTTTCTGGCTAGCTAGCTGTTGCCACGAGTCCCACCATTTTTTTTTAATGGTCTTTTTTAACACTGCGTTTTACATTACGGAAAACTGAATAAAATCATTTCAAATAGCTAAGAAAGTGGCCTTAAACACTTTTTTTCCATTTTTATCCAAGGATGCACAAAATCCCTAATTTTAGAAAGGTGGTTCGACTCGTGGCAGTCTGTCCGACCATTGGTATCGTGTAGAAGACAGTCTTAGCTTTCATTTCATACCTCATTATTATATTATTGGTACATTTAGCAACCTTAAAAGTGCATTTTCTAACCATTGCGACCAGATAGAGCTTGTTCGACCAGTAATTTCGTCAATATTTGGACTAGTGATTGGTCATGGTACTATCTTTGGCAAGAAAGTTTTTATTTATTTGTATAGAATAGCTTGTTAACGCTGCTGACGATTATAGATTGGAGTTTCTTCGGAGAAGTTTTAGAGTTATTGAACCAAACTGGCCTGTTACTAGCTGATAACTGGTTTCAAGAGTTGCTAGTAGATAAGAGCTTTTCTCTACTGGCTTAGCACATATCAGTTCTTCTTTTTCATCAGGAGTTATAGATGCGATGGAAGACAAAGTTATGACTTTTTTGTGGAAAGTTCATTGGTAAATCTCAGCTGCTCCTTGAAGTTGACGATAATCTAATTCCTTTTGGGGAGTGCTTATGTGATACCTCTGCTATTTTCAGCAGATCAACTGCATCTGCTTCCTGGTATTCTAAAGCTGATAGGCTTCAATATTGATAAGTTGGTCTGGATACCTCATTTGTTGTAAAACTTGAAGAATTAGCTGAAATGAGGTCCTCAACTCTTTGGATATAACGATGGTTAATATGTGAGCGATTCATCAGCTAAATTGCATTCACTTGAAATTTGTTGGTCTGAGGTCATAATGTTGTATAGAAGTGGTCCACGTTAAGGGCTCTAAGTGCACCTCATCAGAGTAGATGAGTTTCTGAGAAAATATCGTCAATTCTGAGCTGCAGTAAACAGAGAAGTGGGATAACGAAGAGAGTTGTAATTTTTCTTCAGTAGCTCATTCAATTGAAGCTTTTAAATAAATGCTACAAAATTTACATATATGCACGGCTTCTTTTAGAGATAGTGTGATTTACGTTCAGTTTTTTCTTAAATTAATTTTCCTTTGGATGGCGAAGAAATGCTTCATGCATCGTATATGGAGGTGTTTTTAGCGTTGACCGTCACCGTGTGTCCAACTCACCTTTCTGCAAGGCAAATGAGACTCAAACTCCTTTCACCCTTCAGTCTCTGACTGACTCCACCCCACCCGCCCAGGACTGCGCTTTGCATTACTTCAGAAGTACTGTGTACAGTCATACACATTTTCGGCCCCACTCTGTTTTGTGGTCTTTTTCTCTTTCTATTTCTTCCTCGGAGAATTTGCATAGAATTTTGTCGCTGGTCAGCATTTTTTCAACTTTGTTGTCTGGCGTGGAGGTGTCGTTATAGCTTCACTCCAGGGGCCTATTTCAGCTTGTCTACAACAGAGCTACATCAATTACATCGTTCATTTAAGTCCTCCAACTACATTATTTATATTTGTCTGATTCAAACATACAACTGAAGTTATGGAAATAAAAGTTAAAAAAGTAGTACAGGTAAAATAGGATAAATAAAACAAAAAAATTGGTACCACCCTCCAAAAAAATACCCTTTAACCACAGACATTTTTATATAAACTCTTCTTATTATTGCTTTTCATGACAAATGAACCATTTATACCAAGTTTTATCGACGGACCACCATTTTCAACAAGTTTTCGATAATATTTGACTTCTATACTGAAAATATAGTCATCCTAACATAAAAATGACAATAACTTTTTTCACGGAGATCGTATCGACTTGGTTTTGGTGTCATTTGATTCAGCATTGAAAACATGTGTCATATGCTTAGGTTGCACCAAAGTTAATTTTTCCGTTTGATACACCACAACTTACGCCCCTCCCCCCTTCAAAAAAACACCCTTCCATATGAAATATTTTTATAGACTCTTTTAATTCTTCATTCTCATAGTACATGAAACGTTTTCACCAAGTTTCATGGTGGTACCAATTTTTGTTTTATTCGAAGGCCTTTCTGTACTATTTTACCTGTACTAAAGTTTAATAAATTACAATAACTGGTGTAGTTGTAGGATAAAGCTGTAAAATGAAGTTGATGTAATTGATGTAGTAGCGCAGAAAAAGGCCCCAGATCTCCTCCTTATAAATAGTTCCCATCTACAGCAGGTGAAGAAGATATGTTCCACAGAGTCTGCTGGAGAGTCTGTGTAACGCAGTAGCACAAGCAGGATTTTTTCTTACAAATCCCCCTCCCCCCCAGTCTGAATTTGTATGTACAGCATTTATTTGGATGACACTTATAAAAAAAACTACAGTACAAAAATAATTTTTTTTTATTATAAACGACCAATAAATTATAAAAAGTATGCCAGTCGGCAGAGGTTTCTTTCTTGTAAAAATGACGTGGTTGTAAGTGTTGTGCGTCAGCCACTATTTTTAAAAACACATCTCGAGATCTGTTCAGCGTATCTATAAAACAAATGTTAGGACCCTTACTGTAGTAAACTTTTGTCGTAGACATTTTTCTTTTTACCAGTAGGAAATTGATGAGAGTATTTCCTGCTACTACATTAACGGCTGGTTTCGATGAAATTCAGTGAGACCAAGTATTGCGTAAAGCTCCACGTCCTAGCATTGCCACCATCTGCTTCTAGTATTTCTTTCTTCAGAGTTCACTTGCCCAAATTTCACAACCGTAGAGGAGAATATTTTACGTGCTCAATATCAGAAGCTTTCGGTTGCTGGCTGCTGGATCACCTACATCCGCCATTAATCTGCCTAATGACGTTGCAACCTTTGACTCTCGTTCTGCTGCTGACTCTACGTATGTATATATTGACATAAAGTGAGTTTTATTGAACCAAGTGAGCTTCAATTAATGCCAAATGCTTCAATTCATCCCCTCTTCTAATAACTTCAGACCTTCAAAGTCAATTTGAAAGTCGATTAAAGTCAGGATTGTCTTCGTAGTGAGCAGTACTATTTCCGTCTATTCTATCTAACTTAAAAATTTAGCTGTATATTGCCTTTGCCATTGCCACCGTCACGATATCTTCTGAATATTCTACGAGGAAGGTATCTTCCGGCATCTCCATGCGAAGAATTCCTTCATAAGAGATATTCCAGAGGTCAGGCTCCAAGATTATCCTTTTCTTCTTAGTCTAAGAGCCGACAACAAATTTTGGGAGTGGAGGTATAACCAAAATCGGAGTATGAGAGATTATAGGTACATGTATCATGATATCAAATACCAAAGTCTGGCAAGTTTTGTTTTCAGCCTTTGGGAGGGGTGGGGGGTTAAAAATTGCTAGATCCCCTGATTTATGTTCAGGTTTATAACCTCTTTAATTCATTTAAAAAAAAACCGGGTATGACTCCCTGTCTTTTTTTCTAAGCATAAACACCACAATTTTGACGTTCCGATTAATAGAACTCAAGATATAACCATTTTACGTGAACCTCATCATCCCTTTTTTGGAGATTTTCAGCAAAACAAAAAATCAAAAAATAAAGTCTCCACAAAAATGCCAATAAGGCGTGCTTAAAAAGGTAAAATCATGGGTTCTATTTATCGGATCACCAAAATAAAAGTCTTGAGACTTAGGAAAAATGACAGAGTATCATATCCTATTTTTTAAAAGTGAATTGAAGTGTTAATGACCCCTCCATATAAAAAGGAAACCAAGCGGGTTTTAAACCCCCACCCCCACCAAAGGCTGAGAAAAAAATTGCCAGACTTTCATATTCCATATCACGATACATGTACCTTTAATCCCTCATACTCCGATTTTTGTTATACCTCCACTCCCAAAATTTGCTGTCGGCTCTTGGTCTATCTGCGTCTATCATAGAACAGCCCCAGTCCGGTCTTTCACCATCTGCAGGAGGTACATTGGAGTGTTGAAAGTATTCTCGAGCACATTCAGCTTGTCACTCCATCTTGCTGAAGGCGTTTCTGACGTCCAGAGTTGCGAAAATTACGATCTGTCTTTAGTAGCTGTTTACTTGTATCGCTCCGATCTTAGAGCAACTTTTTCGGCATCCATAGGTACTGCTTTTCTGATAGTAAATCTTTTGCTGTGTGCAGTGATGGTTAGTCACGACCCATTTTGGCAACAATTCTAATATTCTCTGTTAAACTCACAGAACAAAGATTTGAATATGTTTGGTTATCATTCAGCAAACCAGTCTCAGGAAAATTCTTCACAAATTTGCGTACAGCAGCTGCAGTTGGTACATAGTTTTGAACGCAATATCTTTTCTAATTTCGTACATTGTACATGTGCGTCCAAAGCTCATAGCTGTTGTTAATCAGAATACCAACCACCTACCCTTAAATTAAAAATAATTTTTGCAGCTTTTACATTCAATTTCTTCTCAGAGTACAAGCGTTAGAACCGGTACTAATTCCAAATCCAGTATTTCTCATTGATTTATACTTTTGTGTGTATGAGAAAATGAAATAATACTGATTTGAGTACTATCCTAGTAACTTTGAGACTAATATCAGTATTAACGTTAGGACCCTGTGAATAAATGGCCGTAATGTTTTTGTTCCAGTATTTTTTGTCAGTGTAGGAAGAGTGTCCCTTAGTTCAACTACCGGTATTCAGTCATTCACAAGTCTTTAGTCCGAAAATTTTCTATCCGCTCTCATTTTCATTTCGGGACGTCATACAGTATAGATAGAAAACATATCCTTTACAATTCATCTGCTTTTGTCCTCTAGCCAATTGGTCAGGAAGCTAGACGATAGGAATAGAATGTATATTTGATGCTTCTACGTGAGTGTGAAGTCATTTCGTAGGACGACAACTATCAACGGTATACAAAAGACAGGCATACAGCATCGATTGTAAATATTCTCACTCCTTCATATCCTGTCCAGCTATACAGGCTTTCTAGCCATATAGAGTCCTTAGCGTGACCAATGCATGCATAAAAAGGCTGCAGCATACCTTTATACTTAACACATACGATTTAATGTATATAGGTATATCTATGTATGTATAATGAATAACGGTCACCCACCATCATCAGAGCTTTACCAAAAGACTGTATTGAAAAGATGCTAATACCATCAATGTGTAGTCCTAGCCATACCAGTACCATGTATTTGCATATTAAACGAGATTTAACCAATGTCACTTGTAATGGCTTGCGAGTAGACATAATGTTGTTCCGCCATCTAAAAACGGATGTCATCACTCATACAGGAAATCCGGTTGAATTATTGATGAGATATTAAGTCAATTTTGATCCTTATTGTAAATGTTTAGGCATGCAAAAGGTTATTTTCATTAATCTGACGAACTTGGTTAGTTACATACCTGCGGTTGAAAAAAAAATGTTTAAGCTTAGATAAATATACGTCGAAAAGAACTAATTTTAAAAAGACACAAAATTAATTATGTTAAATGTTATAATTTTTAAATTTGAAATTTACAAATGTATTCATTTTAAACGTAATGTCTATTATTTATTTATTAAAACTGCTGTCACTGCATACAAACTATTTAAACTTTTACCCTGGCTTATAGGTATCATTTTGTAACACCTTTTTGCTAAAACAAATTCAACAGGTTATTATATGTATTATTAGCAAATAGCTTAATGCAATTGAAGCACTTTTAACTATTGCAACTATTTTAACGTTTAGTAAGCATCCTTGGACACCTATAGCGCACTCATCACGTTTAGTTATAGTACCTATATAATTCTATATCAAAACGACCCGAATATATTTTACTATACAAAGAATAATATTCCATCCAGGGCCACATGAATATTCATGGGCACGCGCTAAAAACTGGCTAGAGGGTGTGCAATTAATTCCTCCTTTTGCATTTGAAATTTTTTGTTTATCTTTTGAAGCAGCCAGCGCACACAAAAGTGGGAGTTTTTGTCCTTGGTCATAGGTATACCAAACCAACTCGCTTTTGCTGCTATATAGCTTCATGTCAACTTTGAACAGAATTTTCTTTTGAGTAAAAGAGTATCCGCCCTTGTAACTGGAGTATATTCAGTTACCGGTTATATATAAAATATTATAGGTACTCGTAGAATAAGAAGACACATTTTGCAGGTACCAACCTTCAAGTACCTGATCCCTGTTGGAAGGCGTTTAAATCCCTTCTTTGAATAGAATATATTAAAAGATAGACATATAATGAGTATTAAAAATTTACAGATTTCACTCCTTGAGTAACGATGGGGACATTGAAAATGACTTGCTAATGCTAGATAAATCCTTAATCTTTATAATTTATACAATCTTTTTTCTCTTTTAAATTTTATCTTTACCAATTTATACATACATATCAATTTAGTTCATCTTTTTTATGAAGACCAATCCAAACATTATATTGAACTAAGAAAACTAAAAATTTGTTAAACAAACTTTATTCGCACTTCCATCTTTACTTGCGCTTAGTTACACCAAATTGTTTTTTTTTTCTTCAGCTTTAAAAATAATTAAGGAAGGATAATTTTTAAGCCGTTAATCCAACAAAAATCGGAGCTCTTAATTGCTTAATACATACATTTAATTTTCCCTCCGTTTTATCTTCAACCAAATTTTGATTCTTCCCTAAGCGCAAAATGATGTTAGCATATGTATAACTACTTTTTTTTCTTATTTCGTCCTGTATTCGTTTTTCGTTTTCCAAAATCACGTTTTTTGTAACACTAAATAAAATTATATTTTCCAAAAAACAAATATTTAATGTTGGTAGTTGTTACCTCTCCCCAAAATTTGTCTTCTCTTATTCCCACTGTAGTTTTTTTTATTTTGTTTCATTTTCAAATATACAAAAGAGGTGTTTTCTTTTTGCCGTGCCACCTAAAAACAGAAATGTTTTATTCGAGGTACTGCCTCTTGCGAGGAACTGACAAATCCTCCAAGAGTATACTTGTCATGAAAAAGTGCTTCTCATTTAGCCGTTCGGACTCGGCAAAAAACTGTAGGTCCCCTCCATTCCTGCCCAACAAACACGCACACAGGAATGGTTGTGAGTTGTAAGTCACTAGGCCCTGGTTCTCCTCGAGCTGTTGCGCCACCCAATTTATTTATTTATTTTTGTTTTCTTTTTGTTATTTTATTGACCCACATAAATTATTTTCCCGCTTGTCTTCTAATCTTATATTTTTCATTTACTTCGTGCGGTACCTTACTTTTTTCTTTTTGATTTAGCTTTGTGGTAGCACCAAACAAAAATTAAAAATTTCTACACCTATTGCTTGTTTATTTCGGTCTGTATTTGAATAGATTTTTCCTAACTCGTGTAACTGTTTAATTGTGGTAGGCAACGCTAACTTATATTTGATTTTCCCTCAAATATATGCCTACAAACGAATTTTCAACGCTGCTGTTTGGTACGTGTCAGAAAAATTCTATTTTTCTTATGCCCTTTGTAGTTTTTTTTTTTAATTTTGGGGTTTATTACGAGTCTTTTCGAAAAAATTCGGCAAGACAAAAGTCAACCAAAAATTCTTGATGGACTTAAAATTTCTATCAAATAGGAAAATATTTACTAATACAAATTAGCAATAACGATAAATCGACTTTTAGTCTAATCAACCAGTCTGTTTTGAAGAGACTCTTGCAATACGGTCCTTTATTGCATTTTCAAAAAGAGGCTGGTTGTGACCCACACTAGTAACTTCCAATTTGTGGTGCCCCGGAAGCTAGAGGTCCAATGTTATTTTTTTGTATTCAACAACTTTTGGTATAGTCTTTGTATTTTTTTTTTTTTGCATTAAAAAAAACAGTTTGTTGAATTATTATACAAAACCTACCGATTGTCAATTATAATCTAGTACATACATATATATAGAAACCCGAAACCAATATGATTATTTGTTCCTAACATATTCGAGACTAAAAACAATTCAACATTTTTTGGTAAGGTTTTTTGTAGTTTTTTTGCTTAAAAAACTGGTTATGGGATATTTTTACAAATCCTTATTTATAGATAAATATACCCAAAAGCTAATATCATTGTTTGTTCTCAAGATATTTGGGACGAACAAAAATTTTCTACAATTTTGTTAAGTTTCTTGTAGTTTTTTCGATAAAAATAATTATTTGTTGAATATTTTTACAAATTTTATCAATCATTTATTATAAACTCATTTAAAGAATAAAATTAGCCTGAAGTCAATATCATTGTTTGTTCTCAAAATATTTGAGATGAAAAAATATTTTCCACAATTTTTGGTGAAGTACCTATCTTGTAGTTCTTTTTCACTTAAAAAAAAACTTTTTGTTGAATTTTTTATAAATCCTATCAATTATCAATTCTAAGCTAGTGTGTGGACTTAAACTAACCCGATGTCATGTCATTATCTGTTCTCAAGATTTTTGAGGCAAAAACCAATTATTTAATAATTAGTGTGTAGAATTGCTTGCAGTTTTTCGCTTAAAAAAAACTATTAATTCAATATTTTTTAAAATTTTATCAATTTGTATCTATAAACTAGCGTATAAAATAAAATAACCTCGAAGCCAATATCATTGTTTGTTGTCAAGATATTCGAGCCAAACAACTTTTTTCAACAATTTTCATCTACATTTTTTTATTAAAAAAAAAACTATAAGTTGATATACTTCTATATTTTAATCAATTCCTTATTACGTCAATTTGCGTAGAATAAAATTAACCTGAAGTCGATTTGTTCTCGAGATATCTGAGACTAAGGAAATCTAGGGAGCGAAACGTGAAGATATGTTAAAATTTTTATTTTGACAAATCGGGCCATTTACAATAACTTCCAATGGGAAGTTAAAAAATTATAACTTTTTTATGTTTTAGTTTTGTGATTTTATTGACCTATATTTGTATTCCCACTTGTAGGTATTCTT
This sequence comes from Dasysyrphus tricinctus, assembly GCA_963921185.1. Classification (NCBI taxonomy): domain Eukaryota; kingdom Metazoa; phylum Arthropoda; class Insecta; order Diptera; family Syrphidae; genus Dasysyrphus; species Dasysyrphus tricinctus. The sequence continues at coordinate 65,135,254 of OY992532.1, read as the reverse complement.
ATTTCATATTTTTCATTTTCTTCGTTAATCCATCTAATCATAGCTAAACAAAACACAACAGTAAAATAATAAACAAACAAAAAACCCCCAACAAATATCCTAACGAACCTACCTGAAAACTAAACATCCCACATGCATTCTATCCTACTTACCTTTCACGCACATCGCATTCTATACTATTAATAAAAAAAATATTTACCGGCAAGCAGCGCAAACAAACCTCCCAACTCCAAGGCATCTTTGCAACTGAAGACAGACTGAACACTGAACACTGAAATGAACAGTCTCTTATAATAAACTACTAGACAGATATCAGGGATGAAATCGTGTTTCAGCAATGTATCAAAATATAAAAGGAAAGTGTATCGAATTGTACTTTTTGATTTGATTTGATAATATTTTGTCCACATTTGCTGTTGTATGAACGTATGTAATATTTCTATATCCAATTAATTAAAAAACAACTTAGCTGTTTATGTTAATTAACATATAAGGTACATACATACTTACATATGCGAAACTTTTATAACAAAACTGTAGGAATTTGTTGCAATACCCTTCGATTTTGCGAGATTTAAATTTTATAAATTTAATGTTTTCGATTTTTAATTGCGAGATTGTTGAAACCGGTATTTTGTAGATGCCATTTTCTCGAACAAACTGTATTAATCATTTTTATTTCTTCTGTTATATCGATGTCAGCCTCGGTTCACAGTATACATTTTGTGAGGTCAGATGATTTTCTTTTTAATTTACTTTATCTTTTTCGTTGAATGCAAAAGTGGAGTACTTTAGCAAAGTGGAGTGTATCGAAAAAAGTACAATCTTATCGACTTTTGCAACCCTGGCAGAGATAGAAAGAAATCTTCAATGAACTATGGGACTATATTTTTGTGCTCTGTTTATTTGGGCTGTTTGTCCGCACAAAAACTTGCAAATCGACGACGATGAATTTTAGGAATATTGATTAAAGATTTAGTACCACTTTTTAATTAATTGTATTTTCGATTTGTGAAGCTTATATAGAACGTACAGCAACGTATGATATATCAAAATAATTGTCAATTATTCAAGCTGCTAATAAAACAAAAACTAATTGTCTAGGTGCACAGATTAAAGAGTTAGTAGGTGATATGTAAATGAACAGAAATATGTTATTATCTCGGCTTAGGTACGATTAAAAAAATTTTACATGTTATATGTGAATCTATATAATCTATCTCCGGTATGAATTTGAGATTTTTAAATGCAACCATTTAAAAGATAAAAAATAATAACTGCGAAAAATCGATCAACAAAAATTATATAAAATATATAAAATATAAAAAAATACTAGGTAGGTATCAAAATTTCCTGAAACGAAACAATTTGTTATTTAATATCTTTCTTAAACTATACAATTTAGTACAATCAGCCTTAACTCTGATGTGTAGCATTTGTGAGCCATCTTTTTTAGAACTTTGAACTTACAACCAATAATATCTCACTTTGTAGATTTTTTGGAATTGCAAAATATATGTACAAAATTGTTATATTAAACTTAACCATCGATAAACAAAAAAAAATATTACTCTGGCACTTCTCATTTGTTTTCTTTTTTTGTTCGACCATTTCACATAAAACCATATTTTAAAAAACGTCATATTGCACCTCTACATTATTTTCCTATCATAAACATTTTCAAAAAATTTCCAACGCTTAGATTTAGTTTTAGAAGCACAATGCACTGCTGAGTGCTGACTGCACTAGCTCTTGCATTTTATAATTATAGTAATATGTATAGTTAAAACTTATATTGTTCATTTCAGAAACACCAACCAAAAATTCAACCGTACCCTCCCTATCCGCCTGCAATCATCTTCTATACATATTTGTTCATTCCAAAATGAATGGTAACACCACCAAAAATTCGATCTTATCCCCCATATACGCCAGCGTTCATCTCATATTGCCATTGTTCAATTTATTCATTTTAGTAACACCACCAAAAATTCGATCTTATCCCCCTTATACGCCAGCGTTCATCTCATATACACACTTGTTCACTTTATTCATTTTAGTAACACCATAATTTACTCAAAACGACCCTATAAACATTTTCAATGTTAATAGCCTAAGAATGGAGATGCTTCAAAATGGATTTTCTTATGGAATTATGAAAATTTAAAGGAACTTTGAGATTGTTACATATTTTAAATTTAATTTGACATGGAGGTCAAATTCGTTAGAAAGAACTAAACTTGTCCATCGCAAATTATAAATAAACATTGAATATGGTTTTAATGTTTGGAATTAAATTAGTAAAATATATGTAACTTTAAAAACCGTCAACAATTAGACGTTGTCCATCAAAAATAAACAATACATTAGCAATTTTATCTGTAAAGAAGCTCCTCAACAATTTAAATTATTTTTTATGCTTTTGCGTACAAATTATTGTGGGATTTAGAATATTTTTTTTACTTGCGATATAGGTACTATAAGGCAAGTTTTGGATTCGTGCAAAAAAAAAACAATTTGAGATAACAATCAAACTTTAATAAATTTATTTTGGTAAAGGCTTCCTTCTGGTGGAAAACCATTTTTCAGAAAATGGTTATTAATGGTACCTCCAAAAGAACCATTTTTTTTTTTTTTTATTTTCTACAAATCGGTATTGTATTTTTTTTATACAGAAGCTTCCAAAAAATATAAATAGTTTTGTGTACCAAATTTTTTGGATTTTTAAAAAATTGTTTAAAATTTTTTTTTTGGAAAATCAAATATTTCGAAAATGATATGATCGATTTTTTTGAAACTCGATACTTATGAGTTTTTTTGTACTCTCTAAAATATTTTTAGAAAAAATTTTACATTTATAAGAAAATAACGGTACCTTCCATACAAAAGTTAAAAAACCGCAAAGATAAATATTTTTTTGCTTAAAAACGACTGCTTCGATTTTGATTAAACTTTTTTCATATTCTAAAATTAGTACGGTCTACTACCAAAAATTATAAAATTTTACACTTAGCAACTTTTAATAGTACCTGACATATAATGTTTTTTTTTTTTTTAATTTTCTCGTTATCGGCTAAACGGATTTAGATGAAATTTTTTTATATACAAATTTCAGATAAGATTAAATAATATTGCATAACAAAATTTTCAAAAAAAAAAGTTTTGAATTTAAAAAAAAAAAATCAAAATTTTTTTTTAAAATTCGATATCTCAAAAACGGGTTGACAATTTTTTTTTCAAATTTTGTTTTTATATACACATAAATATATACTGTATTTATGTGTATATAAAAACAAAATTTGAAAAAAAAGAACTACAAGAACTACAGAGGCATATCCCTGCTGAATGTTGCCTACAAGATCCTATCGAACGTACTATGTGAGCGTCTAAAATCTTTCTGCAACACTACGATCAGCACGTACCAGTGTGGCTTCAGGCCAGGCAGATCAACGACAGCGCTACCACCCTATAAAAGATTGAGCGCAGTATATATGAGGAAAAAACGCAGTAGATTGCAATATACCGCAGTAGATTTCAGAAAATACACAATTTATCAAATTCAATCAATTTCTAATGCATTTTACTAAAGAAAAAATATAGAAGTATCTGGAGACTCAACAATGACTTCAACAACGAACTCCACTATAATATTAATTCCAGCAATAACAAAAAATAAAAAAGAAGATTTATAAACTAAATTAGTAAAAAGTCACATTTGTTTGGAAAATTCATACATATACGAATATTTTTGCCTTACTTTCTTTTTATATTCGCGATTTATGTTTAAATTTATTGAAAAAGTCAATAATTCCTGATGAGTCTGAGGCCGACCAACAATCTTCATTGGGGTCTGTTAGCTTTTTGGCTAACTTTGGATAATTTTCAAAATTCTGAAAGGAGGAGTTTATTCGTTTTGCTGCGCAGTAGATTTTCATTTTGGGCTAAACGCAGTAGATCTACTGCTAAAGGAGTAGGGTGGCAGCGCTGATCAACGATAGACCAAATCTTCACATTGAGGCAAATCCTGGAAAAGACCAACGAATTTCAAGTCGAGACCCACATATGATAGCATAAGTCGCCAAGAGCTTCTATTGGCGATGTCGGAACTCGGGATCCCGAAAAAACTGATCCAGCTATGCCGCATGACGCTACAAAGTACGCGGTGCAACGTGCAAATGGGTAACAGCTCATCCGAGTTATTCCAGACGTGTACAGGGTTCAGACAAGGAGATGCGCTATCATGTGATTTCTTCAACTTAGTCCTGGAGCAGATAGTGCGCAAGAGTGGTGCTAACATGGAAGGCACTATCTTCAACAGGTCTTCTCAGCTGCTTGGCTATGTGCACGACATCGACATCATCGGCCAGTCCAAGAGAGCTGTTCTTGAAGCATTCACAGCTATTGATGAACAGGCAAAACGCGTTGGTCTTGAAGTGAATGAGGACAAAACAAAGTACATGCTATCAACAAACAAAGCCTCATCTGTCCATCGCCTAGGACAAAACGTCACTGTTGGTAGCTGTAATTTCGAGGTAGTCAAGGAGTTCACCTACCTCGGAACAAACATCAATTCCACGAACGACACCTTAGTGGAAATCCGACGAAGAATTACCCTAGCGAACCGCTGCTACTTCGGTTCGGCCAAACAAATGGGTTCAAAACTCCTTTCTCGAAAGACAAAGTGCACGCTATCATAGACTAACTAATAACATAGACTAACTAATAATAAAGACAGGCCGCTTCATATAAAGAAAAAGGACCCGATTTGAGATTGCCTCCACCTAGATTGCCTCCACTTCATACATGTTTTGTACTTGGCGAGAAAAGCTTTCGCTTCATATGAAGCTTTCAAGTTGCATCGAACTGAAATTCATTTCACCACTATCGCAAGTGTACCTGTTTTTGTTGTTAGTTTTTGGGTATTTTGTCTGTTTTTTTTTTTGTTTTGCAATTAATGAAGGTTGTGAAGCAGTGGTGGTAGTTTTTTTGTCTTCATAGTTTGCTCTAACTTAAATTTAGCTTGTGTGTGTGTACACTTCAGGTAGGTATATTTATTTCATTCTTGTCGATCTTGGCAAGAATTTTCGTTTTTGGGTTTTGATTTGGTAGGTTTGAAGGAAAAATTTGTTCTTCGAGGATTTCTCTTTTTTCACGTTTGGGGGTGGATGTTGAGAATATATGACTGTTCTGAAGTAATGGTAGACTTGGTGGCGGTTGTTTCATTTATTCTTTTTTGTGCGCTTGCTTGTGTACTCTTGCATATAGGTACATTCATAAATATAATCTCGATCTTCTAGTAATGACATAAGGATTTTCGTTTTTGGTGGTTTCGAGGATTTCTATACAGCATTACGAAGGAATATTTTTTTTTATTTTATGCATTTATTTATTCAGTACCGAAATAAAAAAATGTTAAGAAATACAGGTGAATAACATACCTTATTTGTTAAATTGCAAAAATAAACTTACCGAGTCGAGGAGTATGTTCGCAAATGATGTGTATAACATTTCTTTAAATCGAGTAAACTTATTGTAAAGTTAAAATGCATATTTAAAGCATAAATAAAGATTCATTATTTCTATACATTCATGTGTTTTTGTTAAAATTTTCTAGGGAAATGCGCCCGAAAATAGCCACATTTTCACTCTAAACGAATTTGCACTTCTCATACTTAGTAATTTATCATGTTCACTTCAATCATTATAGTTTTCTAAAAATATAATCCTTGTTATATTATCATTCATTTCATACCTTAAAAAAGAATTACTGAAGTTATAAACCATTTCCGGAGAGCTTATTCGTGATATTCCAAATACTGTATTTGTACCTAGTTTGCAAAATTTTGGGTTGAGTAATTTTCAAAAATCGATATAACATCATGTGGTTAACCAAGAAATATGTCTGATACACCAAAATAGCCTGTTATTAATCAAAATTATTTTAAAATACAAATTTTTAAAATCGTAGCGTTTCTCGACTTATATAGAATTTAATGCAGCGGGATCGAGATTTTTTTTATTTTTTTTTGCTTTACCTGGATCAAAATACAAATTTACTTGCAATTGATTAATATATTGAAACTTAACGGTGGAGCTTGTGAGCAACACACATAAACATACTCGTATATGTACGAGTATAATCAAATTTTAGTTAGGTTATGCAAAATAGAATTTTGGAAAACTAAAATCATTTGGTGGGTGTGGTCAACAGATATGAACTATATAATTCGCTGGTAGGAGGTGGAGGATTAATTTAGCAGTTTTTGAATGTATGTAAATTATCTTTAAAAAATCCATTTTCTTTTCTTTCTATTCGAAAATACTATTATTTTGGATATTTAAAGCATAATTTAAGATTCTGTATTTTGTTTAAGATTCATTTTATTTCTTAATATTCAAGCTTACTATTGATTTCCAGGAAAATGAGCTCGAAAGAATTGATATTTTCTCTGTAAACCAAGTTACACCTCATACAATAATTTCATATTCATTGGAACTATTACAGCTTTTATAAAAATATAAATGATAGGTATAAGTATAAAATTTCATCGAATTTATCGTTTTTATAGAATAGAAATTTGAGTTGAAATTAAAAGTCATTAGAAGCTCAAATGCTTAAATATTATTCAAAAAAAAATTTAACACTTAAAAAAAAAAAAAAAAAAATACAAAAAAATATAGGCACGAGTATAACTACCTATGGAAACAGAATTGAAGAACTAAAATTAATAAGAAATAAAAAAAAAAAAAAAAACACTTAAAACATAAAATAAAAATATTCAGAACCTCAAGAATTAAAACTATAAAAAAATAAAATAAAATAAAAACGTAAAAAAATAAGAAAGAGTAACAAAAATGAAAAAAAAAAATAAAAAAGTTGCATAAATAAATGGTGCATAAATAAAAGAATGGTTATTCCAGCTGAATTGAAATGAGAGCAACCATTGCTTTTTGCTTATTTTCCAAAAAAAAAGAAAAATGAAAAAACGAAAATGAACATACTGGTACATAATGAACATACCTTTAAAATTTGAGACCTTTTTGTTCAAAGAAATTGCTCATTCAACAAACAGTAATTTAAAAGGAATATGTAAATTATCGATTTAACTGAATTAAAAATATAACAAAATTAAAACCACTTAGCAATCTTGAAATTAATCAGAAAAATAATGCCGACAAAAAATTAAAACTCAAAAAAAAAATATTTAAAAATGCAAAAAAAAGAAAAACTAAACTACAAAAAAACAAAAAAGGTAAGAAAAAGACGAGAAAAACATAAAAATGAACTTTTCGAATAGGATAGCAAATTGAGAGCAAAAATACGAATAATTTCTCAATTTTGTTTACTGATTAAAACTGAATTTCTATCTACATGCCAACTTTCATGAGCAAAGATCTGTTAGAGTAGAGAAGTGCACTAACTATTTGCCTCAATTATTTAAATAAATCATTTTTTATTTAAATAAAGAAAGGTTCTCTACTTTCAAAATTTAAATGGAAATGGCATTAAATCATACTGCTATTTTGATATACCTATCATAAGAAATAATTTCACTATCAACATAAGCTGAAATAAAAAAATTTTTCTATATCCGTTAAGCCAATAATGGGAAAATTCAAAATAAAAAACATAAAATATAAAAAATGTCTTTTTAAAAAGTCTTGTATTAAGAAACTGCTAAATTGATCCTCCTTATGGCAAACTATATGGGTTATATATTTCAACCACCCCCCCACCAGATGGTTTCATTGTTTTATTCATGAAGTCCTAAGAAACGTGTTGTTGCTGTGCATTGCTCACAAGCTTAAGTATTAAAATTGAATTCAATATTACCTTTTGTTTTGCTTCATAAAAGTTCAATAAAACGCATTGTGTATTTTTATTTTTATTGTCTATGCCTATATATGCATATCGAGGTCTAATTTCCTCATCTTCAGGCTTGTTTCACACATATTCGGTTTCATTCGGTTCAGTCTCTATTCGGTTCGGTTTCAGTTTTGTATTTTCACACATACGGTTCCTATAAGGTTTGCATTCAAATATATCAATTTTTAATTCCAAAAATTTCAACATACTTCAGGGGGTCAATTCTCGATCTGTGAAACTGTGAAGTGATAAATATGATAACGCCTCCACGCCAAATGCGATTCTCCAAGTGTGAAAAAATGAAAACATGTCAAAATGTTTTCATATGATGATTCGTTTATCACAATCATTTCCTTCTGTGAAAACCTGTGAAAAGCAAAACGATAAACACAAACAAATTGTGCTCATTTGATACTCTCAAGTCGCCATCTTGGCCTTTCTATGACGTCACAATCATCTTTTTCTATGAGCAAGTGGTAGCATTTTTCATGTTAGTACTTTTTAGTACTCACTTTGACAGCTGATTTTCATAACGAGTTCGGGAATCGCCTTGCGCGCGTTTGTGAAGTGATAAAATGATAAGACTCTGTGAAAACTGAAATGATAACTTTGTTTTCATTTCACAGTTTCATAGATCGAGAATTGACCCCCAGCACTATAGTTGTTAATTCCAAATAAAAACGAACAAAAAAAACCTTATACAACCGAATATTTGTGAACGATACGATAAGTTTGTGTGCCCTTGAAACCGAATGAAACCGATTCGTGTCGAGGGGACGTTCGGTGCTATTCGGTTTCTTGTTATTTTTTATTCTTACCGTTTTCATCGGTTCAGGTCCGACCGAAAATGAACCGAATAGAGACCAAACCGAATGAAACTGAATATGTGTGAAACAAGCAGGGTCATACGGAAATATTAATAGAATTATGTATAATGTATATATTGAACTTTTTCAGAAAGTTCTAAGAAAAGTTTTCATATATATAAAACATTGCTGTACATTATTGCTCACATGTATCGATAAAATTCGAGATTTGGAAAGTCATACACAAGCTCTCCCAAAATGGCTTATAACTTCAGTAATTTTTTTTTTCTAACAAATGAGGTAGGTATCAACTAAAAGATAATATAAAAAGTTTATATTTTTATTAAACCAGTAATATTTCGAATGAATATGAAATTATTGTAAAAGGTGCAACTTGGTTTATAGAGAAAATACCACTTCTTCGAGTACATGTGCCTAGAAAATCAATAGTTTACTTGAATTTTGAGAAGATACAGATTCTTAATATAAGCTTAAAATAATTAATAAATAACATTTTCAAACAGAAAGCATAGATAATGGATTCTTAAAGATATTTACATACATTCAAAAACTGCCATTTAAATCCCCGGTACCGTGACATAAGGCCAAGTGACATAAGGCCAAATTTAAAAGTTTGGCCTTAAGTCACTTTCCAAAAGCGACTTAAGACCAAGTTTTAAGAGTTGGCCTTATGTCGCTTTTACAAAGTGACATAAGGCCAAATTTGTTTGTGACTTAAGGCCAAACGTAAAATTTTTTGTAAAAAAAACAGTAATTTTTGGAAAAGAAACTTTGCATACACCCAACCTTGCACCCACCCCAAATCCTATAGTGAGCCCAAGCAGGGGGGTTGCAGGGGGGCAGCATGCCCCCCGATACATACCTCACTGTTTATTGCGAATTTTTAAATTTCACAAACCTAATAAAACCTCTCCTTTATTTGGTTTGTGAAATATAAAAATTTTCAAATGAACAGTGAGGTATGTATGGGGGGGGGGCATGCTGCCCCCCTGCAACCCAACTGCTAGGGCTCACGATAGGATTTGGGGTGGGTGCAAATTCGGGTGTATGCATTTAAGAAACTGGATTTAATGAAACTTTTCAATGAAAAATGAAAAAAAATAACAGGTACGCTAGTATTAAAAGTGACACAAGGCCAAATTGGCCTTACGTCACTTTGTATAGGCGACAATAGGCCAACTCTTAAAATCTGGCTTTATGTCACTTTTGTAAAGTGACATAAGGCCAAATATTCAAATTTGGCCTTATGTCGCTTGGCCTTATGTCACGGCACCTAAATCCCCCAACCTGTGAATTATATAGTTCATATCTGTTGACCACACCCACCAAATGATTTTAGTTTTCCAAAATTCTATTTTGCATAACCTTACTAAAATTTGATTATACTCGTACATATACGAGTATGTTTATGTGTGTTGCTCACAAGCTCCACCGTTAAGTTTCAATATATTAATCAATTGCAAGCAAATTTGTATTTTGATCGAGGTAAAGCAAAAAAAAAAAAAATCAAAAAAATATCGATCCCGCTGCATTAAATTCTATATAAGTCGAGAAACGCTACGATTTTAAAAATTTGTATTTTAAAATAATTTTGATTAATAACAGGCTATTTTGGTGTATCAGACATATTTCTTGGTTAACCACATGATGTTATATCGATTTTTGAAAATTACTCAACCCAAAATTTTGCAAACTAGGTACAAATACAGTATTTGGAATATCACGAATAAGCTCTCCGGAAATGGTTTATAACTTCAGTAATTCTTTTTTAAGGTATGAAATGAATGATAATATAACAAGGATTATATTTTTAGAAAACTATAATGATTGAAGTGAACATGATAAATTACTAAGTATGAGAAGTGCAAATTCGTTTAGAGTGCAAATGTGGCAATTTTCGGGCGCATTTCCCTAGAAAATTTTAACAAAAACACATGAATGTATAGAAATAATGAATCTTTATTTATGCTTTAAATATGTAAAAAAAAAAAGCATTTTAACTTTACAATAAGTTTACTCGATTTAAAGAAATGTTATACACATCATTTGCGAACATACTCCTCGACTCGGTAAGTTTATTTTTGCAATTTAACAAATAAGGTATGTTATTCACCTGTATTTCTTAACATTTTTTTATTTCGGTACTGAATAAATAAATGCATAAAATAAAAAAAAATATTCCTTCATAATGCTGTATAGAAATCCTCGAAACCACCAAAAACGAAAATCCTTATGTCATTACTAGAAGATCGAGATTATATTTATGAATGTACCTATATGCAAGAGTACACAAGCAAGCGCACAAAAAAGAATAAATGAAACAACCGCCACCAAGTCTACCATTACTTCAGAACAGTCATATATTCTCAACATCCACCCCCAAACGTGAAAAAAGAGAAATCCTCGAAGAACAAATTTTTCCTTCAAACCTACCAAATCAAAACCCAAAAACGAAAATTCTTGCCAAGATCGACAAGAATGAAATAAATATACCTACCTGAAGTGTACACACACACAAGCTAAATTTAAGTTAGAGCAAACTATGAAGACAAAAAAACTACCACCACTGCTTCACAACCTTCATTAATTGCAAAACAAAAAAAAAAACAGACAAAATACCCAAAAACTAACAACAAAAACAGGTACACTTGCGATAGTGGTGAAATGAATTTCAGTTCGATGCAACTTGAAAGCTTCATATGAAGCAAAAGCTTTTCTCGCCAAGTACAAAACATGTATGAAGTGGAGGCAATCTAGGTGGAGGCAATCTCAAATCGGGTCCTTTTTCTTTATATGAAGCGGCCTGTCTTTATTATTAGTTAGTCTATGCTAATAATAAAGACAGGCCGCTTCATATAAAGAAAAAGGACCCGATTTGAGATTGCCTCCACCTAGATTGCCTCCACTTCATACATGTTTTGTACTTGGCGAGAAAAGCTTTCGCTTCATATGAAGCTTTCAAGTTGCATCGAACTGAAATTCATTTCACCACTATCGCAAGTGTACCTGTTTTCGTTGTTAGTTTTTGGGTATTTTGTCTGTTTTTTGTTTGTTTTGCAATTAATGAAGGTTGTGAAGCAGTGGTGGTAGTTTTTTTGTCTTCATAGTTTGCTCTAACTTAAATTTAGCTTGTGTGTGTGTACACTTCAGGTAGGTATATTTATTTCATTCTTGTCGATCTTGGCAAGAATTTTCGTTTTTGGGTTTTGATTTGGTAGGTTTGAAGGAAAAATTTGTTCTTTCGAGGATTTCTCTTTTTTCACGTTTGGGGGTGGATGTTGAGAATATATGACTGTTCTGAAGTAATGGTAGACTTGGTGGCGGTTGTTTCATTTATTCTTTTTTGTGCGCTTGCTTGTGTACTCTTGCATATAGGTACATTCATAAATATAATCTCGATCTTCTAGTAATGACATAAGGATTTTCGTTTTTGGTGGTTTCGAGGATTTCTATACAGCATTATGAAGGAATATTTTTTTTTATTTTATGCATTTATTTATTCAGTACCGAAATAAAAAAATGTTAAGAAATACAGGTGAATAACATACCTTATTTGTTAAATTGCAAAAATAAACTTACCGAGTCGAGGAGTATGTTCGCAAATGATGTGTATAACATTTCTTTAAATCGAGTAAACTTATTGTAAAGTTAAAATGCATATTTAAAGCATAAATAAAGATTCATTATTTCTATACATTCATGTGTTTTTGTTAAAATTTTCTAGGGAAATGCGCCCGAAAATAGCCACATTTTCACTCTAAACGAATTTGCACTTCTCATACTTAGTAATTTATCATGTTCATTTCAATCATTATAGTTTTCTAAAAATATAATCCTTATTATATTATCATTAATTTCATACCTTAAAAAAGAATTACTGAAGTTATAAACCATTTCCGGAGAGCTTATTCGTGATATTCCAAATACTGTTTTTTTTTTTTTTTTTTTTTTTTTTTTTTATTTCATCTACAAGCACTTGCTTAACAGATATGGCATAATAACAATGATTTGTTAATATAAATATAAAAATAGGAAATATGTTATTAGAATACAATTCTTAATAATAATTCATTTTTAAATTTTTCACGAGATAAATGCAAATCAAAAATATTTGTACCTAGTTTGCAAAATTTTGGGTTGAGTAATTTTCAAAAATCGATATAACATCATGTGGTTAACCAAGAAATATGTCTGATACACCAAAATAGCCTGTTATTAATCAAAATTATTTTAAAATACAAATTTTTAAAATCGTAGCGTTTCTCGACTTATATAGAATTTAATGCAGCGGGATCGAGATTTTTTTGATTTTTTTTTTTTGCTTTACCTTGATCAAAATACAAATTTACTTGCAATTGATTAATATATTGAAACTTAACGGTGGAGCTTGTGAGCAACACACATAAACATACTCGTATTATGTACGAGTATAATCAAATTTTAGTTAGGTTATGCAAAATAGAATTTTGGAAAACTAAAATCATTTGGTGGGTGTGGTCAACAGATATAAACTATATAATTCACAGGTTGGGGGACTTAGGTGCCGTGACATAAGGCCAAGTGACATAAGGCCAAATTTGAATATTTGGGCTTATGTCACTTAACAAAAGTGACATAAAGCCAGATTTTAAGAGTTGGCCTATTGTCGCTTTTACAAAGTGACATAAGGCCAATTTGGCCTTGTGTCACTTTTAATACTAGCGTACCTGTTATTTTTTTTTCATTTTTCATTGAAAAATTTCATTAAATCCAGTTTCTTAAATGCATAAGAAACTTTGCATACACCCGAATTTGCACCCACCCCAAATCCTATCGTGAGCCCTAGCAGTTGGGTTGCAGGGGGGCAGCATGCCCCCCCCCCCCATATATACGTCACTGTTCATTTGAAAATTTTTATATTTCACAAACCAAATAAAGGAGAGGTTTTATTAGGTTTGTGAAATTTAAAAATTCGCAATAAACAGTGAGGTATGTATCGGGGGGCATGCTGCCCCCCTGCAACCCCCCTGCTTGGGCTCACTATAGGATTTGGGGTGGGTGCAAGGTTGGGTGTATGCAAAGTTTCTTTTCCAAAAATTACTGTTTTTTTTACAAAAAATTTTACGTTTGGCCTTAAGTCACAAACAAATTTGGCCTTATGTCACTTTGTAAAAGCGACATAAGGCCAACTCTTAAAACTTGGTCTTAAGTCGCTTTTGGAAAGTGACTTAAGGCCAAACTTTTAAATTTGGCCTTATGTCACTTGGCCTTATGTCACGGTACCGGGGATTTAAATGGCAGTTTTTGAATGTATGTAAATATCTTTAAGAATCCATTATCTATGCTTTCTGTTTGAAAATGTTATTTATTAATTATTTTAAGCTTATATTAAGAATCTGTATCTTCTCAAAATTCAAGTAAACTATTGATTTTCTAGGCACATGTACTCGAAGAAGCGGTATTTTCTCTATAAACCAAGCTGCACCTTTTACAATAATTTCATATTCATTCGAAATATTACTGGTTTAATAAAAATATAAACTTTTTATATTATCTTTTAGTTGATACCTACCTCATTTGTTAGAAAAAAAAAAATTACTGAAGTTATAAGCCATTTTGGGAGAGCTTGTGTATGACTTTCCAAATCTCGAATTTTATCGATACATGTGAGCAATAATGTACAGCAATGTTTTATATATATGAAAACTTTTCTTAGAACTTTCTGAAAAAGTTCAATATATACATTATACATAATTCTATTAATATTTCCGTATGACCCTGCTTGTTTCACACATATTCAGTTTCATTCGGTTTGGTCTCTATTCGGTTCATTTTCGGTCGGACCTGATAAGTGTGAACCGATGAAAACGGTAAGAATAAAAAATAAATAGAAACCGAATAGCACCGAACGTCCCCTCGACACGAATCGGTTTCATTCGGTTTCAAGGGCACACAAACTTATCGTATCGTTCACAAATATTCGGTTGTATAAGGTTTTTTTTGTTCGTTTTTATTTGGAATTAACAACTATAGTGCTGGGGGTCAATTCTCGATCTATGAAACTGTGAAATGAAAACAAAGTTATCATTTCAGTTTTCACAGAGTCTTATCATTTTATCACTTCACAAACGCGCGCAAGGCGATTCCCGAACTCGTTATGAAAATCAGCTGTCAAAGTGAGTACTAAAAAGATGATTGTGACGTCATAGAAAGGCCAAGATGGCGACTTGAGTGTATCAAATGAGCACAATTTGTTTGTGTTTATCGTTTTGCTTTTCACAGGTTTTCACAGAAGGAAATGATTGTGATAAACGAATCATCATATGAAAACATTTTGACATATGTTTTCATTTTTTCACACTTGGAGAATCGCATTTGGCGTGGAGGCGTTATCATATTTATCACTTCACAGTTTCACAGATCGAGAATTGACCCCCTGAAGTATGTTGAAATTTTTGGAATTAAAAATTGATATATTTGAATGCAAACCTTATAGGAACCGTATGTGTGAAAATACAAAACTGAAACCGAACCGAATAGAGACCGAACCGAATGAAACCGAATATGTGTGAAACAAGCCTGAAGATGAGGAAATTAGACCTCGATATGCATATATAGGCATAGACAATAAAAATAAAAATACACAATGCGTTTTATTGAACTTTTATGAAGCAAAACAAAAGGTAATATTGAATTCAATTTTAATACTTAAGCTTGTGAGCAATGCACAGCAACAACACGTTTCTTAGGACTTCATGAACAAAACAATGAAAACATCTGGTGGGGGGGTGGTTGAAATATATAACCCATATAGTTTGTCATAAGGAGGATCAATTTAGCAGTTTCTTAATACAAGACTTTTTAAAAAGACATTTTTTATATTTTATGTTTTTTATTTTGAATTTTCCCATTATTGGCTTAACGGATATAGAAAATTTTTTTTATTTCAGCTTATGTTGATAGTGAAATTATTTCTTATGATAGGTATATCAAAATAGCAGTATGATTTAATGCCATTTCCATTTAAATTTTGAAAGTAGAGAACCTTTCTTTATTTAAATAAAAAATGATTTATTTAAATAATTGAGGCAAATAGTTAGTGCACTTCTCTACTCTAACAGATCTTTGCTCATGAAAGTTGGCATGTAGATAGAAATTCAGTTTTAATCAGTAAACAAAATTGAGAAATTATTCGTATTTTTGCTCTCAATTTGCTATCCTATTCGAAAAGTTCATTTTTATGTTTTTCTCGTCTTTTTCTTACCTTTTTTGTTTTTTTGTAGTTTAGTTTTTCTTTTTTTTGCATTTTTAAATATTTTTTTTTTGAGTTTTAATTTTTTGTCGGCATTATTTTTCTGATTAATTTCAAGATTGCTAAGTGGTTTTAATTTTGTTATATTTTTAATTCAGTTAAATCGATAATTTACATATTCCTTTTAAATTACTGTTTGTAATTTCTTTGAACAAAAAGGTCTCAAATTTTAAAGGTATGTTCATTATGTACCAGTATGTTCATTTTCGTTTTTTCATTTTTCTTTTTTTTGGAAAATAAGCAAAAAGCAATGGTTGCTCTCATTTCAATTCAGCTGGAATAACCATTCTTTTATTTATGCACCATTTATTTATGCAACTTTTTTATTTTTTTTTTTTTCATTTTTGTTACTCTTTCTTATTTTTTTACGTTTTTATTTTATTTTATTTTTTTATAGTTTTAGTTCTTGAGGTTCTGAATATTTTTATTTTATGTTTTAAGTGTTTTTTTTTTTTTTTTTTTATTTCTTATTAATTTTAGTTCTTCAATTCTGTTTCCATAGGTAGTTATACTCGTGCCTATATTTTTTTGTATTTTTTTTTTTTTTTTTTAAGTGTTAAATTTTTTTTTGAATAATATTTAAGCATTTGAGCTTCTAATGACTTTTAATTTCAACTCAAATTTCTATTCTATAAAAACGATAAATTCGATGAAATTTTATACTTATACCTATCATTTATATTTTTATAAAAGCTGTAATAGTTCCAATGAATATGAAATTATTGTATGAGGTGTAACTTGGTTTACAGAGAAAATATCAATTCTTTCGAGCTCATTTTCCTGAAAATCAATAGTAAGCTTGAATATTAAGAAATAAAATGAATCTTAAACAAAATACAGAATCTTAAATTATGCTTTAAATATCCAAAATAATAGTATTTTCGAATAGAAAGAAAAGAAAATGGATTTTTTAAAGATAATTTACATACATTCAAAAACTGCTAAATTAATCCTCCACCTCCTACCAGCGAATTATATAGTTCATATCTGTTGACCACACCCACCAAATGATTTTAGTTTTCCAAAATTCTATTTTGCATAACCTAACTAAAATTTGATTATACTCGTACATATACGAGTATGTTTATGTGTGTTGCTCACAAGCTCCACCGTTAAGTTTCAATATATTAATCAATTGCAAGTAAATTTGTATTTTGATCCAGGTAAAGCAAAAAAAAAATCAAAAAAATCTCGATCCCGCTGCATTAAATTCTATATAAGTCGAGAAACGCTACGATTTTAAAAATTTGTATTTTAAAATAATTTTGATTAATAACAGGCTATTTTGGTGTATCAGACATATTTCTTGGTTAACCACATGATGTTATATCGATTTTTGAAAATTACTCAACCCAAAATTTTGCAAACTAGGTACAAATACAGTATTTGGAATATCACGAATAAGCTCTCCGGAAATGGTTTATAACTTCAGTAATTCTTTTTTAAGGTATGAAATGAATGATAATATAACAAGGATTATATTTTTAGAAAACTATAATGATTGAAGTGAACATGATAAATTACTAAGTATGAGAAGTGCAAATTCGTTTAGAGTGAAAATGTGGCTATTTTCGGGCGCATTTCCCTAGAAAATCTTAACAAAAACACATGAATGTATAGAAATAATGAATCTTTATTTATGCTTTAAATATGCATTTTAACTTTACAATAAGTTTACTCGATTTAAAGAAATGTTATACACATCATTTGCGAACATACTCCTCGACTCGGTAAGTTTATTTTTGCAATTTAACAAATAAGGTATGTTATTCACCTGTATTTCTTAACATTTTTTTATTTCGGTACTGAATAAATAAATGCATAAAATAAAAAAAAATATTTCTTCATAATGCTGTATAGAAATCCTCGAAACCACCAAAAACGAAAATCCTTATGTCATTACTAGAAGATCGAGATTATATTTATGAATGTACCTATATGCAAGAGTACACAAGCAAGCGCACAAAAAAGAATAAATGAAACAACCGCCACCAAGTCTACCATTACTTCAGAACAGTCATATATTCTCAACATCCACCCCCAAACGTGAAAAAAGAGAAATCCTCGAAAGAACAAATTTTTCCTTCAAACCTACCAAATCAAAACCCAAAAACGAAAATTCTTGCCAAGATCGACAAGAATGAAATAAATATACCTACCTGAAGTGTACACACACACAAGCTAAATTTAAGTTAGAGCAAACTATGAAGACAAAAAAACTACCACCACTGCTTCACAACCTTCATTAATTGCAAAACAAACAAAAAACAGACAAAATACCCAAAAACTAACAACGAAAACAGGTACACTTGCGATAGTGGTGAAATGAATTTCAGTTCGATGCAACTTGAAAGCTTCATATGAAGCGAAAGCTTTTCTCGCCAAGTACAAAACATGTATGAAGTGGAGGCAATCTAGGTGGAGGCAATCTCAAATCGGGTCCTTTTTCTTTATATGAAGCGGCCTGTCTTTATTATTAGTTAGTCTATGACGCTATACAAAACGCTAATTTTACCAGTTCTACTCTACGGTAAGTAAAGAAGGGGAACCGATACTGGGCACTTTCGAGAGAAAAATTCTTCGGCGGATATTTGGTCCTATATGCGAAGAGGGCGATTGGAGGAGAAGATTCAATCGTGAACTGTACGAGCTGTAGCAAGATGTGGATGTAGTCCAAAGAGCCAAAACACGTCGACACTGGCTCGGCCACATCGAGCGAATGGACAACAACGCTCCAGCCAAGAAAATCTTCGAATCCCAGCCCCCAGGTTCGAGACGACCAGGAAGACCGAACCTCCGCTATAGGGACCAGGCGGTCACAGACGCAAGAGCGCTTGGTCTCGACGACTGGAGGGAGCGTGCGAGGGACCGCAACCGATGGAAGACCGCAATATCTCAGGCAGAGACCCTTCATGGATCGGGAGCCGGATAAGTAAGTAAGTAATTATATACTGTAGATTTGCATTCCAAAATTTGTTTTTAAAAATGTATTAAGAATTTTATATATAAAAATTAATTATTTAAAAAACCGCTCCAACGATTGTAATTTTTTTTTTCCATACAATATTATATTCAATCAAGAATTAAGATGGCCATGGCATTTTTTTTGTTCAGCTCAAACTGCCAATTTAAATGTAGTTTTTCATGCTTCTCTAAAGTGTCTTCAACATAAGAGCAAGTACGTGCGACCCAGTCGTGCCTTTTATTTTTATCTCAATCTTAAAATACTTCTCAATGTAATTTATCTATCGATTTATGTCTTTCAAACCTATTGTCTGGATGCTCCGTCCAATTATAACCATTTTCAGATAAAAAAAACTATTGTTTACAAGGTTTTAATCTCAACCACCAACATCAGTTTAGAAAATATCGAATTCGTCGCCTTAAACCGCGTAGGTACTTTGAAAAATAAAGTGATAACCATTTTTAAAGACTAATATGTAATTCATTCTATCGTAAGAATATTTTCAAAATTGGTCTGATCGAATGCAATTTCAATAAATATAGCTCGTTCATTTTGTATTTTAAATAAATCGTGAAAAATTAGGTAAGTTTTTAGTCTAAGAATTATTGTCTGCTACTTCTTAATAAACTCTGTTCACTGTGGTCTTAAAGTTGTCTAATTAGGACAACAGAATTGGTTTCCTAAGATTTGGCTAACTTGACATTTTATTCAATTGAATAAATCATATTTCCAAGAATTAAAAACTTTGTCCAACTATACAAAAAAAATATATAGTCAACAATCAATGATTCCAAAATCTAATAAATAAAGCTGAGAGAGCCCAACATGTGTGATGGATTGTTTAAAATATAAACAGTAAACAGTTTAAATTTTTTATTTTATTTTATTTTATTTATTTTATTTTATTTATATTTAAAATAAAATGCACGACTTGGTTCACGTACTTGCTCTTATGTTCAAGTCACTGCGGGTTTAAGAAAATTGTATATAAAACATGGAAATTATGAGATAAAAATGTAGAGAAGCATGAAATACGACATTTAAAAAAAACTAAAACAACTCTTTCGACAGTTTGAGGTGAAAAAAAAGTATGCTATTTTAATTCTTGACTAAATTTGATTGTATAAGAAAAAAAAAATTAAAACCGTTGGAGCAGTTTTTTAAAAAATAATTTTTTTTATATAAAATTATTAAAACATTTTTAGGAACAAATTTTGGTATGCAAATCTAATGTATGTATTTATATGCATATAAAAAACTAAATTTGAAAAAAAAATTGTCAACCCGTTTTTGAGATATCGAATCTTCAAAAAAAAAATGGAAACTTTTTTTAAAAATCCAAAAATTTTTTTTTGAAAATTTTGTTATGCAATATTATTAAATCTTATCTGAAATTTATATATAAAAAAATCATCTAAATCCGTTTAGCCGATAACGAGAAAATTCAAAATAAAAAAATACGTTCTATGACAGGTACCTACTATTAATAGTTGCTTAGTGTAAAATTTTATAATTTTTGGTAGTAGATCACACTAATTTTAGTATATGAAAAAGTTTAATCAAAATCGTAGGAGTCACTTTTAAGCAAAAAAATAGTTTCCTTTGCGGTTTTTTAACTTTTGTATGGAAGGTACTTGCTTTTTAATAAATGTAAATTTTGTTCTAAAAATATTTTAGAGAGTACTAAAAAACTCTTAAATATCGAGTTTCAAAAAAATTGATCATGTAGTTTTCGAAATATTTGATTTTCCAAAACATATTTTGAAACATTTTTTAAAAATCCAAAAAATATTTTTTCAAGAATTTTAGTACACAAAACTATTTATATTTGTTGGGAGCTTCTGTATAAAAAAAATAATTGAAATCGGTAGAACCGTTTTGAAGAAAATCGAAAATTTAAAAAATGGTTCTTTGGGAGGTACCTGTAATAACCATTTTTGAAAAATAGTTTTCGCCCCAAAGCGAGCCCTTACTAAAATAAATTTGCTGAATTTTTTTTAAGAAAAGTTGTCGAGCCATTTTTGAGAAAAATGCGATTATGTAAAATTGCTAAAAAAAATTGTATAATTGTATGGCAGGTACCGTTATTTTT
This sequence comes from Dasysyrphus tricinctus, assembly GCA_963921185.1. Taxonomy (NCBI): domain Eukaryota; kingdom Metazoa; phylum Arthropoda; class Insecta; order Diptera; family Syrphidae; genus Dasysyrphus; species Dasysyrphus tricinctus. The sequence goes on along the minus strand of OY992532.1, from coordinate 65,114,212 downwards.
AGTTCTAAGAAAAATGAATAAATGCTTAGGCATAATCCCCAAAAACCACTTTGTATCAAGTTTGAAGAAAATGGATCGAGCCGCTTAGGTTGTAGACGAACAGACAGACAGAATTATGCCACCCACTTTGTTGGTGTTCTCTATTATCGTAATATCATGTTTGATTGTTATCTCAAAATTCTTTTTTTGCACGAATCCAAAACTTGCCTTATAAAGGGTCCGCCAAATAACTTTTTTTTTTTTGAAAATGCTTCTACTACATGGAGTGTAGCTTCTGCTGTGTGGCACGTAGCGCCGTCCTGTTGAAACAAAGTGTTGCCAATATCCTCTTCTTCAATTTTTGTAAACAAAAATTCGTTCAACATGGCCCAATAACGATCGCCATTGACTGTAACGGCCACTCGAAGAAAAATGGCCCAATTATGCCTCTGGACCAAAATCCGCACCAAACAGTGACTCGTTTTGGGTGTATCGGCTTTTCAATGTATGCATGCGGGTTTTTTGTGCCCCAAATGCGACAATTTTGCTTGTTTACATACCCGCCAAGATCAAAGTGAGCTTCATCTGAAAAGAAGATTTTTTTGTCAAAATCGTCAAAATTGGCAAAATCGGCATTTTCCAGCGTTGTTCATGCGTATACACAACCATATTCGTTCAGCGGAAGAATAAAATTAATTATGTGTCCAATCAGACATGAGCTAAGTGTTACCGTTCATGAAATAAACACTAGTTGTAAAAAAAAAAAGTTAGATGGCGGACCCTTTATAGGGCAAGTTTTGGATTCGTGCACAAAAAAAAAAGACAAGGAGATACGTTCCTCACTAAAAATTAGGTGATTAAGGCTTTAGAGCTTATCACCCCTATTATGTACGATTGTCAATTATCATTTTGATAGTTGATAAATTTTAAATTCAATGTTTAAAAATTCATCTTATAAAAGTTTTAATTATTGACAATGATGCAGACAGTTGCTAATAACAAGAAAATTAAAAAGAATAAAAGAATTGTTGACCAGTTTATTAATAAATTGAGCTTAAAAAAACAATTTTCAAGGTTTATTAACTATCAAATTGATAATTGACGATCGTAATAGGTGTAAATATCTTTTAACACGTCTTCTTAAGACTGGAGGCCTCTTGATATAGTTAAATCTTATGGAAACAACAAACTAAAATCATTTAATTCATAACTTCACTTTCACTCAAGCCACTGGAGAACTTATAGATTTTATTCTTTATGCAAAACTAATTTATGTCCAATACTTATGACTTAGGTCATTTAAAAACTTGCATCAGGACATAGGATAATATTGTGCTATTGAAACTGTGAACGATCTGGTGCAGGGAACTAAGTCCGCGGGAACCAAGTCCACCGAGGGACTTAGTTCTCATTTAATGGGAACTAAGTCCACTTCAGCAAAGTGAACTTAGTTCTCATAGAAGGTGGGAACTAAATTCCTCAAAAACTGAGTGGTTTTACTTCCCTTTAAATGTGAATTAAGTTCCCACTTCCAAGTAAAAAAATCAATCTTATTAATAAAATAGAAATACTTTTCACAATATTGTTGGATATATATAGGATAAATTCAAAGTTTCCTTAAATCCAGATTCTCTAAATGCAAAAGAAACTTTGCATACACCCAGCCTCACACATACCCCGAATCCTATAGTGAGCCCAAGCAGGGGGGTTGCAGGTGGGCAGCATGCCCCCCCATACATACCTCACTGTTTATTCGCCGTAAGGCTTTGTCTTACCACAATACAGTGCTAGCACCCAGCATTACGGCGAATAAACAGTGAAGTATGCAACCCCCCTGCTTGGGCTCATTATAGGATTTGGGGTAAGTGCGAGGCTGGGTGAATGCAAAGGCTTTCACGCAATTTTGAATGCTTGTAATTTTTATCGTTGAAAGTTAGTTCCCTCTTCATATTTCAAAATGTGTACTTAGTTCTCATAAAGAAGTGGACTACTTTCTCACCTTACCTGGGAACTAAGTCCACTTCGTTAAAGTGGATTTAGTTCCCATTAAATGAGAACTAAGTCCCTCGGTGGACTTGGTTCCCGGGGACTTAGTTCCCTGCACCGAACGATCTACTGCAGATAGGTCAAACAGGAATGTGCGGAATGAATCTGGCTTTTTTCTGACGTAAAAATTGCAAATTTTGAAATTTTGAACTAAAACTAGTTCTGCATTGTAGCGACGTTTTGTTTTAAGTATTTATTGGAGGTACGAGTAGTTTATTTTGTAGTACCTATCATCATCAAAATGAAAACAAAAAATTGAACTACAGTCGACTCCCTCTAAGTCGAATTTTCACGGGATATCAAAATGAGTTCGAGGTAGAGAGACTTTTGTAAAAAATCGAGTTCTAGATAAATAAACATACTATGGAGATTTGAAGGGATTATAAAAATATGGTTGAAAAGTTCGAGTTAGAGGGAAATTCGACTTAGAGAGAGTTCGACTTTGAGGGAGCCGACTGTATGTACAAGGTTATCTCATGTTTTCATTTCTATGTTGCAAGAAAAGCTGGTGGTTTATATTAATTACATATGTAGTTCCATACCCGACTTCACCCAACTCTAGTTAATTAACATGTCAAGCAATGTTCGTTGTTTTGGAAAAATTACAACGTCGATACCAAATTCTTTGAAAAGTAAGGAAAACTATGATCATTTTGGTATTCTTAAGTATGTTATCCTTCCATTTATACCATAAGCACCAATACGACAATAAGACAAACGCAGCCATATTATGTACATATGTATATACGAGGTAGATGTATTGATTCATGATAAGAAAGCGATAGCTTCATAAGAAAATGTCTTTCTATTTCAGTTTGAAAAGTAAACAATGTCGTATCCTCTCTGGTTTGATACCCATATAGTTCCTTTTAGTCGAGTAACAACTACTATACTTGCTCCTTACACAAATACAAAATTCCTAGAGGCGAGAATAACAACCTCTGCACTTGTACTATAGCAGCAGCAAATTTTAATTAAAAGTAAATTCAATTTCAACTGCAGAAAAGCATTATTTAATGAAAGTAATTAACGGTGGACTGACTGTGTATAACTGTAAAGTTATGTGTTGAGTTGATAGTAGTTGTTAAACGGCAAACAAGCCGAAAATAAATTGAATGCGTTTGTCTCGTTCTCACTTTGAACTACTTGCTATCATCGCCTTCGTCTACGAAAAGATAATTTGTGACAACTCTTGGCAATTTTGAGTGCAAAGTTACTGTCCTCTATCACCATTTCACCAATGCCGGTCGCGCCACTGTTTGCCGCGCCGCACCGCACCGCCGCGCCGCACCGCCGCGCCGCCGTCTGATAATGAAATTCACTTTGGCATCAATCTGCATCCTTTGGAATGGCGCCAGCAAACCAATGGATGGACACAAATAAAGAAATTAAAAAGGGAAAAGAAATTATTTTACAAACATGTTGTTGTGCCCTTGGTTCTGATGTTGGTCCTAGCTTGGGTTGTTATTTCGATGACTGTCCTTCAAACCCTTCACGACCTTCTATACAATATTATAGATCGACGAAAACACCTCATTACAAATTGTTTACTCAGCAATATGTTTGTCACATTGCTGAAATTGTAGCACTGGTACTTTTGAGCTTGTTGCCAGTCCTTCGAGTCGATAAGTAAAATGTTAATGGATCTCTGATGGGAAGATCTCTGTGGAATGAGAAAAAAACGAATGTAGGTATGTATGAAAATTGTACATATCTATGTATCACTGTTTTTTTCTTATTACAATATTCATAAATTACCTTTTTGCCTGGAAGCTTTTAAAAGAAAGTTGAAAGTTTCATTGACGAAAATTTCAACATTTTTCAAGTATAAAGTTCAATCAATACTAGTCGTGTTTTATTGGGAAATGCATAGCTAGCACAGTAAAATTTCTCTTGGCAAACAACAACAAAGAGACGTTTTTACGGACTAATTTATCGACACTTTCCAGGATTTGTTGTTGTTTGCTAAGGGAAATTTTACTGTGCTAGCTTTAATATTTTCCAATAAAACACGCCTATTGTAAGCAGCTTTCAAGAAAACTTAAAAAAGCGAAAAAGGATACAAATCACTATAACTTATGATCTTCTATAGGTAGTGGCATATTCAAGCAATGTTAGCCAAACACAATCGATCCAACGGCTTAGACTGTACTCTGAAGGAATTATGTAAGTTATCATAATCAGTGCCAGAGACTTTGAAGTATGCACAATTTACCAACATTTATTGTTCGTACAGTTTGCATATGATTGCAACAAGAGCTCTATTTACTAACAACAGTTAACGTGTACTGGTTACATTTTTATTCACATAATGTGTCAAACGAAACCAAGGAATATGTACCCAAAACATGAGTTTTAGAATCAGTACTCACTTCACGTCATCAAACGTTTTTTATACCTACCGATAATATGTACTCAGTACATACTTGGGATCAGCTAGAAGCAAATAATTTGTAATGACTACATAAATCAATAAAAAATGCATTCATAAAAACAAGATGTTTTAGTAACGTGTATTCAGCTAATCAAATATTTATACTGGATGCAGGTACAGGTCTCACTTGAAAAAAAATGTTTTGGCTACAGATACAGCTAGGTTAAAACACAGAATTCAGTAGGCAATACTGTCGTGTGGATGTGGTAATCATCAATGTAAGGATAGAGACAACTTCTGGCAAATATGCATATACATATACCTCTGAATTTGTTCTCAGCATCACCTTTAAAAATAAACCTTTAGATTTTCATCTTAATTATGTTCATGCCTTACAGGTATAAGACCTCTAAATGAGGAGGAAAATGTACTGACCATATGGCCACCCTGTGTTACAGGATAAACAAAAATATATACTACAAGCTTTTTCGCACTCAATTTCATTGAATTCCGCTAAATTAGTTTCTCAGTCAGTTTTCCGTTGACACTGTGCAGATGAGTGGGAGACCATTTTTATAAACGGGATTTCATTAATAACGCACACACCGGCAGACATTATACACATTGTTTCCGTTGTGTCGGTTATACCTACTATTGTGTGCCCAACTCCAAACCCAACCGCCCCAACCCACAGGACATGTCCAATATAACACAATATCCGTGTGATGCAATACAAAAATACCTATAGGGTTTACGGTACGGTAAAGCAAAGTGGAAGTGACGCAATAGAGGCGTCAACCGGCCAACCTTCCTTCATTCACAGGATAAGGATGTAATGAAAACCAATCCGGAGATTGTCATTAAAAAAAAAAAAAAAAACAATTAACAATTAACAAAGGCTCCGACAGTGGTGACAAGAGTGACAACGACATTGCTGCGGCACGGTGTGGTGACGGGTTGGCGAAGTATATATCGACGGGTGTGGTGGCAGCGTGGCGGTGCGGTGCGGTGTGGTGTGGTATAGCAGCAATGGGTAAGTACAATGACGGGGAGGTGATTCCTCGCAACGACGCCGCTTGGTATTGTTTAATTTTGCGCATGAAAACACGTAATGGAGAATTTAATAGAGCAGATCGAACGACTTTCCTGCTGGCTATGTAACTATGGTTGTCTTAATCAACTGAATGATTCCTTATGTTCCATAAGGATGCGGAATTTCTATTAACTAAAACATTAAAGTGTGAAATAAGCACCGCCATAACCTTAATTGGACATTGAACTTATAACAAAATATTTACAATAAAATGAGAGACAAAATATAGCATTTTGAACATCGAAGTTAAGAAGAAAACAAAATTAAATTGGTGCAGTAAGATTTTGTGGTGTAGTACAGGTACAGAGTATGGAAAAAGGCCTATATGAAACTATGTTTGGAACACCACGATTTAAAACATAAGTAAATGGCAGCTTCTGACAGAAATTGCTTCTTTTCGGTTTCAATTTTGGCCACTCATTCAAGCCAGTGGTGGATATAAGGGTGAAGAGGATTAAGCCTCCCTTGGGCCGATCTTTAAAATAATTTAATACCCAGCAACATACAATACGATGTTTTAATTTTGAGAATTGGACAACAAAGCAAGATTGGTGTTGAAGTTCAGGGCCGTTCCTAGCTTTTAAAGCACCTGGGGCAAGCTCAGAGAGGCCGCCTTTTTATATACAAACATTTTAATACAGAATTAATACAAAAAATCAAATTCTAAATTGTGGACTCCAACCACTACCTACACATTTCATCAGGTTGCGTACGAATGACCGGCAAAAAAAGTCGACTTAATCAGTTGAAATGAACTTAGGTTTATATCAACTTTCTTGAAAGTTAAAATAGCTCCTTTTTTACTGATTGGTAAACTTTCGACATTTTAAATCACCACAAAAAGTCAGCTGCCTCGAAAAAAAACGAGAAAAATATCGACTTTTATCAATTTTTGTCATTTGAAATTTTTATTTTTTTACGAAAGTCCGGAGCGTGGCGGCCTTCTCAACATATTGGTGCCGTTCACGGAACGTTGCATTTTGTTCGTGGTACGGTGGCGGCGGCGCCTTTCACGGCAAGGCGCCTGGGGCATTTACCCCACTGCCCCACCCAAGGCACGGCCCTGTTGATGGTGTTTCTAACCCCTTAGGAAATTGTACTACACAACACAATAAGTAAGCAATTTTACATGTAGCAATTTTACAAGTAAGCTGTTATATTCCGAAGCTTCTAATAAACTGAACAAAACATTGATATTGGGGCTTAACAGTTTAATGTAAACTTTGTTTCTCAAGGCGCTAGAGAATTAAACGAAAAAACAAGGCAGACAAAAAATGCTACGTTTTTGTTCAAGCCCTTAAGAGCATTGAGTGAAACAGAAGAGGTTTTGAAAAAATATTTCACCATTTAGGCTAAATAATAGTTCTTTTGAGTAAAAAAAAAGCTTGGTGGAGAAATAAAAATTGCACTCAAAGAAAAAATGTCCTTGCTGTAAGCGATGTTTTTATATTTAAGTAAAATACAAATTCCAAACGCATTTTTTTTTGCAAAAAAATGTCAGTGATATTTTTGGCGCGAAAATAAATTTGTCGTTATAAAGCCTGTAGTTTGCTAGTTCCTGTGCAAAAATCTATGCAATTATTTTTGCATGTCATAAATTATTGAGGTGAAATACAAAATTACTTTTTTGCATGATTGGTTTACAGTTCCAAGCAGAAAGGAACCATTGATGCTGTCATTGAACTACAAAACAATAGGGTAATTATTTCAGGTGAAATAAAGTGTGGTGAATAAAAAATACCTATATACACTTTCAAAAATAAACAAATATATTCACCAAACACCATATTTCCCATGCAAATGGTTTTTGCATTCAAAATTTATTGTTTTCCATTTTCAGGCCTATAATTTATTAATATTGGGTTAATTAAAGACTCAATGGGTGGCTAAGGGAGGCAAAGGCAAAATATTATACAAAATTAAGCACAGAATAGGTGGAAAATAGTTTTGAAAATTTTGATTTTTCTTTTGCATGGGAACTGTAAACTATGTTTAAAAACTTTGCAAAAATTAACAATCAAAATTTGTCCTCCGCGTCCTTACTTTTCCTATTCTCGTCGAGCCGCACTCTTTTTGATTAGGCAGTTATAAGCAAGGGCACAGATCGCCGTGGATGCAAGTTTGACCACGGCCAATAAATAATGTTAGACCCATTTTGCATTGTGCGTTTTCATTACGCATAGAAGACAGTTTGCAGGCGAAATTGGTGATGTGATGTGGTGATGGGGAGGCGATAGTCAAGAAAAAATAAAATGATTTGAGTGAGAATTCACGTTTCATAACCAAAAGGGCCCATTTAATTCCATTTTTGGATTTTTTGCTTGTGCGTTCAGTAGCAAGGCTATTCACGCCTATATGCAATTTTCAGTTTGCAACTACTATTTGGTTTGAAAAAGCAGTCCTAAAAGTCCCAAGGATTCATTTGAGACTGCGTGCATATTCATTCATTGAATCATTCACAAACTGAGCGATTGCCCTTATTCAGTTGTGTCATAAAGAACAATATGTGTCGGCGTGGACATTTAACCAAATAGTTCCGGATATTTGACCAAATAATAAGTAATATTTCCCAGAGCAACATTTGTGTGAGAACTACGTGTATACACCACATGATGTTTGGGGAAAGCGTTAATTTATTTTAGAATCCCATTAAAAATTAAAAACACACAATTAAATATAAAAGATACAAGTTTTTTTCAATTTTTTTTGTTATTCACATAATTTTTGTTATTCGTCCAGTTTATATTTCTGAGGGCTCAGAGAATTTCCCCAGTTTTGCTGTCAAATACTTAGTAAAACAAATTTTGGATTCGTCTGCTCAGTTGGCAATAAGTGAATTAAAAAAGTATTTCTTTTTTAAAATATGCTCAACAATCCAAATGAATTAAGGAGTCTATACCAGGATAGAATTTTCAGTAGAAAATTTAAGCTTAAAACGCCGTATATCAAAGTCAACAGCTTAATGAGGACATGACTTCTCCCACCATAAAAACAGCAATTGAGGGGTGCTAGTGATGAAGCTTGCGCAGAGCGCTAATTTAGCTCGGGCCTAACCTTGTCACAATGTAAACAGGGTTTAATGCCTGGTGAAACAGAACGCGATCCGGCGATGCAATTTATATACTTCACTGGTACAAAAAGATCACGGCTCGACGGTGAAATTTTATTTGTAAGACCTCTATTATATGATGATTCCTTGCATCTGATTCTTTTCGAATTTTCATGAGTGCGAAGGAGAAAAAACATCTGATTTCACCTTCGCACCCATTGAATTTTTAAAATTATCAAACGCAAAAAATAATCGTGTATAATAGAGCAGCGGTTCCCAAACTTTTAAAGCTGTGGAACCCTAAACAATGCCCAAATATATTTCGGAACTCCATCCTGGCAATAGCAAAAAATGAAAAACAGCACATTTCAAAATCAATTTTTTATTTAGTGTGAAGAATAAGTCTGTTTTATTGTTTGATTTATAATTGTTTTTAAATTAACTTCTGTGTCCGAAAGTTGTATCGCATATCTGGGGCAGCGTGCAGCCTCGATCTGTTTTTAGTTTTTGTCTAAGTATTCGCTGAAAAGCCTACTTCACAGCGGTAAGTTGTAACAAAAGGTAGCAAATTTAATATAGCTTTCTTGGCAAACTCAGGGAATTCATTCTTAATACCAATTAAAAATTCGTTTAATGATACAGAATCAAATACAAATTTTGATGAAGAGGAGATCTGTAGATCTATTAGGGACTCGTATTCCTGTATACTCAGGGTCATAGGCTTGATGGTTTTCATTAGAAATGGATTTTGTACCCACTCGATTTCAGTATTTGTATCTGGAAAGTAATCCAGCATGGATCTTTCGAGACTAGCCAAATGGAGAGCAATAACATTGCTATTATCTGCTCTGAGTTCAAGCATGTTTTCTTGCAAGAATTCATTTAAAACTGGAAGACACTCAAAATTGTTCTTTTGTACACGTGAGATAGTCCAGTCATATTGTATTTTTACCTTGCAAATTGTGGGGTAGTTTTGATTTGTTCGCTGCCTTATGTTTTCGGGGGTGCTGAATCCCAATCTGGGGTTTCATGACGCAACATGGAAAAAAATGATGCAAAAATGCATTTTTTCCAAGTTTTTCACTAATGGCTTGAAAACTACCAACTATTCGAAAATGACATCAAAGTACCATTGAAAGCATGCACAATTTCCCATAAATCCCTATTCAAGTTTTTTGGACTCAAGCGCTAGTCGAAAATTGATGTATTTTTACTGTTTTCGAAAATCCACTCGATAGCGCTAAGAAATTACTTTGTGTGAAAATTTGAATTTTTGTCTGTAACATGAACCAAGATATACTTTTTCGAATCTGGGGCCCTACTACGTAACTTTGTTCTACTTTCGAATCCATTCGAAAGTTGTTTTCAATGCTTATTAAAGGTGGTAATATGTAAGAAAGTGGGATCAAATTTTTAGTGCTTCCGACTTTTTGCTATATAATCTTCAATTAGTGCTGTTTTGTTTCCGTTTATAAGCGCTTGCTAAATAAGCTGAGATTTTGCGATTTTGAACGTTTTTATTGTAGAATCGAGTTACATATGTAGTTGGGCCCCTGGCCTTGAAATTGCTCTAACACGTCACGTTTTTGAGATATTCAAATCTAAAAATTAAAAATAAATGCATTTTTTATACAAATTTGGGGATTTTTTTTTCGAGGTATTTTTTTTTCGAAAAAATGTTTACCTATGGTCATTCTGAAGTAGGAACATTTAACTTCAAAATTCGTTTTGAATCTTTCAAATACTTTAATTCGTCTTCGAGAAATTTTTGGTCTTCGTTTTACTGTATTGTAGATTTAAAAAAATGCATTATTAATGCAAATTTGAAGTTAATTTTTTTCTTGAGGTAATTTTTTTCGAAAAAATGATTATATATTTACGGTCATTCTGAAGTGTGAACATTTTGCTTCAAAATTCTATTTGAATCTTCCAATTACCTCCAGTCAATTTGTGATCAAAAGGGCAAACTGTGGGATTTTTTGAATTAGGTAGTAAGACGAAAACCAACGATTTCTCGAAGATGAATGGAGGTAATTGAAAGATTCAAATAGAATTTTGAAGCAAAATGTTTACACTTTAGAATGACGATATACATTTTTTCGAAAAAAAATTACCTCGAGAAAAAATATAACTTCAAATTTGCCTACAAAATGCATTTTTTTTTTTTAATCTTTAGATTCGAATATCTCAAAAACGTAACTCAGCGCATCAAACACCATCAGAAAAGTATATATTGGTTCATGTTACAGACAAAAGTTCAAATTTTGTTCCACCAAGTAATTTCTTAGCGCTTTCGAGTGGATTTTCGAAAACAGTAAAAATACGTCAATTTTCTACTAGCGCTTGAGTCCGAATGCGTTATCGGAGAAAAAACCTTGAATAGAGACATATTGAAAATTGTGTATACTTTCAATGGAACTGTGATGTAATTTTCGAATAGTTGGTAGTTGTCGAGCCATTCGTGAAAAAACTCACAAGAAATGCATCTGTGTCACGAAATTTTGTTGGCAAACCTCAGATTCGAATTCAGCACCCCCGAAAACATGAGGGAAGGAAAATATCAAAACTACCCCACAATTTGCCAGAAATTAATTTTTCTTTTCAAAGCTGCCAGTTTGTCTCTCGCAAAAAATACTGTAATTGATTTTTCCTGCAGAGCTGTAGCGGTTTCGTTGATCTTCTCGAAAATATCTGCAAGATAAGCTAATTTCGTAATCCCTTGCTCATCATCATGCAATACAGCAGACGGGTTTGCAGTTGAAGACAAATTTTTTTTCAGTTTGAACACATTAAACTCATCAAGAAGTTGAAATAACCTGGACAAAGCTTTTCCTCTGGAAAGCCATCGGATTTTAGTATGAAGAGCAATTCGTACTGACTACCCGTATCTTTACACACTAATTTAAACAATCTCGATTGGAGAGGACGGCTCTTTACAAAATTTACTATTTTCACAGCTTCACGAGAACTTTTTTTTAAATCAGTTGGTATTCTTTTCAAGTGCATTACGATGGAAAATACAATGACTTCTGGTACTTCTAGGAGCAAAGTCTTTAATATTTGAAACAACTCCTTTAACCTTTCCCACCATTGCTGCGGCTCCGCCGCTGCATATATCAATACATTTTCCCCAATTATTGATGTGTTTACTCATGAAACAGTTTATGACCTTGAAGTTTACAATTCGATTAAAAAATATAAACTTAAAAAAAATTAAAAATTTCCACAAAAAAAATTAAATACAATAATTTTTTTTTTGTGGAAATTTTTAATTTTTTTCCTTTTATTGTTTATATTTTACTGTTTATACGTCAAGAAATTTGTGGAACCCTGAAAACTCTGATCTTGGAACACACTTTGGGAATCGCTGTAATAGAGGACTAAATTTTCACAAAGATCGCCGGATCACATTCTGTTTCACCAGGCCCTTAGAGTCTGATTACACTACTCCTTTTTTTCGTTCTAACTACCTTTACATGTTGTGGTGTTTAAGCGAGCTTGAAGCTCGAGTTGGAATAAGCTTCATTCAACTCGATCGATGTTTAGCATTGAAATAAATATCATTCAGAGCTCACATTCTGTAACACTCGCAGGGATAAAATCGGTCAAGAAATGCTTGAAAATGGAATAAAACTCACGTAATTTGTTTCATTTTTCATCGGTTCTCTACCAATTTTATCGATGCGAGAATTACAGATCGGGGACAGTGTTTTCTGCAATCTCAATACCATTTGAACTCAACTCTAAATGGTGTACTCAACTCATGTGACTCAAAAACCTGGGTCGATTATACGATCATGTTTCAACTCAAACCCTTAGTTCTGCTTGTAAGCGTAGTATTATGTTTTGTGAAATATATGATACCTACCTGTTTAGATTGAGTCTTGTATCACGGCACTTTAATTATTTCTCAACAACCAAATTTTTGTTAAGAATTGTTATTTAGGTAGCCGTTTTTGAGAAAAATATTATTTTGTAAAATTTTCGAAAAACAAAAATTGTATGGCAGGAAGCATTATTTTTATTTCTAAGAAAAAAAAACTGAAAACCAATATGGGTTTAGCTTGTAGCCAAACAGACAGACCAGACGGACAGAATAGTTTTCGTCTTCCCTGGTAATCGTTATTAAAATGTGTGGTTCTTTTTTTACGATTGCATAACTTTTCATACATATGTTATTGTATTATACAGTAGGTACCGATATATCACAAGTAAAAATAAAATAAGCAATACCCGTGTTTTATTGGGATTTTATATATAGCAAAGTGAGAAATTCCCAATAATACTTTTAAGTCCACTTTTTTCGAAATAAAATGAGTGCTAAATTGAAATCAGATATTTTTTTTTCATTTGCTGTCATTTATGTTATGTTATTTATTTGTTTATTTATGTAATGTTTTATATACATTTATTTATTTATTTGCTTTGTTTTGTTTGTTCTTTAAATTATTTATTTATATAATTATTTATTAATTTATTTTTGTAATTATTTATTTATTTATGTTCCTTATTTATTTACTTATTTATTTATTTATTTATTTATTTATTTATTTATTCATTTATTTATTTATTTATTTATTTACCTATTTTTCGTTTATACTTATTTATCCATTTACGTTTTCAATTTTTTATGTTTTCTCAATTATTTGATTATTTTTCTCGCTTAGATTAAATTAAATTGATTAAATTTGTTAACCTACATATAAACCACTTTTTTGTATCAGAATATACATTATATCTGATTGTATTCATCTGTGATTATTATTTATTTATTTTTCTTTTTTTTTTCTATATCTAAATATTGCTAAATAGTTCTTAAGTTTTAATACACACTCCTTAACCATTATTATTTTTTTTATTTTTTCTCTAAATTGAAGGTTTTTATCAAAATTTTCCTTCAGAATGTAACTTTTCTCTTGTCGGAATAAACTTATAATAATGTTAAAAATAATTATTCAGTAGAAAGATATAATATACCTAAATATCAAATCTCTGTGTTAACTGAGCGGTAGCAACTATGTAATTTGTATAATTTAAAGAATGAAATAAAAAATCTATCTATATCTAAGTCATTACTCAAAAGCTTTTTTTCTGATTTTTTTTTTTATTTATTGAACATTTCTTTTTACAATTATTGGCTTAAAAGATAATTTATTAGGGTATACTTTTTTTCATTCGCTGCTTTGTGGAATGCGTCCTGATGTTGTGGGTTGCGAATTAACGTTTGACAGTTCGCAGAATATACCTCGATGGTCACCTATCTATCTATCTATATATATAAAAATGAATGTTTGTCTGTGTATGACCTTTAGACTCAAGTACTACACAATGGATAGAGCTCAAATTCAGAGGTTATACTCAAAAAATAACTGGCAAGGTTTAAAGAGTAATTTGAAATAATTTCAATAAGTGGCACTGCACTTTTATCATAAAAGAGAAAAATTTGTGTGTATAAGAGAAAAAATATTCATTATTTTAAGAAAATAGCCCTGTATTTTATGTCAGTTAATATAATTTTTGCTATACGAAATTCTGTAAGGATTAAAAAATTTATGTAACTTACAAAGGAAAATAAATATAAAAATGTCTGATAAGAAATTTCCACCGAAACAAAGAAGTCAAGGCATATGAAGGAATTGTCAAATAACAGTTTAGTTGAGCGCTGAAATGACGAAGAACAATACAAACTTACAGGCTGCAAAATTCCATACAGATGAAGCGACGCCCGTTTAAGAAAAAGATGGACAAGAGCAACTATACAAAATATTTCCACAAACTAATTTTCAACAGATAACACTGGTTTCAGGTACGTTAGTTTGTAAGCCAGGGTTGTTAAAGAATGCAATCTTTTATGAATACAATGTTATGACTTCAATTTAAAGAAAACATTAACTCATGTGGTGTCACAATGGACCAACTCATGGTCTAAGCGTGTCAGTCTTCACAACTGGCAGCCACTTCAACCTAACCTAACCTAACCTAGCCTAACATTAATTGACTTACATACATATGTACATACATAACTTCAAACTCTGCAATCATCTCTGACATCGAAATGATTTCAATCATTTTTTCCCCGATTCAATTTACATCAATTAATTGAATGCAATTTTTTGGGGATTCATGCTACTTGAATTCAATTGCATTCTTTTTAATTATTTTGAATTCTTTTACAATCTTTTGAATGACACTAAATCTTTTCCATTAAATTCTCAACTGATCTTTAATTATTGTTATGTGAATTTGATAGTTTAAAGGGTCTCTAAAACCAACGCAAAATCACAGCGAATCATTTGCAACGATACAAAACATAAAAGATTGACAATGCTACACAACTTTTCAAGTTGGTTTGGAAGAGCCTTAAATCGTGTATTAAAATATGTTAAACGAACAAATTCAACTTGATTTAAAAGATTTCTTGGGAATTCAAAAGAAATCAAAAAATATAAATGAATGCAAAGAATGCATGAAGTTTAAAAATATTTGAGTGCTGGAAAATGTATGGGGAAATAACTATTGCAATCATTTAATTTCAAATGAAGAATGGTGATTGCATAATTTGAAGTCAAAGTCAAGAGAAGGCAATGAATTAGATCTTTTGATTTTATTCAATAAAATGTTTTAAATGATTGCATTTGCCAATGATTGCATTCTTATACGCAATTATCTTTGACGCAGTTAATATTCGATTAATTATAATAATAATAATAATAATAATAATAATAATAATAAGACTCTTTTAGCTTCCAATAATTAGTTTCCACATGTTTAACTTAGGGGATTTTGAAAATTTCGCTGGCTCTATATTTTCTTAGGAATAAACTATTAAGACCCGTTTGCTGATACGAAACTTAAAGATTTATGTTCTACTTAAAAGATTATGTTCTACTTTTTCCTCTGCGTAAACTGTAACATAACCACTTATGCTCTACTTAAATATTTAAGTTTCGTATCAGCAAATGGCCCTTAGAGTTTTAGACCTATGACAATAATGGCTCAAAAATTTGGGAACATTTTTTGTTTGCATGCATAAAAGCTATTGAAATAAAAAGATTTGAAAAAAAGACCAAATACGGGGAAAATTTTGTATGTTATGCTTCAGTATTTGAGGATACACAAATATTTATTGATATTCATATATGTTAATCTTTTGCACTTATTAAATTTGTCTACCCGTGCGAAGCCGGGACGGGCCAGCTAGTATAATATAAATATGCTAAATTCTACAATTTGCACTAATTTAACAAACATGCGCCTATGAGAGACCCTTTTTAGACTGTGATCGCTCACTACGCTATATGCGGATGAGTTATGAAAAGTAAGATTTTATCTTCACTGATTTCAACTACAAAGCCATCGTCATGACAAAGCCAAAAGTAACAATCAAAACAGGGACAAATCATTCAATATATTTCTACTCTACGAACATAACCATCGAGAATTCGAGATACATGAAAGTAGATATCAATCCTTCCAGTAACGAAACACCAAAATTCTATTCACTCTAATTCAGGCGCGGATCCAGGAACTCGTTCAGGGGGGGGGGGGGGGGCAATTATCGTGAGTTGTCAAAATTTTGAGTCTACAGTTGAGTACACTCTTCACACCGCGCTACACGCTTGGTCGCACAAAGCAATGTGAGTTGATGAGCTTTGAAATTTGAAGAAGCAATTAACTCTTTCATAACCGCCACAGTGTCTCGAACAGCAGGCACTGTGAACCTTGTGAAATTAAGTTTTGCAGTTAGTAGCTATAGCATGGTATCTTTTCAGCGCTGTTGAATTCCCTTTGGATCTGCGTAACTCCACAATTATGCTCGGAAAACATAATGGCAGAGTGGTATGTTCCTATTCAGACACATGGCGTTCGAGTTCGAGTGAAATTTCCAGCCTCTTCTTTAGCTGGGGCAACCTGACCTAACCTTGCCAGTAAAAGGTCGTTTTCGAGAACATCATCAGCATCAAAAATACATTTTTCAGAATGTTCTCAAAAGCAAACTGCAAAGCATTGTGTTCGATAATGCAGTCTGCTAAAGTCACTTGTTCGAAAACATGATGTGTGAAACGATTCTACAGTAAAAAAAATCAAGTTCGCATAACAAAAATATTGAGAAGCCGGAGAACGTGCTCATAAACGTCAAATGCGTTTGCAAGAAAATTGAAAGACGTTGATGAAAAACATTTTGTGCAAACAAAACCATTGTATAAATTTGACAATAGCTACCATTTTAGCTAAACTTAAATTATAGATCAAAACCAAGATGAACCGTATCGTTTGCTCAGACGCCTTCGTCCATCGATACGAAACCAAACTTTCCGACATTGAAATAAAACATAATAAGGGTGTTCATACAACATCGTAAAGTCGTCGTAATCGTTGTAAACTTTTAAACTTCGTAATTCTGTCACAATTTGTATGGAAAATTTGACAGATTTACGAAGTTTACGAAGTTTTAAACGATGTTTACGACGAGCTTACGCTGTTGCATGAATACCCTTAATGATTATAGTGAAAATAAAAAGAAAAAAAACACTTTATATTAAACCTTTTTGTCCGACCTTCTTGGTTCAGCCATCGATTGTGATTGTGATGTGACTAACTTTCGTTATACATTTCATTAACAATATACTTAGCCTTCGTTAATTTTTAATAAAAATGTTTCATACAAGCTCAAACCATCGTTTGCAGAGTTGCCAGACTCACGCGGTTCGATACAATCGAATTGACGTTGACTTAACGTTTTCAAAAACAAGCTCAAACCATCGTTTGCAGAGTTGCCAGACTCACGCGGTTCGATACAATCGAATTGACGTTGACTTAACGTTTTCAAAAACGGCCGAAAATAACTATCCTTAGGTGTACTAGTTCCATCCAACTTTTCTTCGGCAGTGACTGCTGTATCCGTTTTCTGGTTTCTCTCCAATTTTCTTCGTTGGATTCGTGCTCTTCGCCCGTATCAAAAACGTATCTTATGCCTAATAGATGTGCAGCACGTCTGCACGCATCGCTGCGTACAGCACCGAACTCGAAACACATGTGCATACTCTTAAGGTGCTTATCCATTTCAGAGTAAAAAGACGGCAAGCAGCTCAGAAGAAGTTCTCGAGAGTAAAAATCGAAAGTGGACACAGACACAGTCATGAAATAAGCTCACTAGAGGGGAAGACAGATATCAGAAAGTCGCTCTATCTTGAGAGCTTTCTAGTGAAAGTACTCACTCAATGGAAACACACATTTAAATATATAATCATAAAAAGAACTCTATCATCTTTTTAGTATGAATTTTTTTTCGGTATTTCCCAATAACTTTTATACACAAATGAAGTTTATTATTTTAACTTTAGTTCTCTTTATCCTGTAGATCTAAGCATTTGAAGCAAAGTTTGAAATTTTTGAAGCTAATACAATCGACGTATTTTAAAGATTTAATTTTTTAACTTTAAGGTTGAAAATTTAGATAAGTGCCCTGCCACTATCAAAACCCACTAAAAAAATTGTAGAGTAGTAGGTTTAGAGGTGGAGCAAAAAATTTTATAAACGTATAACGAAATAACCTTTTTTTGATTACATTTTATTAAATTCATATTTTGTGCTTCGTTCGTTCTTGCCCAGGGGGAGGGGGCAATTGCACCCATTGCCCTCCCCCTGTATCCGCGCCTGCTCTAATTGGATACTCGAACAAACGTCAAAATTTTATCCACACTAGGATTCTACTTTAGCTTCATTTCCAACATAAGTCAGACAGAACTGATTGCGAAAAATGAAAAGTCTTAAATATTCGATTGAATTATTATGTAACTGCAAAATTATCAGAGAGTTAAGTTTTTAAGCAAAAAAGAGGCTGAGGAAAAGTATTTCAATATACCAATATACGAGTATGTTTGAAAACATAATTTTGAAATCTCAGAATCATAATATATTCTATGATTCTAACTCAGACCTAAAGCGTAATTGTCCAACACACTACTTACCATTATCCACCAAGGGGTACGCGGGAAACTTAGGGAAGCTAAGACTATTGAAGGTAATAGTGTCTCCTCGACATGGCCTTAAATACATAATTTTGTTTTTTTAATTGCCTCAACTAATGTGACCAAATTAAAGCTTACGGTAAATGTAAATACCATTTTTTTGACTGCTTTTCGAATATGTATTCACTTTTTGTCATAATATTATTGTTACAATTTCAACTTTCGATTTCAACCTTCAATTCTCTTTGCGACCCCAAAAAGTTGTATGTAATTAGCTGAAAAAAGATTCCCCTCATTGTTGTATAATCTCATTTACTTATATATTTCATGCATATGTAAACACTCACTGGGTTCAAAAATAATTTTGCAAATAACCCGCACCGCTATAACTAACTTTAACCCAACCCAACCCAAACCTTGACTTGGGCTTCTATGTATGTATATTTGCAACCTGAGTCCTTTCAATTCACCATCATTAATTAAATAATCGAATTCAATCCAAATATCACCCTCAGTTGCCTTGAGAGTGCACTCTACCTCACCATCACTGTGCATTTATCTCAAAAATTCAAAAAGGATAATCTCAACAGCAAATATTCTTTCACCCTCTTTTTGAATGTGTTTCACAGCATCAGCAGCATCAGCATCAGGAGCAGCATCCAGCAGACATCAATTATGCAACACGACTCACTGAAATCCCGCTTGTAAATTGTTTGACAAAAAAAAAAAGAAATTAAAAACATAAAGGAAGCAAAGCCAACGAAGGATAAAAAGGGTTGCAACACTTTCATCCGCGTGCGCTCTAACACTGAAATCATATTGCTAATTAAGCATTTGGTCCAGGAAATATGATTTATCCGCATCCTTTCTATACAACAGATTCGGTGACATGCTGGCTGCTGGATGTGGGGATCTCTCGTCCTCATACCAAACGCATATAACTAAATTTTCAATATCAGAAGGACATTCAGCGGATGTAAAATGTAATTTTCATAAATGACGTATGTATATGCGAGAAAAGTCGAGTAGATGTGATGTACCTATACCGGTGGCAACTCGTACATATAAGGATAGGATAATTTGAAGTCCTAAATGATCCTTTCTATCTGCCGCATGAAGCAGTGCCAATTATTGTACCTACATATACATTTTACAATTTATTCACGGGGAAGCAAGGAGAAAACGCAGGACGCAGACCAGCAGAGACCATCATGAAACGTTGTAAAGAATTTATCTGCGTTTTGTTGGGTAAGGCCTAAATTCCCCCGTGGGTCCTTTTAGTCCTTGATGGCTCTGTGAAATATGAAAATAAAGAATTTCCTGGCGTTGTTTATGACGAGGCCCTTTCCTTCTGCCTAACTTTCTAGTCTGCCTATATGGACGAAGGGTCGAATGGGAATGAACTTTTAGAAGCTGGATTCTCAAACATTGAAGCATTTAGGCTGCTAATACTTTTTTTTTCCATCGACCCTTCTTTTTTTACTTTGAATAACTTCTTAATGGTGTTTTTGCGAAGGGTCGTCCATATACACATTGATGTGTTGATGATAATCTTCTTCTAAGACCACTAGAGTTTCCATTAGCTTGAGCAAGGGTAAAATTCATTTAATTTGCAGGTGAAAAATGCGATGTGGATAGATTTTTAGTAATTAAAGAGTATATATAAGTACCTGGTGGTTGTAGTATTTATAGATGCCTGTGTCAAAACTTGTTTCCCAAGACGGAGGTAGTGTTAAAATGATTGATTTAGGAGTTGAACTGGAAATGCTTTTAAATATAGAATCCCCTATAATAATTGCATTTCCTTGGAGAAATGCTTTTAGAACGACACAAGTAAAGTGTTGGATAGAGTAAGTTATTTATCGCATCAAATATTTTTTTAATTGCAATTTCGCTTTAAATAAACGAGTCTCCTTAGAAAATTTAATTTTCATTTTTCAAAAATACTTTCTTCTTATTTAACAAAGCAATTAATTTTATTAAGATTCACATTGTCTGAACTAAAATCATAGTTCACTCAATTTATCTATCGAGGGAGAGTCTATTTTCCCCAATTAATGCATCAGGGTAAATAAAATTTTCCAAAAAAAAATACTTATAGAATGTCATGCTACAGCTTTTTCAAAGGCAAGAAATCCATTCTCTATTATTTTGTTTTCGAAATAATTTTGTGTGCTAAATCTTACGTTATCAATAGTCTGAGAGCTGACCGTAAGATTATACCTATCTCATCGCGGCCAAGCAAACAAAGGATGCCAAGCTATAGACTTAGTGCAAACATTTACAAAACCACTGGACAAGCTTTATCTGGTCACAATGGTTAGAAAATAGGGTTCTTGATTTTACCCGGGTAATACCCATTTTCTCAACTACCGGATATTCTTCTACCCGGCTACCCGAGTGGCAAGTCTTCGGGTACCCGAGTACTCATGTGTTTGGGGTACCCTTGTGTCTCGGGTACCCGAGTACTCAGGTACCTACATATGTATCTCGGGTACCCGAGGACTGACAGCACTAGACTATAAAGCTGATTTTCTGCAGCACAAATCACAAAATGAAAATAACCTAGGCCAATAAAGAAAGTGAATTTGTGCAATAATAAAGTGTGTATTTTTAAATTTTCGCGTACACGGGTACTCCAATTACCCGAGTATTTTGGGTACTCGGATAATTCGAGTAACCGGGTACCCGTGTACTATCCGGGTGATGCCCGGGTATTCGGGTACCCAGGTGGGTCTTCGGGTTGCATTTTTGCCAAAGTGTAGAATGTGCAAAAAACCTTTTTTTCGCTAGTTCCTCAGTTACATTTTTCAATATATTGTGATGAGCAAGGAGAGCGACTTGGTATTGTTGGTCTCTTGAACGTGAAACGGACCAAAATTTATATAAACCGTGCAGTTCCATTACTAGGGCTGGCCACAAACCAAACCAAACGAGACTTTTTTTGGTATCGTCTCGGTATCGTTTAAATTGAAAAAATTCGGTATCGTCTCGGTATCGTTCTTAGTCTCGTATTACTAAGTCTCGGCTTGGTATCGTATGACTAAGTTTAGTTTGGTATCGGTCTCGGTCAGTAAAACACTTTAAAAAAGTAAAAGAAGAAAACTATTCCTCGCGTTCCGAGGGATATAAGATAGATGTTATCTAGTTATTCCAAACATTTCAAGATAAATTAAGATGGTTTTGTATCAATGGTCATCAGTTGTAGCAAGGCATTACAACAACAAGAGGCTTCCCGGATAGCTGAGAGTAAACATAGGAACGTGCCCATTAAGTTACATTTGGACAACTGTTGCTTTTGTTCCTAACAAATTTAAAACTTATTTGGAGAATTCAGAAAAGTTTACAGAAAAGCCATCTTGCTGTTTAAGTAGTTATAGCCAAATTAACATAAAGGCAGAAATGCGTGATCCCCTTTTTTCATAATCTCTCTCATCGTAATGCAGAGTTTAATCAAAATACCAAGTTCGGGTTTCAAACTAACTCAAAACTTACCATAAAAGCACCTATTGTCCCAATAGTCTGTGGCAGGATTTTTGTTTGAACGAAGATGAGTGGGAAATACTTACGCAGATCCATCGCTTTTTAAAACACTTCAAAAACTTGTCTGAAAAGTTTGGGGGGCAAAAATATGTGACACTACCAACGGTCATAGTTGCTTTCAACATGCTGATAGACATTCAGAGCATTGTCGAAGAGCTGGCCAGGTTGACGAAATTCTTATCAAAGCCTTTCAAGCAGCAAGATAAAAAATGCTCAAGCACAACAAGCTTACAAACTGGATTTATTGTGTTGTGAAGGTGCTAGACCCACGTCATAAAATAGAAACATTTGAATCAACATCATGGGCATGATACAACTAAACTGATAACGCCTTCCTATTTTTTTTTCATTCCATTCTGCGCATTACGTCATCGAGCATCGACGCACAAATTTCCCCAATATTTTTGTTCATTTTATAATAAAAATGCGTGTTCAGAAGTCGAAAAACAAGTACATAATTTTTAAGAAATGATATTTCATATAGAATTATTAAATTTTAGTCAAAAAATCGTTGTTTTATTAATCTCAGAAAAAATATTTGTGTGAGTCGATGACGTCATTCTATGAACATGATGCGCAAAGCGCTAACTTATATAATTATATCATGCATCATGGGGTTGTGATTTGAAGAAAAAATCAATGGAAAAATTCAAGAAAGTTTATGAACAATATTGCCTAGAGAACAGTCTAATTGAAGAAACCGAAGAGCGACTCGATGAACAAGCTTTTGATGAATTCATAAACTCCGATGATGACATCGATATTATGGCAATTTTTGTAAAGACGTCTAAGAAAACAAATCCTGAAACTGAATTTAGCGCTTACTTGGCCGCTGAAAGAGCGGACAGAGTGGAAGATATCCTTAAGTGGTAGTATTGCAATGAAAGAAGTTTCGCAACTCTCGCCAGTATAGCGAAAGATTTATTTTCGATCGTGGCTACATCAGTGCTAGCTGAAAGCTTGTTTTCTCTTGCAGGTCTGATAATGACTAAATTAAGGAGCTCCATGAAAGACGATACTGCAAGAGCAACATTATGTTTGAATTCTTGGCTGTTTTGATTTTTTTTATAAATAAAAACAACCAAATTTTTAATTAGAAATAGTTTTGTTTCTTTGATTATTTTTCATTAATTGCGATAAGAGGTGTCTTTATGGTAAGTTATGCGTTAGTTTGAAAGCCGAACTCGATATTTTGATTAAAATCTGCATTACGATGAGAGAGAATATGGAAAAAGGGGATCACGCAGCTCTGCCTGTATGTATGCCTGCGTTTTCGTCTACAACTATCTAAACAGCAAGATGAATTTTCTGTAAACTTTTTTTTAATTCTTCAAATAAGTTTCAAATTTGTAGGAACAAAAGTAACGATAAGCCAATTGTACTGAAAATGTTTTACTTCTGCTCAAGAAGAGAAAAACTTGCATCGTTTTTACTAGCAAAACACTCCTTTTATTGTCATATGTTGGACAATTTTTTATGAGGTATATAATAATTTTTAAGTTCCTGGCTTACAATGGGATTTTACTTAAGTGTCTTTTAAAATGTTTCCCCTGTTAATAAGAACTAACTCTTAACATTTCTTCCAAATCGCTTACAAGCCGTTTACGAAAATGGTGAAAATTTCATCCCAATCGTATGAGCCGTTCCATAGCCCTATCCATTACACTTTGTTTTAATTTGTAAGAGTTATTTCAAATAAAAAAAAAACTATGGTCAAAAACGGATGATTTTTAATTTTTTTCCAAAAGTTGAGCTGATAGCAAAAAAATGGATTTCAGATTTGAAATCTACAATAAAACCTGCTCCTGTCGAAAACGACGTAAGCCAAAGAGAAAGCATTTTTAAAATTATTATTATAAATTATATCTCTCACAAAATAAATGAGATATTGGAACGATTAGAGCTGAATTCTGAAGATTAAGATTAGTAGGTAGGGGAGTGTGGGTACGAAAGTAACAATTTGTACATTTTGTACCATTACTTTTAAACCAAAAGACATAACAAAATAAAACAACACATATTTTGATGAGTGGACATTTGGCTACCATTAAATACTAATTTGCCATCCAACTTTATCCTTTCTCCGAGTGTATGCTGGAAAAAAGAGGTGAAAGTCGAATGTTACAACCGTCCTTCATGTTGTACCGATTGTAACACTATGAAAGGACGGTTGTAACACCACAAAATGTAATAAAATAAAAGAGAAATATGGGTTTAACTTCAGATTTATTTTAAAAATCCCATAACAATGTATAAAAGTAAGTAGGTACCAATACTATGGTATATCAGCCTTGAGATACTTAAAATTTACTTCAATCACAGATTTATTAATCGTAGTAGGCAAAGAAATATAAATAACAATTAATAAAGAAACAAAAAAAATAACAAACATAAATAAGATTCCTCTTTAAAAAACATAAATAAACTTCGATTTTTAAAACAAAATCAAAAAACATAAAATTATATAAAGTTCAATATCAAATTACTATTCTGTATCCGACTCGCAGTTTCGGCATTGGAAGAAGAGCTGCTTTGATTTGTCTCCCACACACCTAGTGTGAACCCACATTTTGCAGGAAGTACATTGGACCCACTGTTCATTAGGAATGGATTCAGAGAATTTTCCAAGGCAATAAAAACAAATGGAATCTTCTTCTTCACTAGAACTTATCGCCTCAAATGAATTCTTACGATTTGATGTTCGATTTATTTTCGACTTCTTAATCTGATTTGACTTGGATTTTTTGCTTAATTTTTTCTTAGTTTCTTCTTCTAACGCATTTTTTTCAGGGGTATCCGTCAGGATAGTTGTCCGTCCCCTTTTTCTTCCACCCCGTGCAGGAACTGCGGCAAGTTTCGATTTTGGATACGGAATAACGATTTCAGGAGAAAAAATGTTGTCCAATGCAGTCTGAGGTATAATATCAGGACATGATAAATTCAAATTTGAAATGGTTTCTGGAGTTAGCGCAGCTTGAGTAGATGTTGAAGGCAATGACTGGTTTGGGACTTCGTACGGATTTGGTCTATCAGTAACATCGCTAGGAGAAAACTCATCATCCCTGAAAATATCTGGATTATATGGCCAAATTCCTGATACCCTGAAGCCTGACACGATATTTGTGGGTGTTGCTGCTTTTTCCAGTGCTATCTTCGCCAGCTCCGGTATATCGTATATTTTTATTCGATTGCCTGAAAATATGATACAACTTTCTAAGTCAGAACCATAAAGCTTATGCTTTTACTTTTCAATATGTTACCTGCATTAGATCTCATCCAATTTCCACAAGCCTGATTGAAATATGTTTTCATTGGTCCAAAAACAGATCGGTCTAATGGTTGGAGTTTATGAGAGCAGTGAGGCGGAAATGTCAATAGCACAATGCCATTTTCCTTGCAGAAGTTAACAACTGGAAGAGAAAGATGTGATTGGTGATTATCAAGGAGGACCAATTTTCGATTGCTCTCGGAGGCATTGGTATGTTTGACGAGGTGTTCCATAAAGTTTAAGAACTCCGACTGCATCCATCCTGATTTATTAGCTGCTCCAATGCTGCCGATGGGTCCTCCTTTAAGGAATACCGGATTGTATTTTTTTAGGGGAAATATAAAAAGAGGAGGAATTGCATTTCCTATAGCATTAACAGCAAGGCACATGGTTACCAGCGTTCCTCGCTCGGCGGATGCAATGGCTCCGACTTGCTTCTTGCCTTTTTTTGCAATAACGTTTGATGGTTTATGGACGGTTGTAAGGCCCGTTTCATCGATATTAAATATATCTTGTGGCTGAAATTTGAAACGATCCATAACATCAAGCAAATTATTAAAAAACTTTGACACATTAGGCTTGTTGAAGTTCATTGATCGTGCTAAACTTGTTGGCTCAGGTTTTCGAATGGCAAGATTTTTGTTGCGTTTAAGAAAGGATTTGAGCCATTCTTCACCTGCCATCCGATTCAAATTCCAGTTAGCTGGCATTTGTAGTTTATAATAGCTTGCCACCTGGTA
The DNA here is from genome assembly GCA_963921185.1 of Dasysyrphus tricinctus. Classification (NCBI taxonomy): domain Eukaryota; kingdom Metazoa; phylum Arthropoda; class Insecta; order Diptera; family Syrphidae; genus Dasysyrphus; species Dasysyrphus tricinctus. Next base: position 65,088,149 of record OY992532.1, on the reverse strand, counting down.
TGCCAGCTTTCGAACACAGATGGTCGTAAGTCCATAGTATAAATCGGCACAATGATTTATGTACGCTTCCAACTTTCCCTTCAATAAAAAAAAACAATGAAAACAATTCGATGTTTTTTTTTATTTTATAAATACATACTTCGTAGTGATCTGTAAACACTCTATTGTGGGGCCTATATCCTATAACTGGGTAAACAGCGTCCTCAGGGGAGTCTGGAGAAAATTGAGTTTTCCGAACAAAACGACTTAAAGTAACGTGGCAGATATTATAAGCCTTTGACACATTACGGATTGATTTGCCATTTGTTAGCACTTCTTTTGCTGCTTTAATCATGATATCCTTGGTTATCATGCCTCGGGAGGTTTTTCTTATTCGTTGTCGTGGCATTTTATAGATATTACCGCGATGGAAATCAATATCATTGAAAGTTCCTACAATACTAAAAACAAGAACTGTCACCTTGATATTTTTTTGGTGGACGTTTGTAACATGTTACAAACGTCCACCCAAAAAATGTAACAACTGTCCACATCTCGTTTTTTTATATTGAAGATAAAATTTAAAAAAAACTATTGCGTGGATCACAAAAACTTTAACACCATTGAATAAAGAAAAAAATGAACTCTTATAAGAAAGCTACCACTTTCTTAAAAAGATGTTATTTGAAAAAATACAAAGAAAAAATCACAAACAAAATAATTTACGACAGGACCCAAATTTCACGTTTTCAACTTTATCTGTCACAATTCAGTACTTTGACACTTGGATTTTTGTGGGTGCATTCAGGACCGAATTGCCAAGATTTCTATATTTAAAAATGAACGTATTCAGTCTCAGGGTTTTGTTAAAGTTCAATGTTACAACCGCCCCGTGTTACTTTCGTACCCACCCTCCCCTACTACCAGAAATATACACCTTTAAAAAAATCTGTTTGCATAGTAAAATAACCCCAAAAATTGCGAAAAAAGTTTTTTTTTACTTTCTAGCGGTAATATCTCGAAAACCAGAGCTTATAGCGAAAAACAGATCAGAGTTCAGCGTGAAAAAATACCTTTAGAACGACTTTTACCGTTAACCGACAATTGTAAACCTGTGTTATCAATCTTTAGTAATTTTGTAGCTCTGCCAAATGTTGAAAACTTTTTTCATTTTACTAACTAATATCATACTTATTCCATATTATTAAAAACAGTTCATCTGGACAGTTCAGTTCATCCAAACAGTGACAGTTCGTAAAAAAAAAACATAAACAAACCTTTTTTAATAATACCAGTGGCCGCCCGGGGCAAAACAATAATTTGCCGCCCCTTCGGTCTAACAATACTTTATTAAGACATTTTTTGATATATACCTCCATATCATCGGCCTTAAAGTTGCAGACAAAACTTGAAAATATTTTTTTATAAATGCAAGGAAATACATTCTACGAAATATTGATACACGCCACTTTGCCGCAATATCTGCTGAATGATTGTTTTTTGTTTCTGACCTACTGAGATTTAACTTTAAACCGACTGTATAAAAAATAGGCACATGAGACTTGAAATTTTTTAATGTTTCATTTCCAAAAATAGTGAAGCTCATAATTGTTCATTAGGTGTGTCTCACCAAATAAAATCTCCGAGAGCTCAGAGATTTTTAAAGTGGGACAAAAAATCTCACCTGAGCTCTGAGATTTTCTTCAGAGATTACTGAGACGAAATTTTTTTGGATTTATTTCTCAATGTTCTTTCTCAGCTAAAACTGTTCATTTGACAGCCAAATTGCAATTTATCGGTGATGGGCAAATACAAAAATGATAACAAAAATACAAAATAGTAGTTAAATGTTGATAAACAGGGAATATAAATTGATCTTAGTATTTTTCATTCATTTTATAAAGCTTTGTACTTTAACATTTAAATATTTAAAGCAAAGCTAAATTTGTTTTCCATAATTTCAGTACAATTGAACAGGGAATCTTATTCAACCAAAACATTCTGCCTACGTCAATTTGATATTGAGCGCTCACTAGGTGAGACACGCCTATTGTTTCGTCAGTACTCGACAGCAAAACTGAGAAATTGCATACTGCTCATATTTCTAAGATCTAATGATCATGAACCTTGAGAGAGTCAAAGCCACCGCTAAGTCACTACTGAGTGTCTGACTACAGAGTTATTACTTCATTACTTCAAATTTTCTGAGAAAATTCAACCCCTCTGATCTCTAAATTGAGGGAATTAACAGACATGTACCTATATGTAAGGCTACAAAAGAGAATGGTCTTTACGAAAGCCATCATTTTGTTTCAAAATTTGAAAGAATTGTTAATTTAAAAATAAACTTTTGTGTTTATTACCTACTTCTATAGTGAACAATGGTCATGATTCCGCCACCCCTAGTGATTTGAGCACAATGAAAAATTTTACGTTCATATACCTTTTCAAATGTTATAGAATTTTTAACTTAAAAAAATAATACTTTTTTGTTTATTTCCAACTTTTGTAATAAACAACGATGATGATTTGCGCCCCTCTTGATTTCAATTTGATAAAAATTGATTGAATTATTTATTAAACAAAAATTAAACTTTTGTTTATTTTCAACTTCTCATGAACAACGAGGATGATTTTACCGCCGCTACAAATTTGAATACTATAAAAATTGTATGTTTTCTGATAAAAATTTAATAAAATTTTCACAAAAAATAAAAACTTTTGTAATTGGTTTACAACATCCCATGAGCAACGAAGATGATTTTCCAATTCGCCGCCCCTAACTCCTGGCGCCCGGGGCAACCGCCCCCTTCGCCCCCCCTAGCTACGCTAATGATAATTACAAATGTCAATGCGAGAACCTATATTTTTTTTATTTTCAAAACGGTGTTCCTGTTCACCTGAGACTAAAAAAATTAATAAGAATTTTTGCATTTAATTTATACTTAATCTAATTTTTTTGAAATACAATTGCCGACCTTTTTTTTTTTGAGGAAAATGACAGTTGTGATGGATTTAGCATGATACTAAATAATTAAAATAGCCATTTAGTCATTTTAACTTTAGTAAAGTGTTAAGAGATAGTGGGGTTCCTGCTCTTGGGTTTGCTGGAATAACAGAAATCGAAAAATATCATCTTATGGATGGGTTATTTATCTAGGATCCGATGAAGCAAAATTTCTTTAAAATGACGAATTCTCATAGCTGTGTTAATTTTCCCTAGACTCTTTCCTTTTTACTTTCATTCTACAGTAACACCCTCCCGGGACAAAAATAACACAAATCTAATGGGCCCAGCCCTTAGATTGTTGATATCAAACCGATTTTTCACCTCCATAACTTCTGCTACACCACTCTACCAAGCATGAAAAATCGTTTTTATCGTCATTTGAAGATGTGGCATCACTTTCTCATTCTTTTTGTTTTCTTAGCCTTGCTTCGAATTTGAAACACAATATCGATGTCAACTTTTTCTAAAATCCCGGCATTGGCTTTTCGTTTAGACGCATTTAAAGAGTTGGAGAAGGGGGAAGTCAAAACTTCTTGAAGGTAACGTGTTACGTTCGTCCACATGGTGTTGTGTTACTTTTGTCCACATGCTTTCAGGAAGATGGACTTTTTCTTATGTTCCAATGTGGCATGTGCGCATCTCACGATCGATCGACAACAATTGGCTAGAAAGGAGAAGAGTAAAGTTTTTTTTCAAAACGGCATACAAGAAAATGGCCCAAAACATTAATTCAGGCCATAAGTGGCCCTGTTATTTTCATGACGTGTTACCTTTGTCCCCGGTATCCCACACCTATATCATATAAGCAACTATAAATGGGGGAACAAATGAAAGCTGAGACTGTCATCTACACAATGTCAAGACAAACTTATTTTGGTTATTGCCACGAGTCGGACCGCTTTTGTAAAATCAGGGATTTTGTTAATACTTCGATTAAAATGAAAAAAAAAAACTGGTTAAGCCACTTTCTTAGCTGTTTGATATGATTTTATTCAGTTTTCCCTAATGTAAAGGGCAATGTTAATTTTTTTTTTATAAAAATAGTCGGCAAGTTTTGGCAACAACCAAAAAAGTTTTTCCGATCACTGGCATCGTATAGTGGAGTAATACCAACGTGGGGCCCACAACCCACAAGGGGGCAATTCGATTTTAAAGGGGGCAATTTTAAATTCTGATGCACTACAATCGTTTCAGATTTCAAAATTAATTGAGTAAGAAGGAGAAAAAAGTTATCACTTTCGCACACATTTATTTTCGAATTACTTACTTACTTACTTAAGGTGGCGCTACAGTCCGGGGTGGAACAGGGCCTCACCCAACAAGCTTCTTCCTGTCGGCTCGGTTTCTAGCTAGCTGTCTCCAGGTTCGCACGCCAAGTTGGTTGAGGTCCTCTTCCATTCGCTCTAGGTCAGTGTTTTTCAAACTGTGGGTCGCGACCCCCTAGGGGGTCGCCAAGAATAATTAGGGGGGCCGCGGTCGCAAGCCATTAGGTACGGTACGGTACTAAAAAACGTTTTCTTTTATTAAATGTTCAAAACTTGGTTGTATCTTTGAGGTGTTAACAATTAAAACATTTTCCTATTGAAGGAAAATGACGTGAGTTCACATATAGGTATGAAGTGGTGAATCGCACTAACAATGTTAAAGCCTCTTTTGTAAAGCTCTAGATATTTTCTTTTCCCTTCTCTCTATCCAGAAATTATCAATGGTTTTTACATTGAATTAAGAGCATACCATCTGCAGCTGAATAAATAAGAATTTTTTATCATCTTTACCGATTGAAAACCGGCCAGATGGAAAGATATATTCAAAAAAGGATTGAGTCTCTGTCCATTTCCACCTTCAGAAAAGAGTTCTGGAAAGTCACTTAATAGTTTTTTCTCCTAATTATGCAAACTCTTATGATAGAACTGTGAGCGCTTAATGTCATGGCATGGATTCATCTGATGAAATTTCGTCGAGAATTTTCTGAACCCAGGGAAAAAAATCATACATTTTTTTGCAAACGAAGTTTTGCGAGGAGTTCTCTGATTTTGTCTTTTGCAGTCAAAATATTTTCTTGTCTCCCATGGAGTTGTATCAAGATGTTTAAGTGGGCAAAACGATCAGCGAGAAATGATGATTTTAAAAGCTGAGTGGGGACAGAAAAATGATTTGATTATCGTGATTTTGAATCGTGTATACAAACATCAATAAGTCAGCTTTTAATGCCCACAGCAGATTTCGGTTGTGAGTGATAGCAAAAAATGAAGTTTGAATGCAATTTCGAGGGTAATCGTGTTAACCGAAGTTGGTTTTCACCCTTCCCTAGATAAGCTCCACGGATCACATATCACGGAACCCGAGACCATTTGAGTGTTTAGTTCGCCCTTCCAGACAGTCAGGGTGAACTATAAACTCAAATGATCTCAGATTCCGTGAGGATATGGGATCCGAGGAGCTTATATAGGGAGGGATGAAATTCATTTTTTTCTCGATTCACTGTTTTATCACTAAGGCCCCGGTTGCGGACAACAAGATTTCAATTTTTTGAATAACCTTTAATGAAGCTTTCGATGCCTATACTTCTTTTTTTGTTATCAAATCACCCAAAATCTGCTGTGGGCTCTAAATCTACCTACCTCTAAATATACCTTTTGACAACCATCTGAGCTCTGTTTGACAAAGATTTTGATAGGCTCGATTCATGCGCTTTTCATATAATAACTGACAAAGTATTATTATGAATGTGGGGGTCGCCAGAATGTTTTTAATAACAAAGGGGTCGCGTACTCAAAAAGTTTGAAAAACACTGCTCTAGGTGACCCAGCCATCTCAGTCGTTGGCTTTTCACTTTTATGGGTAGGTCGGTGTCGCTGTACAGCTCGTACAGTTCGCTGTTGTATCTTCTTCTCCATTCCCCGTCTATATAGGCAGGACCAAAAATCACCCGGAGAATTTTTCTCTCAAAACAGCCTAACGTGTTCTCATCCACTGTTAACAGAGTCCATGCCTCTGCACCATGCATCGGAATCGAGATGATGAGCGTCTTATACACGCGCAGTTTAGTTGCTCGAGAAAGGGCTTTGTTTCTCAATTTTCTTTTTAGCTCAAAGAAACAGCGATTGACAAGAGTAATTCTTCGTTTGATCTCAGCACTGGTATCGTTCGCTGAGTTAATAGCGGATCCTAGGTAGACAAAGTCTCTGACCACCTCAAAATCATAGCTGTCTATAGTGACGTTCTGTCCTAGACGTCGGTGTTAGGTGTCCTTTCTTGTTGACAGGATATATTTTGTTGTGCTTTCGTTCACCGTTAGACCCATCTTCTTGGCTTCCCTCTTAATACTCACAAAAGCACCACTGACATCACGCTTTGTTCGTTCTATTATGTCAATGTCTACAGCGTAAGCGAGAAATAGGACGGACTTTTGAAAGATTGTGCCTCTAGTGTTGACGTAAGAGTTCTGCACTATTCTTTCAAGAACGATGTTGAAGAAGTCGCATGACAACGCGTCGTCGCCTTGCCTAAAACCTTTTTTGACATCAAAGATGTCGGTGAGGTCTTTGCCGACCTTGATGGAGCAGCGTGCATTCTCCATCGTCATCCTGCACAAACGGACGAGCTTGGCAGAGATGCCAAAACTAGACATTGTTCTACATATGTATATTGCTCGTCTCTATAGATGCTGTCATACGCGGCCTTGAAATCGATAAAAAGGTGGTGGGTATCGATTTGAAACTCCTGGGTTTTCTCCAAGATCTGCCGTAGTGCGAATATTTGGTCGATGGGGGACGTCCCTGGCCTAAAGCCACACTGATATGGACCTATCAGGTTGTTGACGAATGGCTTCAGGCGTTCACAAAGTACGGCAGAGAAGATCTTGTAGGCGATATTAAGAAGGCTGATGCCTCTGGTGCTCAGTAGTTAGTGCAGTCCAGAGGATCACCTTTCTTGAGGATAGGGCAAACAATGCTGAGGTTCCATTCATCAGGCATGCGTTCCTTCGACCATATTTTACAGATGAGCTGGTGCATACTCCTAACCAATTCATCGCCAGCCGCTTTGAATAGCTCAGCCGCAAGGCTAACCTCACTTCGTCAAGATCGGGTGGACAAAATTGTTGGCCTACGTCGTCCAAGTTGAATTTGCATATTATTCGGTTCGTCATCACCGTTATACAATTTGCAGAAATGATTTTTCCATATCATAATCAAAAATGAGAATATTTGAAATTTAGAACTTTGAATTTGAAGAAAATTTAATACTTTTATTTAAATTTATCAGACATTTATTTACAACACAAGATTTGACAGGTTTGATTGGCTCTAAAAATTTAGTATCACCACTGTGAATGAAAGTTTTGGTCGCCTGAAAAATGTATCTCCGGTTTTAAAAGAAACATTTTCTGATTCTAGTGATTTCTTCTTAGTTTTTATTCATTCGAGTTTTTTTTAGTAAAAGTATCAAATTTTTGAATATGTATGTTAAAATTGTATAAATATGTAGTAAAGGTATAACGTTTGGCATAAGAATTTTAAAAAAGTTTTGGTGGAGCATGGCTACGGTGACCATCCGTCCCGGTTTTCCCGGGATTGTCCCGTATTTCTAAAGCCTGTCCCGGTTTATTTTTTAAGAAACCCGGGACGTACAAGTGTCCCGTATTCAGGTTGCTATAGATTATTTGTCCCGTATTTGCACATTCTCTATGCAACGTTACGTTAATCCTTATTCATAAAATATTTTCCGACTCATTTTATTTACAATACTCTTGTGTCAAAAAGAGCACGAAAAAGATAAATCTATTACGTTTAAATGTCTAACAAAAATATCCGTATGTAGTCACTATTCTATTTAACTCAGAGTTAACTCTGCACTGAAAAACTGGGCCTTATTTTAATAATGAAATTAAAAATGTTAAGTTTATTTTTTTTTTTTAATTTTTAGTTATGTTGTGAAGACATTATAATTTATGTTAATGATCATTTTTTTTTTCTGTTATTATGTTTTGCTTTAATATTTATTTTAGATATTACATAAAAATTATTGAAAAGTCCAATAATTTTTTCACGTTTTTAAATTTTTACTTTTTTGTCCCGGGTTTTGCTTCCAGAAATATGGTCACCGTAAGCATGGCACAAAAAAGGTTGAGAAACACTGATAAAGACATAGAGGGCGATGTTTCCAAATCGATTTGGACACTATTTCCTTGGGCGCTATTTCCCTACGCCGTAAATGTATTTGTGAGTTTTTTCACATAAAGTTACATTTTAATCGTTAAGTTAGTAGTTAGTAGCAATAGTTTAGTAGCAATTGATTTTATAGATGAGAATTTAGGTAACGTATTTCAAAGGCAATTAAAATATTTAAGCAAACTTAAGTAAATGACGTCTTAGAGGCATTTTAAGCAAATCTAATAAATTCGGCTGTAAGTCTTTAATATGACATGCCCATTTAAAAAGTAAATTTAATTCAAATCAGGGAGATATATGTACCTATTCAAACTATAACATACCTACCTATAATTTTTTTCCTGAAATCCTCTTAAGGCACTATAGGTAAGGGACCATCTCTCCTCTTTTTTTGAGGCAGTCCACTATTTCGGTTATTTTATTTTATTATTTATTTATTTTCTTAAAATAAATATGAATATTAGGGTGGTCCGTAAATTGGATATTCAAAAACATTGAAAAACAATTTCCCTAGTTTTTTCAGGTTTTTATTTCACCCCCCTGGTCGCCCTTTTTCACTTCAAGGTACAAATATCGGATTTAGGGTGATTCTTATAACACGCGAAGAAAAAATCAGAACTTATAGATAAGATTGAGACGAAAAAATAATTGTATGGGAGGGGGGTCTACTTCCCCCGTTAAGGCGGGAGAGGTAATTTTCTAAAAATTTGACCCGCAATAGAAAAAAAAACTATTAAAAAACAACGGGACTACTTACAATGGCATGCTATAACTTTTTTAAAGTCATGAATCGAGTCTCTAATATGTTTCTTTAATCGAGTTTTTATTGTAAATAGTTTTTGAAAAAATAGTTTTCAAACTTAAAAATAAAATCAAAAATTATAATGTTGTACGTTTGAAAATTATTTTTTTCAGAAACTATTTATAATAAAAACTTGATTTAAGAAACATATTAGAGACTGGATTTATGGCATAAAGAAAAGCTATAGCACGCCATTGTAAGTGGTCCCATTGTTTTTTAATAATTGTTTTCTATTTTGGCTCAAGTTTATAGAAAATTACCCCTCCTGCCTGAACGGGGGGAAATACACCCTTTCTCCAATACGATTTTTTATTCGTCTCAATCTAATCTATAAGCTCTGATTTTTTTTCACGTGTTATAAGAATCACCATAACTCCATTATTTGTACCTTGAAGTGGAAAAAGGGTGACCAGAGGGGTGAAATAAAAATCTGAAAAAATTAGGAATTTTTTTTTTCTCTATTTAGAGTCATTTGATGCCTATCCAAGTCGGATTTTCAAAAAAGCCCAATATAAGGACCACCCTAATGTACCTACATATATACATCGTTCCACTTTTACTAAGTGATCCTCTCAATAGTCCTCTTTTTTAATTTAAATCCGTTTTTCATGATTAAAAACACATTGCATTTCCTTCAATACAAAATCACTTCTTAAACATAGAAAGTAGACAGCACAGACATTTAAAAAGAATTTACAAATCAATGGTGAAGAATTATTTGACAAAGTTCCTTAAACCAAATGCCATATGTCAATCTTCAAATAAAGTCGGGTTAGTTACAACATTTATATCTCAAGAATGTCTGCACCGCTTTTAATGATATCTGATTTTTTGGATTTGTCTCCACCGTAAATAGGAGAATAACTTTTAAAATATCGGAAAAATTGACGGACAAAAAATTATTTCCATTCTATGTTTTCTATTCAATAACTTTAAACTATACCTGTTAGATTTTATTGGAGAATAGACATTATAATCAATGCTTAACAAATACAATTCCAACACCATCTTCAATCCTTAAGTTCTGTCAATATTTCTAGATAGAAAGCCCAATTCAAAAAATCTTGCAGTCGAAAATAGACCCAAATTAAAAAATAGTTTGAAAACAATATTTTGTATTTTTATTTTGATTGAAAATTATTTTTCAAAAAATATCTACAAAAATAGCTTTATTTAAATGCAAATTGGAGAATGGACTTTTTGGCTTGGCCTAAAACAAAGCTATTGAAAGACATAATATATATTTTCTTAGAATATTGCCCCTCCTAAGCCGAGGGAAAATAGTAGTAATAGGGCCATTAAACCTATAGTCCAGTAACTATATACATTAGACATTGCGTCAGGTCCGGTAGTTCTGATTTTTTGCTGAGTTGTTTATGATGTTGGCCTAGTATTAAATCTGATTTTTCGACCTCGAGCGCCGAACGCAACATTGGTAAAAATCCAAAAAACCGCGAATTTTTCTCGGTTTTTTCACTTATTGGCTATTTTAACCATTATGCCTTAGCTTCGAATAAAAAATTGCTCTACGATTTCAACCTTACTAAATTTGCTTCAATTTGAGTCCAAAGCCGGTTCTGTAGACATAACGGTTTCCAAGGAACGGCATTTCAAAATATAGCAATAAAAAATTAAAAACAACAACTAGTATATAAAACAGTATAATAACAAAAACATGGTCTTTGACATATGCTACATAAAAGCAATAGAGCGTGTAGATTGGGCCAAAAGAAGAAAACAATAGTACTGGATGGGGGGTATATACCCCCCGTTTAGGCGGGAGGGGCAATTTCAAGAAAAGTTGACTTCAAATAGAAAAATAACCATAAAAATACAATGGTAATATCTGGACAAAAATCCATTCCTCATCTCAAAGCCAGAAATCCATTCTTTAATTTTTTTTTTAAATAAAGTTTTTTTTATCTGATAGTTTTTGAAAAATTTACTTTCAAACTCAAAATTTTGAGAAAAAGACGATTTGTTTTTGTTAATCTATTTTTTTTTATGGTATTAAGTACTATTTTTGATTTTGATTTTCAATGCCCTTATTAATTCTTAGTTAAAAACTGAAAACCAAATGCTAAAATGACTTCTAGTTTTTGAGAAAACTGAAATTAACATGATCAACTTCACTGTTTTCAGTTTAGTATCCTTTTTCTTCGGGGTGGGAGGGCTCTGCCTCAGATGCGGTAGTTCAGATTTTTAGATGAGTTGTTTATGATGTTGGCCTTAGCAATAATCCAAGCTTTCGACCTCGAGCGCCGAACGCAACTTTGTGAAATACGCAAAAAACCGAGAAATTTTCGCGGTTTTTTCAGTTATTGGCTATTTTAACCTTTAAGGTCTGGTTTTCGATTATAATTTTGCTCTACAATTTCAAAATAATTAAATGGGCTTCAATTTGAGCTAAAAATCAATTCAAATTGCGAGATTTTTTATCAACTTTTGAATTTAGAATGCTGCAAATCGAATTGAAGGGGGCTTATTCACCCCTTGTGTGAAATCGTGTCGAGGTCGAAAGCTTGGATTATTGCTAAGGCCAACATCATAAACAACTCAGCAAAAAATCAGAACTACCGGACCTGACGCAAGGTCTCAGTGCTATGAAACTACAAGGTTACTGGACTACTATGCATAACACTATGAATTAATGTACATACGTATAATAATTAGTTTTTAAAATTCGTATTTGATTTATGACCTTATGACGCTGACGACAGCTTCAACAAGCTCAAAACTTGGTTAAACCCATTGAATATTAACTTTCAACACTTAATCTTACCACCTTTAAAAATAACTTCCAGTGAAATAAATTCAGTTGATTACACACATATTAAAATAAATATTTAATAAATTTGTGCAAATTTAACAGTCCACAAAATTGAATTTTTCACTTATATGTCTGTATGCATGTGTACTGTGTATAGCTGCTTTTTTTAACAATATTAAATATGTTCGTACATCAGTGACTTCTGAAAAGAAAAATATTCAACCCAGACCTATTTATTGTATGAATTTTTTTTGCCGTTTTTAAACTTTTTAATTAAATCTTAACTTTACTTTACTTCTGGGTTGATGCTCATGATTACATCAACTTGTATGCACGTAACGTTTGCCCATCAACACCACCGCAGGCATCACACAGACCCTGCAAAGACATATTTTAATTATTTTACATTAAAAGCATTCAAAGTTTGACTTTTGACAAAAACTTTCTAAATACATCCCAAGATTCGGTTGGAAAAGGTTTGAAAACATAGGTGTACCTGTATATGTATGGGTATTTGTATAAAGTTTTTTTTTTTGTTATTTAAAACCAGAAGCAAACAAGAAGGCGATATTATATAAAGTATTTAATATTCCTAGATGTTGACATAGGCAGAGGTATCCCGAAATATCTGTATGCATGAATTCGCCTCTAAAGGCAAATTAAAAAGTTGCTTTTCCGAAGACCAAGAGATATTTCATTGCAATAATATCATAAGGTAGGTATGTAGGTATATTCACAAACTATAAACTGGTGTAGCTTTTGAATATTTTGCAAGCAACAAACAAGTATCTTTTGCTAACTGAAATGTTTATCTGCAGATACCTACGTAAATTTAATGAGTCATGGTTGAGGTGCATAAGGAGCAATCCACTCCAATTCCACTGACTGACTGTAGTTGTAGGAGTTCACATTCAATCTCGCTCTCTGTACATTTTTGAAAAATCTCATACCAATGATATATTTTTCTGTGTATTATGACAGCTGCAGCTGACAGTTCCAGTGAAAGGATAAACTTGGATGAATGGCAGGGTATGAAATGCAACGATGCTAATGAAATACTTAAATTTATACACAGTTAGCCAAGTTCCTCGTTTGAATGTAAATGCGCATAGAAATTGTTTGGACCGTTTTTGAAAAGTTCTTTTCGGGTGATGGCGGTAGAATAGAGGGGAATAGCTGAAAACGTAGAACTGTGAAGAGCAAAGGCACATTTTACCCATCAGAGAAAGATTAATTAAGAGGAATGGAAATTCTCGTTATTAGGATCTAATAAAACAAACTACACACACAAAATGCCGATTACCAGATCCTACTGTCATTTTCAGGCTACCCAGAGCTCCCACTAAAAATAATTATCTAACGATTCGTCATAAGGGCATCCAGGCAGGAAAGAAGGATTTAATGAAATCCGACAGTCTTCCTCTAGATCTAAATCTAACAGAGGCGTATAGTATAATGTGTGGAGGGCCTAAGGTTATTTCAGCTTCATAAATTGTTCCCCAAGCTAGTGCATCTACCCTTCCAAGCAACTAGAAAGTTTTTGGATTGTCAAGTATAGTTTTATTTCGTTTAACTTATGAGTGTCAAGTAAGCAAAGCAACTTTGACGAATCGAAAAATGGTTAGTTGGATAATTTGCCGTTAATTAGTCGTTAATTAGTTGTGATAATTTCGAATTTGTCGTTCAATGTTTTCTATGTTTTTTTGGGAGCTTTGTTAACTTGATATCAAGTTAGCAAAGCACCCTGTCGAACATCAGTAAGAACTTCTTATACCTGATGGGTTATGGCTTAATAATTTGCGGTTAATTAGTTGTGACAAATTCAATTTGATCGTGCAGTGTTTTCTATGTTTATTTTGGGTGCTTTGCTAACTTGATATAAAGTTAGCAAAGCAACTTTCACGGATGGAAAAATGGATAGGTGCATAATTTATCGTTAATTAGTTGTGACAATTTCAAATTTGTCGTTCTATGTTTTCTATGTTTTTTGTTTTGAAAAGTGGTAACAACAAAATTTTAGTGCTTAGTAATTTGCCGTTAATTAGTCGTTAATTAGTTGTGAAAAAAATCAATTTTGTTGTGCGATGTTTTGTATTTGTTTTTTTTCGGTTATCTGTTTGCTATGAGTGTCTAGTTAGCAAAGCAACTTTGACAAATTGAAAAATGGGCAGGTGCATAATTTGCCGTTAATAAGTCGTTAATTAGTTGTGATAATTTCGAATTTGTCGTTCAATATTTTCTATGTTTTTTTGGGAGCTTTGCTAACTTGACACTACTCGAAAAGTGTGAAAAACTTCTTATACTTAATGTTTTATGGCTTAATAATTTGCCGTTAATGAGTCATCAATTAGTTGTGAAAATTGAATTCAATAATGCAATGTTTTCTATGCTTTTTTTTAATTCTTCGTTAGCTTCATATCAAGTTAGCATAGCACCACCTTAAAAAGGGATTAAGACTGCAAATACCGAGCTGTTTATGGCTTACTAGCTTGCCACTAATTAGTCTTCAATTAGTTGTGACAATTTTGAATTTGTCGTACAATGTTTTCTATATTTTTTGGGTTCTTTAAATTATCAAGCCATAAACCATCCAGTATAAACCGATTTTACCCCATTTCAGATAACACTTTGCCAACTTGATGTCAAGCTACCAAAGAACCCAAAAAACATAGAAAACATTGCATGACAAATTCAAAATTGTCACAACTAATTGAAGACTAATAAGTGGCAAGCTAAGCCATAAACAGCTCGGTATAAGCAGTTTTAATCCCTTTTTAAGGTGGTGCTATGCTAACTTGATATGACATTAATGAAGGATTAAAAAAACATAGAAAACATTGCAGGATTGAATACAATTTTTCACAACTACTTGATGACTCACTAACGGAAAATTATTAAGCCATAAAACATTAAGTATAAGAAGTTTTACACACTTTTCGAGTAGTGTCAAGTTAGCAAAGCTCCCAAAAAAACATAGAAAATATTGAACGACAAATTCGAAACTGTCACAACTAATTAACGACTAATTAATAGCAAATTATTAAGCCATTAACCATCAAGTATAAGAAGTTTTTACTGATTTGCGACAGAGTTCTTGCTAACTTGATATAAAGTTAGCAAAGCAGCCAAAAAAACATAGAAATAATTGAATGACAAATTCGGAATTGTCACAAATAATTAACGGCTAATTAACGGCAAATTATCCAATTAACCATTTTTCGATTCGTCAAAGTGGCTTTGATAACTTGACACTCATATTTAACTTCAATACAATAGCGAAACCATTTTTTTTTTAATAAAATGGGGTTGTGTACGTAAATCTGCAAATGCTATTCATATGCTTTTTAATTTGATTTTATAAATATGCCATTACACCTAGTACGCAAATAAGATGATCCTAGGATCTCGAAAAAATTCAAATGCTAAATTTTCGCACACAATAAATACTCTGGAGCCTGGACAACTAATTCTACGACTATTAATTTTGCTTATTCAATAGCTCACTGAAGAACAAAGAGAAGAACATAATTGTTCGTGTTCGATTTTGTGCTGTCATTTTTTGATGAGATCTTTCATTTTGCACTTGCCTGGTTCCGTAACTATCTGGGGATGAATGTACAGGCTATGTACTCCAAGACCTCTAAGCCGATTGCACTGCTTCTAAGAATTTTGGATAAAATTTGTCCAAGAGATGTATTTTGGAATGATACAATTTTTAAGTAAAGAAGAATTGGCATAATTGAATGAGTTGCATCCCATCATTGGAAAACTACTTTATGACCTATGAATATCATTGGAAAGGTCTCAATAAGTATGAGTACTACTTTTTTTTATGGATATAAATCTATTTCTCGTGCTGGGAAAGTGTAATTACCCATAATAACTGCTGCACTGCACTACAACTCTTTCTCTGCACAAGTTGCGTCCCAAGTGTTGTAGCACCAATATCATTGAAAGAGTCTTAATAAGTGCCGATCTATTCTTGCATGGCCACAAGTTTGTATCTCGTACAGGGAAAGTGTAATTGTCCATAATAACTATCGAACTGCAGTTAAATTCTTTCCCTGCTCAAAGTTGTGACCCAAGTGTTGTGACACCTTTTAAATTATATTATTGGAAAGGTCTCAATGAGTGCTATATTTTTATTCACATGCATAAGTCCGTATCTCATGTAAAGAAAGTGTTATAACCCAATAAAATATTACAGAAAGTGTTGCATCATAATGGAAAGAAACGCCCATTCTTCTTAAATTAAATGAAAAATAATCACGCTTACGCCCGAGTGTACCATCGTTTTAAAAAGAAGTGGTAAGCATAACTAATTACAATTTTGAACTAATTAGATTTTTCATTTTGGAACTGTTTCTTTGGTTATCACGTTATCTATAAATCTTTCGACCTGAACCACCCGAAAAGCCCTAAGATCTATAGATTTAAGATGGTTTCAGGAACTGGTCAGCTATAGATTCTTTTTTATGATTTTTTAAAGTATTTTTTTTTAAGGTCACGATCGATTTTTGGCGTAAGGATAAAAATTAATGAAAGCAATATATGGTGGACCAATTACTGAAACTAACTGATGACCTTTTATGATGATCTAGTTACCTATCAGATAGTATAATTTTGTTTGTTAAATTACCCAAATGATGTGCCTAAAATCGTGTATGACCTTAAAAAAAAAATAAACTTAAGAAAATCGTATAACAGAATCTCAATCTATAGCTGATTAATTCCTGAAACTAGCTGAATTTTTATAAAGATCTTAGGGCCTTACGGCTGGTATAAATTTTTTGCAAATTTCCCATAAATGAGGTGCCAAAAATCTTGCGTGCTCTTGAACAATAATTTAAATATTCATTATGGCTGACCAATTACTAAAACTAGCTGACCTTTTATATAGTTCTCAGGGCCTTTTAGATGGTATTTAATTTTTGCCAAGGAGAGATGACGCACTTTTGGGCCAAGAGCGTGCATGAACAAGAGTGGTATCAAAAAAAAAGGTGAGTTTTAGCACATTAAAACTGTGAAGTTTTAGGGAAATCGTATGTGGGGATTTTGAGTTATTGTCCATGTTTCGAAGGCATCTCCTGCTTGGTTTTTGTCCGTTTATAAGCAAATAAAGTCATATATCGTAGGAAGTGTAAAACAAACCCCTATCTATTCGGTATCAAATGAAAGGTCAGTTTTATATCTTTGAAATAATGTAAAAATCATGATTCTAGAACCTTCAGTTTTTGAAATAATCAAATAAACGTGAAACTTAGTAGTTTTTTTTAGAAATCAGTTATTTCTGAAAAATCTACAGTGGCTATGTACCTTTTTTAACAGTTATGTGAAAGAACACATCTCAGTCTTTATTTTGATATATAATAATCTAAGACTCAGTCAATAATAAGCAAAAAACCCACCTTCCGAATCCTTGCTTGGGAAAATCAAATAGAATGTACACAATATGGGGTTTATACTAGAGTTCCTGTTAACATATTTCTTTATTTTTTAGACTTGGCTAAAATTATGTGTTTCTTACAACAAAACTTTTTTTCAAGTCATCAAGAAATAAATTACTACGTACAGTGGCCCTTAGTAAAAATTACCCATCCTTAACGAAATTCTTTTTTTTTGAAGAACTGCAGAAAATCGAGTAAAATAAAAAAGGAGAAATTGACTTTCAATAGAGTATTATATTTTTGTTTTAAAAACTTCAAAATCTGAAATAAAATATTGAAAAAAACAAACGAATAACGGAAAATATCAAAGTAAAATGATTATTTTCATCTCACAGCAAAACCATTTAATCTCACAGACCCAGACATTTTAGTTGTAAAAAGGTTAATAAACTTTTCTTAAATTCTTGTAATTTTTAGGGATTGAGGTGCATGCTCTGCATCTTGGGTTATCACCTTACCAAATTACTGTAGGTGGATATCAATATTTGGATTTGGATTTGGATCTAGAGATCTTTCAGATGGCAAACATTTATTGCAAATTTCGCACAAATGAGGTGCCAAAAATCTCGCGTGACCTTGCGAAACCTTAAGACTTGATTGCAAGTTATCTATGGCTCACCAATTTCTTGAACTAGTTGACTTTTTCTGATGGTATTATTTTTTTCCAAGTTTCCCATATATATGAGGTGCCAAAGGTCCAGAGCCGTAAATATTTCAAAAAGACTGAAAATAATTATTTCTTTTTATACGTTTAATAGTCCAGTCATATTGTATTTCTACCATTCAAATTATGGGGTAGTTTTGATTTGTTCGCTCACTTAAATTTTCATGGGTGCTGAATTCGAATCTAAGGTTTGTCAACAAAATTTTTGGTGACGCAACATGGAAAAAAATGCAAAAAATGATGCTTTTTTGGGAGTTTTTCACTAATGACTCGAAAGCTACCAATTATTCGAAAATTACATCAAAGTACCATTGAAAAGATAAAAAATATCCAATAACCCATTTGGACTCAAGCGCTAGTCAAAAATTGACGTATTTTTACTGTTTTCGAAAATCCACTCGAAAGCACTAAGAAATTAATTTGTGTGATAAAATTTGGATTTTTGTTTGTAACAGGAACAAAAAAATATAATTTTCTGTTGGTCTTTGATGCGTTGAGGTCGAATCAATTTGAGATATTCGAATCTTAAGATTTAAAAAATGCAGTTTTATACAAATTTGGGGTTATTTTTTTTTCTCGAGGTAATTTTTTCGAAAAAATGTTTATTTTCATTGTGAAGTATGAAAATTTTACTTCAAAATTCTATTTGAATCTTTAAAATACCTCTATTCGTCTTCGAGAAATCGTTAATTTCCCTCTTAAACTACCTAATTCGAAAAATTTCACAATTTGCTCGCTAAGTGGTCTTTAGGCACAAATTGACTGGATTTTTCGAATAGGGTAGTAAAGAAAAAAAGCTTGTAATTTTGCCATGGATTTTAGTCAAAAGAAAAAACGACTGAAGATGGTTTACGACCGAAATGCGCATCTCGCAAACGACGCTTTTTTATAATTTTTAAATTAAATAAAAGTTTCTTAAACGTTAAGTAACGTCATCAAGGGTGTTTTTATTCATTGATTCTTAAAAAAAAAGTTTTAAACTTCTTTATAACAGAGGCGTTACGGTGGTTTCACTTAAACATTTTTGAAAGAATCTCTTCTCCGTTACCATTAGCTGTCTTCTTCGTCACCGTCTTTAATATTTTTTTCTGATTGTAAAATGAAACTTGGCACAAAACCAAGGATGATTTTTGGAATATGTTTGTATTAACAAAGTGTCCGGAAAAAATTAACTACATGTCTTAATGGCCCTCGCAAAGTTTTAAACTTGAAATTCAAAGTCCCAAAATCTCTAAATCGTACGTGTTTTCTCCGTTGCCATCTATTTTTGGCGAAACTAATATGCCATGAACTTTGTGATGAATTCTCCAAAATCATTGAGTTTTACGAACAAATATTGCTTTTTTAACAATAAAAACCTCACTACAAGCGTCCGATTGTCCTAATGTAAATGTACATACCTTGTCCAAAAATGTATCACCTTGATTGTTTCTTGTCTTTTGACTGGGCCGGTACTGAACAAATAGATAAAACAAGCTACATAAGAATTCTTGATTGGACCTCTTGGTGGTAGATCTTAATTGTTTTTTTTTTTTTTAACTCAACCTGCAAATTTATATGCCAAACTCTTACATAGTGGATATCCTTCTCTGAAAATAACATGATAAAACCTTAAGACCATTATACAAGAATTGCAAATCTTGTAAGATTGTCAATTGAAGTTAACACAAATTTCTTCAAGCTGTATAACATCAATTAAGTCAGACTTCACCATAAAGCCACATGGATTACTTACTTGTTCCGGAAGCAATTCCCACAAAATACCCTTTGTGCAGTATTTCTTCATTTCGGTGAACAACTTCAACTACAAGAGCACACAGCAACAAAAAAAAAATTCTCTCAACCGACCGATTGACGACGACAACGACAATGAAAGGACGAGGAATTACAAAACTAACAAAACCAAAAAAGTATAAATTGTTGGAAGGCATTGAATTTGCATATTTTATTCATTGGATGAATTCTAAATGACAAATCCCGTTACAAAATGATAATAATAATTGTCACTTGCAATGTTATAGCCCGAAAGAAGTGCCAGCGACACCTATAAACGAGTAAGAGATAAAACCTAATCGGTATTTAATTTGTTTTATTGCTTTTCTTGCCAAGTCACATTGTGTATATATACGAAATCAAATTAACCATACGATATTTAAATTTTCTCATCCTGCTCCCAGGGTTTGGCGTTCGTTTTCTACGTTCAAAAAATATATATACTGTGAGTATTTCTTTTTCTTTCTTCGTTCATCCATTGAAAAAGAAAAGATATCTTGGTAAACTAACTCTTTAAGCCGATTTGTACAGTAGGGTGATATTAACTGAAAACTGGCTATAAATCAATCGTTATACAAAGTGGTTTAAGTTTTCAAAGCAATTTCAAAATGGAACTTCAGGCATTCATAGAATTATAGGTAGTTAATGTTTTAACATTTTGTTCAATGCGTCATTGTAAACACTTACTAAACAGAAATCTATGTTGCGAATTTGAAAAAAATTGTTCAGTAAAATTTAATAATATAATTAAATTTATTAACATCGTGCACTATGGCGTATGAGTACTGCGCTGCGATTTTTTAACTGTTAGATTTGAATTGACAAAAAATATGCATTATTTTGTCAAAATGGTGATATGTAGTATAAATATTAGAAAAGTAAGATTTTCGAAAATCCTAAATGCTCTCAACATTATGAGGCCATCAGGGTAAGGATGGTCTAACTCATCCAAAATTGGTTCTCTCTTCTTCAAAATATTTTTCCACTCACTACGGTTTTCGCGATTGACGATAGTATTTGTATATTGAATAAAAGCAAAGAATGTTAAAAAACAGTATCGCAAAATTTAAAAAATTTAAGCATTTTAGTGTAGTGTTTTCCTTGATTTTGCTAATTTTTTTTTTTTATTTTTCGTAAATTTTTAATAATTTCTAAGTTTACATGTGTGGCAGTAAAAAAGAGAAAACAAACAATAAGTAACCTGGAATATGTAAGAGGGGAAGCTGGCTGGCGGATAGGTAGGAATATATACGATCAATAAACGAAAAGAAGTGAGTTGAATTCTGACTAGCAAAGTGAATGGTGCGTTTTATTTAAAAGTTACGAAAGAAACGAAATTTCAAAAGATAGAAAGAGTTCAGCTTAAACATGTAGCATTTGTTTTAATGACAGTATTTAAAGATCTTAATTTTAAAGATACATGTAGAATTTCTTGAGTAATTCATTTATTTATGCAGCCATGGCAATCAATTTATAAATTTAATATCCTTTTCACAAGCAAAATATTATTTACGAAACTAAAGCACCTCTGTTGTAGGATTAGTGATTAAATATATGGTAAACATTAGAAGAGGGGTGAGGCAGTTAATGTGCGTTTGTTAGTATTTAAAAATTATAAAATTTTTCATCAACTTTTGAATTTAGAATGAAATAAATCGAATTGAGGGTGCTTTTTTCACCTTTTAGTACGAAATTTATGCCCCTCCTCTTTAAAGGCCTTAACCTTGAAGATCCGATTATTGGAACAGGAGCTATGATATTTTAAAGCCATTCATATCAAATTCTTGTAAAAACATTGGATGTCGATAACGGGATCTTCCACGCTAGTGACAATGGTCCAAGCAGAGGTAATTTCAATGCATTTTTTTTATTTTTCGATTGATTTAATATCATATACTCAAGATACATCAGTTCATAAGTGATAGGACTCAATAACTGCCCCTATCTCTGTTCAACGGTATTCTTGATTCTAATTTTTTAAATTCATATTAAAATTTAGTAATTTCTACCATCTGTCAAAATTTCAGCCTTCTTACTTACTTACTTAATTTGGCGCTACAGTCAGGGGTGGACCAAAGCCTCAACCAACAGCTTCTTCCAGCCGGCTCGGTTTCTAGCTAGCTGTCTCCAGTTTCGCATGCCAAGTTGGTGGAGGTCCTCTTCCACTTGCATGCGCCACCTTTTACGCTGTCCACCTCTACTGCGTTGTCCCACGGGGTTGGATTCAAAGACTTTCCGGGCCGGAGCATTGGTGTCCATTCGCTCTAGGTGACCCAGCCATCTTAGTCGTTGGCTTTTCACTTTGGAGGCTAGGTCGGTGTCGCTGTACAGCCCATACAGTTCGTGGTTGTATCTTCTTCTCCATTCCCCATCTATATAGACGGGACCAAAAATCACCCGGAGAATTTTCCTCTCAAAAAAGCCTAACGCGTTCTCATCCACCGTCAACAGTGTACATGCCTCTGCACCATACATCAGGACTGGGATGATAAGTGTCTTATACAGGTACAGTTTAGTTGCTCGAGAGATGGCTTTGCTTCTCAATTGCCTTCTTAGCCCAAATAAACAGCGATTGGCAAGAGTTATTCTTCGTTTGATCTCAGCACTGGCATCGTTTGCTGAGTTAAAAGCGTATCCTAGGTAGACAAAGTCTCTGACCATCTCAAAATTATAGCTGTCTATAGTGACGTTCTGTCCTAGACGTTGGTGTTGGGTGTCCTTTCTTGTTGACAGCATATATTTCGTTTTGCTTTCTTTCACCGTAAAACCCATCTTCTTGGCTTCCTTCTCAATACTCACAAGAGCACCACTGACATCACGCTTTGTTCGTCCGATTATGTCAATGTCGTCAGCGTAAGTGAGTAATTGGACAGACTTTTGAAAGATTGTGCCTCTAGTGTTGACGTGAGAGCTTTGCACTATTCTTTCAAGAACGATGTTGAAGAAGTCACATGACAGCGCGTCGCCTTGCTTAAAACCTTTTTTGACATCAAAGGTGTCGGTGAAGTCTTTGCCGACCTTGATGGAGCAGCGTGCATTCTCCATCGTCATCCTGCATAAACGGACGAGTTTGGCAGGGATGCCAAAACTAGACATTGCTCTATATAGCTCGTCTCTATAGATGCTGTCATATGCGGCTTTGAAATCGATAAAAAGGTGGTGGGTATCGATTTGAAACTCCTGAGTTTTCTCCAAGATCGGCCATAGTGCGAATATTTGTTCGATGGTGGACTTCCCTTGCCTAAAGCCACACTGATATGGACCTATCAGGTTGTTGACGAATGGCTTCAGGCGTTCACAAAGTACGGCAGAGAAGATCTTGTAGGCGATGTTAAGAAGACTGATGCCTCTGTAGTTGGTGCAGTCCAGAGAATCACCTTTCTTAGGGATCGGGCTAACAGTGCTGTGGAACCTCAGCATGCCTTCCTCCGACCATATTTTACAGATGAGCTGGTGCATACTCCTAACCAATTCATCACCCACCGCTTTTAATAGCTCAGCCGCAAGGCCATCAGCTCCAGCAGCTTTATTGGACTTAAGTTTAGATATAGATATCTTTACTTCGTCGAGATCGGGTGGATGGAATTGTTGGCCTACGTCGGTCGTCCAGGTTGAATGGTGCAATCTGCATGGTAGCGGAGTTCGGTTCGACATCGCTGTTATACAATTTGCAGAAATTATTTTTCCATATCCTCAGCACCGACTACAATTCTACTACGATGTTTCCCTGATCATCCGTGAAGGCTTCGGTCCGGTTCTTGTAACCCTGGGAGGTTCTCTTTACCTTTTGATAAAACTTCCGAACTTCATTCCTGCAATGGCATCCCTCTATTTCCTCGATCGCACGCTTCTCATACTCTTTCTTTTTCCTTCTTAGAAGCTTGTGTTCCTCTGTCCTCTTCTGCTCGTAGAGCTCACGAGCAGCTCTGGTCCTTCTCTGCAGCGCCACTTTGTATGCCTGTTGTTTGGCTGCATGTGCTTGTCGGCTCTCTTCGTCGAACCAGGGCTTTCAGGTGGTCGTACGAGGCCCAGCACGTCAGAAGCAGCATCTCTGATGGCTTTCTGGCAATTCAGCCTTCTAGTCCCTTCACTCAAAAAGATAAAAATCAAGTACATACTACACAATTTCAAACAACCATTGCATATGAATGTGTTTTTCGATAATGGACTGAGAAATAATGGGTGCATTGAATATTGAACACAAAAAAAGCACTTAATTACGTATATCGACTAAAGAAAAAAAAAACTCCCAATTTTTTTTTTAAATCTTGACATTGAAATTTAATTTCTCAAAAACTATTCGCTTAAAGAACTTGATTTAAAAACCATATGCAAGAATGAAGTATTTGCTTTCAAAAAAACTATAGCACATTATTAGATGTACTTTCGTTGATTTTTAATGTTTTTTTTTTGCATTTGAAGTAAATATTTCAGAAACTGCCACCATGCCTCAAGGAGATACAACATTCCCCCCATACAATTTTGTTCTTAGAATAACCCCAAGAATCACACCCTAAAATACTTCCACTCAGGTACGGGACACCCTGTATATGTGTATTTGGGCTCTCGGAAACGGCTCCTAGGATTGGGATGAAATTTTCAGGGTTTGTTTCTATGACTGAGAAAAAAATCATCATCATCGTGTCCTGTAACGCCGGCTGGGGCATAGGGCGTCAACAAAACGTCTCCATCCTTCACGGTCTGCTGCAAGGTACTTTAGCTGTGGCCACGTCTTTCTCTGGGATTCTGCTTCCGCTAAGACAGTTGATTTCCATGTTGTTCTTGGTCTTCCAACCCGCCGTGCACCCTGAGGATTCCATTCAAAGGACTGCTTTGCAATTTCATCGTTTGGTTTCCTCAGTGTGTGACCAATCCAACGCCATTTACGCTTTCTTATGTCGACGTCCAGCCGCTCTTGACTTGTCCTGCGCCACAATTCCTCATTTGATATTATTTGTGGCCAGCGAATTTTTAGGATGTGGCGAAGACAGCGATTCACAAAAGCCTGCATTTTCTTCGAAATAGTAGACGTGACTTTCCAGGTTTCACAAGCATATAACAGCACGGATTTGACATTGGATTCGAAGAATCTCAACTTAGTGCGTAAGGAGATTTGACTGGATTTCCAAATTGGGGACAGGGTACCGAAGGCAGCACGAGCTTTATTCATTATACTTTTAACGTCCAGATCCGTACCACTGTTTGCAGAGACAATACTGCCAAGGTAGTTGAACTGTTCCACTACTTCAACTGGCGTCTCCTGTAGAATAATACGCTGCTGTGTGGAGCGGCCTGTGAGCATTATTTTTGTCTTTTTGCTGTTTATTCTTAGACCACTCGACTCTCCCTTCACTTGCAGCGTTTGGCACATCCCGTTCAGCCCACTGATGTTATTTGCCAGTAGACATATGTCATCGGCATAGTCTAAATGACTGAGCCTTTCGAACGGTCTCCATTGAATGCCCTGTCGCTCTGCTGTACCTACACTGGCCGTCAATACGTCGTCCATCGCCAGCAGGAAGAGAATTGGCGATAGAACATCCCCTTGTCTCACACCCTGTTGCACTACAAAGGAGTCGGATAGCTGCCCATTGTGCAAAACAAAACACCTTGCGTTGTTGTAGGACTCTTTAATAATGGCAACAATTTTTGGTGGAATTCCTCTACCAAGCAACGATCTCCATATACATTCTCGGTTAACTCGATCAAAGGCCTTTTCAAAATCCACGAACATGAGGTAAAGCGGTGATTGAAATTCCATCGACTGCTCGAGGACGATACGCAGGGTGTTGATATGGTCGACACACGATCGACCACTGCGGAAGCCAGCTTGATGCCTCTTGAGTGTAGACTCGATTCTATCCTTTATTCGTTCGAGAATGATGGTTGCCATTAGTTTTGAGAAAAAAATACAAATATTAAATCTTGTAAGATCCGCTTACTGCTACGCCCAATTTCCTTAAGCTATATTTCTCAGAATCGATTTAAATGACTTGGATGATATTTTCAGAAAGAAACATATATAGAAGAGAAATATATATTTTCAAAAAAATCCGCCTACTGCCACGCCCATTTTTATTATTTATTGGTTTCTGAGAAACGGCTCCAACGATTTCGATGAAATTTTTCAAATTTATTTGTATGAGCAAGAAAAAAAAATTGAAAGCAGTTTTAGTAAAATCCGTCTTCTGACACGACCACTTTTCTAATTTTTTTATTTTTGAAAGAGCGATACATTTATTAAGATGACATTTTCAGAGTTTAATCTTATGAAAATGATAAGAAATCGAAATTCATTAAAATCCACCCGCTGCCACGGCCACTTTTATCATTTCTTGGTTTCTCGGAAAAGGCTCCTTGGATTTCGATGGAATTTTAAGAGTTTATTCACATTAAGAGTAAAATAATTTAAAAATGTATATTTGGATGTTATGTCCAATGCCACGTCCACTTTCATTATTTATTTGTTTCTTCGAAATGGTTCCAACGATTTGAATGAAATTTTCAAAGTTACTTTGTATGAGCATTTTTATAATTTAGAGCAATATTTTAGTAAAATTCGCCTCCGACAACCCCCACTTTTCTTATTTCTCGATTTCTCAGATAAGAATCTATCGATAAGGATGACATGTTCAGAGTTCGTTATTATGAGTAAAAATGCTTAAAGTGGTTTAATCTAAATCCACCTACTACCACGCCCACTTTTATTATTAAAGTTTCTCGGAACCACCTCTAATGATAAAATGAAATTTTCAGAGTTTGAGACAGAAAAAACTTTGAATGGTTATTTTATTAAATCCAGTGTACTGCCATGCCTTCTTTTCTTATTACTTGATATAGGATGGGCCTAACGATCAAAATACCATTTTCTTATTTGTTCCTCAAAGTCAAATCTTTGAAAGTAGTGTTAATTGAAATCGCCCACTGACACGCCCAATTTTAATATCTTAAGGTTTCTCGAAAGTGGCTCTAAATAAAAATAATAAAAATATGGATTAAATATTCAGAGCTTGTCTGTTTGAAGATGGAAAACATTAGGAAAGTATATTTATTAAAAGCCACCCATTGCCATGCCAACTTTTTTGTTTGTTGTTTCTGGAAAACGGTCTTATTTACTGTATTTCTAATAATTACCGACACAGATATTTTGGATGATATTTTGAGAGTTACTTCAAAAGATAGAAAATGAAAAATGGCTTCAATAAAATCCACCGTTTGCCAATCCACTTTTATTAATTATTGATTTCTCAGAAATGGTTTAAGGATTTGGATGACATTTGCATAGCTTGTTCTTATAAAAGCGAAAGTAATACAAAATTTGATTTTTGTAGAACAGGGTTTTGTAAAATTGGGGAAGGGCTTATTTCTTTAGTTTCTCTAAAATTGCTCTACATATTTGTTTAATTTCTTGGAAATGATTTGGATACTATTTCAGAATTAACTGTTATATAAAAACTAAAAAAATAAAATATGGTAAAGTATAAGATATAGTTAAGAATCCGCCCACAGCCATGCCCACTTTTATTATAACTTGGAAATGACTATTTGGGTTATAATTTAAGATTTTATTCCCATACGCAAAAGAAATGGAATATTGTGTATTTAAAATTCACCCACTGGCACCCCAACTTTACTAGATACTTCCAATTTTTTGAAAAAAGCAAATAGAATTTAATTGAAGTTTTCAAAGTATGTATGAGCAACAACAAATTTAATTGTTCAAGTAAAATTGACCCTACAAAAAAGCAATTTAATAAGAAGATTATTTAAGAATAAAATTTACAAATAATAAACTTGTATTTAAAAATAATTAACTTACAGAAAAAAGATAGGTACCTTAAGTTAATAAAACGAGGAAATAATTTTAAAAATATATATGCGCCATTCTTTCGCAGATCCCTTCCCCTTTGTTTGCACATATTTATCTTCAAACAAATTTAATTTTTATACATAATTTCCTCAAATTTAAAACAAATTTTGAAAAAAAAATATTTGCAACTTTTACTGTGGAAATTATTATATAAGGGTGGGGTATAATCATTAGAGCAGAAATATTACTGCAATGCTGATAGGAGAAGTAGCGTATGACCTCGATTTTCTTAAATATTAATACGAATAACTACAAAAAATATAAAAAAGTACTATACTTATTATATACGTATGTCGAAGAAAGTAGTTTGTAGTTGTAGACGAAATAAATGCATAAATAAATAAATTCAGTGCATCAAAACCTGCCAGAAAAATATGTTTTGGTTCATGTAGAGACAAAAATTAGAATGTTGTCACACAGTGTTATTAGAGTAAGCAATTTATAAAAAGGATGTTAGTTCGCAATTTCGTTTTTCGGCTGTTTTTGAATGCTTTCAGACCTACAAGCCGAACGGCTGCCTGGTCCAATTAACATAAGATTTGGTTCTAGGTGCTAGGAACATTAAATTTTTCATAAAGTACCAAAAAATAGGCTTTCAGGCAAAAACTGCGAAAAATGATAAGAAATGGTAAAGTTTGAATGGCTATATCTCTGTAAATTTTCAAATAATATGGCTTTTTTAGCATGTCATTTGAAGGCTTTAAGACTCCAGTTTACTTTTTTCATGCATGTCTTGAACGTATCTTTACTCCGAAAAAAGTTATGCGCAATTTAGAAAAAAAAATTAAAAATCTTTGATTTTTCGATTTTTTTTTAATTAAAAATCTTTGATTTTTCAATTTTTTCTTATGTTTGTTTTTGTTTACTTTTCCTGCTTAAATTTGCTTATGAAGTTTTCTAAACTATCCATTTCGATAGAAAATTTAATTTTGAACAAAAAGTATTAAAATGTAAAATTGTCAAATTCGGCTTAGTTTTCGAGCTATTGGCGAATGGAGTCACGGCACCTAGCAGTCAGCGTGTGTAGCCTACTAGTGAGATAGATTTTTTTCCGATTTGACATTCAATGTATTTCCCATAAGAGAAAACCAAAAAATGCTGTTGAAAACTTTAATTTTACTAATTATTTTTATATGAACACTTATCCATATTATAGTTGCAATGCAATAACAAATAATGTTACTTTGTAAATCAAAAAGAATATGTATCCAAACTTATGAATAATTTCCTTTATGTTGCAGATGAAAAATGTAAACAAACCTGTATTGTTGTTGTTGCTTTCCAAAATGGATTCATGTCGTCAGCCAAAATAATATCATGTGCGTAGTCAGGGAAGGAGGTTTAAGAGATTAGGGTCAATTATTAAGAAAGTTTATATAATTTTATTTGCGAGGAACTGACAAATCCTCCAAGAGTATACTTGTCATGAAAAAGTGCTTCTCATTTAGCCGTTCGGACTCGGCAAAAAACTGTAGGTCCCCTCCATTCCTGCCAACAAACACGCACACAGGAATGGTTGTGAGTTGTAAGTCACTAGGCCCTGGTTCTCCATGAGCTGTTGCGCCACCCAATTTATTTATTTTTTTTATATAATTTTATTATTATTAGAAAAAGCTCACTGGATAAGCTTTGTGAAAATTTTTGTATAAGAATGAATGAATGTAATATTTGCATCTATTTATGTATTGCGTTCGTGTATTTGTACTCTCCTTGCAGAAAGAGGACTTAAATCTTTTGGCCCAGTTTGTGAAATAAGTTATTAAAATGTATTTTATATTTAGAAACTAGTGAAACCTTGGTGCTAGCGACACCCCTAATTGATAGAGGATTTTATTTTTTGATTATATTTTGTATTTGTATATGAAGTTGAATTTTTTTTTTTTTTTGCGTTTAGGCTATTTACCCAGATTATTTTTTTTTTTTAAATAAATTTTATAAAAAGTTTTAAAAAACGATAAGACTATCTGATTAGGTATTTCTTATCTTTGGCATTGCTCGATTTTACAACAACAAAAAAGCTTATTATTTTCAATTCTGAGTTAAATTTTTCAATACATAGTTTTAAAACATCCTTCGAAAGTAAAAGCATTTTTTTAATAAAATTAAGCAAGAAAATTTATTCACAAAAAAAAATTAAATATTCGTAGAACTTCGTTTTAACAACAAATAAGTATATTTTATGAAGAAAAGAGAACAATTCTTGTTTTAAATAATCCTGACTACGTCCCTTTGTAGCTTTTTTCTCAATCGAGCAATGTTGTTGTTGCTTCTAGTTGTAGAGGTGGTTTGTTTACATTTTTCATACAAAAATTAAAGTGTTTGATTTATAAACTCATATGTTTTTTCATTCTTTTGCACTCATAAAATACCCATTCATATAAAAGTTATTAGGAAAATTAATGTTAATAAGACCATGTTTTGCATTTCTCTTATGGGAAATACATTGAACGTCAAATCGAAAAGAAATCTATCTCATAAGTAAGCTACCTGCGCTGACTACTAGTAGGTGTGGAAAGCAACTTACCAGGTGTCAATACCAAAAATACTGAAAAGTGGCCAGTGTGACCATTCTCTCAGAAGCGCATGGGTGATTTTAGTAGCATTTTCGGTTTTTCGGGGCCAAACAAACATATTCAATAATAAAAACCCTTGCACATAATTGTTCCTTTTTGAAAGGTCAATTCAATAGGCTAAATCATCTGTAAAGATTTTATTGACTATTCCACAAATCAGAATTAGTTTTTTTCCACACAGAAAGAGAGATATCAATAATTTCCTCTCCTAGTGGCAGCTAAGTTGTAGATTTGTGATACAGAAATGTGTTACACTTGAACAAAATAATTTGTGGGTTATTCTTCAAACTATGGAATTTCTCCACTGATATTTTAATCTGACTTTTCTTTATAACTGTCAATCTGATTGATATCTACATGGCCAGATAAAACTATTAAGATTTGATATACTTTCATTACTCAAAAAATTCTTCAAAGTGTCTAATTCTCACTGCCCTGAGCAAAATTCTTACAGTTCTCTTATTTTTTTTCCACTATCCAAGTTTCAGATTTAATAGTGTGAAAGTATTGAGAATGGTGAAAATAAAACCGTATCCGTATTTTACGTCCTTTTGATTTCATTTGTTAAGAAGCCACTTGTGCTACAGGTCAGGGATTGTCCGTTAAGTTTCTCAGTCCCCTGATGAGTATTTATAGGAAAATTTTTTATATAAGTAGGCATATTTTTTTTTGCATTGTAATATAGGCTTAGTAAAACCTTAGTTATATTTAATTTTAATTATTTTTTCGTACAATGCATTACCATGTTTTTAGCGCAAGAACTATGAAATCGCTCAGTTTCCTGGCCTCAGTCCCTTTGGACTTTATTGACTTTATTGATTTTCTATCTGGAGGCCTCGGATATATTTAATTAATGGCGTTTGAACTTGAAAATACTTTAAAAATAAAAAGCACAACTCGGTCGTACGAATTTGCTTTAATTTTCAAGTGGCTTTGAAATTTAAAGAAAAGTTATACCTACAGTGTGTTTTGCATAAAATGCATAAAAACGCTGGTAGGATCGAAACAAGAAAAAAATGTGTGGAAAGAGGTGTATGATGGGAAGGGTACGATTTTCTAAAAAAAAAAACATAGAAATAGAAAAAGATTTTTAAAAAAATTGAAGTTCCCTTGAACACCTTTGTATGTATTTTCAAAAAATGACCATAGGATCGTTGCTTTTTTTTTAGTTTTTTAACTAACCGCTTTCAACTATGTAAAAGGACGTTCTAAAGTTCAACTCTAGTAATTTCGTACGTCTTTTTGCTTCCAAAAGTTTTGTGCCGAAATTATTATCATTTGCTTCCATTGTTTGTAGAATCGTCCACATACATAGAGTCCCTTGCTCTATCTGCCCATGATTAAGGCTCATCGTATCAATCATCAAAACACTTCGCTGATTATGGTTGTCTAAACACGAAGTTCTTATAATTTCTGATACAAATAAAACATAATGACCAAAGCTAATATGAATTGGAATTTTAAATTTATTTTCAGACTCACTTAACTCTTTTGCAGAAAAGTTTCTACATAAAAATTGTACCTTAACTACTTTTGTGCCTGCCTTGGGAATTTAGTTTTCTGAATTATTATCAGCTTAAGGGTCAATCTGCTCCAGTGTGCGGTAGTGCTATAGCCTATATAGCGTTGGGGGAGACATTACAAGTACATTTCCGTAACGTAAAACTATCAATATAAAAGCAACAGTTCCACGCGGATAGTAGATACGTAGGATACCTTCCTACTTGTAAATCCTTTATAACAAAAACCTTATTAAGAAACCTTTTGTGCTCATCGTCATCGTTGTCGTTCTATAGACATCGTTGCTGTGTATCGATAAAAGTTAATTGAGTGAGTTCCAGAAAGGATCCAGTCAGTCTCGGTATGGGGATTGGGTTGGGAATGGCGATGGAAGTGGTGGTTGTTTAGGTTTTACGATTGTAGGGCAAAAAAGCTCTCTACACCTCTCGAATAACCTATATAGAGTTTCTAAGAAAAGGATTTATTCTATTAGACATTGCATTTTGTATATGTGTTTATTTTCTATTTCCTTGTTCTTTTCAATTTTACTTTTAATTTTTTTTTTATTAAGTAAGGACAGGTATTGGGGAAGCAAATGTTTTATGCAATTAATTTAATTTAGTTTTAAAGTTTTGTGAAAATACTAAATATTGTGGGCAGAAGGTGGATGAATCATTCTATCTAAGCTTTGAACTGAGATTTGGTGATGCTTGTCGGTGTTATGTGTGTGAATTTGACATACACTTTTTCGATTTTCTTAGTAAAATAAATCTTTGCTAACTGCTGAATGAATGTGTCCAAAGTGTACTATTATGAACCGCATCTAAGAATAAAATGGTTTAGAGGACTTGACTTTTAAAGGCGGTAGCCATTTTCTTCAAGCATGGGGGGTAGAACCATCATTTTTGATTTTCTAAAAATTTATCGAGCTGATACGTATTGAGCTGATTAATTACAAAAAAGAAAAACTCGCAAATTTGCAAGTTTTGCGAATTAACAACTTTTAATTTCGATTTTTCTTAAAAATATTACAAGCTGTGCTTTTTTTGTTCGACGTGCCATGGTTTGTTCGCATAATTTGCAAATTTGCAATTTTTTTTACATTTCATTCCTTTTTTCTTGAAGATCAGAAATTGTTTGTTTGCAAAATTTGCAAAATTGTGAAATGTAATCTTTTAGTTGAAGGTATTGTTTGCTTATTTAGAAATTTAATTTTACTGAAGGAAACTATAGCTATTCTCTTCCAGTCGCTACGTTTAAAAAATCGGAACTGCAACAAAATATTGACTTGCACTTGCGTTTATCTGTCGTGCGATTATATAATCGCAATCAAATACATCGTGTTAAGCGGGCGTGCAGGCTCATTTGATTTAATTTGATCTAATTTTTAATTTTGCGACGGAAAAAAATGCTCAAAATATAGAACTGGTTCCAAGTTGAACATGTGCACATTCACAATAAAGCCATGTGTCTCATTAGCTACTTAAATTTTAATACCTAATCGTGCAAATTAAAATCTCAAGAGCGTTATGACTATTTTAAGTCGTACCATTTCAAATCCCAAGTGTGAGCTGAGCACAAACTTGAAAATTCATATATGAGCCATTTTAATTTTCGACAATCGCATCACAAGAAAAATTAAAAAAAAATTTGTAATCTTAAGCTAGGGCTGAACTTGCGATTTTCTGTCGTTGCGACTAAAAAATTAATCGCAACCCAGTATATGATTTTTTGGTACCATGTGCATTAATTTGCATTTAAACTTATGTGTCCTATTTTTTGCAACTGAATAATCGCAAGTGCTTCCTAGGCTAAACCATCATGATTTTTCGGTAACGTGTGTGTTTATTCAAACTTAGGTGTTCTATTTCTTGCGAATATATCGAATAGTCTAGCGATCAAAATCGCAAGTGCAGTCCTACTCTAAAACTCAGGCGTATCTTATAGTTAGAATGATTTTTTTTTATCGCAGATGATAGCAAAAAACGGGCATATTGCTGCACAACCTTTTCGTTTAAGAAAATCTTATGTTTTATCAGACGAGATAAGAGTATAATCAACAGCTTTTTGTAAAATGCAATTCAGCATATTTGTACAACTGCGCTTCACAGTTAACTCCTTACGGGTACGAGTAAGTGTTGTATCCTGTCCTGTCATAGACATACAGCAAGGAAGAGTGGGCAGTGACATCATCAGAAGCATCAAGTTGCAACACAGTCTTAGGTAAAAGGAAGAGAAAGAGAGTGAGCGCACAAAGCTAACAATAAAGGATATTTGAATAGAGTTTTGTTTAAAGAACAAAGGCACCTCTATATTCCCACCTTATACTCGTACATACCTACATCCCAATAGAAGAAAGCTGATGATTCACTATGCGTGATACGACAACCATAAAAGAAGCCCTTACCAACGTTTCTGTAAGCTGATTTCTTCCAACTTAAAATGCAAGATAAGATCTGGGTTGTTATGTTTTTTTTCTGTTGTGCTGTTGTTGTTGTTGTTTTTTTTCTGTTCTTCCTTCTTCCTTGTGATGATGGCGTACCCGAACCGCAGGGCGCCCAAATGATTACAAAATGACTAGGATGGTATGGAAACTATAAAGGAACAGCCTTTCTCATCCTTGTCAGCCTCTTTTGGCAAAGGTGCATTCACCTTTTCTGTATACAATAAAAACAATAACAATAAAATGCATGATGCAAGTATATAGTTGCATTTATAGTATAGGTAAGGGAAAGACAAGGAAGAAAGCAAGGACATGATGGCACTGATGAAAAGGCATCGCATCTCGCTGCCAGATGCCCGCCCTACTCTTTTTATCTGGCACATTCCACACTTTTAATATTTTTTTTTCTTCTTTTTTTTTGTATACATATTTTCTAGGTTATGATCGTAGGTCCCTATTGTTGTGGTGTGCTATGCTATACAACTTATATG
Source organism: Dasysyrphus tricinctus (assembly GCA_963921185.1). Classification (NCBI taxonomy): domain Eukaryota; kingdom Metazoa; phylum Arthropoda; class Insecta; order Diptera; family Syrphidae; genus Dasysyrphus; species Dasysyrphus tricinctus. Next base: position 65,053,656 of record OY992532.1, on the reverse strand, counting down.
GAACTTAAGAGTATTGTGTAATTTCTTGAATGTGTCTTTTTTATTCGTACCTATTGGTACCCATCTTATGAAGATATTAATACGTCGCCATCGTCGTTGTTGTCTCTCGGTGAAAAGAATTCAATTTACTTGAGCAAAAAAGTTGCTTTTGTTTGTCTGCAATGATGAAGTGAAAAAAAGTGGGGCAAAAACGAAAATTGGTGATTGCTGAATGTGCAATGCTGTTTGAAACAAGTCCTTTGTTGGTTTTGTTTACGCTAATGTAAAATTATTTTTGCAAGCAATTGTTACACAAGCACAATTTAAATATCCTCATAAAATAAGAGAAACAGGAATGCGGAACAAAAATTAAAATAACTTCAAAGTTCTAAACTAATTGCCCGAATATCTAAGCATTTAAGAATAGTTCTTTAAAATCTTGAGACTTTAAAAAAAAAGTTTTCGACTAATAAGCAAAAAACTGCACTTTGGTAGGATATTTTGCGAATTTTTGCATGTTGCGTCACCAAATTTTAGTTGCAAGCTTTAGATTCGGATTAAGAACCCTCAAAAACTTAAATCAAAAGAAAAAAGCAAAACTACGCTACAATTTGCTCACTAATAAGGGCTATTTGAGCACAAATTGACTCGATTATTAGGCCCTATGAACTTACTCCTAAATGAGTTAATTCCCAAGAACTTACTCAGAAATTTGCTGGAGCGAAAGCTCGTGGAGAATTAGGGCCTAGTGGCTTACAACTCTCAACCATTTCTGTGTGCGTGTTGTTGGCAGGAAAGGAAGGGAACTACAATTTTTTGCCGAGTTCGAACGGCTAGATTTAAAGCACTTATACTTATAGGTACTTTTGGAGGATTTGTCAATTCCTCAATTCCTCGCAAAAGGCAGTAACTCGAACAAAAAGTTTTTGTTTTTAAGTAGTAGCGGCTAGGAATCAAACCCAGGCATGATAGTCCAACGCATCAAGGACGTATCCAATGGGGCAGTTAGGGGTGCTTGGCTCTCCAAATCAGAATATATTTCATACATTAGGCAATTTGACTTCGTTGTTAAGCAATTTAAAGAAAGATTTATGTACCAAAACAATTTTTTGCATTAGTTTTCCCCTAATCGAAATCCTACGTACACCCTTGGAACGCACTTACCATTATGCTAAGAATAGATATCTTCAGTTTACTTTCATTAACTTTCTTGTTTGGTGCGAGCGTCTCTAAGCATTTTATAAGTTTTTTTTTACAGACTATCAACTTCTGTTGACTCATAAAACATCCTCCAACTTGACTAAAATAAAACGTGCTTTCAACTTGTATTTTTGACGTTGGGTTAACAAGTACATAAAACCATTTTTTAAATGACAACCCTTTATTTTGCCTCACGTACAATTTGGTCATTCATCAATGGTTGGCAAAAAACTGTAGGTCCCCTCCATTCGTGGCCAATAACACGCACACAGGAATGGTTGAGAGTTGTAAGTCACTAAGCCCTGGCTCTCCACGAGCTGTTGCGCTACCCAATTTATTTATTTATTTATTGTTTTACTTTCGGCAAGGTTCTCATCGATTCTGCAACAAAAATGCTTGACGCAACAATAAAATTCTGTTACACCATGAGTTACGTCCAAAAACATAAATTATCCATTTCAATCCTCTTGTTACCAGAATTTACTGGGCCAGTTTTTCAGTGCGAGATCATCCTAGTCTCAGGGTTCAACCGGAGTTTACTCCAGAAACGTGTTTTTCAGTCACCGAAATCCTAGTTAACTCCGAGTTAACTCATCTAATTTGGTGAGTTAACTCAGTGACCAAATTGAAGGCCTTTTCAGTTGTGGGCCATCTCGATTTCGATATAAAAAGTTATTGCCAGCGCGATTCTGTTGTGGCACCATCTCTATTCCGATGCGTGAAAGGCGTAAAGGGGTGATATCCACAGTGTCGCACTTCGTTGGCTCTAGAATTTTGACAGCTGAAAGATAAAGTTAATCCTCAACTGAAAAACTGTTCTTGAGTTAACTCGGGGGAAATTTATTTTCAGGATAAGCTAATTCTGATTTAACTCAAAGTTAACCCTGAGCGCCTCAACTGAAAAACTGATCCTCATTGTCTTGCAGATGTGTTCTTCCAAATTGGCAAAACAACTGCGTAGCTAAGCTTTTTTACCTTTCCTGTTCTTAGGCCACTTTCCTCTGAATTGAAAAAAGGCATTTAGGCAACCAATGTCTGAAAAAAGCGATTCATCTTCACCCTCCAATTGCTGACCAATTATTAGTCTGACATCCATTCTTTCCAAGGTCATGGAAAAATGATCAGTCCTCAGCTTATGAAATATCTTGGACACAAAAGATTTTTAGGACCAGTTTTTCAGTGCGAGATCATCCTATTATCGGGGTCAAACCTGAGTTAACGCCATAAATATGTTTTTCAGTCAATTGAAATCTTAATTTATCTCCGAGTTAACTCGCTTTTCAGTTCGAGATCATCCTAGTCTCGGGGTTAAACCTGAGTTAACTCCATAAACGTGTTTTTTAGTCAATTGAAATCGAAAGTTAACTTCGAGTTAACTCGTCTAATTTGGTGAGTTAACTCAGGGACCAAATTGAGGGCCTTTTCAACTGTGGCGCCATCTCGATTTCGATAAGGAAAGTTATTGTCAGTGCAATATTTAATTGATTAACTTTATCTTTCAGTTGTCAAAATTCTAGGGCCAAACGACATGCGACACTGTGGATATCACCCTTCTACGCCTTTTACGCATCGGAATAGAGATGGGGCCACAACGGAATTGCACAATTGCTCTGGCAATATAACTTTCAATATCGATATCAAGATGGCGCCACAACTGAAAAGGCTCTCAATTTGGTTCCTGAGTTAACTCACCAAATTACATGAGTTAACTCGGACTTAACTTAGGATTTCAACTGACCCCGAGACTAGGAAGATATCGCACTGAAGAACTGGGACTGTAAATTTTGGTCACACGAGGATTGAAATGGATAATTTATGCTTTTGGACGTAACTCACGGTGTAACAGATCATTAGTTTTGCGTCAAGCATTTGTGTTGCAGAATCGATGAGAGCCTCTTCGAAGGTAAAAAAAAATAAATTAATAAATTGGGTGGCGCCTAGGATGATTTCGCACTGAAAAACTGGCCCTACTTATCCGGCTCCCGATCCATGAAGGGTTTAAGCCTGAGATATTGCGGTCTTACATCGGTTGCGGTCCCTCGCACGCTCCCTCCAGTCGTCAAGACCAAGCACTCTTGGGCCTGTGAATGCCTGGTCCCTGTAGCGTAGGTTCGGTCTTCCTGGTCGTCTCAAACCTGGGGGCTGGGATTCGAAGATTTTCTTGGCTGGAGCATTGTTGTCCATTCGCTCGATGTGGCCGAGCCAGTGTAGTCGACGTGTTTTGGCTCTTTGGACTACATCGACATCTTGGTACAGCTCGTATAGTTCACGATTGAATCTTCTCCTCCAATCGCCCTCTTCGCATAGAGGACCAAAATATCCGCCGAAGAATTTTTCTCTCGAAAGTGTCCAGTATCAATTCCCCTTTTTAACTTTTCGTCCAGCACTCGGCGCCGTAGAGTAGAACTGGTAAAATTAGCGTTTGTATAGCGTGCACTTTGTCTTTCGAGAAAGGACTTTTGACCCCATTTGTTTGGAGTTTGGCCAAACCGAAGTAGCAGCGGTTTGCTGGAGTAATTTTTCGTCGGATTTCTACGAAGATGTCATTCGTGGAATTGATTTTTATTCCGAGGTAGGTGAATTCCTTGACTACCTCGAAATTACTGCTACCAACAGTGACGTTTTGTCCTAGGCGATGGACAGATGAGTTGTTTGTTTGTTGATAGCATATACTTTGTTTTGTCCTCATTCACTTCAAGACCAACGCGTTTCGCCTGTTCATCAATAGCTGTGAATGCTTCAAGAACAGCTCTCTTGGAGCCGCCGATGATGTCGATGTTGTCCGCATAGCCAAGCAGCTGAGAAGACCTGTTGAAGATAGTGCCTTCCATGTTAACACCACTCTTGCGCACTATCTGCTCCAGGACAAGGTTGAAGAAATCACATGATAGCGCATCTCCTTGTCTGAACCCTGTACACGTCTGGAATAACTCGGATGAGCTGTTACCCATTTGCACGTTGCACCGCGTATTTTGTAACGTCATGTGGCATAGCTGGATCAGTTTTTTCGGGATCCCGAGTTCCGACATCGCCAATAGAAGCTCTTGGCGACTTATGCTATCATATGCGGCTTTGAAGTCGATGAATAGGTGGTGGGCCTCGACTTGAAATTCGTTGGTCTTTCCCAGGATTTGCCTCAATGTGAAGATTTGGTCTATCGTTGATCAGCCTGGCCTGAAACCACACTGGTACGTGCGGATCATAGTGTTGCAGAAAGGTCTTAGACGCTCACATAGTACGTATGTACATTGGATAGGATCTTGTAGGCAACATTAAGAAGGGATATGCCTCTGTAGCTCTTGCAGGACAAAGGATCGCCTTTTTTGTAGATTGGGCATATGGAGCTATTTGACCAGTTGTTGGGCATACTTTCTTCCTCCCACACTTGGTTGACGAGCTGGTGCATGCACCCTACAAAGACATCTCCTCCATACTTGAAAAGTTCCAATGTAGGCCATCAGAGCCGGCGGATTTGTTGTTCTTAAGCTTGTGGACGGCTTTCAGTACTGGGCGCTGGGACTGGATTTTCATTGACTGGTTTCATGCTTCCTTGTTCCCCTGCGTGTGGAATTTAATTCTTCTGAGATTCAAAACTGTCTTCAGTCGTTAAAGCGGAGTATTACCCTTTACTAAATGAATGGAGGGTGGAGCTTGCGTCGAGAAAGTTGAAAAGCTTTCGATTTTTGATATGTGTGTTAGTAATAAGCTTTTGTGGAACGACCAAATGTTACATAGATATTCCTTATAATACTGCGAAATGCTTAGGTTTTTTTGACGATAATATAAAAACTTTGCCTCCCTTATGATCTGGCATCTATTTATAAAACTTACATAGGTATTTATGTACACCCAAAGCCAAACCTAAGCTCTCATATATCTGGTCTGGCGCATCCAAAACATTACTGCACCTACAGAAACTAACTAACGTCGAAATGTCTTTTGCTAATCACCGTATTATCATTACTTTTACTAACGTTGCTCTGTTAAAATAGCCAACTGCATTTCTCCCCTTAAATAATTTTAACACCCGCTCAAATAGGAATGGTCAGCAGTTCCTTTAACTTTGAGCCAAACATCTGACGTACCGTCAAGTAAGAAGATTCTTTCTTTGGCCGTACAACACGAATGTGGAACTCCTTCCCCAAGTCTGTTTATCCTTCGAATTTCAATAGGTCAACAGAAATTTAATAGAAAAGAACATTGATTTCGACTTCTAAATTCTCTCTCTAAACGCTCGCCCTGTGTCATAATATTCTAAGGGTAGTCACATCACCCCTTGAGAGCAAGTCAATTATTAAAAAAAAAAAAGCCTTTTTTGTGAAGTATTTTGCTCTTGAGCAAAATAGGTTTGTTGCTTTGAATTCTTTTAATGTTCCTGCTTATTTTCTTTTTATAACTTTTTGAGTTACAATAAAGAAAGTTGAAGATGTGTTTCCTTAAACTATACGAAAAATTTCATAATTTATTCCTTTGCAGTGTAAAACCATCAAATAGGGTATCTTAAGGTAAACAAAAGAAAACATTTTGTTTATTGGCTTTATGTTAACTAGCAAGTTTTGTTTGGAAAGTTTAAGGTTAGTTTTTAATTAAAGTGTATTGTTCAGAAAATTAAAAAAAAAAAAAAAAAAAACAACAACACAAAACTTTTCCTATGTTAATGAAGGTGTCACCTTACCATTAATCAACTTTGATCCCATCCACTATACTATATGGATACCGAACTGAACCGACCGACCCATCATCTACATCAGGCTCCATCTCCATCTTTCCATCTTCCGTATAGCTCAATGAGAAAGTAATGAAATTAAACCCAACCACACTTTGCAATTTCTTATCCATATCCTTGCTTCTCCTTAATGACATGTGAAATTGAACCTTTTTTATATAAACAAGCATCGAAAAGAACAAATAAAAAAGATAACGCTTTGTCACTCAAAACACCCCAAGACCCAATAATTTCTTTCCATCAACAGCTATATATGCCCGCCATATGCTGGCAAGGCATCAGGATTGTTGGCACAATCTCCCTATAAAGTCGTCGTCATCCTCATCGTCATCCTCGTCGTCGTCGTCGTCTTTAGCAAGTCTCCCAAATATTGACGTTGGCTTTAATTAATGACTGTACAAACAAAACGTACGAAATTAACAAAATTCATTCTAGTATCTGTTTACGTTCCATGTGTGTGTGTGTGTTTGTAGAATTTGTTGTTGTGAAAAAGGGGAAGTGCCATTAATGGGCCAAGCTCTAGGATGCGAGATATCAACTCATCATAGAATAGTATGTAGTTGCTGCTTCACTAGTACTCAACCACTGACAGCAGGAAGTGTTGAATTATTTACCCATGCAGAGTGTCAGCAGCTCCTCATGTCTTGCCACGCTTTTAAACCGTCACTTCACCGCCCTGGGGTCCCTGCAAAACTTACTTCATTAAATTTGATGATGATGTTTTATTAAAGCTATATCTTCCTCGTATATTGAATTTTATAGAATAGCTTATAGGGTTGGGTTGGGTGATAGTGGTACAAGTGTAAGTGCTGGCCAGGCGCGGTTTAAGAACGATCATTGTCATCGTTTTACTTGCATCATCATCAGCAGCATTATCATTTTCATCCTATACAACTTATAGAAACCTTCGCTTAACAGGTCCGTTTTCTATTTTTATAGATCTAGGCGTCAATTTCAGGTAAAAAGTTTATTTAAAAAAATATCTCTGAATGTATTCTGTAACTATCGCATTCCCATTAGTTGTTGATAAATATTGTGAATTAAAGCGTAGTTTATACAAAAAAATTAATTAGAACGTCTACATTTTTTACTCAACGATTAAGGCTCCGCCCAACCAACGTGAAATTATAGCGAAGCAGTCGCAAAAACAGTTTTTTGTTATTTTTTAGTATTGAGATCATTCATATTTTGAATCGTTGCGAATGATTCACTTTAATTTCGTGTTGGTTTGGGAGAGCCTTTAGGATAGCTACTTTTCGTAAATTTTATTAAGGTATAACTATACAGTCTCTCCCAAACCAATAGGAATCTTTCGTTGACGACGACGAAACTACATCAACAACGTGTTGTTTTCATTTACAACAACGTGTTGTTATTAATGTTTTTATTGTGGTCAACGAATGATTCGCACTGGTTTGGAAGATTCTTAACAGTTGAAAGCTGTTACAAAGAAATGTCATTATCCAATGAAAAGTATCTTTCTGAACTGTCAAAATCAGAACTAAGCCATAATTCACTCTTTCTCTTTATTTCGTTCCTACCTCAACAAATTTCAGTTTCACTGCCGTAAAGTAAACTCGGGGGCGCTCTTTTCACTTCCGAAAGCAAAAGTTAACGAAAATCATGAAAAGGACATTATGGGCGTGACATATGATTTGTTTGTATTCGCTGATTTTCATCCGACCACTGCCGTGAGTTTGCGACTATTATAGTTCTACCTTACAACGTGACTATTGTCATGTATCTTAAGGTAGAACTATAATTATTGTCAATAGCTCACTGAAGTTTTCGGTTGAAAATGAGCGAATAAATGAAAACCATACTCATCTCACGGGAGTGAAATTGGTATTTGGTGAAGTTCGAACGAAAAAAAGAGAGAGATGATTCATTTTACTTAAGTGAAATATTCCTCACTTCTTCTTTTCACTGGTTGGAAGCAACTTTTCGTGGGTGTTTAACATTAGCTTCCGACATCACAGAAATTCAAAGTAAAGAAACAGACCTAATCTTTCCTCACATTTGAGCATCTATCCATTAGCCTATCCATAGTCCAAATAGTTTTCAGATACGTTGAGTTGTTTTTGCATCAGCTGACATCAGACAACAAACAAATACGGATCGTATTTAACGAACAGCTGATTCACACAGCATTTAACCAAATTAATAAAAAGGTTGTTCATGCAAACTTTTGCGTAAACTTATCATTTTACACAATTTGTAAACTTACGACGTTGCATGAATACCCTTATTTTTTTTTTTAAGAAAAGCTGTTTTGAGAAAAACTACATTTAGTAAAATTGCTCAAAAAAAATTGTGCGGCAGGAACCGTTTTTTTTTGCAAAAAACAAATGAAACAAACTTATTGGGAGCATCACCATAAAGCCCTGTGTACCTACCAAGTTTGAAGAAAATTGGTTATATCCGAACAGGCAGATAGACAGAAAGAATTACGAGACCCCCACTCTTTTCATCTTCCCTATTACGTGATAACAAGTCTGATCAAAATCTTGAGTTCATTTTTTTTACGAATGCGTAACTTGCCATAGAGAACTTATACATCGCAAGTATTGGTTTTTTAGGTATGCCAATTGCGTGTTCTTTCAAATAGCTACGGTGCAGTCTTCTGGATTTCATCTCATACTTGTTTTAATTAATGCGGCCCTGAACTTATGTTAAATGTGACTAAGCAAAAGGCTTCACCACACCATCAATTGTCTCTAACTAAGTTTCTTTGGTGGTCCTCGATGTGAAAACTATCTTCAGGATGGTCACAAGAACGATGTGTAATATAATTAGTTTCAATTTTATAGGACACACTCATCAGAGTCCAAAAGAGCTATACAGACAAAACTGGCCAGGCAGGAAGACAGACAGACAGACTGCCTTTCTAATACCTATACAAAAGACCACAACGGGTGAAAGGATTGTTTCCGTTAAAAGAAAGCAAATATGTAGGTACTTGTACTTACACAGACACACACTCAAAATCACACACAAAAAGATGCTGCGGTCATTATTGTGACAATGTGTGTTGGTTAGTGGTTGTTACATCAAAGAAGATGAGAAAGATAAAGAGCTTAACCATTGTTAGTTTTTATAATTGAAATTTAAATAAATGAGGTGCATATCTTTGTATAAAGATGTAAATGAAGAGCCGATAAAGAGGGTGGAAAAGATTATAGTTGTAAGGATTGGATGTGTGTAATGTGCGAATGCATAAAATGTTTTATTCAAACAACCAGAAAGACGTAAAAAACTAATTAGTAAAAATGGTCTTGAATCTGTGCCATTTTTCTTTTAAGCGATTTGGTCTGAACGGTAGAACTGGTCAGCGATGAATTTAAACATTTTCCCAATACAATCGGCTTAAATCAGATTGACACAAGTGTAACTCATAATAATTTGCTAAAAATCAATAAATAAATATAGTCTTTCCTGTTTCCATGCTTATTTTTAATAGAGGTTCATATACACACCATAACTCATACCACTTATATGAACCTACGAAACATATAAAAGGCATGTTTCATTATTAAATCAACATTACAACACTCAAAGTTATCACTTTTAATATTGTTTTCCCTTTTATATTACTTACACAAGACAAGAAAATTAATAGTATCATAAAATTATTCAGAAAATAATAAACACAAATAACATTTCAGAATAATTTCAACTCAACATTAAATATAGTAAAGCATCCCTCATTTAATGTATGAAATTGTCATAAAAAAATGTTGATTCTCCGCCCATTTCTCTCGCCCATCATTGTTGTCTAACATTGAAAAATTTAATCAAGTCCGATGACACTTTGTTAATATATTTAGCACAGTACATTACAATGCTTAACGGTCCTCAAAATATTACTCAACAATATGACCTCCAGTAGAGCATAAAAGCGGAAAAGGATATAACACCAAAGGGGTATATATACATTATAATCCACTGTGGTCCATGTGTTGTTGTTTTTTTTTGTTGTTCTTTTTGTATATAAAACTCACTTCCATTTTGCCTTCGAAATGATAACAAACAAAGACGACAACAGCCAAGCTCAGAGGACAACAAAAAAAAAACTCATCATTAAAACATGCGGAAAGTGCTGAAAACAGTACTATATATTAAAATTCATAATAAAGGTCCATTACAACGTTAAAATCCAAGCTAAGTGCGAAAAAGATTGATACACGCCTCTCTGTGTGCACATTGGTATTAAAATGTCCATAACTTATAAAATAAATACTTTTCATGTAAAAACATTGTGTGTATCTATGGCTCAGTGGTGCTCAAAACACCGCCTGTTTCTAGTAGTAAAATTTATAGAAAAGCATCTACGACAAAAAATAGTAGGTAGGTAGATAGATAGTCGTTACAATTTATCCCAATTTCCCATGACCATAAAAAAGTTACAAAATATTTTTTTAATGAAAAAATTATTATCTCAAAGTAGTATGGGTGAATCAGGTATAGGAATCAGGAGAGTTAATAGATTTCAATAAAACCGTTTTTGGTATAGTAGAAGAAGCACAGAGATACTATAGACCCATAGATATCACACGAGATGAACACAAATTATCACTTTTCAATCAAATGGGACATAATCAATCGTCGCCTGGGAATTTGTTTGAGTTAGGAATGGATTTTATGGCAATTTTGTGTACTCTTTCATAATCTGTGATTAGATTTGCGCTACATCGTGATATCAAACGTTTTCTAGTATCTTGTTTTGTTCCATAAACCATTTTTTGTAGATATATTGAGATATTTTGAGATATTTAGGTACAACATATATGGCAAGTTATGCATTCGTAAAAAAATTGAGCTTGAGTTTTTGATCAGACTTGTCACTACAAAGAAGTGGGGCTCACATTCCTGTTTGTCTGCCTTTCTGTCTGCTTTTCGGCTACAGCCTAAACGGTTGGATCGATTTTCTCAAAACTTGGTAACATAGTGGTGTTTGTTGATTTTGCCCACACGCTATTTCGATTTTTGTAGAACCAAAAATAACGGTACCTGCCATTCAATTTTTTAGCAATTTTACAAATCTTATTATTCTCAAAAAATTCAATAAATTTCTTTTAGTAAGGGCTACCTATGAATAGGATACCTTTTCCAAAAAATAGTTATTAATGGTATTTCCCAAAAAAACACTTTTATTATTTTTACTTGCGATATAGGTACAATAAGGCAAGTTTTGGATTCGTGCAAAAAAAAAATTCGAGATAACAATCAAACATGACGTTACGATGATAGAGAACACGAAAAAAGTGGGTGGCACAATTCTGTCTATCTGTCTGTCTGTCCGTACCTCAACCTACAGCCTAAACCACTGAAGTGATTTTCTACAAATTTTGAACTGAAGGTTTTTTTGTAACTCTCCAGAGGGGAAATTGTAATTTTTTTTTAGCTCAAAAAATAACGGTACTTGCCATACAACCGTTAAGGAAAAGCTTATTTATCTCAAAAACGGCTCCAACGATTTTGATAAAATAAAATTAGTGTATTATTGTAGATATGATGTACCTTTAAGTAAGAAAAAAAATCACCAAAAACATTTATTAACGGTATCTGCCATATAACGGTTTTTTTGATTTATGTGTTCTCATTAACCGCTCATCTGATTTCAATCAAATTTTTTACAAAAGCTTTGTTAGAATATAAATAATACTGCATACCAACATTTTTGAAAAAGTTAATTTTGGATCTTCTTCGAGTCTCCAGCACACCATGTTCCCGAAGACGGTTGTGAAGTCTTGCAAAAAGTGAATAGTGGGGACATCTCCTATTAGGGAACCTTTCAGCGTACAATCTCTGTGCTTCCCGACTGGAACTATCCGCTAAACCGTAGCAATAGAGCTCAAAACTATTTGGTATGCAATAGAACATAAAAAAGTGTTTTCCTTGGAAAAAAGTACTTTTCATTTCTTTTTTATTTCTCAAAACTAAGATACATTTTAACATCCAGTTTCCTGTTTTTTATTTTAATTTTTTTTTTTAATTTTGAAAAAAAAAATAATTTGAGCTTTTTTTTTTCTTTCAAAATATCGAGTTTGAAAATTAATTTTTCAAAAACTGTTCACTAACACAACTGAGTTTAAAATGAAAATCAAAGAAGAGATTTCTGGCTTTCCAAAAAGATATAGCATGGTATCTTTTCTGTTTTAAGTCAATTTCTTAGAAAATTGCTCCTCCTGCCTAAACGGGGGGAAATAGACACCCCCTCCCATACGATTTTTTTCTTGTCTAAACCCAACCTACTCGCTCCAGCTTTTTGGTGCACCTTATACCAATCACCCAGTATTAGATTCTTAAAACATTTTACGGAAAAATGTTGGTATTTAAATATTAAGTTTTTATAATGTCCTTATAAAAATAAAATTACAAAAAACAAAATGTCAACTCGTTTTGAGATACCAAATTTTCAAAAAAAAACTTGAAACTTTTTTTAAAAATTAAAAAAATTTCTTTTTTTAACTTATTTGAAATTTGTTTATAGAAAATTAATTAAAATCCGTTCGGCTGATATAATGAAAAAAATCAAAATATAGAAAAACATTCTATGAGAGGTAGGGGGAAGGCGGGAGACTTGAGCCACTTTTTGTAAAATTGTTGATAAAAACTTGTCTATTTATCTCAGCCGCATGAAAGATACATCTCTATAAAGCTACACTTATCTATTTTGAAACTAGTTAAATTGGCTTCAAATATATGCAATCGGTTTCAACCCAGGGCAAATTGTTTGAAGAAAGATTTTTGGCTTAAGTCTCCCGCCCCTACGGGAGACTTGAACACCCCCTGGGGGAGACTTGAACATACCCAAGTTGAACGAGTTAACAATACAAAAAATGAGATTACCGTCTATGATTTTCATAAAACTCAATAGTTACTATATTTAACGTATTATTTGCTAAGAAAAATGTTTTAAAAGTTTATACACGAAAATATTGATACAAAACTAAAAACAACCTTAAAAACCGTAACAAACGAAAATAAATACACAACTTAAATAAACCCCTCCTTGGGAAATACAGTAAGAAGATTGTAATATTTCTTAAACATAATTTGAGCATTGTTATCCTTTAATTTCCCCTTCTGCGGCAGTTTTTTTTACTTTTTTTTGGTTTTGCTCCTCTTTTTCGTATGATCAAGTCTCCCTACAATAAGTGGTTCAAGTCTCCCGTTCACGCTTTTTGAGACAAAAGAGATTATAAATTCTGTTACGTAAGCTGTTGCATTATTTTGCACGGGTATTTACAAAAACAATTATTCAAGGAATAAGATCATACTAACTTATTTAATTAACTACGACCCAAACAAAAGTTATGCAATGAAAAGAAAAAAAAAATTGTTTAACTTTTCTTAGCGAAAAATGCATTTACTCGTCCAGGAACCAAAATCAAATGTTGATCCAGAAACCTTTTTATGAGCAAATAGAAGGTCATGTTCTGCTTTGGATATACAAATACGTCTAGAATTTAAGGGTAATCTGAGTGAAATACTGCGAGTGGCTCATGTCTCCCGTATGGTCAAGTCTCCCGTTTTCCCCCTACTACTATATAATTGTTGCTAATTGTCAAATTTTATAATTTTTTGTCGTAGATCATGCTATTTAAACCATATGAAAAAAGTTTAATGAAAATCAGAGGAGCCATTTTTGAGACAACAAAATATTGTCCTTAACGGTTTTTTAACTTTTGTATGGAAGGTTAAGGTTAAGGTGGGTCCACACTATGCCGATCAACATTGTTGGTTAACATTGTCGATCAACATGCTAGTGTGTACGTGAAAAACTTTCGTAGCAAACATTTGTGAGGTTTGGAATTTCTTGATCGATGCGTCAGGATGCAACCGGAGGGTTCAGGGTTCGAATCCTGGTGGTATCCACTTTTTTTTTTTTTTCTTGTGAACAATTAAGTTAAAACGATATTATTAACATTAAATACTTATTCACAACAAATATTGCATTTTTCATCTAGTGAAATGTGATTAATAACGCACAAAACCAATAAATTATGTTTATGAAATTAAAGCCCTACAAATGTTTTTAATAAAATGAAATTTGTTGAACAATTTTGTCGATTGCTATCCATTTGAATCGGGTTACGTTCGGGTCAACAAATGTTGAATGGCTTTGTCGATCAACACGTCTACACTTACTCAACACTGTTGATCAACAATGTTGATCTACACAATTCGACATAATGTGGACGCGGCTTACGTTCGGGTCAACAAATGTTGAATGGCTTTGTCGATCAACACGTCTACACTTACTCAACACTGTTGATCAACAATGTTGATCTACACAATTCGACATAATGTGGACCGGGAAGGCCAACATCTTGAAAAGGAAAGTGATTTGGTTTTGATTCAACAACTTGATTGAAATTCATTTTACATACAAATCATGAGTGAATAACATTGAGGCATTAAAATTATCTAAAAAATGAGCTATGTATTGACAAACTCTGAAGGTTTAATAATCTTAAAGTTAAAGCGTGTTAAAGTTACACTTTAGTTTTTCTATTGTAAAAGGGACAAATAAAAGTTTTTTTTGTAAATATCTCAACTTATGTGATTTTTTTCAAAAACTAATGAGTTTATATTATTGCTCATTAAACTCTACACAAAGAGATTATGATTTTGAGAAAAACGTGCACAAAAAAAAAAATTATTTAAAACATTTGTTAACGGGTAACTGCAATATAACGTTTTTTTTTTATTTTCAGTTTTTTTTTACTAACCCCTCATCTAATTTCCATAAAATAATCCTGTATACCAAAATTTTTTTTTTTTTAAATTCAGTATTTCAAAAACAGGTTGATGAACTATTTTGAAATTTCAGTTTTAAATGTATATTAATATGTACTCGAAATTGGCATACCAAACATTTTATGAAAAATGTTGCATAAGTGTTTTATATATAAGAAATTAATTTTTAAGAAAACGGCTCTAACGATTTTAGTTGTTTTTTTTTTGCATATATTTATATTTTTTCAAGTAATCAAATGGCATCCTTTTTTTTAAACTCTAAGTTAGTTATCAGGCTGTTTATACAGTTAAAAGAACGATTTAAATGCTTTATTATACTTTTTCTATAATTAATTGGATATTTTTTAAAATTCTTAAGTCTCACACAACTTGATCATAAGAGAAAGTACGTGCTATCCAGTCTTGCAATTGTTGCTCCTACGAAAAAAAAGCAATATATTTTTGAAAAAAATCAACTTGAAAAAAAAAATATCAAAGGAGAATAGGACAAAATGGTCTACAGGACCAATAACAACGAGACATATGTCGTTGGAAAGGTATTTTTATGAACTACAATAGTTACTATGAGGGCTTACTTCAAATTGCTGTGTGAAAAAAGTTATTCGCTAAATAGAATTGTGTTATGGTGCATTCTAGTATGAATAAAATATACTTAGTGTGGGCAAAAGTTATCAAAACTGGTCAAACAAATAACAACAATATATATGTCATTGGAAAGGTATTTCCATTACCTACAATACCTTTAATAACAGTTCAGTTCAAATCATTGTGTGAAAAAAGTTATTCGCTACTTGTTACCCATGCTCCATAAATTTTATCTGTACCAAAACTCAATAAAACAGGGAATAAATTTTTCCACACAGTGATTTTAAATAAGTTGTTCTAGAAACTATTATTTTTCATAAAAATACATTTTCAACGACATACATATTATTGGTATTGGTTTGGTAAAACTAGTTTGTATAAAAATGTGTTCCACACTGAAATGTACCAAAACAAAACCTTGGTTAGTAAATAACTTTTGTCACACAGTGATTTGAAATGCACTCGAATGCAAAAATCTCGAAAGCATAAAAATCTAGAATGAAAAAAAATCACGAAAGACATAATCTCGAAAAATAAAAACAAATTCGAGATTTTTTTACTTATTTCAAAAGTTAAGTCTCTGATAACACGTATTTTATGTTCAGTTTATCAAATTATTGACTTTTCTGGGCAAAAAAATCTAACAATTGAAATGCAACAGATATAAAGGGTCCGCCAAATAACTTTTTTTTTTTTGAAAATGCTACTACTACATGGAGTAGTCCGCTGCCGTCCTGTTGAAACCAAATGTTGCCAATATCCTCCTCTTTAATTTTTGTGAACAAAAATTCATTCAACATGGCCCGATAACGATCGCCATTGACTGTAACGGCCATTCGAAGAAAAATGGCCCAATTATGCCTCTGGACCAAAATCTGCACCAAACAGTGACTCGTTTTGGGTGTATTGGCTTTTCAATGGCGTGCGGGTTTTCTGTGCCCCAAATGCGACAATTTTGCTTGTTTACATAGCCGCCAAGATCAAAATGAGCTTCATCTGAAAAGATGATTTTTTTGGCAAAATCGGCACCTTCTCTAAGCCGATCGCAGGCCCACTTAGCGAAGCAGCCATTTGAATGAAATTATTTTCCATTATTAACTGAAAGAATTGTACTTTCAATTAAAAAAAGAAATTTGAGAAAATGTTCAGTTGTTTTTTTTTTTATAGCATTTTCAAAAAAAAAAGTTATTTGGCAGACCCTTTATTTCATAACAACAAGACAACATGAAAAATATATCAAAAAAATAAATAAAAATATAAGCTAGAACTCAAAACTAATAGCAGTGGTTCCAGGCATGCCAACAGTCTGACATTGTCACAGAGTGTCGAGTTTTTTCAGCTTTAAGTTTGGCAGTGGCAAATTTTTAGATAAAATTTGTTTTGAGTGTGACAGTGCAAAAGTATACAGCTGTCCAAGAAAATTGTTTCCCTAGGTGCTAACCTGTTGATGGAACACAACCTAAACGGTGCAACGGGGTTTCCTGGGCGGAACAAAGGACCCAAGAAGAGAATTAAAAACCTTTGAACCCGAGAGCCAGGCTGCTCAAGGTACTTTTGCTCCACCTCAGTCAGTCGTACTCTTATACCAGTCACCTCAACAAAAATAAAGTCTTAAAAAATATTAAAACTGAATCAATAAACTTATTTAAAAAACAAAAACTTAAGTTGGTATAAATATAAATGTCATTCTTAAATTTCCAGCTGTTTGCAAGGCTCAAAATTGTAACTTTTTTTAGATAGATAGACATTCTAAGTCTAGATTTCTTGCATTCGAGATTTTTTTTCTAAATTTTTGTAATTCGAGATTATGCTTTCTAGATTTTTGTTTTTGAGATTTTATTAGTTCTAGATTTTATTTTTCTAGATTTTTACTTTAGAGATTTTTGCTTTCTTGATTATGGTTTTCTAGATATCGTGGTAGACCCAAATACCTTTCCAAAGACATACGACTCGTTTTTATTGGTTCCTAGACCACCTTCCATACAGTTTTGCCGATTGTCCTTTATTTTCAAAATATTGACTTAAAAATTTTATTTCTCAAAAACTTTTCACCAAAAAACAACTTGATTTAAAAACAACAAATAGTGATTGATAGACTCGATACTTTAGATTTACAGGAATAAGTTGATTCCTAAATATTTTTTTGAAAGTTCATATACATATTGCGGATTTAGCTGAACCATTACTTTTGATTTTTCTATATTTACGACCGAATTCCATGATTTGCAATAACCTTTTAGCTTATTTATCATCATTTGTAGGGACACCGGGGATTCAGCAAGAATTACTATATCATCTATACATAAAGACTTTTATCCTTAAGCTACCAAGCTCCACTCTGCAAGGCAGCCACTCCACTGTATCATCCAGAAAGAGTGCAAACACTAGTGGACAAAGATAACATCCTTGTCGTACTCCTTGATTTACTTCAATCCTTTCTGACCTCTCCTTGCCGTTATTTATGAATGCTGTCATTTGTTGATACAACTTCTCTATAGTTCGAACAAAATTCGATGACACCTCTAGATTGAACAGCTTATAAAACAAGGATTTCCGATTTATCGAACCAAAGCCGACCTAAAATCGACGAAAAATGCATAAAGTTTTTTCTTTTGGTTGAGCTTCTATTGTGCAAGTAATCGTAGAAAAAAAATGTTCTCAACTGTGAAATATCCTTTGCGAAAACCACTTTCAAATTCACTCATTTTTTTTTCCACTTGAATCCAATTGTTAAGTTTTTCATATAGAATCATTGTGAATATTTTTAGCGCTGCATTCATGAAAGATATTCCGGGGTAATTTTGTTGGTCTTCAGCGTCCGTCTTCTTAAAAATAAGCCTAGTTAGTGATTAATAAAAATGATAAGGAAAAGTTCCAAATTTGAGGAGAACGTTCTGCGCATCTGTAAGTTTTTCCTTGAACATCTTCGAATTGTATTTAAGGAATTCAGCGGGTATTCGACACTACTGCTCTCCCATCTTTGAGTTTCTTGTAGGACAGTGATGCCAGATGAGATTTCTAGAATCCCACCAAATTCCCAAAAAAATCCCACCATTTTTGTACTGGAAGGAAAAAAAACCCACCATAACCTTTTCTGCTACAAATATTTCCTAAATATAAAAAAGAAGAAAGTTGGCGTTGCTCTCTTGGCACTTCATATTCGCAAAAAAAGTATATGTCAGTTAATTGGTCAGAAATTGGTAAAGAAAGTCAACTTGTCCTAGAAATTGTTCAGCCCTAGAAAACTTGTAATCAATACTAAAATTTTTTTAAGGTCACGCACGATTTTTGCCACATCATCTGTGGAATATTCGCAAAAAATGTATACCGATCCGAAAGATCACTAGATCGTGATAAGGTCAACTATTTTCTATAATTGGTTAGCCATAGTTTTTCTTATGAATTTTTTAAAGTTCGTTTCAAGGTCACAAAAAAAATGTTGGCACCTTATTTGGGTCATTCAAAATGGAAGTATGATACTTGAACGGTCATAAAAGGTCAGCTAGTTTCAGTAGATGGTCAGCCATTGACTTTTACCTTTAAGTTTCTGTTTTTTTCAAGGTCACAAATGATTTTTGTGCCAAATTAATTAGGTAATAAAATTCGAAGATATGCTGGTATAGTAAATTATGGTTACGGTAATAATAATTTTTCCCACAAAAAAAGAGACTATTGAAATATTTTCCCACCATTAATCCCACTATGAATATTTTCCCACCATTTTTCCCACCAAAGGGATTTTTTCCAACCATTTTGGTTGGAAAAACCACCAATCTGGGAACACTGTTGTAGGACTTCATTCACCTCAATTGAAGTAATTTTGCCATCAAGTAATTCGTTCTCGATAAGGGGTTGGGCATATCTCCATGACAATTGTTGTGAGGAATAAAGTAGCGTTGCATAATGTTCACTCAACGCTTGCAATGGTATGGTACTGCAGCTGTATCTGCTGAATTGACATTACCATTTCAACAAACAACAAATAAAATATTGGAATATTAGCTTTCAAAAAAAATCTTCTATTTTTGTCGTACGATGCACAGGTCACGAGATATTTGATAAAACGCTGACGCATGCGACCCCCCCGTCCCGCCAACTTGGATTTACATTCACCCATGGACATATTCCATCAAGAAAATCAGTTCAGTAATAAATTGCATTATGCACCTACTAATTTTGATCTGGCTCTTGGACTATTAATAAAAAAAAGATAACAAGATTCAAAAAATGTATATGGATATCCTTTAAACTAGTTTTTCTCAGTTCAGTTTTTTTGGGCTTGGGTCGTTTTGGGTGATTGAAGACTGTCCTGTCCGCATAACTTAAATGAAAAATGCATTAATTTCATTTGTCGGAAGTGAAGGTATTGGTTTCTTCATATTTTGATCTCAATATAAATTAAACTGAGGTTTTCGAGCACTAAGGCCCTATGCCCCAGGCCGGGGTTACAGGACACGATGATGATGATGAGGAAGGCCCAGTAACTATATAGTGACCAGACAAAAAGTCTCAATTGTATCGTGTCTTAATCAGTTTATTCCTGTAGTTTCGTGGGTCAAATTATTAACAGTAAATCGAAAAATATTACAAATAAAAGCAAACAAATAACAACAATATATATGTCATTGGAAAGGTATTTCCATTACCTACAATACCTTTAATAACAGTTCAGTTCAAATCATTGTGTGAAAAAAGTTATTCGCTACTTGTTACCCATGCTCCATAAATTTTATCTGTACCAAAACTCAATAAAACAGGGAATAAATTTTTCCACACAGTGATTTTAAATAAGTTGTTCTAGAAACTATTATTTTTCATAAAAATACATTTTCAACGACATACATATTATTGGTATTGGTTTGGTAAAACTAGTTTGTATAAAAATGTGTTCCACACTGAAATGTACCAAAACAAAACCTTGGTTAGTAAATAACTTTTGTCACACAGTGATTTGAAATGCACTCGAATGCAAAAATCTCGAAAGCATAAAAATCTAGAATGAAAAAAAATCACGAAAGACATAATCTCGAAAAATAAAAACAAATTCGAGATTTTTTTACTTATTTCAAAAGTTAAGTCTCTGATAACACGTATTTTATGTTCAGTTTATCAAATTATTGACTTTTCTGGGCAAAAAAATCTAACAATTGAAATGCAACAGATATAAAGGGTCCGCCAAATAACTTTTTTTTTTTTGAAAATGCTACTACTACATGGAGTAGTCCGCTGCCGTCCTGTTGAAACCAAATGTTGCCAATATCCTCCTCTTTAATTTTTGTGAACAAAAATTCATTCAACATGGCCCGATAACGATCGCCATTGACTGTAACGGCCATTCGAAGAAAAATGGCCCAATTATGCCTCTGGACCAAAATCTGCACCAAACAGTGACTCGTTTTGGGTGTATTGGCTTTTCAATGGCGTGCGGGTTTTCTGTGCCCCAAATGCGACAATTTTGCTTGTTTACATAGCCGCCAAGATCAAAATGAGCTTCATCTGAAAAGATGATTTTTTTGGCAAAATCGGCACCTTCTCTAAGCCGATCGCAGGCCCACTTAGCGAAGCAGCCATTTGAATGAAATTATTTTCCATTATTAACTGAAAGAATTGTACTTTCAATTAAAAAAAGAAATTTGAGAAAATGTTCAGTTGTTTTTTTTTTTATAGCATTTTCAAAAAAAAAAGTTATTTGGCAGACCCTTTATTTCATAACAACAAGACAACATGAAAAATATATCAAAAAAATAAATAAAAATATAAGCTAGAACTCAAAACTAATAGCAGTGGTTCCAGGCATGCCAACAGTCTGACATTGTCACAGAGTGTCGAGTTTTTTCAGCTTTAAGTTTGGCAGTGGCAAATTTTTAGATAAAATTTGTTTTGAGTGTGACAGTGCAAAAGTATACAGCTGTCCAAGAAAATTGTTTCCCTAGGTGCTAACCTGTTGATGGAACACAACCTAAACGGTGCAACGGGGTTTCCTGGGCGGAACAAAGGACCCAAGAAGAGAATTAAAAACCTTTGAACCCGAGAGCCAGGCTGCTCAAGGTACTTTTGCTCCACCTCAGTCAGTCGTACTCTTATACCAGTCACCTCAACAAAAATAAAGTCTTAAAAAATATTAAAACTGAATCAATAAACTTATTTAAAAAACAAAAACTTAAGTTGGTATAAATATAAATGTCATTCTTAAATTTCCAGCTGTTTGCAAGGCTCAAAATTGTAACTTTTTTTAGATAGATAGACATTCTAAGTCTAGATTTCTTGCATTCGAGATTTTTTTTCTAAATTTTTGTAATTCGAGATTATGCTTTCTAGATTTTTGTTTTTGAGATTTTATTAGTTCTAGATTTTATTTTTCTAGATTTTTACTTTAGAGATTTTTGCTTTCTTGATTATGGTTTTCTAGATATCGTGGTAGACCCAAATACCTTTCCAAAGACATACGACTCGTTTTTATTGGTTCCTAGACCACCTTCCATACAGTTTTGCCGATTGTCCTTTATTTTCAAAATATTGACTTAAAAATTTTATTTCTCAAAAACTTTTCACCAAAAAACAACTTGATTTAAAAACAACAAATAGTGATTGATAGACTCGATACTTTAGATTTACAGGAATAAGTTGATTCCTAAATATTTTTTTGAAAGTTCATATACATATTGCGGATTTAGCTGAACCATTACTTTTGATTTTTCTATATTTACGACCGAATTCCATGATTTGCAATAACCTTTTAGCTTATTTATCATCATTTGTAGGGACACCGGGGATTCAGCAAGAATTACTATATCATCTATACATAAAGACTTTTATCCTTAAGCTACCAAGCTCCACTCTGCAAGGCAGCCACTCCACTGTATCATCCAGAAAGAGTGCAAACACTAGTGGACAAAGATAACATCCTTGTCGTACTCCTTGATTTACTTCAATCCTTTCTGACCTCTCCTTGCCGTTATTTATGAATGCTGTCATTTGTTGATACAACTTCTCTATAGTTCGAACAAAATTCGATGACACCTCTAGATTGAACAGCTTATAAAACAAGGATTTCCGATTTATCGAACCAAAGCCGACCTAAAATCGACGAAAAATGCATAAAGTTTTTTCTTTTGGTTGAGCTTCTATTGTGCAAGTAATCGTAGAAAAAAAATGTTCTCAACTGTGAAATATCCTTTGCGAAAACCACTTTCAAATTCACTCATTTTTTTTTCCACTTGAATCCAATTGTTAAGTTTTTCATATAGAATCATTGTGAATATTTTTAGCGCTGCATTCATGAAAGATATTCCGGGGTAATTTTGTTGGTCTTCAGCGTCCGTCTTCTTAAAAATAAGCCTAGTTAGTGATTAATAAAAATGATAAGGAAAAGTTCCAAATTTGAGGAGAACGTTCTGCGCATCTGTAAGTTTTTCCTTGAACATCTTCGAATTGTATTTAAGGAATTCAGCGGGTATTCGACACTACTGCTCTCCCATCTTTGAGTTTCTTGTAGGACTTCATTCACCTCAATTGAAGTAATTTTGCCATCAAGTAATTCGTTCTCGATAAGGGGTTGGGCATATCTCCATGACAATTGTTGTGAGGAATAAAGTAGCGTTGCATAATGTTCACTCAACGCTTGCAATGGTATGGTACTGCAGCTGTATCTGCTGAATTGACATTACCATTTCAACAAACAACAAATAAAATATTGGAATATTAGCTTTCAAAAAAAATCTTCTATTTTTGTCGTACGATGCACAGGTCACGAGATATTTGATAAAACGCTGACGCATGCGACCCCCCCGTCCCGCCAACTTGGATTTACATTCACCCATGGACATATTCCATCAAGAAAATCAGTTCAGTAATAAATTGCATTATGCACCTACTAATTTTGATCTGGCTCTTGGACTATTAATAAAAAAAAGATAACAAGATTCAAAAAATGTATATGGATATCCTTTAAACTAGTTTTTCTCAGTTCAGTTTTTTTGGGCTTGGGTCGTTTTGGCGCTGAGTGCCTCTATTGTTCCTAGAATTTGTATTAAATAAACCTTCTTATCTATTGAACAATAATGTACGACCGCTGGTGCTGTTTGAAACTAATATAAATTTTTAAGAGATTGTAAATGATGCCATATAGTTCTTACCTACCTAATTTCAACAACATAATCATAATGTTTTCTTTTTAAATAAATAAAACAAAAAAAACATCTAATTAAAGTTTTTCTATCGTGAAACACTTTTTGCAAAGAATTAACTTTTATAATTTCTTTGATCTTTTAATGGCACTCGTTTTTCATTTTCCATTTTTATTCTTTTTTTTGTTTGTTTTAAAGAAAAAGGCTAAAGGTAGCTAGCTACTGTTAAAAAAAAAGAAAAATTCAAGTTATAATTCTATAAGGTTCATGTAATTACCCTAGATAAATATCTTAACTTGTTTCTATTCATCGTTTAATTATAAAAGTTAAATTAAGTTTCTCTTTCTATACATATGTATACTTCTTAACTGAGTTTTTATTTATCAATTATCTCCAAGATTAAAAAAGTTAAGGTGTTTTAGTTCTTTTTTTTTTCTTCATCTTTGTTGGGTGCTATAACAGAAATTTACTTGTAGCTAAATAAATTGTATTGAAAGGACTGTTCGAATAACAAAGAATTGGTTTGGAAAATACATGCATTTAAACACGAGACTACTTGAAGTGTGACCATCAGATGGGCTTGATTCAAAATATTTCAAACATATTCCGGTAAATGGGTGATTGAAGACTGTCCTGTCCGCATAACTTAAATGAAAAATGCATTAATTTCATTTGTCGGAAGTGAAGGTATTGGTTTCTTCATATTTTGATCTCAATATAAATTAAACTGAGGTTTTCGAGCACTAAGGCCCTATGCCCCAGGCCGGGGTTACAGGACACGATGATGATGATGAGGAAGGCCCAGTAACTATATAGTGACCAGACAAAAAGTCTCAATTGTATCGTGTCTTAATCAGTTTATTCCTGTAGTTTCGTGGGTCAAATTATTAACAGTAAATCGAAAAATATTACAAATAAAAGCAAAACCATTCTTAAATTATTAAATATTCTTCCAGCTTGCAAATACAGATTTCAGAGAGAAGTCCTTTTTCTACCAACATATCTACATAGTTTCAAAGGTATGTCACTGTTTGTTCTTGTTTATCTATAAATAAATGTTGCCTTAATTTAATTTAACATTCTTTAATATGTAGGTATCTAATTTTTCAAGGGATTTCATTTGCTCGGATGTCAGGTTTTGTTTGCAAAAGTCTTCATTTCTTTTCCTCCTACTTGATGGCTGGCTAAATTAATGTTATAAATCATTGTTTAAGGAATTTACCATTTCGGTATGCACTGGAAGGGTGTATTGTATATCTATATCTTCATTCTCTGTTTTCGAATTTCATCCCAACACGTATTTTTGCAGTTATATCTATTTAGTTGGAGTAAATGCCCAAAAATCAAAGTGGACCCAGCCAACGATATTGTGTCCTAAACATATATATATGTTAAATCCTTACAAAATCTTCATCACCCCATACCACCTACCAACCAAACAAAACATTCCAAGGACAAATTTATATCCGCAACACAACATTGAAAACAAAAACAAAAAATCGAAAAGCCCATAAGTAGTCTGGGTTTGTTAAAGGCACAAGACAAAAGCCAAGTCGGTTACATTCTCCCATTTCACTTGTATAACGTTGATGGGCGATGCCCTTTGAACACAGTAGATATAAGCCATTAAGTGCTACAAACATGTACATCGTACAGTCCTACATGAAGAAGGTTTTATTAAATGTCAACTCATAGCAAGATATACAAACATCTTCCCACCCACTAAAACTTCGAAATCTGAAAAAGCAAAAAAGCACATTAGCTATATTAGTCACACCCTTTGCAAAATGTATCCTTATACCTATACAGACCTATACACATATATTCGACCCCGAGCTCGAAAATCGAATCACAAATATAAACAAGAAACCGAAACCAACAACAACGACTACAACATCAAATAAGATCTCATGAACTAAATAATCCCCCTGTCCGAATTCAAAATAAATAATGTCTCCAATTCTCAACAGGTGGCGGTAGTAGCGGTGCGGTGGTGGTGTATAGCATGGTTGATGGTGCTGACTGGTTTGGCACAGGTGAAAATTCAAGCACAATCACGAGCCAGGATTCCGAAGTAATAAAAAGACTTTATTGCTTCAATATATTCTAATCAAGGTAATTTAGTAATTTTATTAAGGATTCCAGGATTGCTGAGCATTTCTCTGTCTCCAGCGCAGTGCCGGCATCCAACCACTAAATAGCAACTGTCTTCGAGCCCGTTTACGACAATACCATCGGAATGGCACTAATCAAGAGAATCCAACACGAAGCTGGATGGCTACATACGACCGACCCTTGCATCAACGGCAAAGTGTGCATATGTGAAGGTATATCCTTGTTAAGGGGTGAGGCTGAGAGCAATGGTTTAATTACAATGAAACAATAGTCACTGTTTTTTTTTTCTGAATAAAAAAAAAATTGAAAAAGGAAAAACATTTCAAAGGGCGATGTTGTATGAAAAAGGAGAAGGAGTTGTAGAAAATTGGAGCAACATATTCAATTGGCAAATGTACCACCCTCCCCTGCTCCCCTCCTTCTGGCTTCTTCATCCACTTCCATTGCATACTAAATTTGCATCCGACAGACTAATTCAGACATTTACAATTATTATACACAAATATAGGTCAAATTGTCTGTATGTTTTGTTGAGGATTTTCATTCATTTGGGGATTCCATAAGTACATACATTATATACACGACTCCCCCAAGGACTCCTACGTTGTATGCTCCATGGATACCCTTACCACTCTGATTGGCGATGTGCGATCGCAGAAGACGGCGATGGAGGGTAAAAACTCGTAATGTATGCATTGCTCCGTGTCGTGGAAGTATAGAGTTTTGTTATTTGCAAATTTTTTGCTGCTGCTGTGTTTGTTGTTGTTGTTTTGAAAAAGTGTTTCAAGAGAGCTCCTCTGTATCTGCATCCGTTGGCCCATTGTCTAAATCGTTTTCTAATGATTTTCGAATTGTTTTGTTTGTTTTGTTATTTTTTTTTTGTTATCTTTTTGTATGTTTTGTTGGCGCCTTGATTAGAAGCAGATTACAAAAGTACAACAACTGAAACTTGCTAATTGCAAAATAAAAAAAAAAAATAAACACAATGTACCTACATCAAAAAAAAAGCTAAAACAATGGATGACACCATCTAATGAAGTGATTGCAAATAAATGGACACTTCATTGCTGATTGCTTATATTATGAGGTATTTGAACTTTGCATTATTTTTTTAGTGTGCAGTGCATAATGCATTACTTGTATTATGTTTCAATAAATTAAAAATGCGATATGCAAATTTATGGAAAGAATTTAAAATTTGAAAAAAAAACACACAAAACACTTGGTTTTATAATGGGGGGAGATGTAGCCAAATACAAATCGTACAAAAAATTTTGCCTATCGATTAATAAAATTTTAATAAATTTTTTGACAAAATTTGTTCCACAATGAAGTTCTTACATGATTTTCTCTAAATCTAATGATTTTATGAACAAAAATATGTATTTTTTTTTGTGGAATTATAGAAGCTACAAGATACTAATTTCATATTTAAAAAAAAAACTGATAGTTTTCGAGAAATTAAGAAAAACTAAATTTTACATCCTTTTCACCCCCCCTAACACATTTTGCCCTTGCCCAAATTTACTGAGCTTTTAGATAATGCTTAAGACGTCAAAACAAAGCTCTCCACCGAAATTAAGATTTGTCGGAATATTTTCGAAGTGAAAAAACTTTATTTAAAAATTTTTAGAAAATTTCCTCTCCCATCGAAATAGATTATTTAAAGAAATCAATAAATAGCAAAAATGGTTCGTCGGGTGGTACCTCTAATAAATATTTTTTGAAAAATGGTTTCCCACTCAAAAGAAGCCTTTACCAAAATTAATTTTTTGATTTTTTTTAAAGAAAAGCTGTGGAGCCGTTTTTGAGAAAAATACGATTATGTAAAATTGCTAAAAACTATTGTATGGCCCGTACCGTTATTTTTGGTTCTAAAAAAAAATGAAAAAAAATGTGTGGGGCATAATCACCAAAAATTACTATGTACCAAGTTTGAAAAAAATCGATCAAGCCGTTTAGGCTGTAGACGAACAGACAGACAGAATTGTGCCACCCACTTTTTTGGTGTTCTCTATTATCGTAATGTCATGTTTGATTGTTATCTCAATTTTTTACTTGCGATATAGGTACTATAGGGCAAGTTTTGGATTCGTGCAAAAAAAAAATTTCGAGATAACAATCAAACATGACATTACGATGATTTTGGTTTTCTCATTAACCGCTCATCCGATTTCAATAAAATTTTTTGCGCAAAAGCTTTGTTAAAATATAAATAATACTGCATACCAAAATTTTTGAAAAAATAAATTTTGGATTTTTAAAAAAAGATTCAAAATTTTTTTTTGAAAATTCAATATTTCAAAAACGGGTTGATGTATTGTTTTGAAATTTCAGTTTTAAATGTATATAAATATATACTAAAAATTGGCATACCAAATTTTTTTTTTTTAAATGTTACAAAAATTTTATATATAAAAAATTAATTTTTAAGAAAACGGCTCCAACGATTTTAATTTTTTTTCTTGCATATATTGATATTTTTTTAAGTAATCAAATGGCATACTTTTTTTTGCGCTCTAAGTTATTTATCAGGCTGTTTAAACAATTAAAAGAACGATTTAAATGCTTTTTATACTTTTTCTATAATTTCTTGAATATTTTTTAAAGTTCTTAAGTCCCACACAACTTTGAACATAAGAGCAAGTACGTGCGATCCAGTCGTGCATTTTATTTTTTCACGAATCCAAAATTTGCCTTATAGACTAAGAGCCCACAGCAGATTTTGGGTGTGAACGATAGCAAAAAGAGCTTCATTAAAGGCTATTAAACAAATCAAAGTCTTGCAGTCCACAACTGGGGCCTTTGCGAGTAATAGTGCATCGAAAAAAAGATATGAATGCAACTTCGAGGATAATCGTGTTAGCCGAAATTGGTTTTCACCCCTCCCTAGATAAGCTCCGCGGATCCCATATCACGGAATCTGAGATAATTTGAGTGTTAAATTCGCCCTGCCAGACTGTTTAAAAAAACCGTTTTTCACTTAGAATTTTGAATTTTTTAAACGGTCTGGTAGACCCAACTATACACTCAAATGGTCTCAGATTCCGTGATATGTGATCGGAGGAGCTTATCTAGGGAGGAGTGAAAACCAATTTCGGCTAACACGATTATCCTCGAAGTTGCATTCATATTTTTTTTTCGATGCACTATTACTCGCAAAGGCCCCAGTTGTGGACTGCAAGACTTTGATTTTTTTAATAGCCTTTAATGAAGCTTTCGACGCCTATACTTCTTTTTTTGCTATCGTTCACACCCAAAATCTGCTGTGGGCTCTCGGTCTATTACCCTAGGTCACATTTGCGATCTTCTGTTGCGGCGGCGATTAAAAAAAGCGATCGCAGTTCAGTAGGATTTTTTGGTGTCATGTGCGTTTATTCACATTAAAACTCATGTGTTCTATTTCTTGCGACTGAATAATCGTGTGACAGAAAATTGCAAATGCGTTCCTAGCCTTATAGAACCTATATCCCAAGTAAGAACAAGAAAATTTTTGGACTTTCCACGATTGTAACTATTGTTTTTAGTTTTAATCAAACAATTATATGTAGATTAATTTCCCGGCGTTTCGAAAGGTTTACACTTGTCGTGGTCACGGGTTAACTGATGGCTTGTGGGTGGGTATTGTTTTTTCTTGTATCTCTTTTTACTTTCGTGTGAAAGAAAAATTAAAGCTTTGATTAAAATTTACATTTTTGGAAATTTTATTTTAAGAGGAAAAAACAACACCCACCCACAAGCCCTCAGTTAACCGCGTGACCAAGACAAGTGTTAATCGTTTGATTAAAATTAAAATCAAAACAAAAATTAAAAGTAATGTCGAGTTTTTCTTTTTTCATTTCTAAGAAAAAACTACCAAATAAAACTAAAAATAGGTTTGGGTACCCAAGCTCCAAAGCACCGATCCAAAATCCACAAAGCAAAATCCACAAACTAAAATCCACAAAAACAAAATCCTTAAAACTTCAATCCATAAACCAAAATTCACTTATCAAATCCACAAACCAAAATTCACAAAATCAAAATCCATAAAACAGAAACCACAAAACCTTAACTTAAATAGCGCGTTTTTGGTCGTCATGGACCATATCAACGCGTTACAGAACATATGTGCGTTACAGGAAAGGATTTTCAGAAATATATTGCTGCCTTGTTCGCATTTCAAAATATGTGCTAAACGAAGGGCGACGAACCACAATGTACATTCAATCACCAAGAATTTTACTTACTGCTACTAGATAGAATTTAAGTAGATAGTTAGTTTTAGGTGTTCTTTGAGACAATTTAGGGTGTTATTGCATTCAAAAAAATTATTTTTAATAATAAGTTGGGAATTATTAAACTTTTGAAAAAAAAGAAGATAAAACAAGTTGGAACTTTATTTTATTCATTGTTGGGGCTTCATTTATTTCCATGGGGCCTTATTTTAATGGGTCATAGTTTTTAGTGTTTGATCAAAGTTAATAAGTAATAATTGATAGTATGAAATATTAAAATGCTTGCATAATTCTAATTTTTGTTATTTAAATATAAAAAGGTAGCGCACTTGACGTTTTCATTACCATATTTATTCAAAATTGTAATGAAAGTAACATCTATTTAAGAATTTGCATACCAGAATTTTTCCACAAAATATTTTAAGAATTGAAAAAAAAAGTTGATGGGTTTTATAATAAAAATAGAATAGAATAGACTTGGTGGACTTGTTAAATTATTGATTTAAAAGAAGCTGTTAATGACCTTTAGTCCTTCAAATTGGCGTTTCGTCTGGCAATCTCACTTGGACTTATCAGTGACATAGTGCGAGGGCTTTTATTATCATACGCAATTTGTATTAAGCTCAGTTTGAGTTACATGGATTTTATGACTGAACTTCATACAATTAGCGCATGACAATGCCCTCACTTATATGTCACTGATGTGTCCGAGTGAGATTCCCGGATGAAACGCCAATTTATAGGACAAAAAGCCATACAAAGCAATTTTGAATCAATAGATCAATAATTCCAATTATTCTACGTGACTGTTTTATTTCAGTAGTAAAATAGAATCTGTATTATAAAAAAAAACCTCCTTATAGAAACTATCCTTGGCCCGTGCAAGACTCTACCAGCTTAATGATTAGGATTTCCAATCTTGTTGGATATAGTTAAAAGTGTTTTTTTTTTTTTTTTTTAAATCCATGAAAGTTATACTCAACTTAATATTAAAGCCCCCAAAACCACGAAAAATCAACCCAATTCACAAAATTTAATATTTTTTTGTTGTTGTTGTTGCTTTTCATATAAATTTTTAGGGCTATTTTCCATTTTACGTTTGGGGCCATAGGCCATTTTCGATTTTCCATTGGGCCAAATTTCATGTAGGTAACTATGTACTATAGGTACACTTAGCCAAAAATGCAAATCATTATCATCATCATCATCGTCCTTTGTAAGAAAATATCTATGTGCATACAATTTTTCTCAACCCAAGAGACAATAGGGCAACGCCGCCGCCGACGGACAATGATGTCCAAATATATACCAACAATGATGAAATTAACCCTTCCACATTGTTTCAAGTCTCATTTGCTAACTGTCACAGGATACCCATACCCACCACACCGTCAGATCAGAATACCGAATACAGCTCAGGTGCACAAAAGCTCGAAGCAAGAAGTGAATCATAATTTTTATTTCCTGTAGCTATCTATATTTCAGAAGCATTACTTATGCCATGAAAGACCTTTATGCCCTATGTATCAAGTCCGCATTCTGGTTGACTTTTGGGGGGTGGGTGGTGCTGCTGTTAGTGCTGTATTAAAGAAGTTTACAAAATAAAAAAATATTCCATTATTTAAGGCACCCAAGCTTTTCATGGTCGGGAGGACATCCCATACAAGCCTGGCAACGGGTGCATTGTTGTCAGAGGTATAAAAGATTACCTCTAGGTTTCGCCTATATTTTTCCATTCGCCATATATATGAAAGGCTAAAATGAAACTATGTATGTAACTATAAGTCCACCATAAGGTCGCAAGGGTTTGCTTTGAATAGCAGGTATTTTTAAAAGGCGAACATATTCTTACTGTCATCATTAAAAATTAAAAATTTCAAAAAACTTTGTAAAAGTGTTGTCCGAATTGAAAGTTTCCAATTGAATTATCAGCAACTTATAAGTTCATGATTCCCCAAAACTTTCACTCAAGCTTTACGGAGAGTCATATAACCAAAAAATGTTTTTAAAGTCAGTTCTCCTAACACCCACAGTCACAGTAAAAGTTTGTAAAGATCCTTAAAGTGCACAAATTTTCATAAAACCAGTACCATTCCATAAGAAATGTCAAAAATGGAAGGCAAACCCAGTTAGTGCCGTTGAGGAATGTGGTTCCCACACGGGACACCATATGAATGGATAGAGGTTTCCCACTAACATGCATATATAGGTACAATACTATACCTATCCACATGCATCCATGAAAGTCTTACTAGCTCTTTTTTATTGTCACGATGTCAACGACGACGACT
This sequence comes from Dasysyrphus tricinctus, assembly GCA_963921185.1. Classification (NCBI taxonomy): domain Eukaryota; kingdom Metazoa; phylum Arthropoda; class Insecta; order Diptera; family Syrphidae; genus Dasysyrphus; species Dasysyrphus tricinctus. The sequence goes on along the minus strand of OY992532.1, from coordinate 65,021,651 downwards.
ACGACAGTGGTTAATGGTGACTTCCGGGCAGAGGAAGTGGTGTTTTCATATGAAATGCTCAAGTGTCACGCGAACGCTTCCATTCGGAACCTTTTGTTTTCCGGATCAGAGGCCGTTGAAAGGTTGAAGTTCTCCAGCTTGGACAAAACTTTAAAACTTTCAGTTGCTATGGAAGGATTCCACTGATTGGAGGACGGCACTATATACGATTAAAGTGCTGGGATAAAGTTTTATCATGGTTTTCATTTATGTCCATTGCTCTGAGATATGGCAATGATATTATATATGTATATAAATAGCTATGCATAAGCATATGTAGGGTATAAGGGGTATTTTCCCAACTGTCATTTCCATACATATGCCAAATTATTTGAGAACAGGAGATGGGAAATCCTTTTGCTGTCAGTTGTTGTAGATGTGTAGAAGCATATGATATGGTGGATGTTAAAAGGTTTCGTGCAAATGTCATGCCGGTCTTAATCTCAAATTGTCTAGCCATCCAACAATTGTTTGAGTTGAGAGATCAAAGAGTTTTGTTCTAAATTACAATGACCACAACAATGTCTGAGCTAAAGTGAAAGCTTTGAATTTTTAAATGCAATTTGTTTTAAATATATCAAAGTGTACCCATATTACCTTCTCCATACACAAAGATTATAAAGAATAATTAAAATGTCAGGAGTTGTTATTTTATTAAATTTTAATCCCGCATAGTTATTTATTACGCAAAACAAAAATTGCTTAGATGAGATAAAAAAGAAAGGCATTATAACACAGCTGTTGCTTTTCATTCATTCATTCATTCATTTATTTAACAATAATGGTTTGTGCAATAAGATAACATCTTTTATTAATCTTAGGTATGACATGCTCAGATATTGCACATTATTTTACAATAAATAAGTAAGAGTTTAATTTAATATAATATGTTTAAATTTGATTTTAATTTAATATAATATTTAAATATTTTTGACAATGAAAGGGAAAGGGTTATGGTTGGATTGCAAGGGACGAAAAGTGAAGAAAGATGGCTTGTTTGAATTCATTGAAGTTAACTATTGATTTTGTTGAAGACGGAAGCGAGTTCCAAAGTTTAACAGCGCGGATGAAAAATAAACGGGACGAGTTCAGGTAATTACTGAGATGAGGAATAATATTGATACTTCTTGGGGACCGACTGAATGAGAGCCTGTTGAATAAATATGACGGAGTCCTAAGATGAATTAATTTGTGTAAGAAAACACAGTTTCTTGCATTGATATGCTGCTGCAAGGTACAACCCAGCAGATTCTTGGCGTAATCAGAGACATGGTCATGTCTTCGTAACCTGTAGAGGTAACGAACAGTATCATTGAACGCAACTTGTAATTTTGGATAGTGAATCGATATCGCTATACACTATCTCACCGTAGGATACTAAGGGCAAAACCAAAGACAGTATGAGTTTACGTTGAGTTTCAACAGGGGTAAAGCTTAAGGCCATAGTTTTCTAAGACACCCGTATATACGACCAATGAAATATTAGTGTGACTATACCCTGATAGATGGCGGTCTAAAACAAACCAAATGCTTGTGCAATGATCAACTGCTTTGATTTTACTATCACTTAGCTATAAATCGGGTAAAGTGTTGAGATCGAACTTTTTTTTAGATATCGGAATGACTTTGGATTTGATAAGATTCAGGAGTAGGCCATTGGTGATAGACCAAGAATTTATTTGCTTAAGATCCTCATTGACAGATAAAAACAATTCATCAAGCTGATGAAAAGGCTTTGCTAGATGGAGCTGAACATCATCGTGTAAAAAAGAATAGAAGCGTGTGAACAGCAAGCGGGCATTATCATTAATGAACATGCAAAAGAGTATAGGACCGAGTATAGATCCTTGCGGGACTCCTTGCAGTATAGGTCTAAGAATCGAGCATTTTCCATCAGAAACAACTCTTTGCAATCTGCAACCCAGGTAATCTGCTATAAGTCTGCATGCCCGATCACTGAAGCCGAATAAGTTTATCAATTTCCACTTGAGAATGTTGTGATTAACTTTATCGAAGGCTTTAGAGAAATCTACTAAGCAAAGCAGATTGAAGTAACCCTTCGTAATCTACTCTAATATCCTCTAGAAGATTGACCATAGCAGTAGTGCAGCTGTGATTAGCTCTGAAATCCGATTGTTTATCATAAATAACAAATTATTACTTGAAAGATGATTTATAATTTGCTTCTCAATTATCTTCTCGAAAACCTTAGGAAGGCAAGGTAGGATGCTGATTGGTCTAAAATCTGCTGGAGAGGTACAGTCACGTTTTTTGACAATAGGGAGAACTCTGGCAATTTTCCAAGAAAGAGGGAAAGTAGCAGTGATAATGGACCAGTTAATAATATGAGTAAGATGAGTGATAATTAGTGGCAATATAAGTTTCACAAAACGAATAGGTACTCCATTCTCTCCTATAGAGTCAGACTTGATGTCATTCACACAGTTCCCAACATCATTTTCATTAACTACTTCAAAATCCTCTAGTCTAGGCACAAGAATAGATGAAGAATTCATTGAAGTCCTCACCTCATAATCATCAACGGAAACTGAATCACCAATGAAAAAATCATTCATTAAATCAGGATCAACAGAGCATTGAGATCCTTTATTTTTGCCAAAACCAATTTTTCTGAGGTTGCTCCACAATTTTTTAGGGATTAAAAATGTATTAGGCTTGGAGGCGTAAAAGTTAGCTTTTGATGTACGTATTAAAGTTGTTACTTAGGGATCTTTCTTCGTAAATTGGCTCTTAATTAATAAACACAAATTATGACTCTAAATTTAAAAATACTATGATAGATTGTCAAAGAAAAGACCTCAATATTCTTCGAAAATAATATTGAATCAAGAAAACCCTGGCTAATTTCTTTTTAAAACCCGTGTCACAGTTTAAAGGGTTTCGCGGGAATGTATGCGATACAAAAACAATCGATTTCCATCTTAGATCCATTTTGCCATTTTTAGAAAAGAGATCAAATCTTTGATCTTAATTGTAAAAGCTCAGTATTGTAAATAGTTTCTAAGTGTGATTTTTTATAAATAATACTTTAAAGAAGGTATCGTACTAATTCAAGCATTAGAAACAAAATTTTATCAAAATCGTTGGAGTCCTTTTGGAGAAAAACAAAATTTTCTTAAACGGTTCTTTAACATTTGGAAAAAAAAATGCAAAAAATGATGCAAAAATGCATTCTTTTGGGAGTTTTTTTACTAACGGCTCGAAAACTATCACTTATTACATCACAAAGCACAATTGAAGGATTAAACCAGTTTGCAAAAAATCTCAGTTTGAGGTTTTTTTCTGCCACAAATCATTTGGATTCAAGGGCTAGTTGAAAATTGACGTGTTCTTACTATTTCAGAAAACATTAATTTACTACTTTGCGTGACAAAATTTGAATTTTTGTCTTTAACATGAACAAAGACATACTTTTCTGATGGTCTTTGATGCGCTGAGTTCGAATCTGGCCTTGAACGTTTTTGAGATATTCGAATTTAAAAATAAAAAACTGTGTTTTTTGATGCAAGTTTAGGGTGATATTATTTCTCCAGGTAATTTTTTTCAAATTATTGTTTATTTTCGAGAAAAAAGTAGGAAGGTTATTTGCTGTTAACTAGTTTTGGCATTTTCGAATTTGTCTTTCAATGTTTTCTATGCTTTTTAGGGTGCTTTTCTAACTTGATATCAAGTTAGCAAAGCACCCTGTCGAAAATCAAAAAAATATTTTTATACCTGATGGTTTATGGCTTAATAATTTGCCGTTAATTAATCGTTTTATTGTTGTGATAAATTCAATTTGATCGTGCAATTTGTCTATGTTTTTTTAGGTGGTTTGTTCTAACTAGATATAAAGTAAGCGAAGTCCCACGTAAAAAAGGGTTAAAAACTGTTACAACTAAATTGTTTATGGTTTTTAATTGGTCGTTAACGAGTCTTTATTTAGTTGTGACAGTTTCAAATTTTTCGTGCAATATTTTCTACGTTTTTGGAATCCTTGCTAACTTGAGATCGAGTAAGCATAGCACCACCTCGAAAAGGGGTAAAAACTGCTTAACCTGAATGGTTTATGGATCAATAATTCATGGTAAATTAATCGTTTTCAAAAGCTTTGAAAACATAAGAAAATTAAAAATTAGAAATTGTCAAAAACTTACTAACGACTAAACATGAATTATGTAGCCATAAAATATTCGGTTTAGGCAGTTTTTACCACTTTTCGAGGTGGTGCTATGCTCACCGATATGTCAAGTTATCAAGGAACCCAAAAATCGTAGAATATGTTACACGAAAAATTCGAAACTGTGACAACTAAATAAAGACTAGTTAACGACAAATTAATAAGCCATACAAAATTCAGTACTAGCAGTTTTCACCCCTTTTTTTAGTGGTGCTTCGCTAACTTGATATCAAGCTAGTAAATGTCAAAAAAAAACATAGAAAACATTACACTATTGAATTACATTTTTCAAAACAAATTAAAGACTTACTAACGGCAAATTACTAAGTCATTAATTTAATTGTTCTCAATTTCATGTATTATTTTATTAAATGGCCCCTTCTGTAAGAGGTGGATTTTTTTCTTGACCACTTTCAACCATGATTTTTGTTTCATCTCATTGCGAACAGATTTCAAAGTTACAGCTCTTCCACCAAATTTATTTAAAAAACAATTGAAAATAAATCGTTCCCTTAATTTTCTTTTACCAGTGTTATTTTGTTTTGACTTAACTGAAGTCACACCCATTTAAAGTCGGAAAATTAATGTTAATGTTAATTAAATTTATGTTGGTTAAAAAATAAATAAATATGAAAAAAATGACTTTCAAAAAATGTCTACAATATCAATTGTATTTTGGGCTTTTTTTTTAAAGGTCTGGTAGGCCCTTTGATCCCCAGTCCACCCATGTATACCACTTAACCTAATTGAAAAGTTACACCTGAATTTTTAACAAGAATTACTGATTAAAATGTTCACTAAACAAAATTAGCATTTTAAAGCTTTATGTACATACCTATATATGTACACAAGGTGATTCACCTTAGGTGTGAAAAAACATGGAACGTGTAGGTAAAATGAAGACAGCTAAAAATAAAATGCACTGCGACACTGCGAGTTTAAGAAAATTGTATATACAAACATGAAAATTATGAGAGAAAAAAATGTAGAGAAGCATGAAATACGACATTTAAATTAGCTAAAACAACTCTTTTGACAGTTTGAGGTGAAAAGAAAGTATACCATCTTAATTCATGATGGAATATGATTGTATGGGAAAAAAAATTTTAAGATCGTTGGAGCGGTTTTTTTTTTTAATTAATTTTTTATATATAAAATTCTTGAAACATTTTTAAGAACAAATTTTGGTATGCAGATTTAAACTATATATTTATGTGTATATAAAAACAAAATTTTGAAAAAAATTGTCGACCCGTTTTTGAGATATCGAATTTTCAAAAAAAAAGTTTGAAACTTTTTTTAAAAATCCAAAAACTTTTTTTTGAAAATTTTGATATGCCATATTATTTAATCTTATCTGAAACTTGTATATAAAAAATTCATTTAAATCCGTTAAGCCGATAACGAGAAAACTCAAAATAAAAAAATACTCTCTATGACAGGTAGGTACTACTAATCAGCCCCGGATCTACGATTTTTCCGAACCGGGGCAAAACTTGATTTTGGCGCCCTTGCCGTTTTTGATAAAACGAAAAAAAACACATATCTACTTGGTTGGATTTTTTGTCACTGGGAGAATAAAACTTTTTAATGGATGTGCAGCTCATACCTATTCAGCAACTTATAACTATAGATAAGAAAATTAACAATGCCTAAAAAAAGACGATACACAACCAAGGTTTGTAGAACGATGAAATATGATTCGTTATCTCGTGAACAATTCAAAAGAATTTTGTTTTTGATTCGATCACGAATCTTATTTTTTGGTTCCTAATAAAATTCGTTTTCATTCGAATCAAATCTGCAAGGATCTGTAAAATATGGTTCGTTCCCGAATTTATCATGGGAGAACTATTGAAGATCCATTCCCTGAACTGAAGAAAGAAAAATGTAAATTTACGACAGGACACAATTTCGAAAAGCCAAAGTTACTCAAGATAAAGTATCGAAGAACAAAGTTCCGAAAATTTTTTTTAAGTCCTCGGGATTTCGTTCCTTGAGTGATTTTAATGAAATTGAGAGAGGTGATAGCTGAGACAGAGTTATAGCAGAAAAAAATATTTTCAAAATAGGATGTTTCTAAAATATGTCAACATTTTGCAACTTCGTTCTTTCTTGAGAGATTGCAATGAAATTTACTCAGGTGATAGAATTGTAAAAAATAAAAAATATTTCACAACAGGATCTTTCAAAAAATGTTAACATATTATAAATTCGTTGTTCCTTGAACGATTTCAATGAAATTGACACACACAATTTCAAACCTTAATAGAACGAGAGCTAAGCAACGTCAAAACACAAGTAATTTTAGATTGGCTGGTTTTTCGATATGCGTGAGAGCAGTCTCTGGCTTTTGGGAAATTTGGTGTTATCCGGCATTTTGAAAAAGGGTGTTGAAAAAGGTAAATCCAAATTTCTTGGAAGTAATATGTTTATTTGATTTTTTAAGTTAAAATATAGTTTCAATTTTTTGTTTCCAAAAGTTATCGACATCATGAGAAATTGTTGTTGAAAATTGTTAAAATCGGTTTCCAGCGTTTATCTCACTTCTTGTTCATCGGAACGAAAAAAATTTTACTTAACAGTTTTTTTAGAGCACCTGATTTCCTACATTTCTGGATAGATTTTTTGTGAATGAAAAAAGATCTAAAATACAGTGTAATAAAGTTGTCAGTATCCAGCAAATAATTCTTTAGGCAAGTATTTGTACGACTTGGTGCGACGCTTGTTGAGGGGCACAGTTCAAATGTCTTATTATTGAAGAAGGGGGATCTATCTCCTACAGTTTAGGGAGGAGGAAAAGTTTTGTAAAAATGCACTTACATACAATGCAATAAACTATTGTTTAAAAACATCAGAAAAACTTTTAAAAATGTATTTAGCTCGTTTCTTTTTTTAATTTTTAATTTTAAATTATTTTAAATGGAGAAATAATGATAGAAAAACTGCTTAAGGTTGACGGAGGAATACAATTTGATATTCCATTGCCGCATCTCAATTTATTTTATTTCATTAAGCATCGCAATTGTCAGTTTTTTCAGCCAAATAGATTTGGCACCCTTGTAAGCTGCCGCCCGGGGCACAGGCCCCGGTTTGCCCCCCCATAGATCCGGGGCTGCTACTAATAGTTGCTATGTGTAAAATTTTATAATTTTTGATGGTAGATCGTACTAATTTTAGTATATGAAAAAGTTTAATCAAAATCGTAGTAGTCGTTTTCAAGCAAAAAAATATTTTCCATTGTGGTTTTTTCACTTTTGTATGGAAGATACCATTATTTTTTCATAAATGTAAATTTTTTTCTAAAAATATTTTAGAGAGTACTAAAAAAGTCTTAAATATCGAGTTTCGAAAAAATCTATGATGCCGCTTTCGAAATATTTGATTTTCCAAGAAAAATTTTGAAATATTTTTTAAAAATCCAAAAAATATTTTTTCAAAAATGTTGGTACACAAAACTAATAAAATTTTGGAAGCTACTGTATAAAAAAAATAATTGAAATCGGTCATACTATTTTGAAGAAAATCAAAAATTTTAAAAATGGTTCGTTGGGAGGTACCAATAATAACCATTTTTGAAAAATGGTTTTCTACCCAAAGAAAGCCTTTACTAAAATAAATTTATTGAATTTTTTTTAAGAAAAGTTGTCGAGCCGTTTTTGAAAAAAATACGATTATGTAAATTTGCCAAAAAAAATGTATCGCAGGTATACCGTTATTTTTGGTTCTAAAAAAAATGAAAAACAGTGTGTGGACATAATCACCAAAAACCACTATGTACCAAGTTTGAAGAAAATCGATCAAGCCGTTTAGGCTGTAGACGAACAGACAGACAGACAGACAGAATTGTGCCACCCACTTTTTTAGTGTTCCCTATCATCGTAATTTCATGTTTGATTGTTATCTCAAAAATTTTTTTTTGCACGAATCCAAAATTTGCCTTATAGTACCTATAATCGCAAGTAAAAATCATATGGGTGGGAGGGGAAATCTTCTTAAAAATTATTTGAACACAACGTTAACAACGACATTAAACTAAAATTTTGAAAAAAAACATGGAAAAAAATTTTTAAACTTATTTTTTTAGTCAAAGACTGAAACCCGGATGGTTGTGAGCCTTTAATTTTTAAAATATTAAAAAAAATAAAGAAAGCAACTTATTAGTAAAAACAAGAAAAACGAAGCTCATGATAAAATCAACCGGTTGTTGAAATGATCATTTAACAGGATTCTTCTTAGTTTTATAAGAAAGTTGATTCATTTTCTGTTTAATATTTTGAAAAGCTAAGGTCCTAGAACCATCCGGCTTTGAATGCTTGATTAAAAATTTGTAAGTGAAGTGCATTTTGACAAAAAAAAAATACTGAAAATATAAAAAAAACATTTGGAAATAAAAAAAAAAATAAAATATTTAAAGTTAGAAAATTGATTTTTCTAAAGCTTTTCACCAAAACAACTCAAATAAAAAAAAGAAAATAATAGAAGAATTTTCTGGATTTACAACAAAATATAACACTTTGGAAGGTGGAAGCTCTTTTAATAATTTGTTTCTATTTCAAGGCAATTTTTTAGAAGATTGCCCCCCCTCCTACCTAAATGGAGGGGAAAAGACCCCCCCCCCCTACATCGCAAGTCCGATAAATTGGGTTTCGTCATGACATCCGTCCGTCGGTCTGTATGAATCCGGCCGACTGGGCGTCTACACGTCTGAGGGCTTTCGTCTCAACGTCTCTGCGTCTGTATGTCTATACTGTATGAAATATAAATGGGTTAAGCAATTTGGTTCCTTAAGGCCAGTTTTACAAATATTTAATCGGTGGTCTAGGAATTTTAACTCACTGACTTTGACGAATCTACTGAAGTTCAACTATGGTTGAAGCATTTAATTGGTATACTGTAGCCTTGAACCATCTCTCAATAAATCCACCGAAATCCACGAGTAAAAACTGCTGAACCACGGCCTTAAACTTCGCAACACAACACGTTTGTACAACTGGTCAGAGAAAAAGTTCGATTGTTTTTAGCTAATCTCGAAGGGTTATCTACCGTATACCAATTTAGATTTATTTTTTAAGATTTTGAAGTTTTTCGAGAAAATTGTCTCATTTTTGGGTTACTTTCATATATTTTTGTTATCCTCAATTACTTTCTTACCAAAACCCATTGCTCACTTTTATTTTGATAAAAGAATATTAAAGATTTTTTTGCATCATAACCTTGCTGTTTATTATGAACAGGAATTTGTAAATTCTATCTTTTGCAACCATTAATTCTTGTCCATTGATCAAACTTTCCGCAGTCAAAATTCAAATAAACATCAAACCAAAAGTCAAATTACAAGGGAGTAGTTGTAGAGAACAAAAATATTTTGTGCCGAAACGATGATGATGGCTTCACTGCACTGCTTCAAGAGTCAATTCACCCGGCAAATTGGTGTGAATGTTTGAAAAGCCCAAATAACGCGAGGACCCCAATGGCTGAAGCAGGAATGCACTTGGTTAGAGGACCAGAACAGAATGCTATGTATACTTGCAAAGTCCTGTTCCTGTGTGAACTATGAACAACACAATTTAGACACATGACTAGGTATGTATATAGGGCTAGTATCTATAGAACGAGTTGCATAGTAACGAATATTTAACCGACCAAGCCCGCTTGCCTTGGCCTGGCCTGACTTGGCTTTGCCACTCGAAAATTGAACGGGACACCCTAATGGACGGACTTTTTAATGCAATTACAGGCATGTGCACTGGCCGAATACCTAATGGCGTACCCTGTTTATAGTTGGGACATTGCGGCCCGTACAATATTCATACTTGTCTCTGGGGCTATATAGCAGAGTACTTTCCAGCCCTCTGGGGTTTGAATTGAGTGGGTGACAACATTTTTAAGTTCTCCTATATATAGAGTGGGTCGGAAGCGACTGGTACGTGATCGTGCATCTAATTTGATTTAACTACTATCTCGCTCTTTTTGTGTGTCAAGTCCTTTTTGGACACGACCGACACGACAGCGACTCGCACAACGAACCAACCAACCAACGAATGCTTCAACAGGGTGCGGGTGCGGATGTCATTTGGAGTTGCCATTTTGCAATGGCCACCATGCATTAATGTCCGTGAATGAGGCTTTCACTTTAATGGAAATTTAATAGCTTCAAATTGCATTGAAGCCAACAACTGTGAGCGTTGCAGTTGAATATGTGTATGGATGGATAGCTAACCGGTGATGGCCATTCGTTTCTAGGTATGTAGTATATTCATATTGTACATTCATCTCACCCCCAAAAATTAATGAACTTACAAAAGCGTTCCTCTTCGCTGCTTTGGATTTATTTCACAATTAAATGTTTTTAAATTGATTTTTGAGAGCGCATATAGTATTGAGTGGCAATTTTTCTTGGTTTTGGTTTTCTGCGAAATCAAATTCATTTTAAAATAATCTATAAGAGATTTATGAATAATATTTTTTTTACAGCAAAAATTGGCTCTCAAGGACTAACCTCTTATACATACAGGAATCAGTTTTAAAAATCATATTGGAGTTTTTAATCCTATATATAGTAAGCCTGAGTTTTTACTTTTTGGTATATCTATGTACATATAAAAAGGCCCCAAAAATATTTAACCTCCCATAAGCGAATTTAAAAAACAAACGTCCAAAGAATTTCATAATGATTAGCAAGAATAAAACAATAGTTCAAAGAGTGAATATGCAAGACTTTGATATTCACCACTTACAGTTACACCAATTATTCTAAATGAGTTCCCAAGACGTAACCTTTTTATGGAGAATCTGACACCGGGCAAACGAGAATGCTGAATTCCGGGGAGGATGAAAGAGAGGGTTGAAAAAGCCTGCATGGTGTCGGAATTATGTTGAACGAAGAAGTGAGGCGTAGTCTTATTTCCTGGGCGCCCATTTCTGCAAGAATAATGACAGCAAGATTCCGTTCAAAAATTTAAAACATCACAATAATTCAATGCTAAGCCCCAACAGATAAAGTGACCTAGGAAGACATAACCGCTTTCTACACTCATTTAACTCAGTTTACAGAGGCGTTCCGAGAACCAACAGCATAATTGTCATGGAAGATCTCAATGCCAAAGGCGGATCAGACAACTACGTCTGAAACGCGTGATGGGAAAAAAATATCTTGTTGTCACGGGATGAACATGGCGATTTGCTGGTTGATTTTTGTAACGCTAATCGTCTTGTACTGGGTGGGACTGTGTATAAAAATAAGTTTTGCAACAAAATCACATCCGGTACATCTGAATGGTCAAACTGAAAACCAAATTTACCATATTATGAGCGATGGAGGAAGTCAATGTGTGATGTCCGAAGTATAAGAAGAGCTTCAAACCGCAGCAGTACAACGACAATCAAGGAGTTCGAAATCGAAGTTCAATATGAATGCCTTAAATGAGCCCAACATATGTCGTAACTGTGTTACCACCCTTAACGACAGAGCTTTGTCAGTGAACGGAAATTAGTCTTCAAAGTGTTTTTATGGGGGCTGTATCCAAAACTCTATCCAAACGGACGATAGTTAAAGACTCTTGGATATTCCAAAACCCCTCGGACAAAATCAACCATCGCAAATCATTGAAGGTGCATATAAATGCTTAGGTTTAACAAAAGGCTGAGCTACGGAATGACTATCGGATAGCACATAGCACATGTAAGATGGTCTATCGCTGTGTGAGATGTGGCAGAAGGGCCAACTTAGATGGACTCGCAGACAATGCGGAAATAGCTTTAAGAAGAGGAGATGTCTGAGAATTGTACCAAATTTCCCAAAGATGGTGTTGGGAAAAAAAGCAATCAGCTAGTTATGTATGTGGATGGCACACTTTTGGTAACAGTTGAGGAGCAGTTAGGCATTGGAAGGATCACTTTTGTATCCGTTTTCCCAAAACTTATGGCAACCATAATTCTCGAGCGGATAAAGGATACCCAAGAGGCTTCAAGCTGGCTTCCGCGTTGGTCATCAATCGTGTCTCAACCATATCAACACCATGCGTATCGTCTTTAAGCAGTCTATGGAACTTAAATCACAGCTTAACCTAATGTTCGTGGATTTCAAGAAGGCCTTTGATCGAGTTAACCTAGAATGTATCATTCCTTGGTAGAGAAATTACCCCAAAAATTGTTGTCATTAGTAGATAGTTTTATAACAAAGCTATACAAGGTGTTTTGTTTTACAAAATTCTATCCGGGTCCTTCGTAGTGCAACAAGGTGTGAGGTAAGGGGATGTCTTACCACCAATTCTCTGCTTAGTGGCGATGTATGACGTATTTACGGCCAGTGTTTGTAGAGCGGATATTCAGGATATTGAAAGGAGATCATTTTAAAGGCATAAGCATTTAGATTTCGTCTATGACATAATGTCCCCTGGCAAATAATATCAGTGATCAGTGGGCTGAACGATATGTGCCAAAGAGTCAAGTGGTCAAAGAATAAACAGCAAAAATACAAAAATAATGCTCAAAGGCTGCTAAACATCAGCGTATTATTCTACAGGAGACGCCATAGGAAAAAATCAAATAGTTAAACTACCTTGGCAATATTATTTCTGCAAATGGCGGTAAGGATCTGGATTCTGGAATTTAAAAGTAGAATTAATAATGCTCGTGCTGCCTTCGGCGCTCTGTCCCCTATTTGGAAATCCAGTCAAGTCTCCTTATGCACTTAGTTGAGATTTTTCGAATCCAATGTCAAATGTCAATGAAAATTGTAGGACCCGGTTTACTCCCCCGGGGCTGCTTATTGGCTTCCTTCTCAATACTCACAAAAGCACCACTGGCATCACGCTTTGTTCGTCCCATTATGTCAATATCGTCAGCGTAATCGAGGAATTGGACGGACTTTTGAAATATTGTGCCTCTAGTGTTGACGTGAGAGTTTTGCACTATTCTTTCAAGAAAGATGTTGAAGAAGTCGCATGACAGCGCGTTGCCTTGTCTTAAACCTTTTTTTACATCAAAGGTGTCGTAGAGGTCTTTGCCGACCTTGATGGAGCAGCATGCGTTCTCCATCGTCATTCTGCACAAACGGACGAGTTTGGCAGGGATGCCAAAACTAGACATTGCTCTATATAGCTCGTCTCTATATAGATGCTGTCATACACGGCCTTGAAATCGATGAAGAGGTGGTGGGTATCGATTTGAAACTCCTGGGTTTTCTCCTATATCTGCCGTAGTGCGAATATTTGGTCGATGGTGGACTTCCCTGGCCTAAAGCCACACTGATATGGACCTATCAGGTTGTTGACGAATGGCTTCAGGCGTTCACAAAGAATGGCAGAGAAGATCTTGTAGGCGATATTAAGAATACTAATGCCTCTGTAGTTGGTACAGTCCAGAGGATGGCCTTTCTTGAGGATCGGGTAAACAATGCTGAGGTTCCATTCATTGGGCATGCTTCCCTCCGACCATATTTTACAGATGAGCTGGTGCATACTCCTAACGAATTCATTGCCAGCCGCTTTGAATAGCTCAGCCCCAAGGCCATGAGCTCCAGCAGCTTTATTGGACTTAAGTTTAGATATAGCTATCTTCACATATCGTCGATATCGGGTGGACGGAATTGTTGGCCTATACGTCGATCAGGTTGAATGGTGCAATCTGCATGGTAGCGGAGTTCGGTTCATCATCGCTGTTATACCATGGCCCATAAGCACGCTAAAATCCGAAAATGCTACAAAATTTAACCAGGCGTTTCTGAGAGAAACTTTTCAACATTTTTGGTATAACTTGTAAACTAAGCCCATTTGGACACTTTTACACTTAAAACTTTTTGTTCAAAATTAAATTTTCTATAGATAGTTAACAAAATTTTATAAAAAAAATTAAGACAGGAAAAGTTAACAATAACTAATATACACAAAATTGAAAAATCAAAGATTTCAATTTTTTTTATAAACTACGCATAACATTTTTCAGAGCAAAGACACGTATTTCTTAAGACTTTTTTTGGTACGGCATGACAAATTTAACATTCCTTGCACCTAGTTCCAAGTCTTATATTAATCGGACCAGCCGTTTTGTAGGTCTATGGAAGCATTTAAGAGATCCAGAAAACAAATTTATACGAAATTTAATATAAAATGTAGAAATCATTAATTTTTTTGATTTTTTCTCAGGTTGGTTTTTGTTCTAGGTACTACATTTTTTTTATACAATTTTTAAAGCTTCCATTTTGATAGAAAATTCAATTTTGAAGAAAAAAATTAATAAGATAAATTTTCAAATTCGGCTTAGTTTCCGAGTTATACCCAACGTAGTGGAATGTGGCTAGTGTGACCAATCTCTCAGAAACGCATCAGTGAGTTTACTAGCATTTTCGGTGCTTATGGGTCAAGCAAACATATTCAATAATAAAAACCCTTGCACGTTATTGTTCTTTTATACCCCCTATTTCTTGGTCTATTCAAAAGCCTATATAGTTTTCAAAGTTTTACTTCACAACGTTGGACGCTAAAATACATTTTGTTTACTTTTTACTTTTATACGTGCAATGTATTTCTCCAAAAGCAATTTCATTTATAATTAATTTCTAATATAGGTAGGTACTCGTGCATATATCCATAGTTATTCTTATTCATTGAAGTAACTCAATTTCGAACTTCTTCTATAGCCTGAAAACCACAAAACCCACCAGCTTGGATGGTGAAGACTAGTTTTTTGTTTTTAAACGTACCTACGAGTATATTAGATATGCATTAAAACTAGTTTTCTTATAATTGTGTAACAGGAAATAAACCAGACGTCCTTTCCAACATGTTGTTGATTTTACCATTTTGAAATACCTATAGTTGAAAACAAAAAAAAATCTCAAAATATTAACTACAAAGTTGATGTTTTTCAAATTTACTATCAACATTTTACGTTCCTTTTCCATTCACACTCTATACAGAAACCCTTCTTGCAAATAATTAATTGCCTACAAAGTTTACCTTCACCTTCTCATTTATACAGAAAATATGTATATAGCTAGTTGGGTCTAAAAGTCCTTACACCAATTTGCAGCCAATAATTCATTTATAATATGTTGTGTAAAAGATACGAGTATCTACAACAATAATACACTGATGACTGTTAATTAAATTTTGCAATGTTTTTGTTTGATCTTAGTCTAGCCTTGATTTTGTTGGTTTCTGGGCACTCGTAGGACTTCGTCCTACGTCCTTTCTATACTCCAAATTAACATGCACATTGACGTGCAAACAGTCCTTTTGGAACCTTCTGTTCTGTTTCTTCTGAGGTGAAATGACACGACATAATCGAATGTGTGTTGGACTATACTTTGTATTCAAGTCGTATCTGTAAGGGTTCCTGATGCTTCATTTTTTTCTTTACCTACTATATGGAACTAAGAGTATCAAGAGAATCTTAAATGTTTAAATATGTGCAATCCACACGATGAAAGGATATCTTACCAAAAAGTGTCCACTTGAATGCACATTGAGCAACAACAAAAACCATCTTAACAGTCAATTCATCTCTGCTCAGCGCTCCGACAAAAGTGTCTGGGAATGGAATGAATTTAAAAAAAAAGTCTACCGGAAATACAATTTTGTGTCCTTGAAGTGCATACGTACATACGTTTCGGCATAAGGACTAAATTTGCTTTGAATGGAGCTACAAATTGCAATAGTAAAAGAATTGATGATGATGAGCTTTATATAAAAGCAATATGGTTTCAGGCAAGATTTAGTTCGTTCTTTTCAGTTTGATTCTTAAAGATGTCTGGAGTTTGAAAGTATGTAGGTATTTGATTTATGACCTTTTTCATAAGATTAAATCTGGTTTTTCAAAATGAAATGGATGGATAGGTGGCCTTACTGGGTTTTTCGATTTGCATAAGATGCGCTGTCCGATACCTCGGACAGATTGTAGTGTTTATAAAAAAGAATACTATCCTATCTCCCATAAGACCATTTCTTTTTTATTTTGTTTTGAACCAAAAATAACGGATACCTGCCATACAATTTTGTTTAGCAATTTCAAAATGTACTGTACATAGATGCACTCACTTGGTACTAATCAATATGCTTTAAGTGAACTTCGATTAGTGTAAATTCTCTCCTCCGACCAGCTGGAAAAAATGATTTCAACCGCATTATTACGTAATTCAAAAACTGTAGAACTTGTCAAAATATTGTATATTTTAGCGGAATTTCACACCCGCTTGGCATACATACAATAACATGAGATGAGAATGCCTTCAGCAAAGCATCATGGCCACAATATAAAACACACAGAGTTCAGCAATCAACAATTTAGCTAGAACAGCAATATCATAGAGCGCCATGGCAAAAGTATGTATGTATGTATGTAGTACACTATTCTCCAACCGGATGCAACCAACACCGTCAACATACCCGATAATCAACCATTGCGGCGCGTGTGAAAACAGAATAAATAAATTTAACTCGACTGGAAAACAAAAGGAGCATTCATAATGCAAATTTTAATGAAATTGGAACACGTCGATCCAAATTTTGGCATAGATGGCTAGTTCCGGACATTTGGCCGAAATAGCTATTGGTTTTGGACTTCATAATGCACGTTCTGCAGGATTGTGGTGTCAAATCGATTGCGTATATTTCTCTATCTCTCGCGGAATAATAGTGACACGAAGCATGCACATTATTACGGCATGGTAATTAGCTATTGAGATTAATATTAGATAGGCTCTCGTAGGGAATGGTGGATTTGAGTTTTGTGAACAATACTACACCCCAATCAACTAAAGGTATCCAACTGAACTGGCTATATCACGGTAGAGGGAGATATATGTATACAATATTATTATCTTATGGCTAAATGGCAGATATGCGATGCAAACCCTTGATACAATATTTAGGTCAATTGACGAAAATAATGAACAGTTAATTTGGTGGATCTGTCATCGGCGAGTGTGGGTCGATAATGCCTTTAGGGAATGACGTTGACAGATTTGTTGTTATATTGGATCATGACCTCCCTCTAGCCATTGGAAACATATGATGATGATTTGAATGGTAATTCCGATCTAGAACACTAAGGTCCAGTTTGTTCATCTTTTATCAATATGATTATTATTGGAACTGGTAAATCACCGAATGTGGTCTTTAACCAACATTTTAATCAATGAATGAATCCATAGTTCATTTGTTTATCATCGATACATCGCTAATCACTTGATTTCGGTTGATTAGCGCTATTTAATACTGGCCCTAACTTTATAATGTATACGACAAAACTGATTAATTTCTGGTATTTTATGATCTGTCTGCAATGCGATTAAAAATATTAAAAAATAAATTTGTTAGTGCTGTTGCACTTGTGGAGAACTAGGGCCTAGTGACTTGCAACTCTCAACCATTCATGTGTGCGTTTCATTGATTGGAGAGGAATATAGAGGAGCTTTTTACTTACAGACTGAGACATTGTGGCACATTGCTCCCAGTCATAAGGAAAGCTACCTGTGGTATAGTAGTTCAATTTTCCTTGCCTTGAACCTGGGAACTGGGATTCAAAGACTCTGTTAGCTGGTGCATTATTATCAGTTAGTTTGATATGTGCCATCAATGTTGTCAAAGTGTTTTGACTTTTGAGTTTCTGGGCTACATCCACATTTTGATATAGCTCATAGAGTTTGTGGTAGTATTTCCTTCTCCATTCACATTTTTCGGACACAGGACCAAATATGCGTTTTTCTTTGGAAAGAGCAAAGTATCATAAATTCTTTCATATTATCAATCAACACTTAACTTAACACCATAAAGCAGTACTGGAAGTATAAGGGTTTTGTAGAGCTTGCACTTTGTTGTTTGCCATGCGTGAGGAAGTTGTTAAAGTCAATATTACATTAAGCCTTTTGTTACCCCTAAAGCTAAGATTTTCCTTATTTAATTACTTACTTAAGATGGTGCATCAGTCCGGGGTGGACCAGGGCCTCAGCCAGCAAGCTCTTACCAGCCGGTCTCAGTTTCTAGCTAGCTGTCTCCAGTTTTTCATGCCACTACTTGCATGCGCCGCCTATTAGCCTATCCTCCTGTACTGCGCCTTCCCACGTAGTTGAATTCAAAGACTTTTCGTGCCGGAGCATTGATGTCCATTCGCTCAAGGTGACCCAGCCATCTCAGTCGTTGGCTTTTCACTTTTGTGGCTAGGTCAGTGTCACTGTACAGCCCGTACAGTTCTTTGTTGTAACTTCTTCTCCATTCCCCATCTATGCAGACGGGACAAAAAATCAACCGGAGAATTTTCCTCTCAAAACAGCCTTAAGAGTACTCATCCACCTCCTTAGTCCAAATAATCAGCGACTGGTAGGGCTTTATTCTTCGTTTAATCTCACCAGT
This sequence comes from Dasysyrphus tricinctus, assembly GCA_963921185.1. NCBI lineage: Eukaryota > Metazoa > Arthropoda > Insecta > Diptera > Syrphidae > Dasysyrphus > Dasysyrphus tricinctus. The sequence continues at coordinate 65,003,078 of OY992532.1, read as the reverse complement.
TATCGGTTGCTGAGTTGATAGTGGAGCCTAGGTAGAAAAAGTCTCTAACTACCTCAAAATTATAGCTGTCTAGTGACGTTCTGTCCGAGACGTTGGTATTGTGTGTCCTTTCTTGTTAACAACATGTATTTGGTCTTGCATTCATTCACCGTTAAACCCATATTCTTAGATCCCTCCTCAATTCTAAAGAAACCACCACTGACATCACGCTTTGTTCTTCCGATTTTGTCCATAACGTCGCCGTCGGTGTGAGCGAGTAATTTAACGAACTTTTGAAAGAATGCGCCTTGCGAGTTGAATTGGGAGTTATGCACTATTCTTTGAAGAACGATGTTGAAGAAACCGTATGACCGTGCGTAGCCTTGCCGGAGACCATTTTTGACATTAAAGGTATCAGTAAGATAATTATTAATGGTGGCGTAACAGCTCCTGGAGAACCAGAGCCTACTGATTTAAAACTCTCAACCATTCCTGTGTGCGTGTTGTTGGCAGAAATAATATAAGTTTTTGTCGAGTCCAAACGGCTAGATGAGAAGCACTTTATTCATGACAAGTATACTCTTGGAGGATTTGTCAGTTCCTCGCAAGAAGCAATACCTCGGAAAAACAATTCTGTTTTCAGGTGGCAGTGGCTGGGAATCAAACCCTACCCTTCGGCATGACAGTCCAACGCACTAACCGTTATGCCACGAGGTACCCATAGTGAGATCTTTGCCGACCTTGATGGAGCAGAGTGCATTCTCCAACGTCATCCTGTACAAACTGGCGAGTTTGGAACTTGGGAGGGATACCAAAACTAGATATATCGTCTCACAATCAAAACATGATGAAAAAGGTAATCGTTATCGATGCGAATATTTGGTCGATGGTGGACTTTATAGGCAATAGCCACACTGATATGGACCTATCAGGTTGTTGATGAGTGGGTTTAAGCTTTCACAAAGTACAACAGAGAAGATTTTGTAGACGATGTTAAGAAGACTGATGCCTCTGAAGTCATTCCAGTCCAGAATATTGCCTTTCTTGAGGATCGGACAATCAAGGTTAAGGTTCTATTCATCGGGTTTACTTGTCTCCGACCATATTTTGCAGTTGAGCTGGTGCATACTCCTAAACTGTCTAGGAACTCATAGAATTCGTACTTGGTATCATCATCTTTCTTCTCGGTGGGGGAATGTACGGATATGAAACTAATGTTGGTGAATTTATTTGAAGATCAGGTGGTGCATACTTCTGACATATCCTGGTGCTCGTAGAAGTCGTCCTTGGTGTTATCATCTTTGGCTGTTTTCAAAACGTCAGATCAAAGTCAATTTGATCGTCATTTTTGGACGCAGATTGCAATCGTCATATGCAATCCTGTCCTGTCTTGTACAAAATCGGTTTTATGAATGTTATTAGATTTACTCGCAAATCTATTTTCTGGTTTCTCAAATTTTTTAATCGTCAACTCGATTTTTTTACAACGCAGCTGCACCGCAGATGATGTTTTCGAACATGTAACTTTAGCAGTTTGCGTTAAAGAACATTCTGCAACTGCATTTTTGACGCAGATGACGTTTTCGAAAACGGCCTTTGTCCTGTGTGGAGTCATGCATGCATATGAGGCTTTGATGCAAGCTGTCGTGAAGCACTCATTTGCATAGTTAAGACTCAAGACTCAAGACTTCTTGCCTAGGTCTGCCTCTAACGACGAAACCATACACAAAAAGTTGCTGCCTTTGTTGTTGGTAACAGTCGCCGTATAGTAGATATCGAAGTCTTTCATTTTTCTTATTTTGCCCGGCCCATCCCATCTCACTTCTTCGATGGCGGTGATGTCTGCTTTGTAACAGTCTAGGGCTTCCGTTAAATGTTAAACTGCACGTGGTCTATAGAGAGGCAGAATATTTCACGTGCAGATCCGAAGTTCGTTGTCCTTATTTCGTTTACTAGGTTCGTCAACAGTTAATCCGTCCGAATCCAAGACTTTTTATTGGCTTACAACTAAATAGCTTAACGTGGCTGCGAAGTCCCCCCGAGGCGGTGACACGGCCCCAACCTGGTGAGCCAGAACCTTAGTAATGATAATAATAATAATTATAATTGAATTTATTTCATCATACAATTTGATTACAATTTTGTTTTGATAACAATTCATTAAGCAATGGCAAAAGCCGTCAGCCAGATTGACAGTTAAGATGAACTTTGATTTTATTTTAAGATAATATATAATAAACTAGCAAGATATAAAACAAAACAAAAATACTTAAGGATAGTTGAAACTTCAAAGAACAGCAACTCTTGAAATTAGCTTGAAGTGTTAGCAAGTTAGATTTAGACGCTATTGTTTCCACGCAATTTTAAATGATTTTCAACAAAAAAAAAAAAAATTTTTCTTTATTTTTTTTTTTCTTTAATATGTTGGCAGTGGTTGTCAATTTTAATGATTTGAAACATAAAACAAGGTTAGCTTTTATACTTGATGGTTAACAATTTTAAAGATTTGCAACATAAAATTCGACTTCTTTAGTCTTCAATATACTGGATTCTATAGGCAAGAGCGTCTGAGACATACTTGCAAAGGGTTTTCCAGTTCACTCCGTTCAGTAAGTCCACTACTTCTTCTATTGTTAAAAAAGATTTGTTCCAATGAAACCTTCTAATTTCCTGGAGAATCGGGCATTTTCCTATCAAGTGGTATACATCTTCCTTTTCCCTTAGGTTACACGGAGTGCAGAGTGATGGTAGATCGTTCCTTTGAGGTCTGAAGTTGAGAGGCAACAGTTCTCTCCTTGTTTTGAAAATGAAGCTAATTTACTGGGTGATATAATCTTCGTGAAAGTAATTCTGATCTAATAGAATATTGTTTAGTACCTTATACACAAGTCAGCTTGATGAATAAGCAGCTTCCTCCAGAAATCTTGCATGCATTTTCTCATCCAATTTACCAACATGACATCCAATACCCGTTTCCATGTGGATCGATCCTCTAATCTAAGCGATAACTCTACACCTAATTCTTCGCTAAGCTCTTGCCATTTTGGAAAGAACCCTGCTTTTCCTCTGAGAAGATGTAGAAGTACAACCTTTGGTAAACGATCATCAGGTAGCTGAATTATTTTGAGCATATACTTTAAGTGAAGCCTCAAAGTAACTAGATAGATTAATGGAAGACCTGATTCGACATAGAGCATATAAGTGGGAGTGGTAGTAGGAAGTCTAAAGAGGTGCTTTATAAAGTGACGTTACAATTTTTCCACTTCCTCGTGTTCTTCAAAGCCCCAAACCTGACTTCCATAGCACATAATTGCTTGAGCAGTCGACTCAAATACTTAATATTTGGTTTTACTTGGAGTCTTTCAATTTTTCTTGTAGGTGGAAACTGAATGTAAGTCTCGGGGTGAGGGACATGCCAAAATATCGGTATTGTTTGACTACCTCTAGAGCATCCGTTCTTTTAAACCATTTTTCATCCCTTGTATAACGGCCTGAATTATTTCGGAATACCATAATTTTTGATTTCGCCGGGCTGATATGCAGATTCCATTGATTGCAATAATCTTCTAGTCTATTATTCATGAGCTGGAGCATGTTTGGTGTTTCCGCTAGCAAGACAATGTCGTCAGCAAATATCAGGCCTTTTATAGGAATGTTGTTACTATTCCTCCCGGAAGGTAAAGCAGAAGATCGTCCAGAAAAAGGCTGAAGAGAAGCGGACTGAGCTGGCAACCCTGTTTAACTCCTGTAGATGTACTGAACCAATTCAACATTGCCGTTCCATCCCATACCGTAGTTTGGTTATTTTCGTACAAACTCTCTAATAAACGAAGCATTTTCGAAGATAAACCTAAGTTGCTGAGTTTGAGCAAAAGTGCTCTCCTATCCACCGAGTCAAAAGCAGCTCTGAAATCAACAAAAAATGCATAGAACTTCTTACCGTTAGCAAGATATATTCTACCGATATTTGTTAGTACAAATATATTGTCCATCGTTGAGAAGCTTGCCCTGAATCTTACCTGGTGAACGAAATCAAATTCTTTTATTTGATTTATAAGAAACAATTATTTCAAGAAAGTGCATGTACGAAATCAAATTCTTTCAATTGATTTATTAGACGAAACCATTTCAATTATAAAAAGACAACAACCATTTTTTGTGTGTAGACAATTAAAAGACGAACAAATTATTTCAATTTTTATAAACAATTTATTTTATTTCTTAATGTGGCGGCTGGCGAAAGAGGACTGACTATTACAAAATGCATCAAGAATCAAGAACCCTCCAGTATTGGTTTTTTTTTATGGAAACCAATCCCAAATATAAGTTGCCTTTAGCAACCTATATGCTGTCCATAGCTTTGACACTATGTGTATACAAAATGCAGCGCAGCATATTCCGCTGACTATTAAAATTATTTTTATTGGTGGTGGCATCATGAAATACTTTAATAAAAAACTATGCATCTTGCAAAAAATGTTCATGCTATTTATATGAATTATAGCGAATGAAACATTAGGCAAGAATGCAGAGAGTGACATTCTATGCCTGAATTATGTGAATCATATATATTTTGTTTCAACACTGGAGAGCTCTGTTTTCCTAGCAAAAATAATATCAAATTAGAACACTATTCAGATAACAAAACAATAGAGTTGTATGAGAAAATTTTGATGATTAATGTAAAAACAATGAATTGAATTAAATAGATACAAAAAATAGGATTTAAATGATGAATTAATATGATGAATTAAAAATGATAATCTTTACTTAACAAAGCCGGCCGCCTTGAAAGTTCACAGCTTTCAATAATTTAGAAATCAGTACCCTGGATGTCATCTGGAAGAAGGCAAATCCTGGTAATTGCTCGTTTGTAAATTCCTTTACTGGTTTTTACAAGTACGACACGAACTAGTCCATCCTCACCAGGATAAGTCTCGAGTATCCGGCCTAGAGGCCATTTCAAGGTAGGTAAGTTTTCTTCGTGAAGTAGTACAAGATCACCCACTCGTACGTTTTTGCATGGAATGGTCCATTTGTTTCGTAAATGCAATTGATTAAGCACTTCCCGTTGCCATCGCTTCCAAAATTGTTGTTGAAGAAAGACCAAATGCTGATAGCGATCAAGTCTGTTGGGGTTACATTCGAGAAGTGATGGCTCACATATGTTGACGAGGGGAGCTCCAATTAAGAAGTGCCCCGGAGTAAGTGGCTGAAGATCATTTGGGTCTGAAAACATAGGTGATAGGGGACGTGAATTCATTACAGCCTTAATTTCACAAAGAAGAGTCGCCAACTCTTGAAACGTAAGCGAAGCGTTTGCCAGGATTCGAACCAAATGATGTTTTGCGATTTTAACGGCTGCTTCGAAAAGTCCACCGAAATGTGGGGACCGAGGTGGTGAAAAATTCCAATCTATGTTTTCTTGGATACAAGCTTCATTCATTTGTTTGTTGTGCTCTTCTGACATGAAAAGTTGATGAAGTTGACGAAGTTCATTGTTTGCATTAGTACCGTTATCTGAATATAATTTAGTACATTTACCTCGTCTTGAAATAAAACGCTTCAGAGCCATTATAAAGGCTTTGGTGGATAGGTCAGTAACAAGTTCTAAGTGAGTTGCTCTAGTGGAGAAGCAGACAAAAACTGCAACGTACGATTTGATGGCAGTTTTTCCTCGAATTCCTGACCTTATATAGAACGGCCCACAGTAATCCACGCCAGTTATTGCAAATGGACGTGAACAAGTGACACGATCAGCGGGTAGATTTCCCATTATTTGTTGAGTGGATGCTGGTCGTGCTCGAAAGCAAGTGACGCATTTTCTTATTTCTCCATTGACAGCTCTTTTGCCAGAAAGGATCCAATATTTTTGACGAAGTATATTGAGTAGAGTTTGACAAGCTGGATGGTGATGATGAATGTGGTAGTACCATATGATTGCCCTAGTAAACGAATGATTTGATGGTAAGACTATGGGATGCTTGCTTTCAAAATTCAGATCGGCATTTTTTAATCTCCCGCCAACTCGTATGATACCTTCGGAATCGATGAATGGCGATAACTTGATGAGATTGCTGCTCGATTTGATTTGTTGATTTGAATTTAACTTGGCTTGTTCCTCGGGAAAGTGCAATGATTGCACCATTCTGATGAGGGCTTGTAATGATCCTTCTAATTCGTCAGGGCGGAGGAGTGTTGAATTCATGATTATATTTGTATCCCTATTTTTACGGTTGCATTCTTGGGAATTAGGGCGACATTTTGAAATGAATCGCAATACGTAAGCAAATACTGAAATTAAACGAAAATATGAATTAGCAAATTTATTAATTGATATTAAATCTTCTTGATTTGTGAATGCAGCGAAGGTAAATTTTTGTTCTTTCTGCTCAGGAAGTTCCTTGACTGAATATTTATTAGCAGGCCATGAATCATGTGAGTTAAGCAGAAAATTAGGTCCATTGAACCATAGGTTTGATGTTGCTAGGTCTTTAGCAGACGCTCCTCGAGACACCAAGTCTGCAGGATTATCACTTGTTGGAACATATCTCCAACAGTAGAATTTTGTCAAATCATGAATTTTTGTAATTCTGTTAGCGATGAAAGTTTTCCATTGATATGATTGTGAATTTATCCAAGATAAAGTGATTGTAGAATCTGTCCAACAAAAGATCGTATTAATTGGTGTTTTGAAGAGTGGAATTATACGATGCAAGAGCTCTGATAATAATAAGGCTCCGCAAAGCTCAAGGCGGGGCAGCGATACCGTATTTGTAGGAGCTACTCTGGATTTTGAGCATAATAGATGAACGAAAATCTTTCCATTGTCGTCAGTGATGCGGAGGTAAATAGCGGCACCATAAGCCTTTTCGCTCGCATCACTAAAACCATGAACCTGGAAATCGGAATAATTATTGTTGAAGTGCATGACATACCTTGGTATCTTTAATGTATTAAGGTGCGACATTTCGCCTAAAAATGTAGTCCATTTAGAATGAAGCTCCTGTGGTAAACTTTCGTCCCAGTTCAATTTAAGCTTCCATAGATGTTGTAAAAGTAACTTGGCTGAAACAACAACGGGATTAAGCAATCCTAGCGGATCGAAAAATTTACCTATATCTGATAATACCGTCCTTTTTGTAATAGCACGTTTCTTTGATTCATTGGATGTATAGGTGTAAAAAAAGGCATCGTCATTAGGATTTCATTTTACTCCTAAGGTTTTTATGAATGGACTGTCGTTTATTTCCAATATTTGTTCAAGATCTTCCAAAAGTATGCCATGAAGTAGAGTCGGTGTGTTGGAACACCATTTCCTTAAAGGAAATCCTCCAAGTGCGAGTAAGGCATGCGTTTGTTCCTTAATTGACTTCAAATCATTGATATTATCAGCGCCTGTCATAAGGTTGTCAACATAAAAATCATTCAGGATTGCTTTAGCTCCTAACGGAAAGCGAGCTCCTTCATCTTTAGCGAGTTGAACCAATGACCGTATAGCTAAGAAAGACGCTGGACTAGTTCCATAAGTTACTGTTGATAGGCGAAAATATTTAATGTCTTCAGATGGATTGTTGCGCCATAGTATGTATTGATAATTTGTGTCCTGCTTGTCAACTAACACCAGTCGGTACATCTTGGCGATGTCTGCACAAAGGACATGTTTATGTAAACGAAAACGAAATAGTTGCGAAAAAAGGTCATCTTGAATGGTTGGTCCAACCATTAGAATGTCGTTGATTGATTTCCCACTGGACGATTTAGCGGAACCATCAAAGACTACCCTTAATTTAGTTGTAGAACTTTCCTCTTTCATCACTGCATGATGAGGTAGAAAAAATTTATTAGGAATCTTACTTACAATATATGGCTCAACTTCCTCTAAGTGTCCTAATTCGATGTACTCAATGATGAATTGCGAATAGTCCAAGTGCAATTTTGGATCTCTACGGAATTTTCTCTCAAGACTGTGAAATCTATGTAATGCCATTTCGAAGGACGTTCCGAGTGTTGAAGATGGTTCTCGGAATGGGAGTTTTACGACATAACGACCTTCATGATTTCTTATTGTGTTTGCTATGAAATGATTTTCACACTGTGACTCTTCTTCGGATCGTGAAGTAAGTGGTTTGGATTGTACGTCCTCTAGCTCCCAAAATGATTTTAATGTTTCGTTCAAGGTATTTTTTTCACCTGTAGAAATACAAAAGGAATGTGCAATAAGTGGTAAGTTACCTGCAACAATCCATCCTAGTGTGGTTTTTTGTAATATCATGCTATCAGCACTGTTTCCTAATTTTATTTGTCCGACACTTAGAAGCTCAAAAAAGTGAGATGCCCCAATCAACATATCGATTTTTTGAGGGCGATTAAACGCTGGGTCAGCAAGTTTAATATTTTTAGGAATGTTAAATCCATTTGTAGCGAAATAACGAGAGGGTTGTAATGAGGTGATAGATGGTACGATGACTACCTCTAAATTTGATGACCAGTTGTTGTCCATAGATTGTATTTTAACAGTTGTTACCTTGTTTGCTCGAGTATTCATGTTGCAAATACCTCCGAATTCAAACTCTGCCTTTATTGTTGGTAGTTCGAGATAACTGGCTAGTTTCTCGGTGAGGAAATTTAATTGGGAACCTCCATCAAGCATTGTTCTACAGGGTATGTAATTGCCATGTTTGCTACGAATGTTGACAATTGCCGTAGCCAAAAGTACCTGGTGTTTGCCTCCAGATGAATGAAGTGTGTTTGAAGTTGATCTAGGAATAAAAATTGAATTAGTATTGAGATCACGACAAGAATTTTGAGATAGATCATTTGAAACTGTTTATATGTTTTGATACTGTTGAGTGTGGGCGTCTTCTTTATCTGATTGATTAGAGGTGAGCAGAGAAGACTGTGTAGTTAGAGAAAAATGCAAGAGCGTGTGGTGAGCCTTTCCACATGTTTGACAATGTTTTGAGTTGCACGATTTAGTCATGTGACCACTGCGCAAGCAATTAATGCACAAATTGAGCCGCTTTGCTTCGTTAAATCTTTGTTGGGGTGTCATGGTGCTAAACTTTTCGCATTTGAAAACGGTGTGTTGTCCAGCACAGATTGAACAAGTAATCATATTATTTGATACAGAGAACGCAGACCTTGTAGGTTTGCGTTCTGACGAGTGCTTCACAATAGATTTAGTTTGAATGCTTGACATATGCTTTCTAGAAACATCTAGTTGTTCCAGAGTTTGACATCTTTCTTCCAAGAAGTCTGCAAATTCATTCCAGGTTTGAACTTCTAATTTGGCTTCGGTTCCTCCTAATAAAGTAAGATTTCTGGTATTTGATTGTTTTCTTTTGACTTCATCCTCCCACAAGATTTGAGAGGAATTATCTATTTTAGCAAATAGAATGTGAATAAGAAGCCCATCGGCTATTTGTTCTTTCGATGAGATAGTCAACAGCGAGTTCATGTGGGCATTCAGACTATCGGCTATGTCATGAAGATGTTCGGTGCTTGCCTTTTGATTACCCTGTAATTGAAAGATTTGATTAATGTGAGCTTGGTAAATGTAGCGCTTATTGTAATAGCGTGCTGTTAATCTGTCTATTGCTTTGTCATAATTTTCAGGCAATAGTTCAAGGGATTGTAGAATCTTAGATGCAGGACCAGTAAGACAATTTTTAAGATGCTGAAGCTTATCCACCTCCTTTATATTGGTTTTTAAGTGTACTGCGGTTTTAAACGATCCCCAAAAATCAAGCCATTTAGTGAGATCTCCGGAAAAGGAAGTGAGTTTGAGAATTGGTAAGTTGGATGTAGGAACTTGCGCTACTATAGTTGTAGTGCTGGGTGTAGTGGTACTACTTGAAGCACGATTTTTGATACCACTGAGAAGTTTTGATTTTATTTGAAAGTATGATTCTTCAAATGATTCCCTCTCAGTCGATCTTAACTCAGCTTCATCTATTTGTTCGATTGATGATTGTATATTATTAAAGTTTGTAAGATACGTTTCAAGCATCCCCAATTTTGTTTCTAACTCGAAACCATTTGCTGATTCTAGCTTTGAATCAATATATTGTTTCATTTTTGTTACCTGGCCCTTTATAACTCCTCTCTGCTGTTTCAGCCCTGAGGAAGACATTTTTAATTTTGGATTGTATTATGCTTAGAATTTGTATATGATATGAGTTCACAATAAATTATCAAAATTACACAGACGAGGGCAAGCAACAATTGCGAATTATATTATGAAATTATTTGTATACAGATAGATTTTCGAAGTATTTTTGAATAAACCAACGACGCGACGTGATATGAATATGAGTGTTTGAATATACCCACGAAGTGATATAAACCGATTAGCGATGTGCGATATTTACGAATATGAGTGTGAGATTTTTTTTTTTTTATTTATTTTTGTATCAATATCTCGGTAGAACCTCCATGAACGAAATCAAATTCTTTTATTTGATTTATAAGAAACAATTATTTCAAGAAAGTGCATGTACGAAATCAAATTCTTTCAATTGATTTATTAGACGAAACCATTTCAATTATAAAAAGACAACAACCATTTTTTGTGTGTAGACAATTAAAAGACGAACAAATTATTTCAATTTTTATAAACAATTTATTTTATTTCTTAATGTGGCGGCTGGCGAAAGAGGACTGACTATTACAAAATGCATCAAGAATCAAGAACCCTCCAGTATTGGTTTTTTTTTATGGAAACCAATCCCAAATATAAGTTGCCTTTAGCAACCTATATGCTGTCCATAGCTTTGACACTATGTGTATACAAAATGCAGCGCAGCATATTCCGCTGACTATTAAAATTATTTTTATTGGTGGTGGCATCATGAAATACTTTAATAAAAAACTATGCATCTTGCAAAAAATGTTCATGCTATTTATATGAATTATAGCGAATGAAACATTAGGCAAGAATGCAGAGAGTGACATTCTATGCCTGAATTATGTGAATCATATATATTTTGTTTCAACACTGGAGAGCTCTGTTTTCCTAGCAAAAATAATATCAAATTAGAACACTATTCAGATAACAAAACAATAGAGTTGGATGAGAAAATTTTGATGATTAATGTAAAAACAATGAATTGAATTAAATAGATACAAAAATAGGATTTAAATGATGAATTAATATGATGAATTAAAAATGATAATCTTTACTTAACACCTGGTATTTGCTTAAAAGCCCATTTGATTCTACCCAACTAGTAAGACGATCCAGAAGTATGCTGGCGAGCAGCTTCAAAAGTGAATTTAGGAATGAGATTCCTCTGTAGTTCCCTGGATCGTTCGGGTTACCTTTTTTTTAAAAATAGGAAATATCTCTAACGTTTTTTTTAAACTATCTGGAACCTTTCCTGAGTTGTAGATGTTTTTGAAACCTTCAGTCAGGAACTGAACAAAACTTGTTGGCGCATTTTTGTAGAATTCGAAGGTTATTCTATCTTCTCCTGGAGCTTTATTGTTTTTGCACTTAGAACCTTAGTATATCTTCAAGGGCGGGGAGCTAGGAAAACTGCTCCAAATAGGCCTGAGATTGTAGTATGTTGTATACTAGCTCGTATAAGGTGTTCCGTTCACTAAGTAGTTCAACCTGACTGATGGAACTGTACACGGCACACCGTTAATTCCATCTGGGGAATTCTTTCTCTGCGGCATTGATGAAAGGAGAATTGTCTTAGTGAAAACACTCCTCTCCTTTCCCATCTCTCGTTTGCTGCCCCCACCAACCGTTTGCAGGGATTTTGAAACCCCATCTCTAATTGAGGTACTAAGGTACCCGATGTACTCTACGGGGAGGTGAGAGGAGGAATTGATAGACAGAGGTGGATGTAACAAAAACCTGTGGATGTTTGTGTCTTCCTAAATGCATACGTCTACCCGTTGTACATCAGCTTAGACTAAACACTTGCTAAAGAAGCTCAGTTAGGTGCTCAGCTAGGTACTTATGACTGCAGATAATTTCAATTGATTTCCCATTAAGCCACCAATAGTCTTCTATTTTAGTTTTCTATACAGACGAGAAGCTTGGACTTTTTAAGATTAATTAGGTAAAAAGATTTGTATAACCTATAACCACTTAACTTGATTTAATGCATAGAGAACTACCAATAGTTTCGCCCTGACAAACAGCATACAGAAAAAAAAACACACACAAAATCTATGTTTGCTACTTTATTTTTCAAAATATTAAAAACTCTATAGGTTCTTGAATTGGGGCGTCCTTCATAGAAGAACCTTACATTTTGTGCCTGAATAGGACCAAATTAACATTTATGCATAACCAACACACTCGTACACATATTTTATGTAAGTATGCTTGTTTTGCAGCACCAAAAATCTCTACCTGAATTGTAAATGTTGAAATGAAAATAACTCCAAGTTCTGTTGTTTTTCTTAACAAGCATTATTTTTCATTCATCGGTGTTCTCCGGCAGAATTCTAGTAAGTCCACATATGTAAACATAAAATGCATAGCTACGTGGCAAAATTTTAAATGCATACATTGTTTACACCATAAACAAAAATCTAGCCCTGGGAACCCCTTATTTAAATTATCGAAGAAGAAGTCAGTGAGTTAGTGAATAAGTAAGTTATAGTTAGGGGATATAGTGGTGATGTGTAGGTTAGGTATGGGAGTGCTTTAACTACCTATAGAAAATTTACACCTCCATACCTCACACATGGAGTATAAGGGGATTCTACTTCAAAATTGCACTCACTGTCAAAATCTGTCCGATAATGAAATATTCAAATCACAGGCAAAGCCCACCCACACCCGAACTATGATGATGCTTCTCATCCACCACCACCGTTGCCGTCATCATCGCCGGCCGCCGCCGTTAAACCCAGAACCACCCACTGACCAACACACATTTTTGGATTAAAATCTCATCAAAATATTCAAATTTAGTCTTCCGGTTACGGATAGACAGAGATAGAGAAAATCCTACAATCCTCCTCCGCGCCATCATGGCGGCATCGGCTTCGGCTATGGCAGTTGGAACTGGGAGTATGTGTTGTATAGTAGAGTTCCCAAATCCCGTATCCCGAATCCCAATCCCCACTACTCCCATACATTGGCTGACCAATTTTTGATTCTTCATACCGGATCCGTATGGTCAGTGGTCTTTTATGGTTTTGTCAGACTATCGGCTGGCAAGTAGGTAAATCAGAGTTCGGAGTGCGGTAAGGTTGGCCCTAAACAATATAAGCTTGATTTTCACTTCATACGTTACGGTTGGTCAAACCAACGAACATACGAACGGACAAAGTGACGGGCTAGTAGGTGAGAGAGCTGAGAACTGAGAGGTGGGCTTCGTCGTTTCGTTGAGAGCTCACCTGTTTTTGAATGCATATTTTTGATTGTGTGTATGTGGTTCTGCTATGAATAAATTAGGCTTATTCAAGTCAACCAACCACTGGTGAAGCAGCAACAGCAATGCAACGGCTTCAGCTTCGACTATACGGACGGCTACGGCTATATAGAAACTTTTGGAGCTCACAATTCGTGTTCTAGTCCTCGTCCTCGCCTTCATATTTGTTGCCAGTTGCCGGGGGTTTTGCTGTTTTGCATTGCATAAGCAGCATTAGGGAGCAACATCAGTTATAGTTGGGTATCCTTTTTGTCGGCTGGCGCACATTCTCCTTTCTAATCAAATGTTTGCAAAAGTTCGTACATTCCATACCGCCCTAAAGCCAAACAACCCGTTGACGTTGTCACTGTATGTCATCGTCGTTTTTAGTCAAATTGCTCTGGTTCTGGTTGTATTATATAAAAGATGGAAGAGCATTTGGAGATTTGTCTCTAGTCCCTGATTCAATTAGGCCAATGAAATTTGTTGCGCTCAGTTTCGTGTTTCCGATATTGGAAATATTTTCATCAATTACTTTGTTGCAATAATGGTCTAAATGAAACGATTCTCTGGAAGTGGTACTGAGTTAGCAGAATACAAAAATATTATACTCGCTCTTGGCAGTATCTATATGATATCCTATATCGACTTTACCTACGGCTTTGTACTTTAGTGTTAACTACTTTTGGAATTTCTGAAGCGTTAAGCATACAGAAAGGCTTATTCGATTGTGTTGGGTGAGATTGTAAAAATTACAAGTGGTCTCTTGTCGTCGCACCATCAGCAAATTATTCTTAATTATATTTCTTAATTTTTATTAACTTCATGAGAGTATTATAACGAAGAACATCAAGGTCAATGAGGGCTATTAATTAAGGACTAAAAGACATTTAAAGCTATTTGAATCAATAATTTAACTATTAAAAGTTTAAGCTGAAGAAACAGTATGTCACATGAATTCTTGAATAAATATGAATTTATGGGAACAAATTTATAATCGTTGGAGCTATTTTCCTTTTTTAATTAATATTTATGTATAAAATATTTAAGGAAAAATGTTAGTATGCAAATTTTAAATTTTATTTATATGCAGATAAAAATTTAATATAAAAAAAATACTAACCCGATTTTAAAATATCAAATTTTGCAAAAAAAAAAAATTGAAACTTAAAAAAAAAATTTTTAATTATTTTTAAAAATTATTAAAAGTTTTTTGAAAAAGTTGCATAAAAAGTTTATTTGGATACGATCAGCCAATAAATTAAATTATTCAAAACCAGTGTAGGTATCTACAAATACCTAGACCTAGAGTAGTTTTACTTAATATTTTTATATTTTATGAGAAATTTTAGAAGTAGTTTTTGATTTGATATTGGAGATTTTCAACGTGTTTTTTCATGTAATTTTTATAGAAAATGAAATTTTCTTCTACGATTTCTTAACATTTGTATGGAAAGTTCCATTATTTGTTTTGATGAGTACCTAGAGTACCAAAGTTTCAAAAAAATTGACTCGGTGGTTTTGAAAATATTTTTTTTTTATTATTAAAAAAATACTTATGTGAAGATTTAAGGAAACAAAACTTTTTAAACATTTGCGGGTCAGTCTCAAACACGTTCACAAGAAAATCGAAATCAAAAGAATGTTTTTCGGGGACGTACCTACCATTAATAACCATTTTGTGGAAAATGATTTTTCTTCCATATGTAACCATTAATAAAATTAAATAATTTAATTTGGGTGGCCAAGGTCTGCATGGTGTCGGGATTATGTTGAACAAAGAAGCGAGGTGCCCATTTCTGCTAGATTAATGACAGCAAGGTTTCGTTCAAAAATTTGTAACGTCACAATTATTCAGTGCTACGCCCCCACAAATGAAGCGACCGAGGAAGACAAAACCACGTTCTACACTCATCTTAACTCGGTTTACTGTAGTGTTCCGAGAGGCGACATCATAGTCGTTATGGGAGACCTTAATGCCCAAGTCGGTTCAGACAATTACGGACTGGAACGCGTGATGGGAAGAAATGGCTTGGGGTCATGGAATGAAAATGGTGACTTGCTTGTCGACTTTTGTAACGCGAATCGTCTTGTGATAGGTGGGACTGTATTAAAGCATAAGACGTGCAACAAAATTATCTGGGTGCATCCGGATGGTCAAACCGAAAACCAAATTGATCACATCATGATTCAGAAGCGATGGAGGAAGTCTATGTGTGATGTCCGGAGTATAAGAAATGCCAATGTGGGAAGCGACTACCATTTGGTTCTGATGAGTCTCAAACTACGAACCGCTGCCGTACAAGGACCAGCGCAGGATGCAGAAAGGAGCTCAAAATTCATTACGAATGCTTTAAATGACCCCAACATATGTCGAAACTATGTCACCACCCTTAACCACAGAGCCTCGTCATTAAACGGAATCCAGAATTCAACAATTGATGAGATGTGGGGTGAAATTAAAAGTGTTTTTATGGAGGCTGGATCCGAAACTGTACCCAAGCGAACGAGACGTAGAGACTCTTGGATATCCCAAGACACCTGGGATAAGATCGAACTTCGCAAATCGTTGAAAATCTAAATTAATGCCGAAGCAGATGTTCAACGAAAGGCTGACTTGCGAAGAGAGTACCGCATTGCACATAAGATGGTCTATCGCTGTGTGACACGTGACAAGAGGGTGAGGTTAGATGGACTCGCAGATAATGCGGAAATCGCTGCCAGAAGAGGAGATATGCGTGAATTGTACCAAATAGCCAAAGATTTTATCGGGAAAAAAAGCAACACCAATCATCCTGTAATGGATGTGGATGGCAAACTTTTGGTATCAATTGAGGATCAGCTTCGTAGATGGAAGAACCATTTTTGTGCCCTGCTAAATAGGGACTCAGTTGAGCAGAGTGCTGAAGTGCCCCAACTAAACGAGATGCGCAGGTCCTATAGGGGTATTGACATCGAACCCCCGTCAGAATCGGAAATCCATACAGCAATAAATCTCCTCAAAAACAACAAGGCAGCTGGACTTGATGGAATACCAGCTGAATTCCTGAATGCCGATCCCGTAACAGTGGCTAGTATTTTACATCCGTTGATACAAAGCATTTGGGAAAACGAAAACTATCCCAGGGATTGGAAGGATGGTGTGATTGTTAAGTTGCCAAAGAAAGGTGACTTAAAGAATTGCAACAATTGGCTTGGTATCACCGTTTTGTCCGTTTTCCCCAAAATTATTGGCAACCATCATTCTCGAGCGAATAAAGGATAGAATCGAGTCTACTCTCAAGAGGCATTAAGCTGGCTTCCGCAGTGGTCATTCGTGTGTCGACCATATCAACACCCTGCGTATCGTCCTCGAGCAGTCCATGGAATTTCAATCACCGCTTTACCTCATGTTCGTGGATTTTGAGAAAGCCTTGGATCGAGTTAACCGAGAATGTATATGGAGATCGTTGCTTGTTAGAGGAACTCCACCAAAAATAGTTGCCATTATTAAAGAGTCCTACAACAACGCAAGGTGTTTTGTTTTGCACAATGGGCAGCTATCCGACTCCTTCGTAGTGCAACAGGGTGTGAGACAAGGGGATGTTCTATCGCCAATTCTCTTCCTGCTGGCGATGGACGACGTATTGACGGCCAGTGTTGGTACAGCTGAGCGACAGGGCATTCAATGGAGGCCGTTCGAAAGACTCAGTCATTTAGACTATGCCGATGACATATGTCTACTGGCAATAATAACATCAGTGGGCTGAACGGGATGTGCCAAACACTGCAAGTGAAGGGAGAGTCGAGTAGTCTAAGAATAAGCAGCAAAAAGACAAAAATAATCGTCACAGGCCGCCCCACACAGCAGCGTATTATTTCCAGGAGACGCCAGTTGAAGAATTCGAACAGCTTAACTACCTTGGCAGTATTGTTTCTGCAAACAGCGGAACGGATCTGGACGTTAAAAGTAGAATTAATAAAGCTCGTGCTGCCCTCGGTACCTATTCTGTTCCCAATTTGGAAATCCAGTCAAATCTCCATACGCACTAAGTTGTCAAATCCGTGCTCTTATATGCTTGTGAAACCTGGGAAGTCACGTCTACCATTTCGAAAAAATTGCAGGCTTTTGTGAATCGCTGTCTGCATCACATCCTAAGAATTCGCTGGCCCAGGACAAGTCAAGAGTGGCTGGACGTGGACATAAGAAAGCGTAAATGGCAATGGATTGGTCACACATTGAGGAAACCAAACGATGAAATTGCAAAGCAGTCCTATGAATTGAAACCTCATGGTGCACGGCCGGCGGGTTGAAAGAGCAAGAACAACATCAACAGTTCTAGCAGACTACCAGAGAAAGACGTGGCCAAAGTAAAAATATCTAACTGCCAGACCGTGAAGGATGGAGACGTTTTTGTTGACGCCCTATGCCCCAACCGGAGTTACAGGACACGATGATGAAAAAAACAAGTACAATATACGATAAATGAGCTTAAAGTAACCTAATTACGTCAAATATGTATACACCGATTAACTGCACTTTTCACTAGAACTAAATTAAATCAACTTCAAAGTTTTCAATAAAATTCTAAAATTTTGCACTTCTTCATTGGGGAATTCAATTCCCATCCTTAAACTTTATCCCATCCCAATAAAGAAGAACATGGTCACCATTTAATTTAAACCTAATGGAAATTTATCACGGAAAATATTATTTAACGTTTAAATGAGCACCCTTATGAACTCACGGCCTACATTTCGTTTGACCTCTCTTATACCAACCGATGCGGCACCTCATCCCACTCCATTTGAACTCGTGATACATAAAATTCTTAATTACTGCGCTGTGCAGTCTCTCATACATACATATACCTATACCTGGACGAGCAAACATCTATCCCCCTTTTAGAGGAATCTGAAAATACCACGACTAAATTCGATTACCGTTAGTGCAAGAAACAATGTACCTTACATCTACCGCGCACCGTACTCCTGGCCCCTAGGTTGTATATACTGTTTTGAAACAAGTTATACTTTTATAAGTCACGAAACGTTTGCGGGGGAGAGAAATTCGCGAAGACTTTATACGGATGTAAAGGGCCTTTGGGGCTTAGTTGGTGCTGGGTCATGTCCTGATGTTGGAGTAGGTATGGTGGTTTTGGTATAAGGGCTGGTTTATATAGATAGGTTTGAAACTGTAGGTAGGGGAATTGTTGAGCAACAGCGAGACGTCTGCAAGTGGAAATAATTTCATACTGTCGCCATAATACTGCTTGGCAGGAAGCTTTTAATTTTCCTAATGCGAGCCGGTAGATAATTTCATGGCAAAGTAGATTCTAATTTAATAAGAACACAGTGATGTTAACAGGTCAATAAATTAATAAGGTTTTTGCTAGCTTAAAATCTAATGGATGTACATTGTACATAGATAGGTATGGCATAACTTGTATATAGGTATATAGTTGAAAGAGAAGAATTAAATATAAAGTATAGTTTACTTTCCTTGAAAATTCATAACATAAATAGCCTCAATATTATGGCAACAATTAAAACTTTTTGTACAAAAATGGCATTTGAAAGAAAGATCAAAACTGTTGCTATGTATGTATTTTAAATAAATATTTAAATTAAAAAATTATTCAATTTTTAATAGATTGAGAAGAACTTATCCTCATGAGCTTATGTTCTAAAGGCTATGGGAAAGTATTTAAAAGTTTTTTGTAAATGATTTATTTATTTATGACAATGTTCTTATTTGCTATAAGGATAAACCTCAAATTTTTAAATAATTTAAAAACATTGTACCGACTAATAAAAATGCTTTCGAACAAACAATCATTTATTCAATTCAATTCAATTCAATTCAATTTTATTGATTATAAACTTAAATACATAACATTATCATAAATAACAATAAGATTGGCATGGCGTAGATGCTGTCTGCCAGATTGACGATTTTAAATTAAATAAATACAATTATTAAGGTCTTGCAATTTTTTTTTTTTTTAAGTGTTTCATAAATTAAGTATAGCTGTTCCTATAATACATAGCGTGTTTACAATATCTAGAAATAATTTCCCAGCCACCGTAACCATTAAGGATATCAAACGATTCTCTTAAACTCATCGTACTCTTCATAAAATACAATCTTCTTAATTCACACACGGAAATGAAGTGAAAGGTGTCTTCTTTCCCGTTCATATTACATAAGTTGCAAACTCCGGGTAGGTCCTGCCTGTGAGGGATGAAATTCAAACTAAGCATCTCAATTCTCGAAAGAAATATTAAGCGAATGCTTGATTTTCGCAATGCATCATTAAAATAGTTTCTGTTGCCCAATTGATGATCCAGATTCTTATAAATCAAACATGTGCTGCTTGAGGCTGCTTTTTCTAAGTCTTCAAGGTATAGTTTTTCATCAACCAGATTGATAAGACCGTAAAAAGTTTCATACCATCTATCTATATCATCTGGAGGAAGTATTAACTGATAATTTTGACCCTCTGCAATCGTTTCTAATAAGATAAAAGGCCCCGATCTTCTTCTAAGCATAAACAGTAAACATTTTTTTTTAATTCTTTCGCTTTCCATTTTCATTACTTTAACGATATATTCACAGCTAGCTTTAAGATTGGAAGTGTAAACTTATGGAGCCCTGATTCAACGTGAATGGCATATGATGGTGTTGTAAAAGGTAGTTTAAAAAGCCTTTTAAAAAAATATCGTTGGACCTTTTCTATATCTTCAGATATTTCAAGGCCGAAAATTTCACTACCATAACACAGACTTGCATTGACAACTCCTTTAAAGACTTTATGTTTGCTGCTGGTACATACTCTTCCATTGCAAAAGAACTTTTTCCACATAACATTTATTGCTATTTTTGCTTCTGCGCATTTCTTTTTTATATGTGTTTTAAAAACCCATTTTTGGCGTAAGAGTCACACCAAGGTATTTGAATTCTTCAACTACTTCAAGTGCTTCGCCGTTGAGTGTCCATCGTTGTGCTTTTCTTGCCCGATTGTTACCGAAGATCATTATTTTCGTTTTAGATATATTTATTTCTAAGTTCCACAATTCACAGTATGTTCCAAGTTTGTTGATCATTAACTGCAGTGTCGAGGGAGATTCAGCAAAAAGAACCAGATCATCTGCATACAAGAGCATTTTAATGGTTTGTTCAGCAAAGCAAGCACCTCCCGGTATCCAGTCAAGCAAATCATCAATGAAAAGTGAAAACATTATAGGGCTTAAAATGCATCCTTGTGGTAAGCCCGTCGAGCTACTGAAAAACTTCGAGGTATTCTCCCCATCAAAAACTGCTGCTCTTGTTTCTGACAACAGTGCTTCGTACATTTTAATAAACTTACTAGATAAACCAACTGTTGAAAGCTTGTATACCAATGCTTGTCGGTTAACTTTATCAAAAGCTGCTCGCAAGTCCACAAACAAGCAAAATAGTTTCTTTTTATTTGATATAAAGTGTTTTGCTATAGATGAGATCACAAAAACTTGATTAATGGTAGAGAACCCTGGATGGAATCCAGCTTGAAAGACACTAAGGCGATTGTTTTCATCGATCCATTTAATCAATCTGGTGTACATAATTTGCGCGAATATTTTTCTTGATAAATTAAGTAATGAAATTCCTCTGTAATTTTCTGGAGATGAAGCATCGCCCTTTTTAAATACGGGGAAGATTACTGCATCTTTAAAGCTCAAAGGTATGTTTGTTGCTTCATACATTTGGTTATACAGCTCACCTAGTTTCACCTTAAAGTTTTCTGTTGCAAATTTATAAAATTCAATAGGAGTTCCATCCAATCCCGATGCCTTATTATTTGTCATGGAGCTAAGCGCTTGTTCAACTTCTTCCTGATCGATGATTCGGTCCAGTTCATGTATTTCAACCTTTGGCAATGCGTAATGGAAAGAGTTCTGAGAGTCATCTGCACAAAGAAGCATTTCGAAATGAGACGAAAACTTATCAGCATTAATAGAAACTCAAGATGATGAACTTATTCCAGCTGTTTCCTTGACGGTTTTCCAAAAGTATTTAGAGTCCTTGCAATTTTCAATGTTACTTGCTATGTGATCGAAGTACTGCTGCTTTTTTACGCTGCAGGTATTTTTACATTTTTTAATGTACTCTAAATAGTGTTTTTTAGTAATTTGAGAATTCGTGTGCCTAAAAAGCTTTAGAGTTTGAAAGCATAGCTTACGAAGTCTTTTACACTCGCTATCAAACCATATATTTGCTTTTGATTGAGATTATCTAATTGGCTTTTTTAATGCTGCTTCCTTGATGGCATCCTGCAGAGAGCTGAAGGTGTTTTCTATATTTCTATTGTTGAATCTAGAATTGTATCCGATTATAGTATTAAGTTTTGTGTGATACAGTGATTTGTAACCTTCATTCCACTTTAGAGCTCTTCCTACGTTCGTTTGTCTGTGCTCTGGAGTGATAGAACAGTTGCAGCTGACAGTAATGGGAAGATGAGCCGAAAAACTTTCCAGTTGTATTTTAAAATCCAAAACTGAATGGAACCAATCACCTTTTAGGAAACAATAATCTATGAGGGAGCTTCCTTGTCCTCCAATAAATGAAAGATGTCCTAGACTGTCGCTTTCTGTTGAACCATTTAAGACGAAAAATCCAAAGTTTTCAATAAATTCAATTATACTTTTTCCATTCGTATTTTGTAGTTCATCCTTTGACTTTCTTTCTTTACTTAGATTAATATACAAATTTGAAAGTGGTGAAAACACATTTTGAAAATATCCAATGCGGGCGTTAAAATCTCCTATCAGCATAACACTATCCGAATTAAAGTTGTTCATCCAGTCGTTTAAATTATTGAATTCACTTTGCCAGTTGTTGCAGTTTAAGTAAATGGGTACTATACATTTTTTTTTCTTATTTATAAAAAGTTCTATTATTATTTGATTAAAATGAGATATGAAATCAGCGGTAGTTTTGTAGATGTTGTTTTTAATGCCGCATAAAATTCCCCCAATGGCTCGACCGTATCTATGAACTCTAGTGGCTGGGATCCATTTTAGTGCAAAATTACCTAAATACTAATCGATATCGTTTTCTTTTTCAGATTCTATAAACGTTTCAATTAATATTATAATATCAAATTTATTAATATATTAAAAAAAATTCGGAAAAATTAATTTATTTTTTAAACCTGATATGTTATATCCTAAAATATTTAAAGTTTTCTGGCAGACGGGAAAATCCTATCTACTAACACTGTTTCCAGAGGTACTACTTCTTTGCAGACCATCTGTCTGCTCTTCGTTTGGCATCACTGAAAAGTTTCCATTGTTGACAGGAGGTTCGATGGCAACGTTGACATTGACAGAACTACTCGTGGTGGCATAGCTTTGCATCGTTGCAAAATAGAAAAAACTTTGCGCAGCATCACCAAACAAACTTTTTATGAATGCATTTATTAACTTCAATAAAAAAAAAAAACTTTTCAAAGCTCTCAAACACTAAAATTTGTTTAAGGTAAGTTTAAAGTTAATAGTACATTATTTAATCCATATATTCCTTTCCTATACCTGGTCCCTACCAACGTTTACATAAATATTATTTTAGCTTTATAATTTGTTTGGGTCTGCATCAGTGTTGCCGCTGAGGAATTTGAAAAGGTCGCATAAAAAAGGGTCACGAAGTAAAAAAAGTCGCACTAAGAAATTTTTTGATAAAAAACAAAACAATCAGAATAAATAGTAATAAAAGTACCCAAATAGTTTTTTTTTTGTAGTATTCTTTCTTAAACAATTGATCATAACAAAAATCAGTTCTTATATTCATTCAAATTCTATTCAACTTCACAAACACATTTAAATCTGTAGTTTTCGAATAAAAATTAAGTCCAAAAATTAATTTTCTTCTTCACATCCACGGTTCATTTTACATCGAGTTAGTTCCTAAGACCGTAAACCCATTTTCTTCAAACCTTATGTGCATATTTCTTAAGAACATGTTCATAAATACCTATTTTAATTTTGAAGTAAATCGGATAATTTGCTTAGGCTCTAGCTTGATGTAAAATGGAGGTGAGTTATCCTTATCATATACGTACCAAACACCACAGACGAGTACGACTGGATCGCACGTGCTTCCACTTATGCTCAAGCTGCTTGGAACTTAAGAACTTTGGAAAATGGCAAAGTAATTACAGAAAAAACTATTGAAAAACAGCATTGAAGTATTGAATATTAAAAAAAAAATAACTTTAAACAAATACAGAATTTCAAAATTTTGATATACAATATTATAAACATCTTAAAGGTTTTTGAGACATACATACATAGGTAAAAGTTTTTTCTCAACGGTTATATGGCAAGAACCGTTGTTTTGAACCGAAACCTCTAGGGAATCACCAAAATATCCTTCCTTCAAAATTTGAAGAGATCGTTTCAATGGTTTGGACTCAGGTCAAGGTAGAAATAGACAATACACTTTTTTGGGGTTTTCTATCATCGTAATGACATATTTGATTATTAAATACCTCAATGTTTTTTCTCTGTCCATTTGTGTCGTATAGACAAATATTAAAAAATGTGGGGAATATTTCAAAACTTTACTACTGCACCGTTACTACGTTTTTATGCAGGGAATCATCATCATCGTGTCCTGTAACCCCGGCTGGGGCATAGGGCGTCAACAAAACGTCTCCATCCTTCACGGTCTGCTGCAAGGTACTTAAGCTGTGGCCACGTCTTTCTCTGGGATTCTGCTTCCACTAAGACAGTTGATTTCCATGTTGTTCTTGGTCTTCCAACCCGCCGTGCACCCTGAGGATTCCATTCAAAGGACTGCTTTGCAATTTCATCGTTTGGTTTCCTCAGTGTGTGACCAATCCAACGCCATTTACGCTTTCTTATGTCAACGTCCAGCCGCTCTTGACTTGTCCTGCGCCACAATTCCTCATTTGATATTATTTGTGGCCAGCGAATCTTTAGGATGTGGCGAAGACAGCGATTCACAAAAGCCTGCAATTTCTTCGAAATGGTAGACGTGACTTTCCAGGTTTCACAAGCATATAACAGCACGGATTTGACATTGGATTCGAAGAATCTCAACTTAGTGCGTAAGGAGATTTGACTGGATTTCCAAATTGGGGACAGAGTACCGAAGGCAGCACGAGCTTTATTTATTCTACTTTTAACGTCCAGATCCGTACCACCGTTTGCAGAAACAATACTGCCAAGGTAGTTAAATTGTTCCACTACTTCAACTGGCGTCTCCTGTAAAATAATACGCTGCTGTGTGGAGCGGCCTGTGAGCATTATTTTTGTTTTTTTGCTGTTAATTCTTAGACCACTCGACTCTCCCTTCACTTGCAGTGTTTGGCACATCCCGTTCAGCCCACTGATGTTATTTGCCAGTAGACATATGTCATCGGCATAGTCTAAATGACTGAGCCTTTCGAACGGTCTCCATTGAATGCCCTGTCGCTCAGCTGTACCAACACTGGCCGTCAATACGTCGTCCATCGCCAGCAGGAAGAGAATTGGCGATAGAACATCCCCTTGTCTCACACCCTGTTGCACTACGAAGGAGTCGGATAGCTGCCCATTGTGCAAAACAAAACACCTCGCGTTGTTGTAGGACTCTTTAATAATGGCAACAATTTTTGGTGGAATTCCTCTACCTAGCAACGATCGCCATATACATTCTCGGTTAACTCGATCAAAGGCCTTTTCAAAATCCACGAACATGAGGTAAAGCGGTGATTGATATTCCATCGACTGCTCGAGGACGATACGCAGGGTGTTGATATGGTCGACACACGATCGACCACTGCGGAAGCCAGCTTGATGCCTCTTGAGTGTAGACTCGATTCTATCCTTTATTCGCTCGAGTATGATTGTTGCCATTAGTTTTGGGAAAACGGACAAAACGGTGATACCACGCCAATTGTTGCAATTCTTTAAGTCACCTTTCTTTGGCAACTTAACAATCACACCATCCTTCCAGTCCCTGGGATAGCTTTCGTTTTCCCAAATGTTTTGTATCAGCGGATGTAAAATACTAGCCGCTGCTACGGGATCGGCTTTCAGGAATTCAGCTGGTATTCCGTCCAGTCCAGCTGCCTTGTTGTTTTTGAGGAGATTTATTGATGTACGAATTTCCGATTCTGACGGGGGTTCGATGTCAATACCCCTATAGGACCTGCGCATCTCGTTTAGTTGGGGCACTTCAGCACTCTGCTCAACTGAATCCTCATTTAGCAGGGCACAAAAATGGTCCTTCCATCTACGAAGCTGATCCTCAATTGATACCAAAAGTGTGCCATCCACATCCATTACAGGATGATTTGTGTTGCTTTTTTTCCCGATCACATCTTTGGCTATTTGGTATAATTCCCGGATATCTCCTCTTCTGGCAGCGCTTTCCGCATTATCTGCGAGTCCATCCATTTTCACCCTCTTGTCACGTCTCACACAGCGGTAGACCATCTTATGTGCAATGCGGTACTCTCTTCGCAAGTCAGCCTTTCGTTGAACATCAGCTTCGGCATTTATTTGGATTTTCAACGATTTGCGAAGTTCGATCTTATCCCAGGTGTCTTGGGATATCCAAGAGTCTCTACGTCTCGTTCGCTTGGGTACAGTTTCGGATCCAGCCTCCATAAAAACACTTTTAATTTCACCCCACATCTCATCAATTGTTGAATTCTGGATTCCATTTAATGACGAGGCTCTGTCGTTAAGGGTGGTAACATAGTTTCGACATATGTTGGGGTCATTTAAAGCATTCGTAATGAATTTTGTGCTCCTTGCTGCATCCTGCGCTGGTTTTTGTACGGCAGCGGTTCGTAGTTTGAGACTCATCAGAACCAAATGGTGGTCGCTTCCCACATCGGCATTTCTTATACTCTGGACATCACACATAGACTTCCTCCATCGCTGCTGAATCATGATATGATCAATTTGGTTTTCGGTTTGACCATCCGGATGCACCCAGGTAATTTTGTTGCACGTCTTATGCTTAAATACAGTCCCACCTATCACAAGACGATTCGCGTTACAAAAGTCGACAAGCAAGTCACCATTTTCATTCCGTGACCCCACGCCATGCAGAGAATAGAGAAATCTAATTGGATTTTCAAGGTAGAGGTAGCCAGATTTGACTCAATTCCACTGACCGTGTGCGATCTCGATGAACCAAGCCCATTTCAAATCAGATCATATATATTTTCTTCATATAAATGGAAATTTTTTTTAAGAAAAATTTAAGAACTTAAACTTATCCATGCAATTTTCTAGAGATGGGGTCAGAAAAGTCGCAAGATTTATGAAAAAAGTAAAAAGAGCTAGTTTTTTAAATGGTCGTCTCATGGTTGCATGAGGCAATAAATGTGGTCAAAATGCGACTAAAGTCGCACAGCGGCAACCGCGGTTTGCATCTTGGCCTAAGGCGGCGCTAGACCAAAACGAGGTGTGTGCGAAATCATATTCTTGGGGCTCCTGACAAAATTAAAAACTACTTGCAAGGGTTTTTATAATTGAATATGTTTGTTAGGCCCATATAAGCATGCATAAAACCGAAAATGTAACTGAATTCACCCATGCTTTTCTGAGAGAATGGTCAAACTGGCCACTTTTCTTGGGAAGTGACAATTTTACATTCATAAATATTTGTTCAAAGCTAAATTTTCTTTCGAAATGGATAGGTATTTGAAAATTTCATAAGAAAAAGTGAGCAGGAAAAATTAACAAATACCATAATAAAAAATAATGAAAAACCAAATATTTACAAATATTTTCCTAACTTTTCTTGGAGCAAAGATACGCTCAAGACATGCATGAACAAACGTAAAGTAGGTACCTAGAGTCTTAAGGACTTAATAGTTAGTAACAATTTTTGGCCGAAAGCCTATTTTTGGTTACAAAATGATAAATCTAACAATCCTTGCACATATTACCAAAACCAATTTAAATCAGACCAGCTGTTCTGTCTGTAGGTCTGAAAGCCTTTGATGGGTCCAGGGGAAAAACGGCTTAAGTCCACTTTTTGAAAAAAAAACTAAACTTATAATGACATTTTTTAGGTTTTTATGAGTACTATTTTCTTAATAAAAGAATTCGAAATTTTGACTCCAAGGTCGAAGGTCCTTTTGGCTCATATCAGGTTATCATGCAAAAAAATTCAAGATGTTAAAATCATATATGTTTGCATTGTTGAGTTTTTTGCGCTCGACATACAAAATTTGTTGCTTTCATTTATTTTTCTTTGAATCAAGCACTATTTTAATACCTAATAAACTTACAATTTCATTTTTCCCGTTTTTCCCCTGGACTCTTCATTTGAAAAGAGTCGAAAACTAAATTGCGAACTTACATACTTTTAAAATATTCTGTATAGTCGGTCGTTCGTAATGTCATAATTGATTAGCATCTTGATTTTGAATATTTTTATGAATGTGATATAACTATGCTATATTGTATCCAAAAATGAACTTTTGGACCAAAACTGGGAAAAATTATAAGAAATGGTAAATTTTTAATGGGCATATCTCTGTCAATTTTGAACAGAAATTACTTTTTGAGCATCTTTGGATCACGAATCGATAGAGATTTTCAAGAGCTTTCAAAAAAATGAAAACCAAAACCTTCTATGATGTCTGGTTCTCGAAATATACGCATCAAAACTTATCTGCGTAGACCTGCGTAGAAGTGCGTAGAACTTAGTAGAACTGCGTAGACCTATGTACAGTCCTAGATTAGCCATAGGGGCCATCGGGACCATGGCTCAAGGTGGCAAATTTTGGGAGGCGGCAAATTTTGAAGATTTTAAGAAGAAAGTAAAGAGGAAATAAAAAATGCTCTCATACATATTTGGGTTTCCTTGGATCTTTTCCATAAAGAACAAACATAAAATCGAATACCCACACAAATCAAAATTTTTTTTAAGATCACCTTTTCATGTCCGTTTTCGTACACTAGTAAAAGCACCACAGAAATTTATTTTTTTCTACAGATACACACAAAACACAACACCGATGTGTAATTGATCACAAAAAGTGGTATTCATGCCATTTCATGAAAAAAATGTTGGCCCAGGGTGGAAAAGTAGCTTAATCTATCCCTGCCTTCGTAGACTTGCGTAAAATTTTTTAATGTTAAAAAAATAAATCGTGGCGAACGTGAGCGGAAAGGTCTATTCAAACCCTGTCGATACTTCGAAGCCAAATCTTTTGTCATGGTCTGGGTGAGAAAATATTCGCATCCAAAGTGATTTAACTGATTGTCTGCCCACAACTACCTACCTTAATGTCTATTTTGGAAAAAAGCCTTGTAAAAGGTGGACAAAATCTAGAATCGATAGAGATTTTAAAGTGCTTTCCAAAACAAAACCAGAACCTTCAATGATGACTGGTTCTTGAAATATACGCATCCAAAGTTACCTGCGTAGAATTGCGTGTGCGTATAAATGCGTTAAAATGCGTATAAATGCGTTTAAATGCGTAGAACTGTGTAGACTTGCGTAGAAAGAAAGGTCTATTCAAACCTTATCGACACATTGAAGCCAAATTTTTCGTCATGGTCTGGTATTACAATATTTACATTTAGCCTGACAATGCCTTCGGTTCGAATAGATATATTTTGGCCGCAAGGCCTGTTAAATGGTTTTGGTTTCCAAATTCTACATTCTTTATTCAAAATCTATCTGTTCCTGAAAACCAAAAGCTTCTGTAACGTCTAGTGCATAAGATATTTGCACCCAAAGTTATTTTACTGAATTTGACGCAATAGTTAGATGCGAATATCTAACGAATTGAGCTTTCAGTATTGTTGCGGTTTTCAGTGCTGAATAGGAAATTGACACCCTTTTCCAAAACTTTAAAAATGTTGTCACAAAATTTGTTCATGGATTTCGATAAGAAGCATAGACCTAACTGTTACACGTGCCGACACGAAATTAAAAATAATTTAAATAATAATAAACAAGGTCATGAGAACCTAAGTTCGTTGCACTCCAATGGTACAACAATAAAGATCGGTTATATCGAAAATTGTTTCTTTTTTAAACGTTCGAGTAACACGATTATTAACTCCTAATCCTTATTTGTTTGAGGTAGTAGCGGCATGAAAGTCCAATGCACTAACCATTATATCACGAGGTACTACCTTAAGTCGACTTAGGATGTTTTACCTATTCAGTCGAGATAAAATCAGTTTTTAAATGGGAACTTTAATACTGTAGGTACCTTTAAACTTTTGTTGATGTGGTGCAAACAATATCGCATTCGCATGCGATTTTGTTATAGAGTTTTTGAAAATTGGCTCCAAGCAATCGATCGCTACAAACGTATTCATGGTGATCATTTGATTCCCTAGTAAAATATAACATGATGTGTTGTGTATACTATATATGTGGTGCCTATTTCAGCGCTATTAAATTGCTACGCTGATGGTTCAAAGTTTATTTCCTGCATTTAAAAATAAAATGCACGAGTGGATCGAACGTACTTGCTCTTATGTTCAAGTTGTGTGGGACTTAAGAACTTTAAAAAATATTCAAGTAATTATAGAAAAAGTATCGAAAGCATTTAAATCGTTCTTTTAATTGTATAAACTGTCTGATAATTAACTTAGAGCTCAAGAAAAAGTATGCCATTTGATTACTTAAAAAAATATGAATATATGAAAAAAAAATTAAAATCGTTGTTGCCGTTTTCTTAAAAATGAACTTTTTATATATAAAATTTTTGTAACATTTTTCAAAAAAAAATTTGGTATGCCAATTTTGAGCATATATTAATATACAATTAAAACTGAAATTTCAAAATAATTCATTAACCCGTTTTTGAAATATTGAATTTTCAAAAAAAAATTTGAATCTTTTTTTAAAAGACCAAAATTTATTTTTTCAAAAATTTTGGGATTCAGTATTATTTATATTTTAACAAAGCTTTTTACAAAATTTTTTATTGAGAAAACCAAAAATCAAAAAAACCGTTACATGGCAGGTACCGTTAAAAATGTTTTTGGTGATTATTTTTCTTACTAAAAGGTACATCATATTTACAATAATACACTGATTTTTTTTTTCATCAAAATCGTTGGAGCCGTTTTTGAGATAAATAAGCTTTTCCTTAACGGTTGTATGGCAAGTACCGTTATTTTTTGAGCTAAAAAAAAATTTCAATTTCCCTTCTGGAGAGTTACAAAAAACCTTAAGTTCAAAATTTGAAGAAAATCGCTTCAGTGGTTTTGGCTGTAGGTTGAGACAGACAGACAGAATTGTGCCACCCACTTTTTTCGTGTTCTCTATCATCGTAATGTCATGTTTGATTGTTATCTAGAATTTTTTTTTTGCACGAATCCAAAACTTGCCCTATAGTACCTATGTATATCGCAAGTAAAAATTAAAGTATAGCCCCTAGAAAATGTCCTTCGTACAACCATACCTATAATTTTAATATCGAATAATTCGTTACTCTCAATTCGTTTTTTTTTGTAATACGTCAACACATCGTTGCCTATTGACATAAGTGTGGGTATACTGTATACTATACACATCTACAGACGATGATTATTTTGAATGGTACCCAACTAATTACGCCAGAGCCAAAAATGTCAGTTACCACAAAACCATAGGAACTCCCTTGTTCCCTAGTTCCCAATTCATTTTTGATGATGGTTGTTATGAAATCATTGGCAGACACAAAATGCTTTCAGCAAAAAGCCCTGTCATTCCAATGGAAAATAGAGGAAAACCCCATCTCTACACTAAAAAAAAATAATAAAAAAAAAAAAACTTAAACAAATGGCATGGCAACACAGGAAAAGAGGAGACACACACACGGATTTAGCAAGCGCTGTATCTGACACTGACGTCTGTTTCATGTCACTGTGGCGTGGCCTTTTTGTTTTCGTACGGTAATGATGCGTTTTATTTGCTCTTTAGGTGATTCGCTGTAATTGCGGTTTAATTTCGGTTGAGTGTTTTCCCTGGCGCGGGTTGACTCGTGTCGGTTGCATTTCAATTTCCCCAATTGAGTGCGGTACTCCACAAAATTGTCAAACAGTTTCGGTATCTAAGTAGGTACTTATTCAGTTTTTGGTGAAATTGCAAAGACACTATGGGTATAAGGCGTATTTCATTACGAATAGTGACTATCTATACCTATTCGCAAATTGTCATACACAATGACAATGAGATAACTTAAAGGTTCATACTTAAGTATATTAAATTATTTGAATGAACAGGTTTTATAGGTTGTAGAAACCCTACGTGATGATGTTTTGCTTTTAAGTCTTCATTGGTGTTTTATGGTCCTAACACAAACACAGTTTGTTCTAATCAGGGAAAGGTCTAGGTAGCTATATCAATATTTTTTTAATTTAAATTTAAAATGAAAAAATAGATTTTCTACACTGAGTGGAATAGAAAATGGTTTTTTACTCATTTCACTTTTACTCAATGGCCTAATGGTCAACCCTTTTTATAGCTTTATTATTTTAACTATCGTTAGTGATATTATGTAATATAATTGTCATTTTAATTTATTTTTAATAGTAAAATTCTTTTAAGGAAATTATGCAGCTTTGAAATGAAAAAAGTCTTGTATCTAATTTTTGAAAATATTGAAGAAAAAAAATGCTAGATTGTAAAAAATATATTAAAGATCCAAATATATTAAAGTAAATTAAGAAGCCAAAGGAGTTTCGACTAATTGAGATTATTATTTTCAAAATTTTAAACAGGATTCCCTTCCTATATTGCTTTTTCCTTGAACACCTGCCTTGGCAAATTTTCGAAAAAATGGGTTAAAAACATCAAAATACTAAGAACTACTAATGATACTAGAAGTTCTCTTCTAACTAGTATTATATGTAAGTTGTAACGAAGTTACATCTTTCATCAACCAGAGAATGCAAAACGCCGAAATTCCACTTTAGAATTGCATATCACCGAGAAGAGGACACAGTTGCCGCTGGCTACGGACGTTGGCAGCCAATCACCCAAAAGTATTGCATACCCTATGGCGCCCACGCAAAAATGCAAAAGACGACGAACACTGGTGGTTGATGTCGTCAGAAAGTGAATTATTTCTGCGATGCTACAATCCACATTTACTATTGGCAGCAAATTTGACTTGGGAGGGTCAAAATTTCATCGTAAGAGAGAATCGTCTTGCCACCGTGTCGTAGTACCAATTCAGCGTACCCAGGTAAAGATATTCTCGCATAAAATTAGTCTCGTACTAATTCGAAGCACACTGCTGGTTTATTACACCGGATAGTAGCTTCAAAACTTTTTGGCTCTTTACCGTTAAATCCCTCCGCTCTCCTCCTCCTTTATCATTAGCTCAGACTAGGGACTTATCCCATCTTCGCTGTCTGAGCCTCCCCTCCTCTGCCAGCGTAGTTAAGACTAGGGACTCTATCCCAACCGTCGTTGTCTTAACCCCCTTCACCTCAGACTAGGGACTCTATCCCAATCTTCGCTGTCTCAACATCCTCATCGTTAGCTTAAACTAGGGACTCTATCCCAATTGGCACCTACATATCTGCACCAGGGCTGTCGAAGTACTGCAATTGAAGTATTTGTACTGCTTTTTGAAACTCCGTACTGCCGTACTGCTAATTCGACCAAAGTACTGCTTTTTTTTTGAGAATTTTTCCATACAACATTTTCAAATCAAAACCCTTTCCAAAAATGTAAAGCCTCTTTCATGTAAGGATGACTATTTTTAAATATTATGTATATCTAACAAATAAAATTTCACAGAAAACCCTTTAAACGCCTGAAAACTTCGAAACCGATTTTTTACTTGCCGTAAACATACTTTTCATAAGTAAAAACTCGGAAATCTGGTATTTTTCAAATATTATTTTCTGCTCCGAAAAAAGGTAGGTAGTTTGAGGACTTTTGGATGACATTTGGAACAAAAATATTCCCTTCACTTCAAAATGTAGTTTTAACCCATCTGTCAAGAACTAAATTATCAAACTCTATTAATGGATCTCTAGCCAAAGGAAATTACTTTTACTTCGACAAAATTCCGACAAAGCTAAATTTTGGTGGAGCTTTCTTTTGACGTCTGAAGGATTTCCCAAAAACACCCTAAATTTGGCTCGGGCAAACAATTTTATTGGGGTTGAAAGGATGTAAAGCTGAGTTTTTGGTTAATTTCTGGAAAACTATTGGTTTTTAAACGCTAAAATTTGTAGCTTATGTAATTCTAGACAGAAAAGATTACCATATTTTTTTCATACAATAAATAGATTTAAAGAAAAACGTGCAAGAACTTTGGTGTAGCAAGTTTACTGAAACAATTTATTAATACTTCATTAATTTATAGGCAATATTTCTTGAAGGTACGTACTACGAGTACCTATTTATTTGTGTTTGACATTGACTACATGTTTTCATTATAAAACTAGGTATTTTTGGTGCGTGGTGCCCAGGGTAAGTGGAAGTCTACCATCTTAGAAAGAGGGCGATTTAAATTTTATTAAATAACTCTATGGAATTTAAATTAAGAACAAAATGATGAGAAATTTTAGAAGCCAGTTGTAGCTATCATTGACCTATAATTGGGAGCCATTAAGACACTATTTTTTATTTTTCATATACTGCAAGGGATGAATTCAACTTATTTAAGCTGTTATCTTTTTTATCGTTTGTTCTTTCAGATGTTCAACAAAATGAATATAATTTTTAAATAAAAAAAAAACTGTAGGTAATTCACTTATTAGGTTTGTTCGTGTACTCACACAAAACAGCCAAAATCTACCCAATTCTACCAAATTTAGCCCGAAGCTGTTCACGTACGCAAAAAATGTGTACTTTTTGGAGAAGAGAACACGCACGAGATAGAGTAAAAATTTCCCCTTCCTGACAATTTTTGCCAAATTCTGCTAAGAAATTTGTTCGGGCAGAAATGGTAAGTGCTGTGCTGCGTGAAGCGTTCAAGTGTATTTCTATTTTTCATTTCTGGAATATTGAGTTTGGGATTAATTAATACTATGTACCTAATAAAATAATGCAAAATATCAAACTAAATCATGAATATAAAGTTAAAGTAGGAATTCTAATGCTGTGTCTTTGTTTTCTTATTTTCTTGGTAGGTTTTTTGTTTACATTTTGTTGACGTTTAAAAAGTGGCAGAAATTATTGGTTCTATGCGTTCGTCTACTTTTGCACAGTCTTGCTTCTCTCTGAGAGAATTCCATCTCCACTTCTCAAAATTTGACAGACTACCAAATTTAGCCCAGAAAGTACACGAACAAACCTTCTATTCCCACATATTACGCATTTATTCAAAAAAAGTTTATACAATTTTTTTAAAACAGAGCATATTGATTTAAACATAGTCAGCCTTATTTATAAGATTTTTGAAGATGGTTGACTAGTCAAATATGCTTCTTTTTATTAAATAAAATGTCAAGTTAGACAAATCTTAGATAACCGATGCCATTTTCTCAGTTAGACAACTTTAGGACAGCAGTAAATAAAGTTAATTAATAACTTTTTCTAGTTGGACGGCTAAGTTAGAAAAAGTTAGTAAAGTTAGATAAAGTTTATAGATACGACTGAGACTTTAAGGTTTAATCAGTGAAAAATAGATTCAGAAATAATAAACAAAGCATGATTTTTATTTCTAAAAATCTGGTTCCAACACTTTTTTTTTAATTTATCTACCACTTTTTTAAAATTGGAACTGACAACACTGCACCAAACTGCAGTACTCTTAAATCATGTAGGTAATGAGCCTGTGTATGGTTCTATAATTTTTGTATGAACTTTTTATTTTATAGAAAACTTAAATGTATGAACGATTATATATTTTAGTGCCGTACTGCTGTGTACTGCATTTTTTTCCTCAAAGTACTGCTTTCTGAAAAAGTGAAACGACAGCCCTGATCCCAACCTTCGCTGTCTAAGCCTCCGCTCCTCCGCCGCCGTAGTTAAGACTAGGGACTCTATCCCAACCGTCGCACAGTGGTCGGAAATAAACATTAAGCGCGAACTAAATAAAAAACTGAAGGTGCAAATCACCATTACAAATGTTATCCATCGTACGTAAAATACATCCGCGCATCTACTGACGACCTTGTTTTTTTTATTAAAGGTCGAAGACGATACTAAAAGACCCGTTAGTTAAACGATTCAACCAACATACGCAGCATGGTGTTGCAAAAATGTGGAAAAATGTGGCTTTTTGTGACTTTTTAAGAAGACGTACGTAAGCTCTTCTGATAGAAAATCGCATCCAAAAATATATCTTCTTGTTTCTCGCAGAACTGGACACCTACCCATAAAGTGAAAAATGTTCTCTCTTTCGCCCATATTACACAATTCACACTGCAAAGGCAACTCTTCACGATGCGGAATGAAGTTGAGATTGAGGAGTTCGCCTCTTAATCTAAATATCATTGATATTTGATCAGTCGTGTAGTCATCACGGAAGTAATTTTGATGGTTTAGGTTGTAGTTCAGCAGTTCAGCTTGCTATATGACATTCTGTAGATGGATTCTTTTGCTTCAGCTGCGAATCCTAATCTTAATCGATATCATCTGATATATAGAGAGGGTTTCCACATTAAATATTCATCTGGTGTAAGATCGATATTAGCTTCTTCCTCTAGCTCTATCCAATCTTTAAACCTACTCGATCTACTATTTATTGCCTGTAATGCTTGCAATTTAAGGGTTTTAATAAATAGAGGAGAGATACCGGTTTCTAGCATCAGCATGTAGTTCGGAGCGTTTGGTGGTTGTCGAAATATTCTTTTTATATAAAATCGTAGGAGTTTTTCAGTGGTATCATATTTCTTACTACCCCACACTTGGGCTGCATACATCAATGTTGACTCAGCTACCGATTCAAATACTTTGTATTTGCTGCTATGGGCACTATGCCTATTGTTAAATATGTTTTTCCAAGCAATGTTTACTGTAGTATTGTAGATGCATCGTAAGACTTTGTTGCAGAGAGCAGAGTTGAGTTTGGTAGCACTTCTAATGACTGTTAATTTGCTTTACTGTTGACGTCGTTGTCGGCTTCATTCATTAGATCTCTTTTGAACAAATTCGGGAATTAATTAAATGGTCAAGGGCAATTATATACATACTAATTGGGAAATCATTTGCACCGAAAAATTTTTTAAGGTTTTGTTTGGACTGTTTGCCCACCTTAGAGAAGATTCCTTCCTACGCCAATGTGTAGAGCTGAGTTTTTTTTTTGGGTGGAACAAAAAGTGTTTGTACGCTTTAAAAAATTGTGTTCCAAAGCAATTTGTCAATGCATCGGAAGAATATATTAATCATTAACGTTACTTATTTCTTAGTTTTATTAAAAAGTATTAATTTTAAATTGTATTGTATTTTTTGTAAAAATATAGAGTTTCGGCTAATGTGGTATACTAGCAGTAGCCTAATGTGGTATAGTATTCCAAATGGAATATGATATACCACATTACCCAACCTTAAAGTTTATACCTTCGTCAACTGACATTTGTGCTTTTGCAATAATCTTTAGTTAAAATGTCTAAAAAAGGTGAAAATAGAAAATGGGACCGAAAGATATACAGAGACCCACTTGTACTATGAAGAATTATGAAATTTGCCTTCACGACATTCGGATGACCACTTGGTATAGTATACCACATTAGACATTAAGGGTGTACCACATTACCCACTTCTTTTCAAAAGTGGTGATTTCAAGGTCATATCATTATTTTGTCAAAATCTTTGTAAGTTACTGTTAGAATCCGACAAAAACAGTTAACATAGTAGCTTATATGTTCGTGGTAACATCTACAAAATTTGGAAGCATTCGTGTCACTACTTTGTCTGTTGAGTGAAAAATACAAACCTGTATACCACAATACCCTAACTTCCTCTACTTATACAGGGTGTCCCGTAATGAGTGGATAATACTGCAACTGGTGATAGCAGGCCTTATGACTGCTCAGAAAAAAAATATAAAAAAAATATTTTTCTTGTGGTCTCCATGGTATAATTTTGTTTCGAAAAATGTTAACAAATTCAGGGTCTCTTAAAATATCTAAGTACAACGGCCACCCATAAAGGATTCTTATTATTTTTGTATTTTTATAATATTTCTGAATAACCGTTCTAAATGATGGGTAGTAAATTTTAACATCAGCTGATGCAATTTTTGTGTTATCATTTTTTTAAATTATTTTTTTATTCAAAAATAATTCAATATTTTTTTCCCCAAAGTTTGAAAAATAATAAAGGGAAAAAAATGTATGAGAACATAAGTGGCAAATTTGATAAAAATTGGCCTGTTTAATGTACTTTCCAAAATGGTATAACACATGTTTGTGTCTACAACCATAACCAATAAAATTGGCATTTAATCTTCTAATGTAGTTTTTTTTAACATTTTGTCAGATGAAATTAAGTCTCAAAGCTATATAAGTAAACACTACGACGACGAATGAATAACTCATATTGTTTTTTTAATTTTTATTGCATTTAAAAATAACCGTTCTTAAATAAAGGCTGTAATATTTAACACTAGTTGCTGGATTTTTTTTTTAATAATGTTTTTTTTTTCATAAATTTTTTAATAAAAAATGATTAAATATTTATTTTCATCAAAGTTTGTAAGTTAATAAAAAAGACAAAAAACTGAAAACTTTCGTGGAAAATAATGTTAAAAAAATTTCTTTTGAATCTACTTTCCAAAATGGTAAATCACGGGTTGGCTACGAAATCTCGCAAATCAAAATCTCGAATTCGAAATCTCGCATAACGAAATCTCGCAATTACAAAATCTCGCTTTTCATAATCCCGCAATTACAAAATCCCGCTTTTCAAAATCTCGTAATAACGAAATCCCGCAAACTAAAATCTCGCATATCAAAATCTCGCAAAATTGAATTGACTTGCAACAAATAAATTTTTTTAATCAAAATCTCGCAAATTAAAATCTCGCGCGAGATTTAAATTTGCGAGATTTTGATTAAAAAAATGTATTTGTTGCAATGCAATTCAATTTTTCGAGATATCCTACCTACTGCAAAATATATAATCCAGTGTCTGGGACCACACTGTTATTTATTAATTTGAACTTTTGATTTTCAATATTATTGCTTTCAAAAGAACAAGAAGGAGAGAGAACATAGAGATGGTACATCCAGTTGTAAAGTGTCATGTGCAAATCGCATTACTCGTATTGGGCCTTGAACAAGAAAATACTTTTAGTTCCATTATGAACGCGTAAATGACTATAGAGGTTATTAACAGTAATAAAGGATGTACACATTTTTTTTATTGACAGGTACAGTTATTAGTTGGAAGGAAAATTATCCAAAGTGCTCTTGGGTAGGTATACTCTCAAAAAAAAAAAAAAAAAAATCTAAAAGTCGTGTGTGATTCGTTGCTGTGAAATTTGAAGTTGCGAGATTTTGATTTGCGAGATTTTAAATTGCGAGATTTTGGTTGAAATTTGCGAGATTTTTAGGTTCAAACTGTAAATGCGAGATTGTGAAAAGCGAGTTTTTGTAATTGCGAGATTATGAAAAACAAGATTTTGCGAGATTTCGTTATTCCAGATTTTTTAAAAATGCGAGATTTCGTTATTCGAGATTTTGGTTTGCGGGATATCGTAGCGCTCCCGTAAATCACAAGCTTCTATCTACAGCAATAACACATTAAATTGGCTTTTAATCTACTAGAGAAGATTTTTAACACTTTCTCAAATCAAAATTGACTTGGCATTAAAATGCATAAAAAAGTATTATTTGCAAATATTGTCTCTTAAAAGGGATGGATATTTCAATATCCATAATTTAAATAGCTGGCAACTGGAAAATCCAAATTTAATGCGCGAGGACAGATCGCAGTAACAATTCAAAATCAATTACTGGGCAGGTATCCTGAATGGAAAAATTATAGGCCCTTTTGAATTACCAGGCAACTTAGATGGTGAAGCCTATCTTAATTTCTTGCAAACTAATTTGCCAACTCTATTGCAAGAAGTGCCCGAGGAGCTAAGGAATTCAATGTGGCTTCAAAACGATGGATGTACTGCTCATTATGCTGTAAATGTAAGGAGGTACTTGAATCGAACGTATCCCAACAGGTGGATAGGCCGTCTGGGCCCAATTTTGTGGCCAACGCCAGACCTAAATCCTTTTGACTTTTTCTACAGGGGGTGCCTGAAAGAAATGGTTTATACTAAACCAATTACATCCATAACGGAACTGCGTCGTCGTGTTCAAGACGCTGTGATGAAAATAAATGAGCGCCAATATGCTCGTTTTATTGAGAGGTCCTTCATTAGAAGATGCAGAGCCTGTATCACAGTGAATGGGGGACAGTTTGAACACTACTTGATATAAATTTATTTAAAAATACAAATAAATCATAATTTTAATACTGTTGTTTTTATTTATCGCATTTCCCATACCTAAATCAAAACCTTTTTGAAAGTGCATACTATTATTTTAGTTAGTGAATTTAGCAGACATAACAGGTGCACTGTATATCTATTGACTTTTCCTTACAACTCAATTTTTGTTGTCATCAAACTTTGATGAAAATAAATATTTAATAATTTTTTTATTAAAAAATTAATTACAAAAATTATTAAAAAAAAAATCCAGCAACTAGTGTTAAATATTACTGCCTTTATTTAAGAACAGTTATTTTTAAATTCAATAAAAATTAAAAAAACAATACGAGTTATTCATTCGTCGTCGTAGTGTTTACATAGCTTTGAGACTTAATTTCATCTGACAAAATGTTAAAAAACTACTTTAGAAGATTAAATGCCAATTTTATTGGTTATGGTTGTAGACACAAACATGTGTTATACCATTTTGGAAAGTACATTAAACAGGCCAATTTTTATCAAATTTGCCACTTATGTTCTCATACATTTTTTTCCCTTTATTATATTTCAAACTTTGGTGAAAAAAAATATTGAATTATTTTTGAATAACAAAATAATTTAAAAAAATGATAACACAAAAAATGCATCAGCTGGTGTTAAAATTTTCTACCCATCATTCAGAACGGTTATTCAAGAATATTATAAAAATACAAAAATAATAAAAATCCTTTATGGGTGGCCGTTGTAATTAGATATTTTAGGAGACCCTGAATTTTTTAACATTTTTCGAAAATAAATTATACCAAGGAGACCACAAGAAAAATATTTTTTTATATTTTTTTTCTGAGCAGTCATAAGGCCTGCTATCACCAGTTGCAGTATTATCCACTCATTACGGGACACCCTGTATAATATGTAATTTTTACTATTATTATTTTAAACAAAATTCTCATCAAACTATTTTAATTCCTTTAAAAGTTTTACTAAACATCAAAGAAAACAAAAAGCTATTTTGATTAAGTGGATCAATGGAAGATTGAATTGATATTTTAAATACATAAATTGATTATAATTTTGTAATTTTATTTTGTCAGAACGAAATATGGAGATTCGAGATTTGTTTGCTCTCAATCATAACATAGATTGAAAAATCTTCTATTATAGCTTTGTATATGAAAAATTTTCATATACAAATATTATAGGTACCTATAAAATAAAATCTTTTATAACATCTACCGTTTCACCTTAATTAGTTTTTTTTTTTTCATTTGCACAAAATGAAAATTTTGGATATGACGAGTTTTGGTTCTCAACTACCCACTCAATTGAAAAAACTAACCCACATACCTACCTACCTATATTCCAGTGACGGTGCGTCAATAAGACGTTTTAGACAGTGTCTACTCTAACGTAAAGCGAGAAAAGCCTAGACTCGTTACAATAAAGAAAACGTTGTTTACATTCATTGCATTAAGTCCCTAACATCCATAAACTTATCTCAAATTGTCAACACCTATGTATAATTTAACTAACATAAGTCCATAACATTCATCCCTTACTATTCACACACTCATATTTTACACACCTACTTTTATTTCATTAAATAATTTGAACTCTACCAACAACCACAAAGCACAAAAATCTCAATACTCAAACAAAATACACAATATCACTATCGCATCGCTATGGCTCGCACTCGCACTCTGCCTGCAGTCTGCACTTTGCTACGTGCTTCGGGAAAACCCGAATGAAAACGAAGACAGAGTCTTTCCTTCCACTTAAATTATATGAATATAAAATCAGCGTGTTATGTTGCTCAGGTATAATTTCTTTATGGATCAAGTAGACAGAATCAAATCTGTCTAATTGCTGATTTTGCTTTGAATTTTGTAGTAAATTTGAAACATTTTCGTTGAGTGTTGAGTAAGGAGAACAAATTCTTCATTTTTTATTTTTGGAGTTGAATAAAGAGGAGGAATATTTTTTTTTCTCATTTTTTTTTTCGTTGATCATTCGTTCACCGTCCAGTGGCCAGTCTGGCCAGTAGGTCAATCCTAAAAAGTGCAATAGGAAGGAAGGCTGGAATCTTTCGCAGAACTACACTACTGACGAACAAAATTAAGGGAACAGTAATTTGTTTTGAAGAGCTGTATCACTGTGAAGAGTTTTCGTATTGAGTTTAAACAAAAAGCATTCTGAAGCTTTATGTTTCTTCTTGTTTTGAAATAGTTTTACAAATAGATACATATTTATTTTAAGGATCCATTATTGCGATATTGCGAAACTGTAAGAAATGGTACGAGAATCAAATGTACAATTATCTTCTATGTTTTATGGGTTTCTTATATATATATTTTTAATCAATACATTTTCTATTCAGCTTTAATTTAGACCTATAATTTTTGTTTGCTTGAGATTGGTGTATATAGCTTT
The DNA here is from genome assembly GCA_963921185.1 of Dasysyrphus tricinctus. Classification (NCBI taxonomy): domain Eukaryota; kingdom Metazoa; phylum Arthropoda; class Insecta; order Diptera; family Syrphidae; genus Dasysyrphus; species Dasysyrphus tricinctus. Next base: position 64,960,954 of record OY992532.1, on the reverse strand, counting down.
TAGTCAATAATATGAGAATGACACATAAAATTCAAGGACAGCTTTGAAGACTTGAATAGGTTTTCAACATGATGTTTCTAAAACTTCGTGAGGACTACTTGTGTTGGCAAAAAAATACAAACATTTGATAAATATAAAATATCCCTATCTGTGTACAATTTTTTGTAATATGTATTTTTGTATTAAATAGGTATTTATTTTTGCTTAAAAACTGTTTGTTATTGGTAACCGTGATTTTTATACAAGTTTGTGAAGTTTAAACGTTTGATTCCAAAAAGAAATACGCTGCATTTTGGAATACGTTCACAGTTTTTATTTTTGACTGGATACAATTTAAAATAATAAATTTATAACTGTCTACCCAGTTCGTTCGAGTGCCGCACGTCACTGCTATATTCCAATGTATAACAACATCTTCCTCTTGCACCATAGAAACCCAAATATATTGAAGACAATACGCCTACAGCTGTGAAAAAGAAATACACCTTCACATGTATGCCTACCCCTTTCCCTTGCACCATAAAAACCCCATAAGCCAAAAAGAATATCCGAAATTGTTCTTTTTGTGTCTTTCAGCTTTATCTGCATAGTAAAAAAAATGTAAACAAAACCGATAACCAAAACAAAATTGAATATTTTCTCCAAAATGCCTTCTACCTGATTCACTCTAACTCTCATAAATTCAGTATACGTCTTTCCCGTGCTTATACTATTCTTCACGTCCACACTTCCACTTATTCCACAATTCTCCACGTCAAGGTACCCCTTGGAGACTTGAGATGTCGCCCTCTTCGAGTGCCACCATGATAGTACTATGGTTTTCATATACAAAGGTAATGACTAATGAGAACCAAAACTGGCTTATACAGGGTGTCCACCGGGAAGGTATACTACTTTGTTTGTTTATAATTTTTGAATAAAGGAAAATTTTAATCAGTAATCATTAAATGCCAAATTTCTGTCATGATTTGGAATGGTTTCGATACTACTCTACTTAAGATATTTGATATTAAACTTCATGAACTTAAAACTTGGCATATATTTTAGATCTCATTACTTTTATTGGCTGACTTTTTACGCACAGGTTTCTTATACACATAAGAACTTGGCTCCTTTTTTAACATTTATGTTTTTGTTGTGATCACCATTTCTTGAAATAACTTGTTGAGGAAAGAGGTAGTAATTACATTGTAATCCTGGCTGTATACGATGTGGCACCGTCTTGTTGATACCACATTTGAGTGTCAATGGCTAGCGAATAGACGTGCTTTACGTCGGGCAATCGTGTTTAAGTTTTATACTCGCTGTGAAATTCCTATAAACACTAAAACACCTTCAAAATACAATTTAAAGTCGGTGCACTTGTATCCAACCAATTATTTTCTTATTTTATTGTATTGCGCCTTATAAAAATAAAATAATTTTTTATTGTTTGCCAGTGAAAATCGAGAAAAAAGTCACTAAAAAAAAAAATTAATTCACCTCCTCCGTTAATTCCACCTTATGGACGAAAGTCTACTCAAACCATCTTACCTACCTCTTCTCGCCGTCATCGTTCGAAAAAAATATTCCCACCTACAAATACGATGGACAATACCGAGGACATGTGGATAAAAATGGATGAACGTCTCAAAGTCCAAAGTGAGGTTATTATTAATTTGCTGTCAAAAAAAATAAGCAAAACGGAAGAAAGTTTAACAAAAAAACTTGATCGGCACATCGCGGATTTAAAAAATGATGTTGATAATATCCAAAAAAGAATAACTCTAATTGAAACTGAACAATCAAAACAAATCAATTTTAACACTGGGCAACAAAATGATATAATTCACATTAATTCCGCACTTTCCGATTTAAACTCAAAAGTTATAAATAATAGTGTTGAGATAGGTTTGCTTAACAGAAAACTGGAGATTTGTGAAAATAAGGAGGTGGCAAGTGACGCGGTTCTGAGTGGTGTACCCTTCACTGAAAACGAAAATTTAAACTCTGTTTATCAACGCTTAATTACTTCACTTGGATTTGCAACTGAACTGCCTGTTATTTGTAAAATATTCCGCACGCGCCCAAGTAACAAAAATTCCCCTGACTCTTCAATAATAATTAAATTCAGATCACCGTCAGATAAAAACAATGTTCTCAAATCGATTGCCATGTTTTGTAAGCAAAATAAGAGACAGCTCTCTCTACGAGATATTGGTATAAACTCTGACGTCACTATTTTCTTACGAGAATCACTGACTAAAAAGAAACGTATTTTGCTGCAAGCTGCGCTTAGTTTAAAGAAAAACAAACAATAATTATCATCTGTATTCACGCTAAGAGGACTTGTCTATGTCAAACGACTTGCTGAAGATGAAGCAGTTTTAGTAGATGAAATTGGTGACTTGGACAGGATTGCCACGACTGTTGTACGAAGTCAAGATTAAAGAACATCAAATACATTCATATTTAAACATTCATATCATACATTAATTCATTTTCTTTTTCTTTCATTTTGTCTTTCTCTTTTGATAATCTAAATTTTGATTTGATAATTATAATATTTCTTGTAATAATTAAACATTTTGTGTCATTAAAATTATTAATAATTTTTTTTTTTTTTTGTAATAATTGGAAAACGATATTTTTTTTTTTTCTTTTCAAATTTATTTAAACTTCAGTTCAAAGCATTCTTCATTATTCGGTTCAATTAAAGTTAAGTATGGCTGATTATTCAGTTTTTCGTTTGGGTGTGGATGGCGGTTATACTCGGCCGATGTTGAAGGTGTTTGGTAATGTTCGTGAGGGCTTTCAGATTTGCCATATTAATGCTCAAAGTCTGCTTCCTAAGTTAGATGAGTTTAAATTTCTGTTTGAGGGTTCAAAAGCAGACGTTATATGTGTTTCTGAAAGTTGGTTTCAAGTTAGCTTTCACAACAGTATTTATGATTTAAAGGGCTATAGATTATTTCGTGCTGATAGGCAAGGTCGAGGTGGAGGTGTGGCAATGTATGTCAAAGAAGGATTGATCTGCAAGGAAGTTTGTAAATCTAGAATTGATAGTGATATAGAATACATTTTTGTAGAATTTGTAAGTGGTGATACCAAGATTCTTCTGGGAACCGTCTATAGACCAAACAGATATGTGAGTTTATCTTCTTTTTTCGCGTTAATGGAGGAAATAGCTATTACGTCCACAAATTTAATAATTTGTGGAGACATTAATTGTAATCTATTGGCTGAAAATCCTCTTATGAGCAATATGAGAACATTTAATCTTTTACCTGTCAATTCTTCTGTACCAACTCATTTTTGTAATGAATCTAGAAAGTTTACCTCTGATTGTGACTTAGATCCGAATGAATTGAACCAAAGTTTTGTTAAACTGCCTGAGAGTTTTTCATCTGCTGAGTTTCCACAACCGGAACAACCTATTAATTCTACCAATGATAATACATTCGAGTTTTATCGCGTTGAGAGTACAGAAGTTGTAGAGTGTTTCATGTCAGTTAAGTCAAGAGCTGTGGGCCTTGATGGCATCCACCCAACCTTTATAATGATTATTTTACCACTAATTCTGCCCTTCATTACGCACTTATTCAATACTGTTTTAACAACGGGGATATTTCCTATGATGTGGAAGAGGGCAAAAGTGATTCCCGTTCCTAAAGGTGCTAGCAGGAAAGAATTTAGACCAATATCTATATTACCATTTTTTTCGAAAGTTTTGGAAAGGATTATGCAAAAGCAGATTAATTCCCACATTACCAGACATAATTTTCTGATTCCGAACCAGTCAGGGTTTCGCGGTAAACATAGCTGTATGACTGCTCTTATAAATGTTATAGAAGATGTAAGGAAAGCACTTGATGCAGATAGTGTGTCATTTTTTATTCTTTTAGATTTCTCTAAAGCATTTGACACTATAAGCCATTCAATTCTTTTAAACAAACTTCTTAGACATTATAAATTCTCTTCTTCTGCTATCTCACTACTTCGTTCGTACTTGAATGACAGAAAACAGACTGTGTTTCTTAATAATAAATATTCTGATCTGGTTTCTCTACTGCGAGGTGTTCCACAAGGATCTATCCTTGGTCCATTGTTGTTTGCACTTTACATCAATGATATTCCGTCTTCTCTGGATCATTGCTGTGGACACTTGTATGCGGATGACTTGCAGTTGGTAAAAAGTTGTGCTCTAGGACTCATTGATAATTGTGTTTACTGCATGAACTCGGACCTACAGCGTCTTTCAATCTGGTGTAAAAATAACGAATTATGTATTAATCCATCCAAGTCTAAGTGCATAGTTATTTCCAGAACTGTCCTCGACTTGTCTTATTTCCCCACTTTAATGCTAAACAATATCCCTATAGATTATGTTGACAATGTAAAGAACCTTGGTGTTATTATTCAATAGAACTTTGACTTGGAACGACCATATAAATCTGATGATTGGGAAGGTTTACGGTATACTTAGAATGTTATGGGCCTCTCATCATTTTACTCCTTTGAATACCCGAAAAATGGTGGCTAAATCACTTGTAGTACCTATTTTGACATATGGATGTGAAATTTATAATAATTGTGATTCGGTCAGTCGTAGAAAGTTAAATGTAGCTTTTAATAATATTAACAGATATGTATATGGTTTAAGGAGATATGATCATATATCTCGATTCTCTTTCAGTCTCTATGATATGAAATTTGATGATTTGCTTGATAATCGCACACTTATTCTTTTGTTTAATGTTATTCAAACTCGTTCACCACCATATCTTTATGAAAGAATACAGTTTGGAATATCCAATAGATCCAACATTATAAATACTTTACGACACACTTGCCTTACTTCAACACGACAGTTTTTTATCTACGCCATTCACCTCTGGAATTCGCTTCCACGTTACATTCGAAGAATGAATAATGTTTTCTTGTTTAAAAAAGAACTTAAGCAACGAACTTTAAATTAACTTCTTTCAAATTCGTTTTCTAATTAGTAGTTAACTTTTCACTTAACAATATTTCTTTCTATAAGATAATGAATCAATTTATTACATTATTTGAATTATTGAAATAGTTACATTTATAATGATTAATTTAACTTTCTTTTTGAATTATCTTTATCTTGATTTTTAATATTTTCCTTATAGACTAGCCTTAAGAAAATACATTAATTATATCGCCTATGAAGCTTCCACTATTTTATAAGATATTGTATCTTAAAGTGTAAAGCATGATCAATTGAGTAAATAAATAAAATAAAATAAAACATGTAAATCAAGCCCAAAACATGCAATTGTGGCATTAAAAAGTTTTCAATCGCTCCCCATTTACAGTTACCGTTACGCCGAAGTAAGGTCCAATGACCAAATTGCACACCAGGCTGTAACTTTTAATGGATGCAAAGGTGACTGATGAATAATTTGAGGGTTTTCCATTGTCCAGAATCGACTATTCTGTTTATTCACATATCCATTTAAATGAAAATGTGCCTCGTCACTCATTTCACGTAACATTCTCATCGTCACAGTAATCGATGATTGATTTTGATAAAATGTTTTAACGATTAAAACACTTTGGTTTATCGAATATTTTTCCATAATAAATTTGCAACGTGTCTACTTCACGACTGGTAAATATGAACTGTAAAGACTAGTGTTTACCAAAATGGCGGTAAAACAAAGAAGTAAGTAGTATACCTTCCCGGCGGACACCCTGTATGTACTGTACAAGTGTATATATCTCAAGTTCTATAAATCAGATCGTCAAAATTAAAGTCTATGGACTTAGGGAAAATGATAGTGGATAATTTCCTATTTTTTTAATTTGATGTGGTTGCAACCCTGTCACAAAAATTAGAAACAACTATTTTGAACCCCCGTCCCCGGGCGCAAGGAGTTAGGGGCGGCAAAAATGGGAAAATCATCTTCGTTGTACATGTAGTTGGAAATATACACAAGTTTAATTTTTGTTTAATAAATAATTCAATCAATTTTTATTAAATTGAAATCAATATCAAGGGGCGCAAAATCATCATCGTTGTTTATAGTTCAGTAACTATATACATAAGTCCTTGCGTCAGGTCCGGTGGTTCTGATTTTTTGCTGAGTTGTTTATGATGTTGGCCTAGTAATAAATTCGATTTTTCGACCTCGAGCGCCGAACGCAACATTGGTAAAAATCCAAAAAACCGCGAATTTTTCGCGGTTTTTTCACTTATTGGCCATTTTAACCATTACGCCTTTGTTTCCGAATAAAACATTGCTCTACGATTTCATCCTTACTAAATTTGCTTCAATTTGAGTCCAAAGCCGGTTCTGTAGACATAACAGTTTCCAAGGGACGGCTTTTCAAAATATGGCAATACAAAATTTAAAGCAACAAGTAGTATATAAAACAGTATAATAACAAAAACGTGGTCTTTGACATATGCTGCATCAAAGCAATAGAGCGTGTAGATTGGGCAAAAAGAAGGAAACAATAGGCCTGGATGGGGGGTATATATCCCCCCGTTTAGGCGGGAGGGGTAATTTTAAGAAAATCTGACTTAAAATAGAAAAATAACTTTAAAAAACAATGGTAATATCTGGACGAAAATCCATTGCTCATCTTAAAGCCAGAAATCCATTCTTTAATTTTATTTTCAAATAAAGCTTTTTTAGCTGATAGTTTTTGAAAAATTTACTTTCAAACTCAAAATTTTGAGAAAAAGACGATTTTTTTTGTTAATCTATTTTTTTTATGTTATGGTATTAAGTACTATTTTTGTTTTTGATTTTCAATGCACTTATTAATTTTTAGTTAAAAACTGAAAACCAAAAGCTAAACTGACTTCTAGTTTTTGAGAAAACTGAAATTAACATGATCAACTTCACTGTTTTCAGTCTAGTATCCTTTTTCTTCGGGGTGGGAGGGCTCTGCCTCAATCCGGTAGTTCTGATTTTTAGATGAGTTGTTTATGATGTTGGCCTTACCAATAATCCAAGTTTTCGACTCATCCGATCTTCATGATTAAGATCTTAAAATAAAGCCAACATGACACGCTACACAGTATAAACAAATCATTGAAAAGGGGCAAACGATTTCACACAAGGGGTAAATAAGCCCCCCTACAATTCGATTTCCAGCATTCTAAATTCAAAAGTTGATGAAAAATTTCACAATTTGAATTGATTTTTAGCTCAAATTGAAGCCCATTTAATTCTTTTGAAATGGTAGAGCAAAGTTACAATTGCAAACCCGGCCTTAAAGGTTAAAATAGCCATACAAAAACTTGGGTTGTTGGTAAGGCCAACATCATAAACAACTCATCTAAAAATCAGAACTACCGGATCTGAGGCAAAGCCCTCCCACCCCGAAGAAAAAGGATACTAGACTGAAAACAGTGAAGTTGATCATGTTAATTTCAGTTTTCTCAAAAACTAGAAGTCATTCTAGCATTTGGTTTTCAGTTTTTAACTAAAAATTAATAAGTGCATTAAAAATCAAATACAAAAATAGTACTTAATACCATAAAATAAAAAAAAATAGATTAACAAATAAAATCGTCTTTTTCTCAAAATTTTGAGTTTGAAAGTAAATTTTTCAAAAACTATCAGCTAAAAAAACTTTATTTGAAAATAAAATTAAAGAATGGATTTCTGGCTTTAAGATGAGCAATGGATTTTTGACCAGATATTACCATTGTTTTTTTAAAGTTATTTTTCTATTTTAACTCAGCTTTTCTTAAAATTACCCCTCCCGCCTAAACGGGGGGATATATACCCCCCATCCAGGCCTATTGTTTCCTTCTTTTTGCCCAATCTACACGCTCTATTGCTTTGATGCAGCATATGTCAAAGACCACGTTTTTGTTATTATACTGTTTTATATACTACTTGTTGCTTTAAATTTTGTATTGCCATATTTTGAAAAGCCGTCCCTTGGAAACTGTTATGTCTACAGAACCGGCTTTGGACTCAAATTGAAGCAAATTTAGTAAGGATGAAATCGTAGAGCAATGTTTTATTCGGAAACAAAGGCGTAATGGTTAAAATGGTCAATAAGTGAAAAAACCGCGAAAAATTCGCGGTTTTTTGGATTTTTACCAATGTTGCGTTCGGCACTCGAGGTCGAAAAATCGAATTTATTACTAGGCCAACAACATAAACAACTCAGCAAAAAAGTATTATTTTTTTAAGTTAAAATTTTTATATCATTTAAAGGTATAAGAATGTTCAATTTTTCATTGTGTTAAAATATATAAAATGTACGACTAGGTCGCACGTACTTGCTCTTATGTCCAAGACACTGTGGGCTTAAGAAAATTTTATATAAAAACATGGAAATTATGAGAGAAAAATGTAGAGAAGCATGAAATACGACATTTAAATTGGATAAAACAACTCTTTTGACAGTTTGATGTGGAAAAAAAGAATGCCATCTTAATTCTTGATTGAATATGATTGTATGGGAAAAAAAATTTAAAATCGTTGGAGGGGTTTTTAAAAAAATTAATTTTTTATATATAAAATTCTTAAAATATTTTTAAGAACAAATTTTGGTATGCAAATCTAAAGTATATATTTATGTGTATATAGAAACAAAATTTGAAAAAAAAATTGTCAACCCGTTTTTGAGGTAACGAATTTTCAAAAAAAAAATTTGAAACTTTTTTTAAAAATCCAAAAACTTTTATTGAAAATTTTGACATGCAATATTATTTGATCTTATCTGAATTTTGTACATAAAAAATTTATCTAAATTTGTCTGGCCGATAACGAGAAAATTCAAAATAAAAAAAAACGTTCTATGACAAGTACTATTAATAGTTGCTAAGTGTTAAATTTTATAATTTTTGGTAGTAGATCGTACTAATTTTAGTATATGAAAAAAGTTTAATCAAAATCAAAGGAGTCGTTTTCAAGCAAAAAAATATTTTCCTTTGCGGTTTTTTAACTTTTGTATGGAAGGTACATTTATTTTTTCATAAATGTAAAATTTTTTCTAAAAATATTTTATAGAGTACTAAAAAGTCTTAACTACCGAGTTTCAAACAAATCGATCATTTCGTTTTCAAAATATTTGATTTTCCAAACAAAATTTTGAAACATTTTTTAAAAATCCAAAAAATATATTTTCAAAAATTTTGTTACAGAAAACTATTTATATTTTTTGGAAGCTTCTGTGTAAAAAAAATTATTGAAATCGGTCGTACCGTTTTGAAGAAAATCAAAAATCAAAAAAATGGTTCTTTGGGAGGTACCACTGATAACCATTTCTGAAAAATGGTTTTCCACCAAAAGAAAGCCTTTACTAAAATACATTTATTAATTTTTTTTTAAGAAAAGTTGTCGAGCCGTTTTTGAGAAAAATACGATTATGTAAAATTGCAAAAAAAAATTGTAAAGCAGGTACCGTTATTTTTGATCTTAAAAAAAAAATGAAAAAAACGTGTGGGCATAATCACCAAAAACCACTATCTACCAAGTTTGAAGAAAATCGATGGAGCCGTTTAGGCTGTAGACGAAGAGACAGACAGACAGACAGAATTGTGCCACCCACTTTTTTGGTGTTCTCTATCATCGTAATATCATGTTTGATTGTTATCTGCAAAATTTTTTTTGCACGAATCCAAAACTTGCCTTATAGTACCTATAATCGCAAGTAAAAATCCATGGCTGCCCGATTACTGACACATATTGACCTTTTATAACGATTGAGTGACCTTCCAGATGACCCCTGCACTTTTTTTTTTTCCACAAATGAGGTGCCAAAATCATGAGTGACCTTGCGTGACCTTGAAAAACTTTAACCATTGATTTTTTTGTTTCCAACGACTGACAAATTAGACAGCATACTTTTTTTTGAGAATATCCCACGCATGGGCGCTGCCGTAAATGACTTAATGGCTGAACACTGAACAGAATAGTGCTGCAACTGGAGCTGCAGCTGCAACTGGAATAGCTGTCCAAAAGTGTCGTGCGAGATTTTTTTACGCGCTCACAATACAGCTGTACAGCTTACTGACATTTTAGTATCGAAAATAAAAACGAAAACAAAAATAAAAATTAATAATGATTAAAAATAAGTTAAAATTGCTTTACGGCTTTTTGATTGATTGAAAAGAGTTTAAAAATCACTTTAACCCACATGTAACGCTTCGTTTTGCTCTCAATTTTGAAACGTGAAAAAAGCTGCAAGCAAAAGTTAAAAGTTGGCCAACTTGTCCAGCTGCGTCTGCAGCTCCGTCTGCGCTGCGCCGTGTTCTGTTCGCATCATTGAATTTATGTGTATGCAAAATTTTGACAGCTATTCCAGTTGCAACTCCAGTTGCAGCTCCGTCTCCATTCTGTTCAGCCAGTTAATCGATATTCTTAGACGACGTTCAATGTGAAAGTGCAACAAGTTCAACATGAATCATAAGCTGAATCGTGTCGTCTAACAAGATGAGAGCCTTGTTATAAATTCACTAAAAAATTTAGCTAAATAAACACTTGAAGCCAAAAAAATAAACTCCCTTTGTAAAAGACAAATACAAATACAACTAGAATATTCCTTCATTCTTTTGGCAGTGATTTGCTGCAGCTACTTCTCGTAAGTCATAACTACCTTATAAACCAAAACTAAATTGTTTACATTAAGCTTAGGTATATAAAGTAGGTACCTTTATTTCCATAACAAAATGGTAAGTGTGCTCGGTGGAATATTAATAATGATTTCCTTCGTCGAATGGATAAGACCATTTCCTTATTTTGTTCCCCTTAGCTGAACATTACCATGAAATAAGAACATAAGAGGCGATATTTCCCAACAATACTTCCGAGTCCCAACTATACGACGACGAGGGCGACCAAAACGGACGACAATGACGATGACTTCTACGATTTACAACGCTCACAGAACACATTTTTTCTTCTCTAGTGTGCCGCCGCTGGCGTTCGACGTCTTTGGATTTCAATTTTTAGTTTTGTTGTTGAACTTTTATATTCATAGGTTTGTCCTGCCAAGTTGAATGCAATTTTTTGCATCAATTGTTTTTGATTTAAAATTTATCATATAATTTTTTTGTTTTTTTTTTATTTCTCTGTCTTTGTTTCTTGCAATATGCTTCTCAGACTTTAGGACATGTTTTTCTTTTCTATACGGGGAAGGTTAGCTTTATTTTAGTTTGCTAACGACAATAAGCTGTTTCAGAAATTAAGCTTAGAAAGTCTTGGCTTATACATAAGTAGGTGTTTCTTTTATTTTTTAACCTTTGTCTATTTTATTACAATCTGTATCAGCGCAGTGGGAGCGTTAGGAGAAAAGGGATGGATTCAAGAGGAGATACCGATTAGGGCTGTTAGTTAAGAACGATTCGATTTATTTGAGCCAATCATGGAAAAGTATTGATGATTGAAATTACAAATTTTCATTTCAATACGATCTCAATCTCATGTCATTTCGATGAATCTCGATTTTCACTTACTAGCCAACAATTATTAAGTAAAATTTTCAATTTTCTAACAGCCATATCTCAAAAGCGTGATGTGAAAGTGATGGAATATTTCTGATTCATATTCAAGTTGAAAACACCTAAAACCATTGGAAAAGTATATTTTGGTTTTTGTACAAGAAATTTGTGGAACAGTGTTATTTTATTAGAAATCAATGCTAATCTACGTTAAAAAGTACATTTATTTTATTTTTTTCTTAAAAAGGAAAAATGACGGGAAGTCCGTGGAAGGGGTAGTATTTTAAACTTGAATTTATTCCTTTGGAACAATAAAAGATACAGTCTGCTACAGATTTTTGAAAGATGTCAAAACACGTAGTTGCTACAACTCAAGAACGATAACGAAAACTCCTTCACTGTCAAATAATATGCTCTATATCCTTTCGGCCACATAAAAGCAAGAATTTTCAACGCATTCATGCACTTTATTCTTGTCCGATTATAGGATTAAAAAAAAAAGAAAAATATTCAATATCCTGTGAAAAAAAAATCGAGACTTTCACAAACAACAAAAAAAGAACTTTGAGTTTATCCTATATCCTTTGAGATAAGAGTTTTGAAAGCGAATACTTACTGAGGGCATTCCAAATGCACACATATACACGTCCAGATTTTTTGAAATCCCCTATTTTCGCCTACCTCAAAACTTATTCGATACAATGGATTCAACCATGCATAAGTTCAATTTAAATAAATATCACAATCAACTGACGCGACCACAACAATACCACAGGACCAGTTCTATTTGCTATCATTCTATAAACCCCTCCATTCCTTTTATGTAGGTATATATGCAACGGGAATCGGGATGCGATTTTGTGTGCAGTTTATTTTTTGTACCAGAATGACTATACAAATATTTTTGTGGGGGTTTCAAATATACGAACATGACCAATTTTTTGAATTCACTCAAAATATTATTTTGTTTTGGGATATATCAGGGAATAACGGTTAGAAAAGGATATAGCATTGATTTCAACCGATTGCATATTCGGATAGAAAAAAAAAAAAATAAAATAAAGCCAAAGCAGGGCAGTGGCTGGAAAAATCGTGAATCGATGCTTTTGTTTTGAACATTTTCTTATCAGATAAATTGATTCAATAGAATATTGAAAATTTGTACGATTAATATTTTGATATTTTTTATTTGTTGTTGTTGTTGCTTGTTTCAATTAATGCTACCACTTCTGCGAATGGCGGCTGGATGGAGGTCAGAGATACGTGAATTTTGTTCACTTCGTATGGATGTTGGTATAAATGCACATTGACTATTTGTTTTGTCAACCATTTGCAGCACACTGAACCGAATACCGTTCTGGATGAGCTCAATTTATATAATAGCAAAATATTATGTTCCTGAAAACGAACACACTTTTGGTCAGACCTGCGTCATAAATTTTTATTTCAGGTATAGGTAGTGCTTATTTGGTGGGAAGAGAAATTGTGATGTCCTATAAGTTTGACATTTTTTCTCACAAAAGAAACATAAGAAACAAGCTACTGAATTGACAAAATTATGTGGACGTAGGTAGGTACCTAAGATACGAATCATGTTTTATTCGTAAATCAAGGCATTTTGGTCCCAAATTAATACAAAAACTGGTAATTTAACATTCAAAACGTAGCAATTTACAAAATTTGTTTCTTCGTGATTTGCAATAAAAATTCATGATTCAAGCTTGTACTTTTCATAGCAAAATACAACTTTTATGGCGTAATTTACTCTCCAAAGGAATAATATCTCAAACTGCATTTAAAAATATTGATTTGCGATAAATATTTAGTAATTTACATCATACACAATCACTGATTTACGTTTTTTCTGTAGCAAATTTGCAACTCCATGAGAATAGTCGCAAATCACCAACAAAAAATCCAAAATCACGACTTTCTTGTCGCAATTTACTTCTCGAAGAGATAGAGCACCACAATATGGCAGGTATCTAATCATTAATGTGTGTCACCAATGATCCGTAATGCAAATTGGCGTAGTGGTTGCATGCTCACTCCGCGACTGGAAGGTTGCGAGTTCAAATCCAAGTAGAGTCAACGCAAAGTATTTATTTCAAAATAAAATAAATCAACTGTGCATATACCTGCAAAATGAAGGGCAAGATTGATCTTTCCAAGTAGCAATATCACGAAATAAAAGTGGTGATCACCAATCTTTTTTGCAAATTTACAAATTGAGGAATAATTGGATCAAATTGCGATTTGTTGTTCGCAATTTTTGTTTTCTCTCGATAGAAGAATTGATACTTAAAGAGTGTTGGTTTACGATTTTTGAGGCTCAATATCTTCATTTTCCTTAGTTTTGCAAATTGCAAACAAATAGTCGTAAATTAAGAAATCCCGAGCCAAGGTATAAATCGGGATTCATTTTTCGTAATTTGCAGCTCATTTTTCGTGATCTGATCCAAGAATTCTTTCCGTGTATCTCGGTATATATTAGTTTCACGCATAAAAATGATACAAGGATTATTATAAAGACAAAATACATTTTTTTTCCGGAATTTGTTAATTGAAGCATTTTTCAAAATTTGAATATGCATTTTTGAAATTATTTTAAGTATTCAAAAATAATTCTCCACAGTCGAAATGATAGTTATGGTGCTATAGTGATTTTTTATGTAAAGGCAGCAAAAATAATTGAAGCACTGAATGAATACTTCCCGGCATGATTTTAGAATTGAAAAATAAAAATCGTTAAAAAAAAAATACATATTTTCTCGACAACGTTCAATTATTTTTGCATTGGGGTTAGAAAATGATAAAATTTTGGAGCTAAAACCAATTTATTATTAATCTTTGATTTTGGTATTTTTCTGTTAACAGTTGTATTTATTAGATTTTCTTAGAACACGCTTGGGCAGCTGTCCAGCTAGTCAATGCCCAAATAGTTTAGACAACTTGTTATTTATAAACGCATTCTAACAATTGCCCAAATGTGACCTCATTTATTCAGTGACATGCCTGTATTTACTCATTTTTGAATGAATTAATGAATTTTAGTATGCTTTGGGACACGTTCAAGTAGTTTTTCATTCATTTCAAAACTAGAAAATAAGAAAACCAGAAATATTTTCATACCTTATTCATTAAACGTGTCTTCTTTGAAGTAAGATTTGGACAGCCAATTTCAGTGGATAAGTTAGCCAATCGGTGCTAAATGTTTATAAATAATATTTTGGAGTTGGACAGGTGTCTAAAGTTAGACATTGCTTGGAATGGGTTTATAAATACCACTATAAATGATTTAATGGTTAAGTAAGACGATTTGCTACAGGAATTGCATAAGATTGATCCACACAATGAAGACTCAAGACAGATTCATATCAATTTCATAAACAAACACTAAAATTGCTTTTATCTAATCTCCTTCTAAATTTTATCAGGCATTTAAAATTTTCCAGTCTCACCAATGTAGAAAAGGGATATTTAAGGGAAATTTTAATTTGACTGAGTTTGCTCACATCCCTGGATTAAAAAAAAAAGGTTGTTTCCCTCGCACATGCAAAGTCTATGAGAAAAAGTGAAAAAGCATTATAGATGAGGAACAATTATTCTGACAGCTAAATATCAGCTGTTGTTGACTGGAATGGCTTAGCAAAAAAGACTTTTAAAATTTAATGAGACAAAAACGAACGTTTAGTTTACAAGGGCATTTAAAATCTTCTTAAATATAAATGCATTTGGTGAAACCAAAAAAACATAATTTAAAGGCTGCTAAAATGCTTTTAAATAATTAAAAGCCTTTCGTGAAATCGGCCATGAGTATACTGCCCCTCACCCACTTGAGATTACGAAAGCAACCCAACACTATACAATCTTGAACTCCAAACCATGGAGCCAGTGAATCGGTAACGAGTTGAAACGCAGAGTGATTGAACTAAAATTAACGAGACCATAAGGCGACAGTATGTGTATTTATTGTTCGATTTTTTTAAATAAAAGTTTAAAATAAAAGTGAATGAAAGAAACTCCATCATCATCTTCATTAACAATAATAATTCGAGTTCTGTTCTTAATCACCGTTCGCCCTGGATCTACGAACTTCCTGAACCGGGGCAAAAAGTTGATTTTGACGGCCCTCCAGCTTTTGAGAAAATTAAAGAAAAAGGTAAGATTTTTTGTAATCTTGAGTAATATATCCGAATCTAGCTAAATTCAACTTTAACAAAATCATCCGTAGAACTAAAACACAAATTTCACTTCTAAATTCTTAGATTAGATTATTTTAAACCTAGCTTTAGGTGCTTCTAAGCATTTAGTGGTGGAATTTGTGTTTTATTTCTACGGATGTCTTTGTTAAAGTCGACTTTAGGCTAGATTCGGATCTATTACTCAGGACCTAAGACTTTTTAATATATTATCACCTATTCAGCAACTTTCAACCTTATTTGTTTGATTAAGGACTAGGCAATAGAAAATTCTAAACAAATTCAAATATTTATAGCCCCTTGAAAAGCAGAAGCAGAATCTCGAAGTTTGGAGATTTTAAGTTAAGTGTACAGAAAGAATAACAAAAACGACATAACTCTTACTGTTTTTATTCTTTTTTTAACTCTCTTTGAAAGATGATGAAAAAATTACAGTTTTTTGTTCTACGACTTTAAGCTCCTCACGTGAACTCTTTATGAAAATTTATCTTTAGTAAAGCTAAGTATACAGTTCCTTGACGAAAAAAAACTACATGTATTTCTAATGGGAGCGTTTTTTGCGAGAAAAAATTTGTTTAACGTTAAAATTTTTTTTATCGAACTATGAAGAAAATAAATTTTATATTCACCACGAATTTTTTTCGTACAAAACAATGTCACTGACATTCTTTTTCCGAAAAAAAATTGCGTTTGGCATTTGTGTTTGCTTTTTCATAGATCAGTCTCATTGGGATTTTTTTTGGAAACTGTAAACTGACGACGAATAAACAAAATTTTACACGACGGACATTTTTTCTTTGTAGAATATTTTTTTTTCACCTTGAAGAATTTTTTTACTCAAAAGAACTGTATACTTAGCTTTAAGCAAAATCGTTTTTCTGAAAAGCTCCAGATTTTGAGATAAGCCTGTCTACATGTCAATCTTTCCAGATTACTTAAGAGAAAGGTAAGCCCCATAGGAACTAAAAAGATACCAAAATTATAAGATGTTGCACACAAAAATCAGCAAGCAAAAATTATTCTCAGTGTAGGTCACTTGAAATTATTTATTTTATTTATATTTTTTTATAATTTTACAAAAGAGCTATTAAAGGCCGACTGAGAAATAGAGTTATAAATTGCCGCACCTTATTTCTTTCCATTTAAAATCATTAAGTTTTGTCCATTCTCAATTTAGTTTTTTGAATAAATTGCTTATGATGGCTCTACACACCCATTTCTATTGGCCCACGCAACTATGTCCACCACTCAATACGTACTCTTATTCAAACTTGATTGAAGGGGAACTTATAAAAACACACAAAAGGAAACTTAAAAATTGGATGCCTATTAGTTCTGTTTAAACCTCATTTTATCCTATTAACAGCTAAATTTTGAAAAAATCAAGCCAGTGGCCCTGGAAGACCATTATCTAAAAATGCACTCTTTTATCTTCACCCATTTCTTCCTATACGAGTAATTAGCGATGGCACACTCAGGAAGTATGCGAGTAGGAACATTTATAATTAATATTTGGACACAATTTTTCATTTTATTTTATTTTACATATCAAATTTAAAAAAAATATACATTACCACATTGAAATACCTATTAAGCAAATTACTAAAATCTAAATTGTCTCAAATTAACATGTATTTTCATTGGTAAGTAAATTGAAAATAAAATATCATTTGCAAGGAGAATCTTTTAACCTAATCAGATGCCCTCTGGTGGATTCAAGTTTCGTAACTACTGTGCCCATCTACTCGCGTATGAGAGCATGAGTAGATGCAAGGCTTTGTCGATCAACACGTCTGCACTTACTCAACACTGTTGAACAACGATGTTGATCTACACAATTCGACATAATGTGGACGCGGCTAAATGGATAGCAATCGACAAAGTTGTTCAACAAATTCCAGTTTATTAAAAATATTTGTAGGGTTTTGATTTCATGAACATAATTCCTATTGGCTTTGTGCGTCATTATAAATTTTCATGAGATGAAAAATGCAATATTTGTTTGGAATAAGTTTTTAGTGTTAATAATATTATTTTAACTTTATTGTTCACAAAAACAGTAAAAAAAAGTTGAGTACCCCCAGGATTCGAACCCTGAACTCTTCTGTTGGATCCTGACGCATCGATCAGAAAATTTCAATCCACACAAATTGTTGCTACTAAAGTTTTTGACGTACATAGTAAAGCATGTTGATCGACAATGTTAATCAACAATGTTGATGATGATGATGAAACGAGCCGGAAAATAGAAAGCTGATGGTTTAAAAAAAAATGTTCGCATTATTTGAATTACATTAAGTATTTTTCTACACTCGCCATTGCCATTTTCAGTAAAGTTAAAAAGATTTGATGGATTTTTGTATTTCTTAACAATTTCTCACAAATAAAGATAATCGAGCTAAAAAAATTTTTATTATTGAGAACTAATTAATTGCGAATTAGTTACGCAAACAAAAATTTTATTACATTTTTGGTTTGCGAACAAATGGGTGTCCTGCTAGCTTCATATGAACTTGGCAAGGCACAAATTTTTCGCAAACCTTAAACGCAACACACATTTTTTTGCGTAACTAATTCGCAATTAATTAGTACTCAACAACCAAATTTTTTCAGCTCGATTATCTTCATTTTTGAAAAAGTTGTCCTGCTAAGTTCATATGAAGTTAGCAGGACGCCCATTTTTTCGTAAACCAAAAATGCAATTAAATTATTTTTAGCGTAACTAATTCGCAATAAATTAGTTCTCAGTAATCAACTTTTTTCAGCTCGATTATCTTTGTTTTTGAGAAAGTTGTCCTGCTAACTTCATATCAAGTAAGCAGGACACCCATTTTTCCGCAAACCAAAAATGCAATTAAATTTTTTTTTGCGTAACTAATTCGCAATTAATAAGTTCTCAATAACCAACTTTTTTCAGCTCGACTATCTTTATTTTTTGAGAAAGTTGTCCTTCTAACTTCATATGAAGTTAGCAGGACACCCATTTTTTCGCAAACCAAAAATGCAATTAATTTTTTTTCTTGCGTAACTAATTCGCAATTAATTAGATCTCAATATCGAAGTTTTTTCAGCTCGATTATCTCCTTTTTTGAGAAAGTTGTCCTGCTAAGTTCACGTGAAGTTTGCAATACGCCTATTTTTCGCAAACGAACAAAAAATTCATTTTTTCTGCGTAACTAATTCGCAATTAATTAGTTCTCAACAACCAACTTTTTTCGGATCGTTTATCTACGTTTTTGAGAAAGTTTTCCTGCTAGGTTCATATATGAAGTTAGCAGGACACCAATTTTTTTCGCAAACCAAAAAAGCAATTAATTTTTTTTTTTTTGCGTAACTAATTCGCAATTAAGTAGCAACTAATGATAGGATAGTTTTAAACATGAATTTCCAAAAGTGTCCTGCTAACTTTATATACGTAGAATACACCAGAGTTTCTTGGAAGCTGCAAATGTCAGATGGTCAAATATTTCAAGGAAAAAAACGGATTACTTACTTAAGCTAAGCAGGCCTCAATTATCTCTCATGGTTGGTGTCCTTACGGGCCACAACTCAATGGGAACCCACATGAACAGAATGGGCATCAGCTCATCGGACCTATGTAGAGGGTGTCATGATGAAGAGGCAGAGGAGGGCTCCCCCCACTTCCTTTGCGAATGCCCTAGCCTAGCTAGAACTAGAAAAGAAGCCCTTGGAGAATACTTCTTCGACGAACTGGGCGACATCTCTGTCTTGCCACTAAAGAACATCTTGAAATTCAGAACTCAGGATGGTTCAGGGAGGCCCCCCAAACCTAAAACTTCTCCTTAACTCCCTCCCTATCCCTCCTAACTAACCACCTATACCCTGGGGAGCACAATGGATCCACTGAGATCCGAGTGAGATGGTGCGGCTTGCCGCATTATCACCCCTTACAACCTAACCTAACCTAACTTTATATACATGAATTTTTTTGGCAGAGCTTACGCGAATCACCTGGTATGCAAAAAGCTAGGGAGTTTAATAAAAATACAGGGGATGGAATTGAAACTCTAAAAAAATTTAGGCCCATCCAAATATAAAATCAAAAAACCACCTTAATGTACCTTCATATGTTAAGTATGAAATCATATACACTCAGGAAAAATATAATTTAAAATTAAAAAAGTAATGAGCCTGTTACTTACAAATCTAGGACATTATAAATGCAACTATAATAATTAAGGATTTAATATCCTTTCAGTGTTAAAAATTATTCTATTAAAAATTAAAAATAACAAAACTAAAAAGTAACGTTTCTACATAAATTTATATGCAAATGCAAAAAACGTGATAGCAACACTGTTAATTAAAAACATAATATTCGATTGAAATTGATAATAATAAAACCATTTGAATTTGAATGGTAATCCGATTCATTAAAAAATCATTTTCAAAAAAAAAAAAAAAAACACACACACACAAAAACAAAATCGAATTAAATTCCATGGAAATAATAGTCACAAATACCTGCATACCTATGTACCTACCAATCTAATGGAAGATATGAAAAATTTATAATATCAGCCACTATCATTGCTATGCGAATCCTGTTTCCGCAATGTAATACCAACATATTTCTATGTGCAGGACAATCATAATTTTGTGTAGTCTATAGGTCATTTTGGCATATCGTAAACACAATTAATTCATAAACAAACAGATTAATCAAAAATTACTGCTATTTGGTTTCGAATTACAGTCGTGGCCACGATATGCTTGTATGTATTTTGTGTTTTGCGTGTCTGTGTGTGTGTGTAGATGTGTGTATAGCAGCCGTTATTTCAGCCCACCAGACATACGGTAAATAAATTAAAAATCAACTCGATAATAGCATTAATTACACTTTCATAGATAAATTTATAACAAGGACTTATCGTCGATTTGGTTTTTGGGATTAAAAGTGTTTTATTTTTTTGTTTTGTTTTGTGAGGTGTGGCATTTTGTAGGAATACAAATAACGAATTGTTTTTTGTACTTGCCTGGGTTTTAATATTCAATTGTGTCCAAATAATCTTCACTAAGCATTTCAAATAATCATTATAATTTTCCATGGAAGTGATAATTATTTTTTGATATAAATTCAAAGCTACAAAGCTTTCAAAAGCAAACGTTCCATGGACTTTGGTAGATTTCATTTGAGAAAAAATATTTAAAAATTGTAGGTACAACAGATTCCGTTAATTAAATTCGTTTGGAAAATTTATTTGGCAAAAAAGAAGATCACCTAAAATTACAGAGCGTAATGTTCTTTACTTTCACGCTTGGCATGAAGGCGTGTGACATCTACTTCGGCGAGTGCTGCAAGGAGCAGAGTCAGTGGCTCTTTGGTTGTGGTTTTGTGGTAAGTGGAAGACTTAGGCAAGAAATTTTGGGCTTCAGAAATGTAAGCGAGTGCCTGGTCACACCCATCAATGGAAGACAAAGATGATTAAACCAAGGAGAACTTCTACGATCTCATCGAGAATGCGTATGATAAGTGCCTGAAGTAAGACGTCAAGACCAAGATTTAGTACGTACTATTGAATATTCCCTTTATCATAGAGAGTATACCCTGGTTGCTTTCTTAGATATTGAAGATGCTTTCAACAACGTCAGCAATGCTGCAATTTTAACCGTGCTTGAGAACTTGAACGTTGATATCTCACTTAGGGAGTTAATCAGCCTCATGTTGAGAAGTAGAATAATCAACTCAACATTAGGTGACTTCTCTGTTAGAAGATCTGTCAGCAGAGGCACACCGCAAGGTGGAGTCCTATCCCCACTCTTATGGAACATCGTAATCAACGAACTATAAGTTAACTTAGAAGCGGATGGTTTCAAAGTAATTGCGTATGCTGATGACGTTGCCATTGCAATATCGGGAAAGCATCTTCAAATCATTATAGAATTAATGCAAACCGCTCTCAACAAATTACTTAAATGGACAGATAAATGTGGACTAGGTGTAAATCCCCACAAAACTGAACTTGTCCTCTTTACAAGGGAATATAAAATTCCGAATATAGACCCTCCATCAATAAATGGTATCCTACTCAACTTTTCAGACGAAGCTAAATATCTAGGTCTGATTTTAGACAAAAAGTTGAGCTGGAAACCAAATATAGAAGAAAGAGTCAGAAAGTGGCGCTTTTCTCCTGTAAAAAAGCTATTGGAACCAAATGGGGTTTGTCCCCCCATATCACCCACCGGCTATACACAGCGGTCATCAGACCAATACTCACCTATGGGGTGGCAGTGGACTGCTTTAGATAAGGTAACTTATCGAGATAAGCTAAGCAGAGTGCAGAGATCAGCTTGAATGTGTATCAGCGGAGCTCTCCGTTCGACGCCTTCCGCTGCTTTAGACATACAGCTTAACATTTCACCCCTCGATATATACACTAAAGAAGTGGCAGCGAGCACAGCCATTCGTCTCAGAGCCATCTCTCAATGGTCCAATAACTCTATTGGCCATACCATTATTCTGAACAAATTCGAATCAATCCCTAAACACTCCGACTACACCATCCCTCAGCCAGTTTTTGGCCAAAATTTCCTAGTCACAATTCCAACAAGATTCACTTTGGATGATGAGGAATTTTTGAGAGATGAAGCAATTCATTTCTACACGGATGGCTCAAAAACTGAAGAGGGGATGGGTGGTGGCGTGTACTCAGAACGAATAAACATTAGTCTCTCCTTCCGTCTCCCTGATCATTGTAGCGTGTTCCAAGCTGAAATCCTGGTGATAAAAGAAGTTTTATCTTGGCTCAAAGGCTGCCCTTAAATCACTAGTCGCCGTTTCTACAAACTTCGTAACTGCCCGAAATTGTCGATCGTCTCTAATGGAGATGGCGAAACAGTTCAACATTCACCTTTTCTGGGTGCCGGGAAACAGAGATATTTCAGGAAACTGCAAAGCCGATGAACTCGCCAGGATGGGAACTATAACACCAATATTGCCTAACAACGTGAATATTGGAATACCAATTGCTACTTGTAAACTTATGCTTAAGCATGATTCCATGATGATGACAAACAGCAGATGGACAGGTATCACTACTTGTCTGGCGACGAAACAGATCTGGCCAACACTGGATCAGAAGCGCTCAAAATGTTTGTTATCTCTAAGTAGATTGCATATTAGCAGCACAATTGGTGTCATTACTGGACACTGCCTCATAGGCAAACACGCCAATAGACTCGGCGTTTTCTCAAATGATTTCTGCAGAAGCTGCATGGACGAAGAGGAGGAAGAAACTATCCCACACCTTCTTTGCTCATGTCCTGCTCTTTATCAAAGACGTAAAATACACTTAGGAAGTTTTTTCTTTGACGATCCAAGTGATTTAAATAAAATCGACATTCACAGTCTCCATCGCTTCATCAAAAGCTCCGATTGGTTTATTTAGCAAGGATCACCTCGCAGTCTTATGTGGTATCACAATGGGCCTATTCTGGCCTAAGTGTGTCAGCAGTTTTCCTGGCAGCCACCTTAACCTAAGCTAACCTAAGACGTCAAGATCATTTTTGGTGACTTCAACTCCAAAATAGGAAAGGAGGGCTTTTTTGGTTCGATAGTCACAGCCTGCACGACAACACTTCTGGTAACGGACTCCAGGCTGATTGACTTTGGGGCGGGGCGTAGTGTCATCATAGCCTGCACTCTAATCCCACACCTTGATATACACAAAAGGAGCGGGCGGTCTCCGGATCAACGAACTGTCAACCAGATTGGTCATGTTGCGATGGACGCCAGACATGCTTCCAGGATCCTGGATGTCCGAACATTCCGAGGGGCCAACATTTTTATTTATTTACGCTAACATTGACTCGGACCATTACTTAGGTTAGGTTAGGTTAATGGGCTGACAGTTGTCCGAACTTAGATCAATGTAGATCCATTGTGGTACCCTAGCGATTGTAAACCCCATGAAACAAAACCTATGATAAATTCCATGTCAATTCAAGTCCGTAAGGGGGGTTGATGAGTTTCAGCAGGCCTTAGCCTGAAAAGTTGGTGGGTACTTTTTTTGTCATTGGAGGACCATTACTTGATTGTAGCTCAAGTTCGTATGCCGATATCTATGACGCCACAACGCTAAGCGGATGCTGTGAAAAAATTGTATGTCGAGAAATTAAAATCACAAGAGATCTGCAGGTCTTTTGCTGGCCAAGTCTTTTTTTGTTGACCGCCACGAGCACCAATTGCAGAGGACCAATGATAACACTGCCAAAAAACTATCAGAAGTGCCGCGCGTGATGTGCTGGGTTTCACTAGGTGATCACAACGAAACCCCTGGTTCAATGGAGAATGCCGGCTGGCAGATACAGCAAAAAATGAGGCCTGCCAATCAATGCTACAAACTAGAACCCGAGCTGCTAAAAGAACCGCCCGGTAACTCTACGGGCAAAAACGAAGGGAGGAACACCGACTGCTCAGGAGGAAGAAGAGAGAGCATGCAAAGCGGATGGTCGAGTCTATTGAGGTTTGTAGAGCTAGGGTGGATGTTTTACAGTTCTACTGAAGGGTGAGGCAATCTACCCAGGGCTGCAAAGCCAAAACTGAAGCCTGCCGAGACAAGAGTGGGAATGTGATAGTAAACACACTGTCAGTGCTGAGGATCTGCAAACAACACTTTTCTAGACTGAAAAATGGTGAAGATGGGCAAAATTCTGCTGTTAAACAGAACAATCCATTCAACCAGGACGACGATGGTCAAGATTTCCGTCCACTCTACCTAAATTAAGTGCGGTTAGCGACAATCAAACATAAAGTCGTACAAGGCTGCTTGTGCAGATGGCCTGCCAGCCCAGCTTTTCAAAGCAGGGGGAGACGAATTGGTAGGGAGTATACACCAACGTGGCTCCAAAATTTGGTCGGATGAAAGTATGTCCGATGAATGGAACCTCGGTATAGTGTGCCCCATCCACAAAAAAGGAGATGCTCTGACTTGTGCCAACTACAGAGGTATAAGTCTCCTCATTGTCGCATACCAAATCCTCTTATCCGTTTGTCAACGATCTGATCGGCCTATATCAGTATGGTCATGGCCCGGCAAGTCAAATGTTCACACTCCGACAGATTTTGGAAAAAACACTGGAGTTTCAAACCGATACCCACCATCTCTTTATCTATTTCAAAGTGGTCGCGTATGATAGCATAAACAGAGACGAGCTATATAGAGTCATGTTGCATCTCAGCATCCTTGCCAAACTCGTCTGCTTATGCAGGATGATTTGTCAAAGTTGGCAAGCACACCACTGAACCCTTTGATGTCGAGAAAGGTTTGAGGCAAGGCGATGTGTTACCATGGCAACCTCTTTAACATCATACTTGAAGCAATTGTATGTAACTGACAAAAAAGCTGTACGGTGTTCCTTCCCCCACTTCTTTCCCTTCAGAACGGTGATGATGCTGTCTCACGCGCTTCCCACATCATCTTACCTTTTCCCACTATATTGGGCTGGACTAAGGTGTTATACCACCCGTGCCGATGATTGCTATTCGGACAGGACCTATTCAATCTTCAAATTAACCAGCCTTATCTTTATGCATATACGGATCTCTGTGTGGAGTGAACACTGACCACCCCTTCTCCGTCTACGATACTCGTGGGAACGATATGAACACTTCTTTGATGTAGTTAGTGGTAAGTCGAGTTCTTTTCCAAATTCGAGTGGGAGTGCGACTGAAAAGAGGTCTTGTGTACGTCCTGTCCTCACCATTTGTGACGAAACCATGAGAAATCATGGTCAAAATGCTGGCAGCAAGAATAATAAGAGAAAGGTAGTTAAACCCAACATCAGTAGTGGAGGGATCGTGAAGCATGGCTCTTCCACCACTAATGACAGAGCATCTATCATAGATCCCAGTGGAGGTAGGCGTGAGCTTACATCTGGTGGGTTTTATCACCTAGATAAGCGAAGATCTGAAGATCTTTGGTGCGTGATTGAAGGTCGAACTCAAAACAGGGAGCGCAATTAAGGTTGGCTGAGAGCTTCTTAGCTAAGCACCAGACCAGAGGCGGCGACTCCACGTCAAAGTGACAACGGTCTATTGAAGGCACTATGCGTTACGTCAAATGATCCCAAGTGCTAAACACCAGCACTTCCGTCAAACCCTCAATGAAATCTTTTAGAGATATTCTTAAAGATGAAATCGTAGTTGCGGTTATTGATATAAGCGATATAGATAGTATGATCTCTTCCAATCATTGGCAGGTTGTGAAATTGAAGCTCTCAGCTGGCTTCGTAAGTTTAATGAGGGACCACTTCCAATCACGATCACGACTGATGGCGGTTGGCACCATAGTCATGTTAAATTAATCGCCTGTGATGATCACCATATTGTGTGATCTCTATAAGCTAGCTAATTGCGAAGCTTTAGATTATAGCTAGCGAGGACATCAAATCCAGGCCAAGGGCACGTAAATGGATTTTAGCTCAACCCGCAAACAAACAGAATCGGTGATTTTTGATAGTTAACAGTCACAACACAATAGCAAAACTATGGTCACATAGACTGTCAACTAACACAATTCACCTTAGCTGATTTCACCGCAGTGGAGGCTGATCTGCCTAATTGAAGACAAAATACTGCAGTTTGTACAGATTAACCTACAATACTCCATCAAGTCGTGAGCCACTTTTCTCCTTCGTCTGTCCTGAAACGGAGAGTATATCGTTCTGATCCAAGAACCTTGGATTGTGGAATCCATTGTAAGAGGGCTCAGGACTCCAAGATAGTACTACCTATTGCAGGCGTCCGATACTGGTGGGCATAGATCCTGCATACAAGTAAAAAGTAGCACTAATATTTACTACCAAATTTCAGCCATAAAGATATTGCGGCTGCAAGACTGGGAGACGTCC